>CM044903.1:54042407-54138222 GCA_024500145.1 Gentiana dahurica var. dahurica | reverse complement strand
GTTTAAGTGTGGGGTGGGAGACTTAGCCGTTCTCTTGTTTCTTATTGATAAATGTGCTTAATTTGTGGTATACTTAGCCTATGACCGGGCTCGAGTCGATTTTTGGGTAATTTTTAAAAAAATTCAAGGGTTTTCAACACCGTGTTGTTTGTGTTATTTTCACATTCAAGTGGTAACCAACTTAGTAGGGCCCCGAACGTGTACGCTTCGGTTTGATATTGTCTTGAGAATAGAGTCTATTAATTTCACATAAAGCTACACTTTGTGCACAATTTGATTACTACCACATCTCATATCACTAGTCTCGAGACGAAATAGGAAGGTTTACCTAAGTAGGGTACGGTATGACGGTTATGGCGTCTCTTTGACCCTACCAAAGCCAAATAAGCCTTGTCCCGAACATTAGACCTTCGTAGCCCCTCTCAGCCTTGATAGAATGGCCTGACCACCATTCGCCTATAGCCGTTTTGTTACTTAGTCAGAAACCTACCTTGAGCCTTAATTATGGTCACATTCCCTTCATTTACAACTTACGAGTGGACATAGTCTTTTGTTAGGCCACACTTGCCAAGGCAAGTGTGGGGTGGGGGAAATGATATTGTGATGGGTTGGTGTTTTCTTGGTTTGGAGCTATAAGGAGAAGAGAAGCTCATTTGGGTGTAGTGTTTGGATTGGCCCAAAAAGAAAAAGAAAAATCTGTGAAATTCTTCATTCTTTCAAAAAAAAAAAAAGAGAGAGAACTCAATCAATCAAAGTTCAAAATAAATTAGAAAGTTCTCAATAAATAAGAGTTTGGTGTATATAAATAAAGGGTTGGAAACAAGTAATGAGCTCAAAAGTTATACTTATGATGTTGGGGTTGGGACAGTGAGATAGGTGCTAATGTATTCGACATCACCTTATGAAACTTGAAACATAGTTGAATTAGGCAATGAGTTCGGGTATGTTAGTATCCTATGGTTCCCAAAGTTTTATACTAATCAAAAAGGAGTTTGGGTGGTTTGTATGGTAGAGATAAGTTGGTACGCTTGTTGATTAGGTTCACTCGTACTTCTCTTTCTCCAGTTCCCAAATTACCCTTTTCGATTAACCGGAATTACCCTAGCCTAACGTTATAACCCTTCAAGTCCTACCCGATTGTGTCCAAACTTAGTGACCTTGATTAGTGGAGAGGGTGGTTGATATGAGACGGTTGGTAGACCTTTGGTCGGGATTCAAGCCCCGACAATCATTTTGAACACTTGGATGTAGCTCGGCACCACACACACTCTATTTTCTTGATAATGTAACACCGGTGTGTGTATGTTCGATGTCTTACTTTGTGGTTACCTCGAGGGTGTGGATAGTAGCACCTACGTCACAATGTTGAATCCCTTGGTTTGTTTTAAAACGCCTAGTTTACTCGAGGGCGAGCAAAGGCTAAGTGTGGGGTGGTTGATGGGAGTCAACTTTACGTGACTCTGGTGCATTAATTACCCCTATTTACCACACTTTCAGCACATTTTTGGTTAAATTAGACCATTTTCGAGGTGATATCGTGAGCTTATGGCACGGGGAATGAATCCGTCACCTTGATGGATTATTACCCCTTATTTGTTGATATTAACCCCATTCCCGAGCACGTTTTCCCTCCGGAATTGTTTGGATGTTTGTGGTTGTTTATGATATTGAAGGGTATTGGTGTCTCAAGGACCCGGAAGGTGACGATTTGTGGTGAAAAAGCATGATCGAGGCAAGACGAGGGCCCAAAAAGGGAGAAAAGTGAAGATTTGGGGAAACAGGGGTTCAAACGCGCGTTCCAGAAGTCCAGATTTGATTCAGAGTTGAAGCCCTCCAAACGCACGTTTGAAATCACCTTAACGCATGTTTAAAACTTCTAAACGCACGTTCCAAGTCATTCAAACGCGCGTTCCAGATGAAGAACAGTCAAGTCCCTGCCCAGAATTTATGCGAAACGCACGTTTCAACTAAGCGAAATGCGCGTTTGAAGATTCCAAACGCCCGTTCCAGCCCCCAAACACGCGTTTGGACCGATTTTTCAGTAGATTTTTCCTCCACCTATAAATACCCCCCCTTAGACTATTTCTTGGATATCAAGCTTTTTCTTAGCAAAACTCTACCCATTTCTTGCTCGAATTTTGTAATAGCTTAGAATACTCTCTCTTAGTGTAAATCAACAACATCTTAGCTTAATATTTCCATTTCTTAGCTTAGATTTTCATTCCAAACACTAAGAGACCACATTTTAATTACTTTTTTATTTTGTACTTTTTGGATCTCAACTCGAATTTCTGCAATTTTATGGTATATTTCTCTTCTCTTTTACTTGTTATGGCTCTTATTTACTGTTTTGTGCATGTTTTGATTAGTATAATGAATAGCTAAACACCTACATAGTCGAATCATGTGAAATTTGGTGAAATCATCCTTTGGGTGATGAAATTGGGAGTGGGTAGTGCTTTTTATTGTTGTATCTTGCATGTTTCATGTCCTAGAACTCGTTATAACGGATTTGGGCTACATTGATCACCTAGGTCAAAAATCACACACATCAATCTTGAGAGTTGTTCAGAGAGAGGGGTGTGGGAAAAGGGTTCTAGGATCGCATTGTGGTGCGAGGTTACTCGTTTTAACGTTTAAACGGCTCTCGTGTATATATTGTCTTGTGAATGAATCTCTCTTAGGGAAGGTTAGTTGACTAGGCATAAGGTGTTGGGGAAGAGTTGTTCAGACCTTAGCACCGGGATTAGGAGCACGTACTCATGGAATTGAATGCAAGAGGTTGTTGTTATTGCACTCTCCCGGTTTTGTCACTCCTTGGGGTGAAACTAGCTATCTTGATCATGGTTCGGCTATGTCTCTTTAACTATCTTTAAAACTCAGTTATTTAATCTTCTTTCTTTCTTTTTATCTTTAGACTCGTTAGTTAGAATCACTTAGTGTCGTTGTAGTAACAAAACCTTAAAAACTTTGATCACCTAGACTAAGCATTACGTTCACTTTGGTACTTACAAACACGATTCCTTTGGGTTCGACCTCGTACTCCTGTAGCTATTCTAGCAATCGACCCGGTACACTGCCGGTTAGAGAGTTAGTTTACCCACGGTTTCGAGTCCTTTATAAATTGTTTTTGTTGGGTGGATTTTAGCTCAATCAACACTAATAGAATTTTCTGTTTTTCCGACGAGAATTTCCGACGAAATAATGTCGTAGGAATTTTGCGACGCATTTCCGACGGTATTGCGACGGTTTAAATAATTATGAAATCATAAAAATATTTGCGACGTGTTTCCGACGGAATTCCATTGTCGCAAAGTACTTCGTCGGAAATTTGTGGAAATCTTACGCGCGAAAGGCTCCCGCCTATGTTTAAGGGTGCGAATTTCTCCCGCTCGGGTCTTTCCTACCAATTTCCGACGAACACTGTTGATCGTAGCAAGTTGGTCGGAAATAGGATAAACATAAAAATAAGATTTTCATAATTGTTTCCTTCGAATTTCCGACGATCATAAGTGTTTCCTTCGAATTTCCGACGAACACCATCCTCTCAGCTGTAAGTAGACATGTTACCGACGAACTTTCCGACTTATAACTCAAGTTCTTCGGTATTTCGTAGGAATATAATAATTGTGTTGATATTTTACTTTTCAAATTGCATTAAAAATTTAAAAATTTTGCATTAAATTTTTCCTTAAAATATATCGGTAGATGTACATACATTATTTATTTTCTAACTTTCACAAATTTTATGGTGTCATATATTGTAAAACAAATTAAAAAAATGATGGATTATTGATCACTCATAATGATCGTAGGAAGTCGGTAAGAAAATATGCTAAATATCCCACAAAATTCTGACAAGGTACCGATTCCTTAGTAAATCCGTAGGTAAAGAGAAATTTACTCAATAACGAATTTCGAGTTTGCAATGACTTACTCAATAACAAACCTCGGGTTCAAATCACTTCCTCAAGAATGAACCTCGGGTTTGAAATCACTTACTCAATAACGAACCTCGGGTTCTAATCACTTACTCAATAACGAACCTCGGGTTTTAATCACTTACTCAATAACGAACCTTGGGATTGAACTCACTAACTCAATAACAAACATCGGTTTGTAATCATTTAATCAATAACAAATCTCGAGATTGAACTCATCAACTCAATAACGAACCTCAATACTAAAATCACAATTCAATAATGAGCCTCGAGTTTTAATCAGTTACTCAATAACGAACCTCGGGTTTTAATCACTTACTCAATAACCAACCTTATTGTGATTGAACTCACCAACTCAATAACGAACCTCGGTTTGTAATCACTCACTGAATAACAAATATAGGGTTTAAAATCACTTACTCAATAACGAACCTCGGGGTTGAGCTCACCAACTCAGTAATGAACCTCTGATTGTAATCACTTACTCAATAACGAATCTCGAGATTGAACTCATCGACTCTACAATGAACCTAGCTCTGCACTGAAATCACCAAGCCGACAGCCTAATGCCGCCGACACCAGAAAGGTAAGGACGTTGTTGAAGTGGAATGCTCGAGCAGAAGGTTCTAGTGACCTTGGAAGAGAGAAAGCTTTTAAATCCGCTTTTATCTTGACTCGATTCGGTTTTTTTTTGAGTTTGAGCTCGAGTCGAGCTGATCGAATGATTAATCAAGCTGAGATCGAAGTTCATAATACATTTATCGAGTAGCTCGTGAGTTATTCGAGGTTTATACAAAATATTTAATTAAATATACATATATGTAAGTGTATCATCACAGAATATTTTATAAAAACATTAATTATTAGTCGAGTCGAGTATTAGAGGTATCGAACTCAATTTTGGCATATAATATAAAAAAGATTAACAAATTTTGAAAAACAATCGAGCTCACGACCCGAGTCCAGTAATATCAAATAATGTGTTCAATTATGTCTTTTTATGGCTCAATTGAGTTTGAACCAAGTTTCGAGCCTGTTTATGTTTAATCGAGTCAAGTTCGGTTTGTCAAAAAATACAAAAGAACATATATATTTTAATATAATACAATAATATTCGAGTTCGATTAAGTTATATTTGAGCAAAAACTTCGTGAGTTGAATGTCAAAATGTTCGTGAGCGGGTCGATTTATTTTACTCCTCTAAGAGCCACAAAACTCAAACTCATTCTCTTCCTGACCAAACTTTCGTTCACCCCATAAAATCCCGTGTACACTCGAACTTTGATTTCATCATTGTAACCTAAATCTCCTAATTTCTTCCTTCAGCGAATCCGCCACCGTCCTCTCTCTTTTACCCAAATCAAAAATCCCTCCCATAAATTGCCCAAGAATGGATCTTCTCTCCGAGAAAGCTGGATCACTTCTCTTGTGGGCACGCCATGGCTAAAAACACGAGCGGCATCATGGAACGCACCAGAAGTGGCAGTTAGTACTTACGAATCCGGACTACTGCATCCAGCATCTATCTATTCACACTCAATATATTCCAGGTAAGGCATAGTAGAGGTAATAGCTAGCACACAGACACTATATTTCGTTAAAATCTGTAATTTGTCTTCCATTCCTCAATTCTGGCTTATTTTGAATGCCTGATTCTATAATCTAATGATTTCTTTTGCCTCCTGGCTTACTTTCTCATCCGCACATCACATGTTCGACGTATTGACTGAATAACAACTCATTTCCCCTTGGTTCTTTTCTCATATGTATCTTCAGTAGTAAATTTTCACAAAATAGTAGAATGAGTTAAAACAGACTATTGCTTTCAATAAAAAATATAGAATATGAGTTTATTTGTGATATATATATATATAAAGATATAGTTACTAAAAAATAAGGAGAGTTGATATTTGAATATTTTTCATAACTTGTTTTATGCTGTTTTGTGAATGTTGACAGTGGGACTACAAAGAGGGTTGTTATTGCAGCTACTTACATTCCCTTGAAGTGTAACATATTTGCCAGGTACACTTCCTATCTCCCTACCTCGAGTCCAACCGGAATTTCATTATTTAGTCTTTCTTTTGGTGTATGAATCTTGTAGAATACATTTGGTTTTCACTAGACTGCCATTGTGTAAATTCTTGAGTTCTTTGCAAAACAGCAAAGACATTGAAGTTTATCTCGTGAAAGGAAGTTTAAATATGCAAGTTTTGGTTTCTCTTCTTTGTTAAAATTCTAGACAAGTAAGTCTGTATTTCTTGCTTCACACTACCAAAAAAAAATTCTTTGGTGTGTGTTTTTTTTTTTACTAAAAGGCTCATGTTTAATACTTGTTTCTCACAGGTTAAGGAAGATATCAGTATGTTTATCATTGACGAAGTTGGTAAGATGAGCTATTCAGTTCATGTTTATTTCCTCTATTACGTTTTGAGAGTTCTTCATTTCCACGCTTGGCTCGCCCTGATGCATTTGCAGGTGAAAGGTTTAATGAGACTGTTGGGAGTCCCTATTACATGGCTCCTGAGGTCCCAAAAAGAAACTATGGACCGGAAGTTGATGTCTGGAGCGCTGGTGTAATTCTGTACATCTATTTTTTGAAATGCAGGTAATCACAGAGTATTTATATTATTGGAGGAATTAGCTGGCATAAAGGAGGGGTTCCAGCAAATGGATACAACCAAGGAAAGATTGATATTAACGAGTTGTGAGCCGGTTTGAACAAGCTAGGAACAGGTGGTGTGGAAGAAATACAGGTATATATTTGCTGCTTACGGTATATCCTTACGACTCATTCACATGGTTAGATGCTCAGTAATCAGGTTATGCACACGGATGTGGGGATTTCTTCTTCCCTTCTCGTCCTCGGTTTGTGTAATTTTTTTGTTAGTGCTAGCCTAAACAATCTATTGTGATAAGCATGCTGGTCCTGCAAGGAAAATGGACTTTTAATTGCTTTAATTGATACAACTATTGTGGCATAATATACTGTAAAAAAATTATGATTGTTTTTTTGATTGAGCATTCTTTCTCGTGCTTAATTTTATTGATCTCATTGTATTAGAAAACATAACTTTTCATGCTCAATCTTGCAGATGTTGACATCAAAAGATGCATACTTTCAAGAAGTCAGATATGATAAATGCTCAACCATTTCAACCCAACTACCTTTTTTTAGGAATCAACCCAACTACCTTAATCTTCCCTCATTTGGTAATCCTCAAGTATTACAAGTGATTGACTCTGTTTTGTGGTGTACCGTATTCATTAGTGTAACAATTTGTTTTCTTCTCGATTGTCTATTCGTGAAAAAAAAAAAGGAAGTTGCCTGCTTCAATTTTCTTAGTCACAATGACCATAGTTTATGATGAGTTGAATGTGCCAACCAAACTGCTGGCCTTGTGCATAGATGATTTCATCAAAGAAATGTTTGAGCTCAATGCCTCAATAAGGTTGGTATCACTTGCTTTAACCGGTATGTGCTCTAAGTTGAGATTCTAAGGAAACCAGCTGAGAAGAAGATCATAAACATTCTGATGTATTCTGCTTGATTATCGTAACACCCTATGGCTGATTTACTTGAGTAGTTTCATTGAATACTTGTCGAAAATATTAGGATTTACGAGTTACTAAATGTTTCTTTGTTTTATTCCTAGACACATGAAATATAAAAGTGTAGTTTTTTTTATGTATGACTGACTTGTAACTTGTAACCTTTTTATTTTTTTATTTCCTACACAATGTTCTTTGCTTGTTTATCATCATTGATTCAATAATTATGTTCATTTTCTTATTACTTACTGAGAATTCAACATTGCTTATGGAAGTGCAGATTTTGATTGTCTTCGATTGTTCTGCATTGCTTATGACTGGGATTGCTAGATATGCAAGCATGAACCCCCGCCTCGGCATTGGTAAGTATAGCTCCAATATTGTTTATCGTCATATGATTTACTTGGCTCTCGGTTTCATAACTTTTCTTCCATCAACTATATTAGAACAAAGCAGTAGAGATGACTTGGCATCTCTTGGATATGTCCTTACTATCCGTTTGGTCCTCTAGTAATTAGCAGTTGTTTTGAAAAGAGTCATGGCACTGTGAACGTAGTTTGTACGGCATGACAAGGCCCTTTATTTGATAGCTAATAGGATGTCCCAGTATTCAAACTTTGGTTTCCACTTCCTCTGACATTTTGAAGCTTATTATATGCTTTCTAGTCTTATTATTATCTTCAACTTGAATTTCAATCATTTAACCTTCATTGTTCTGAGTCTCTTGTCATGTCTGTTATGACAATGAAATTGTGTCTGCCTATCTTTGGCCTCAATCTTTTGTCTCTTTTCCCTGAAGGAGTGTTCATTTAGATAGATGATGTATTTTACTTGTGATTCTTTTGGGACAAGATGTATAGTATATTGTGAAACACCTTTTCCAAATCATCACAGGAGCTTTTCAGAGAGAGAATGCCGAATGTATTTGAATATTTTGGCAAGAAAGATCCAATTCCAGATGAGTTGTTACGTGAAGCCGATGAGGTGTTTCTGGAATGCGCCGGCGGTGTAAAGAATGGACGTATTAAAGGCTTGGGTAATTTATCTTCAGAATACACGAGTGGATCGGTTTCTCATACGATGCCAAATGAGGTTTTGACGCAGCAGGTATCATAGCTTTCAGAAGAAAATTCTAGGTTGCGTGAAGACCCTTCTGCTGTACGTGAAACTTTGGCCGAGGAGAGAGAGAGAGCAACGGCCGCACAATCTGCAATGCAGCCGGAGATAGCAAGGATTGCGCAGCTAGTCCAAGGATTCCTCCATACTCCAGGTGTTGCTTGATAGTGAGGATTATGGATTGTTCATATTTTGCTATGTATTGTGTTGTCACTTTATTTTGTTTTGGGAATCCTAAGTGGAACAACATAAGCTTTTGTAACTTACTAATTAGCTATATGGAGCCTTTATTGACTTGGTTTGGTTGATGCATTAGTTAAATATTGTGTTAGTTTTTCATGAATTGTGAAATCGTGATTTATTTGGACAGGTGGGAATGAGAATTTACGAATAAATGAAAATAAAAAAATCTAATGTTTCCGACGGAGTAGTGACGAAATTCGTCGGACATTCGTCGGAATGTTGTTGAAATGGTTTTTTCTTTTAATAATCATAGCAGATGTTATGAAAATTACCGACAAATCAGTGACAAAATTTGTCGGAATTTAGTCGGAATAATTAAGCAAATTTTCGTCGGAAATTTGTCGGAATAAATTGTCAGAAGTTCGTTGGAATCATTTCGTAAGAACTTCGTCGCTAATTTTGTCGGAACCATTCGTAGCAAATTTTGTCGCTATACTCGTCGAAAATTTCGTCGCAACACGTTTCCAACGGGCTTTTTTCCAACAACCCATATTTCGTCGGAAATTGGTCGGAAACACGTATTTCCGACGAAATACCGACGAATTCTCCCGTGGGAATTGCCGGAAATTCTAGTAGTGCAGAGTTCACTCAAAACGCATGTTTACGGCTTTTTGTATATAGTTGTATAGTAGAGTTCACTCAAAACGGGGGTTTAGAGCTTTTTGTATATAATTGTATAATAGAGTTTACTCAAAATGGGGGTTTACAACTTTTTGTATATTATTGGTTTAGAGTTTACTCAAAACGGGGGTTTACAACTTTTTGTATATAATTGTATAGTAGAGTTCACTCAAAACGGGGGTTTACAACTTTTTGCATATTATTGTATTAGAGTTTACACAAAACGGGGGTTTAAAATTTTTGTATATAATTGTACAATAGAGTTTACTCAAAATGGGGGTATACAAATTTTTGTACATTGAAACGGGGGTTTACAACTTTTTGTATATAATTGTACAGTAGAGTTTTCTCAAAACGGGGGTTCACAACTTTTTGTATATTATTGTATTAGAGTTTACTCAAAACGGGGGTTTACAAATTTTTGTATATAAATTTTTAGTATAGTTTACTCAAAACGGGGGTTTACAACTTTTTGTATATAATTGTATATTAGAGTTTGCTCAAAACGGGGGTTTGCAACCTTTTGTATATTATTGAATTAGAGTTCGCTCAAAACAGGGGTTTACAACTTTTTGGATATAATAATAGTAGAGTTTACTCAAAATGGATGTTTACATCTTTTTGTATATAATTGTATAGTAGAGTTTACTCAAAACGGGGGTTTACAACTTTTTGTATATTATTGTATTAGAGTTTACACAGAACGGGGGTTTACAAATTTTTGTATATAATTCTAGTAGAGTTCACTCAAAACTGGGGTTTACAACTTTTTGTATATAATTGTATAGTAGAGTTTACTCAAAACGTTGTATATTATTGTATTAGAGTTTACTCAAAATGGGGGTTTACAACTTTTTGTATATAATTATAGTTGAGTTCACTCAGAACCGAGGTCTAGAACTTTTTGTATATAATTGTATAGTAGACTTTACAAAAAACGGGGGTTTACAACTTTTTGTATATAATTGTATTGTAGAGTTTACTCAAAATAGAGGTTTACAACTTTTTGTATATTATTTTATTAGAGTTTACTCAAAACTGGGGTTTACAACTTTTTGTATATAATTGTATAGTAGAGTTTACTCAAAATGGGGGTTTACAACTTTTTGTATATTATAGTTTTGAAGTTTACTCAAAATGGGGGTTTACAACTTTTTGTATATAAATGTATAGTAGAGTTTACTCAAAACGGGGGTTTACAACCTTTTGTATATAATTATAGTAGAGTTCACTCAAAACTGAGGTTTACAACTTTGTGTATATAATTATAGTAGAGTTTACTCAAAACGGGGGTTTTCAACTTTTTGTAAATAATTGTATAGTAAAGTTTACTCAAAACGGGGGTTTACAAAGTTTTTGTATATTATTGTATTAGAGTTCACTCAAAACGGGGTTTACAACTTTTTGTATATAATTATAGTAGAGTTAACTCAAAACGGGGTTTACAACTTTTTGTATATAATTGTATTGTAGTTTACTCAAAACGGGGGTTTACAACTTTTTGTATATAATTGTATAGTAGAGTTTACTCAAAACGGGGGTTTACAACTTTTTGTATATAATTGTATAGTAGAGTAACTCAAAAATGGGGTTTACAACTTTTTCTATATTATTGTGTTAGAGTTTACTGAAAACGGGGGTTTACAACATTTTGTTTATAATTATAGTAGAGTTCACTCAAAATGAAGGTTTACAGCTTTTTGTAGCATTTTGTATATAATTGTATAGTAGAGTTTACTCAAACGGGGGTTACAAATTTTTGTATATAATTTTTTTTATTTTAAAAACAACTTTATTTTATTAATGGAAGAAATAAAGTGCTACAAAAAGTTTGCCATATCCCAGCCAGCCCCAAGTTTGCGTGATAGAATGCATAGCATGGCCTCCTTAAACCCTATGTGTGGCAAACCTAGTGTAGGAAAATCCATCACACAAGGAAGAGTACTCGCTCTATGCATTCCCAAAAAATCCCAAACTCCAAAAATATGTACAACAGTGGAAATCATAAGTAAAAGAATGGCGTCTGTGTGTCTCGATTCTTGTAGGAATGAGATGTGACTCAATCACTGATTATACATCCGAAAGTCGTCGTCGTTCATAGAACGATGCATCCGCTTGAGAGTATGTAACGTCCAGTTCCGATCCTGAGCATTGGCTACAACCATCATGTAGGGCAAAACATCACATAGCAATAAAAGAGGGAGCACCATTGTAATCCACGAAAGGAACAAAAACACCTGAATGGCACCCCTATCAGAGTGGTAGGGGTGCGTCCAAGGCTCAATGCACTCCAGAGATCCATTGACAGAAGGCGTATCAAAAGACTCTGTCCACATCATCAGCACGCAGGATAAGTGGAAAATACCAAGAAAAATCCAATGAGTAAAGTATATAAAGAACAAAAACACCTGGTTTGCACCCCAACCAGGACTAGAGGGGTGCATCCATGTAAGAAGAGTAAGTGGTATGTATGTTTACTCAATCAGTAAACATTGTAAATAGTAGAATCGAGAGTAAATGAGGGGAATAAACACGACATGGTTTGCACTCTTCACAAGTGAAAAGTGCTCCATATATGGTTTTTTGTATATTATTGTATTAGAGTTCACTCAAACGGTGGTTTACAACATTTTGTAAATAATTATTGTAGAGTTTACTCGAAACGGGGGTTTTTAACTTTTTGTAAATTATTGTATTAGAATTCACTCAAAACGGGGTTTACAACTTTTTATATATAATTGTGTACTAGAGTTTACTCAAAACGGGGGTTTACAACTTTTTGTATATAATTATAGTAGAGTTCACTCAAAACAGAGGTTTACAACTTTTTGTATATAATTATAGTAGAGTTTACTCAAAATGGGGGTTTACAACTTTTTGTATATTATTGTATAGTAGAGTTTACTCAAAATGCGTGTTTACAACTTTTTTACAATAAAACGGGGTTTACAACTTTTTGTATATAATTGTATAATAGAGTTTACTCAAAACGGGGGTTTACTACTTTTTGTATATTATTGTATTAAAGTTCACTCAAAACGGGGGTTTACAACATTTTTTATATAACTATAGTAGAGTTAACTCAAAACGGAGGTTTACAACTTTTTGTATATAATTATAGTAGAGTTTACTCAAAACGGGGGTTTACAACTTTTTGTAAGTAATTGTATATTAGAGATTACTCAAAATGGGGGTTTACAACTTTTTGTATATAATTGTATAGTATAGATACTCAAAACGGGGGTTTACAACTTTTTGTATATTATTGTATTAGAGTTTACTCAAAATGGGGGTTCACAACTTTTTGTATATTATTATAGTGTAGTTCACTCAAAACAGTGGTTTACAGCTTTTTGTATATAATTGTATAGTAGAGTTCACTCAAAACGGGGGTTTGTAGCTTTTTGTATATAATTGTATAGTAGAGTTTACTCAAAACGGGGGTTTACAACTTTTTGTATATTATTGTATTAGAGTTTACTCAAAACGGGGGTTTACCACTTTTTGTATATAATTATTATAGAGTTCACTCAAAACAGAGGTTTACAACTTTTTGTTTATAATTGTATAGTAGAGTTTCCTCAAAACAGGGGTTTACAACTTTTTGTAAATAATTGGATAGTAGAGTTTACTCAAAATAGGGGTTTACAACTTTTTGTATATTATTGTATTAGAGTTCACTGAAAATGGGGGTTTACAACTTTTTGTATATAATTGTATAGTTGAGTTTACTCAAAACGGGGGTTTATAACTTTTTGTATATAATTATAGTACAGTTCACTCAAAACATGGTTTAATATTTTTTTGTAAATAATTGTATTGTAGAGTTTACTCAAAACGGGGGTTTACAACTTTTTGTATATTACTGTATTAGAGTTTACTCAAAATGGGGGTTTACAACTTTTTGTATATTATTGTATTAGAGTTTACTCAATACGGAGGTTTATAACTTTTTGAATATAATTATAGTAGAGTTTACTCAAAACGGGGGTTTACAACTTTTTGTAAATAATTGTATAGTAGAGTTTACTCAAAATGGGGTTTACAATTTTTTGTATTTTATTGTATTAGAGTTTACTCAAAACGGGGGTTTACAACTTTTTGTATATAATTGTATAGTAGAGTTTACTCAAAACGGGGGTTTACAACTTTTTGTATATTATTGTATTAGAGTTTACTCAAAATGGGGCTTTACAACTTTTTGTATATAATTATAGTTGAGTTTACTCAAAACGGAGGTTTACAGCTTTTGTATATAATTGTATAGTAGAGTTTACTCAAAACGGGGGTTTACAGCTTTTGTATATAATTGTATAGTATAGTTTACTCAAAATGGGGGTTTACAAATTTTTCTATATTATTGTATTAGAGTACACTCAAAACGGGGGTTTACAACTTTTTGTATATAATTATAGTAGAGTTCAATCAAAATGGAGGTTTACCACTTTTTGTGTGTAATTGTATAGTAGAGTTTACTCAAAACGGGGGGTTTACAACTTTTTGTATATTATTGTATAGTTTACTCAAAATGGGGGTTTTCAAATTTTTGTATATTACTGTATTAGAGTCTACTCAAAACAGAGGTTTACAACTTTTTGAATATAATTATAATAGAGTTTACTCAAAACGGGGGTTTACATCGTTTTGTAAATAATTGTATAGTAGAGTTTACTCGAAACGGGATTTGCAATTTTTTGTATTTTATTGTATTAGAGTTTACTCAAAATGGGGGTTTACAAATTTTGGTATATAATTGTACAGTAGAGTTTAGTCAAAACAGGGGTTTACAAATTTTCGTACACTGAAACGGGAATTTTTGTATATGAGTTTTCTCAAAACGGGGGTTTACAACTTTTTGTGTATTATTGTATTAGAGTTCACACAAAATGGGGGTTGACAACTTTTTGTATATAATTATAGTAGATTTCACTCAAAATAGAGGTTTAAACTTTTTGTATATAATTATAGTAGAGTTTACTCAAAACATGGGTTTACAACTTTTTGTAAATAATTGTATAGTAGAGTTTACTGAAAACGGGGGGTTACAACTTTTTTTATATTATTGTATTAGAGTTTACTCAAAACGGGGGTTTGCAACTTTTTGTATATAATTGTATATTAGAATTTACTCAAAATGGGGGTTTACAACTTTTTGTATATTATTGTATTAGAGTTTACTAAAAATGGGGCTTTACAACTTTTTGTATATAATTATAGTAGAGTTTTGGAGGTTTGCAACTTTTGTATATAATTGTATAGTAGAGTTTACTGGGGGTTTGCTTTTGTATATAATTGTATAGTAGAGTTTACTCAAAACGGGGGTTTACAAATTTTTCTATATTATTGTATTAGAGTACACTCAAAACGGGGGTTTACAACTTTTTTTATATAATTATAGTAGAGTTCAATCAAAATGGAGGTTTATCACTTTTTGTGTGTAATTGTATAGTAGAGTTTCCTCAAAACGGGGGGTTTACAACTTTTTGTATATTATTGTATAGTTTACTCAAAACGGGGGTTTTCAAATTTTTGTATATTACTGTATTAGAGTCTACTCAAAACAGAGCTTTACAACTTTTTGAATATAATTATAGTAGAGTTTACTCAAAACGGGGGTTTACAACGTTTTGTAAATAATTGTATAGTAGAGTTTACTCGAAACGGGATTTATAATTTTTTGTATTTTATTGTATTAGAGTTTACTCAAAATGGGGGTTTACAAATTTTGGTATATAATTGTACAGTAGAGTTTAGTCAAAACGGGGGTTTACAAATTTTTGTACACTGAAACGGGGACTTTTTGTATATAATTGTATAGTAGAGTTTTCTCAAAATGGGAGTTTACCACTTTTTGTATATTATTGTATTAGAGTTCACACAAAATGGGGGTTGACAACTTTTTGTAAATAATTATAGTAGAGTTCACTCAAAATAGAGGTTTACAACTTTTTGTATATAATTATAGTAGAGTTTACTCAAAACAGGGGTTTACAACTTTTTGTATATTATTGTAATAGTGTTTACTCAAAACGGGGGTTTACAACTTTTTTGTATGTAATTGTGTAGAAGAGTTTACTCAAAACGGGGGTTTACAACTTTTTGTATATTATTATATTAGAGTTACTCAAATGGGGGTTTACAACTTTTTGTGTATAATTACAGCAGAGTTCACTCAAAATAGAGGTTTACAACTTTTTGTATATAATTATAGTAGAGTTTACTCAAAACAGGGGTTTACAACTTTTTGTAAATAATTGTATAGTAGAGTTTACTCAAAACGGGGGGTTACAACTTTTTGTATATTATTGTATTAGAGTTTACTCAAAATAGGGGTTTACAACTTTTTGTATATAATTGTATAGTAGAGTTTACTCAAAACGGGGGTTTACAACTTTTTGTATATTATTGTATTAGAGTTTACTCAAAATGGGGATTTACAACTTTTTGTATATAATTATAGTTGAGTTTACTCAAAACGGAGGTTTACAGCTTTTGTATATAATTGTATAGTAGAGTTTACTCAAAACGGGGGTTTACAGCTTTTGTATATAATTGTATAGTAGAGTTTACTCAAAACGGGGGTTTACAAATTTTTCTATATTATTGTATTAGAGTACACTCAAAACGGGGGTTTACAACTTTTTGTATATAATTATAGTAAAGTTCATCAAAATGGAGGTTTACCACCTTTTGTGTGTAATTGTATAGTAGAGTTTACTCAAAATGGGGGGTTTACAACTTTTTGTATATTATTGTATAGTTTACTCAAAACGGGGGTTTTCAAATTTTTGTATATAATTATAATACAGTTCACTCAAACGAGGTTTTATAACTTTTTGTAAATAATTAAAAAAGAAGTAGTGTTTACTAAAAACGGGGTTTACAACTTTTTGTATATTACTATATTAGAGTTTACTCAAAATGGGGGTTTACAACTTTTTGTATATTACTGTATTAGAGTCTACTCAAAACAGAGGTTTACAACATTTTGAATATAATTATAGTAGTGTTTACTCAAAACGGGGGTTTACAATGTTTTGTAAATAATTGTATAGTAGAGATTACTCGAAACGGGATTTACAATTTTTTTTACAATAAAACGGGGTTTACAACTTTTTCTATATAATTGTATAGTAAAGTTTACTCAAAACGGGGGTTTACAACTTTTTGTATATAATATAAAGTTCACTCAGAACGGGGGTTTACAACTTTTTGTATATAATTGTATACTAGAGTTTACTCAAAATGGAGGTTTACAACTTTATGTATATAATTATAGCAGAGTTCACTCAATACGGAGGTTTACAACTTGTTGTATATAATTATAGTAGAGTTTACTCAAAACAGGGGTTTACAACTTTTTGTTAATAATTGTGTAGTAGAGTTTACTCAAAACGGGGGTTTACAACTTTTTGTATATTATTGTCTTAGAGTTTAATCAAAACGGGGGTTTACAACTTTTTGTATATAATATTAAAGTTCACTCAAAATGGGGGTTTACACTTTTTTGTATATAATTATAGTAGGGTTAACTCAAAACGGAGGTTTACAAATTTTTGTATATAATTATAGTAGAGTTTACTCAAAACGGGGGTTCACAACTTTTTGTAAATAATTGAATAGTAGAGTTTACTCAAAACGGGGGTTTACAACTTTTTGTATATAATTGTATAGTAGAGCTACTCAAAATGGGGGTTTACAACTTTTGTATATTATTGTAATAGAGTTTACTCAAAATGAGGGTTTACAATTTTTTGTTTATAATTTTATTAGAGTTTACTCAAAACAGGGGTTTACAACTTTTTGTATATAATTGTAATGTAGAGTTTACTCAAAACAGGGGTTTACAACTTTTTGTATATTATTGAATTAGAGTTTACTCAAAACGGGGGTTAACAACTTTTTGTATATAAATATAGTAGAGTTCACTCAAAATGGGGGTTTACAACTTTTTGTATATAATTGTATAGTAGAGTTAACTCAAAACGGGGGTTTACAACTTTTTGTATATTATTGTATTAGAGTTTACTCAAAACGGGGGTTAATTTTTTTTTTGTATATAATTGTATTGTAGAGTTTACACAAAACGGGGGTTTACAAAATTTTGTACAATAAAACAGGGGTTTACAACCTTTTGTACATAATTGTTTTGTAGAGTTTACTCAAAACGGGGGTTTACTACTTTTTGTATATTAATGTATTAGAGTTTACCCAAAATAGGGGTTTACAACTTTTTGTATAAAATTGTATAGTAGAGTTTACTCAAAACGGGGGTTAAAAACTTTTTGTTTATAATTATAGTAGAGTTTGCTGAAAATTGGGGTTTACAACTTTTTGTATATAATTGTATAATAGAGTTTACTCAAAACGGGGGTTTACAACTTTTTGTAAATTAATGTATTGGAGTTTACTCAAAACAGAGGTTACCAACTTTTTGTCTATAATTATAGTAGAGTTTACTCGAAACGGGGGTTTACAATTTTTTGTAAATAATTGTATAGTAGAGTTTACTCAAAACGAGGGTTTACAACTTTTTATATATTATTGTATTAGAGTTTACTCAAAACGGGGGTTTAAAACATTTTGTATATAATTGTATAGTAGAGTTTACTCAAAACGGGGGGTTACAACTTTTTGTATATTATTGCATTAGAGTTTACTCAAAACGGGGGTTAACAACATTTTGTATATAATTAGAGTAGAGTTCACTCAAAACGGAGGTTTACGTCTTTTTGTATATTATTGTATTAGAGTTTACTCAAAACGGGGGTTAATAACTTTTTGTACATAATTATAGTAGAGTTCTCTCAAAACGGAGGTTTTCAACTTTTTGTATATAATTATAGTAGAGTTATTCAAAATGGGGGTTTACAACTTTTTGTAAATAATTGTATAGTAGAGTTTACTTAATCGGGGGTTTATAACTTTTTGTATATTATTGTATTAGAGTTTACTGAAAACAGGGGTTTACAAATTTTTGTATATAATTTTTTTTAGAAACCTCCTCTACTCAAAGCGAGCGCTAAACTTATATTCTTATCAAAGCGGCACAGGAGGTAGAAAGAAAAGTAAGAGCAGAAGCTATTCCCGACTCCTTAATTGAGTATAGGTATAGGAAACTGGCCTTCACTCAAGATGCAATGTCTGACATTCCCTGGTATAGTCTAGTATACCAGTTTTTAGCATACCCTAAACTCATTATAGTCATATACTTTGAAAACATATTTACTAGTTATATCATCTGCAATCGCCTGAATCACTAAACGTTCTTCGAACCAATCATAGACTTTATTAAGATAGGCGAAACTCCCCCTCTGAGAACCGTATATGAAACTTTCATCTCATTTATGAAAAGAATAAGTAGAGTTTACTAAAAGTTTACAACTTTTGTATATAATTGTTTGTATACTCATTGTATTCTTTTGTATATAATTATAGTAGAGTTCACTCAAAATGGAGGTTTACAACTTTTTGTATATAATTATAGTAGAGTTTACTCAAAATGGGGGTTTACAACTTTCTGTAAATAATAGTATAGTAGAGTTTACTCAATATGGGGGTTTACAACTATTTGTATATTATTGTATTAGAGTTTACTCAAAATGAGGGTTTACAAATTTTTGTATATAATTGTATAGTAGAGTTTACTCAAAGCGGGGGTTTACAATTATTGTATTAGAGTTTACTCAAAACGGGGATTCACAACTTTTTGTATATAATTATAGTAGAGTTTACTCAAAACGGAGGTTTACAGCTTTTTGTATATAATTGTATAGTAGAGTTACTCAAAACGGGTGTTTACAACTTTTTGTATATTATTGTATTATAGTTTACTAAAAATAGGGGTTTACAACTTTATATATATAAGTGTATAGTAGAGTTTACTCAAAACGCTGGTTTACAACTTTTTTTTACAATAAAACGAGGTTTACAACTTTTTGTATATAATTGTATAGTAGAGTTTACTCAAAATAGGGGTTTACAACTTTTTGTATATTATTGCATTAGAGTTCACTCAAAATGGGGGTTTACAACTTTTTGTATATATTTATAGTAGAGTTAACTCAAAACGGAGGGTTGTGAACCCCCGTTTTGAGTAAACTCTACTATACAATTATTTACAAAAAGTTTTGAACCTCTGTTTTGAGTAACTCAAAACGGAGGTTTACAACTTTTTGTATGTAATTAAAGTAGAGTTTACTCAAAACAGAGGTTCACAACTTTTTGTAAATAATTGTATAGTAGAGTTTACTCAAAACGGGGGTTCACAAATTTTTGTATATAATTGTATAGTAGAGTTACTCAAAATGGGGGTTTACAACTTTTTGTATATTATTGAATTAGAGTTTACTCAAAACGGGGGTTTAAAACTTTTTGTATATAATTATAGTAGAGTTCACTCAAAACGGAGGTTTACAGCTTTTTCTATATAATAGTATTGTTGTGTTCACTCAAAACGGAGGTTTACAGCTTTTTGTATATAATTGTATAGTAGAGTTTACTCAAAACAGGGGTTTACAACTTTTTGTATATTATTGAATTAGAGTTTACTCAAAACGGGGGTTTACAACCTTTGGTATATAATTATTGTAGAGTTCACTCAAAACGGAGGTTTACAACTTTTTGTTCATAATTGAATAGTAAGGTTTCCTCAAAACGGGGGTTTACAACTTTTTGTAAATAATTGGATAGTAGAGTTTACTCAAAATAGGGGTTTACAACTTTTTGTATATAATTGTATAGTAGAGTTTACTCAAAATGGGGGTTTACAACTTTTTGTATATTATTGTATTAGAGTTCACTCAAAATGGGGGTTTACAACTTTTGTATATAATTATAGTAGAGTTCACTCAAAACGGAGGTTTACAACTTTTTGTATATAATTGTGTAGTAGAGTTTACTCAAAACGGGTGTTTACAACTTTTTTGTATATTATTGTATAGTTTACTCAAAACGGGGGTTTCTAACTTTTTATATATAATTATAGTAGAGTTCACTCAAAACAGGGTTTTACAACTTTTTGTAAATAATTGTATAGTAGAGTTTACTCAAAATGGGGGTTTACAACTTTTTGTATATTATTGTATTTGAGTTTACTCAAAACGGAGGTTTACAACTTTTTGTATATAATTATAGTAGAGTTTACTCAAAACGGGGTTTACAACTTTTTGTAATTAATTGCATAGTAGAGTTTACACAAAACAGGGTTTATAAAATTTTGTATATTATTGTATTTGAGTTTACTCAAAACGGGGGTTTACAAATTTTTGTATATAATTGTACTGAGGAGGTTACTCAAAAAGAGGGTTTACAAATTTTTGTACTTTGAAACGGGGGTTTACAACTTTTTGTATATAATTGTATAGTAGAGTTTTCACAAAATGGGGGTTTACAATTTTTTGTATAATATTGTATTAGTGTTTACTCAAAACAGGGGTTTACAACTTTTTGTATGTAATTCTAGTAGAGTTCACTCAAAACGGAGGTTTAAAACTTTTTGTTTATAATTTTATTAGAGTTTACTCAAAACGGGGGTTAACAACTTTTTGTATATAATTATAGGAGAGTTTACTCAAAACAGGGGTTTACAACTTTTTGTAAATAATTGTATAGTAAAGTTTACTCAAAATGGGGGTGTACAACTTTTTGTATAATATTGTATTAGAGTTTACTCAAAACGGTGGTTTACAATTTTTTGTATATAATTGTATAATAGAGTTTACTCAAAACGTGGGCTTACACCTTTTTGTATATTATTGTATTAGAGTTTACTCAAAATGGAGGTTTACAACTTTTTGTATATAATTGTATAGTAGAGTTCACTCAAAACGAGGGTTTACAACTTCTTTTATATTATTGTATTAGAGTTTACTCAAAACGGGGGTTTACAACTTTTTATATAATTCTAGTAGAGTTCACTCAAAATAGGGGTTTACAACTTTTTGTATATTAATGTATCAGAGTTTACTCAAAATGTGGGTTTACAACTTTTTGTATATAATTGTATAGTAGAGTTTACTCAAAACCGGGGTTAACAACTTTTTGTATATAATTGTAGTAGAGTTTACTGAAAATTGGGGTTTATAACTTTTTGTATATAATTGTATAGTAGAGTTTACTCAAAACGGGGGTTTACAAATTTTGGTATATTAATGTATTAGAGTTTACTCAAAACGGGGGTTATCAACTTTTGTATATAATTATAGTAGAGTTTACTCGAAACGGGGGTTTACAAATTTTTGTAAACAATTGTATAGTAGAGTTTATTCAAAACGGGGGTTTACAACTTTTTGTATATTATTGTATTAGAGTTTACTCAAAATAGGGGTTTACAACATTTTGTATATAATTGTGTGGTAGAGTTTACTCAAAACAGGGGGTTACAACTTTTTGTATATTATTGTATTAGAGTTTACTCAAAATGAGGGTTAACAGCTTTTAGTATATAATTATAGTAGAGTTCACTCAAAACGGAGGTTTAAAACTATTTGTATATATTTATAATAGAGTTTACTCAAAACGGGGGTTCACAACTTTTTGTATATAATTGTGTAGTAGAGTTTACTCAAAATGGGGGTTTAAATCTTTTTGTATATTATTGTATTAGAGTTTACTCAAAATGGGGGTTAATAACTTTTTGTACATAATTATAGAAGAGTTGACTCAAAATGGAGGTTTACAACTTTTTGTATATAATTATAATAGAGTTTAGTCAATACGGGGGTTCATAACTATTTGTAAATAATTGTATAGTAGAGTTTACTTAAAACGGGGGTTTACAACTTTTTGTATATTATTGTATTAGAGTTTACTCAAAATGGGGGTTTACCAATTTTTGTATAAAATTTTTTAGTAGAGTTTACTCAAAACGGGGGTTTACAACTTTTTGTATATAATTGTATAGTAGAGTTTACTCAAAACGGGGGTTTACAACTTTTTGTATATTATTGTATTAGAGTTCGTTCAAAATAGGGGTTTACAAATTTTTGTTTATAATTATAGTAGAGTTCACTCAAAATGGAGGTTTACAACTTTTTGTATATAATTATAGTAGAGTTTACTCAAAACGGGGGTTTACAACTTTTTGTAAATAATTGTATAGTATAGTTTACTCAAAACGGGGGTTTACTTCTTTTTGTATATTATTGTATTAGAGTTTACTCAAAACGGGGGTTTACAACTTTTTGTATATAATTGTATAGTGGAGTTTACTCAAAACGGGGGTATACAATTACTGTATTAGAGTTTACTCAAAATGAGGGTTTACAACTTTTTGTATATAATTATAGTAGAGTTTACTGAAAACGGAGGTTTACAGCTTTTTGTATATAATTGTATAGTAGAGTTCACTCAAAACGGGGGATTACAGCCTTTTGTATATTATTGTATAGAGTTTACTCGGAACGGGGGTTTACAGATTTTTGTATATAATTCTAGTAGAGTTAACTCAAAACGGAGGTTTACAACTTTTTGTATATAATCGTATAGCCGAGTCAAAACGGGGTTTAGAACTATTCGTATATAATTTTATTAGAGTTTACTCAAAGTGGGGGTTTACCACTTTTTGTATATAATTGTATAGTAGAGTTTACTCAAAACGGAGGTTAACAATATTTTGTATATTATTGTATTAGAGTTTACTCAAAACGGGGGTTAACAACTTTTTGTATATTATTGTATTAGAGTTACTCAAAATGGGGGTTTACAACTTTTTGTATATAATTATAGTAGAGTTTACTCAAAACGGAGGTTTACAGCTTTTGTATATATTTGTATAGTAGAGTTTACTCAAAATTGGGGTTTACAACTTTTTGTATATTATTGTATTAGAGTTTACTCGGAACGGGGGTTTACAACTTTTTATGTATAATTCTAGTAGAGTTCACTCAAAACGGAGGTTTACAACTTTTTGTATATAATTGTATAGCAGAGTCAAAACGGGGGTTTACAAATATTTGTATATAATTTTATTAGAGTTTACTCAAAACAGGGGTTTACAACTTTTTGTATATAATTGTAATGTAGAGTTTACTCAAAACAGGGGTTTACAACTTTTTGTATATTATTGAATTAGAGTTTACTCAAAACGGGGGTTAACAACTTTTTGTATATAAATATAGTAGAGTTCACTCAAAATGGGGGTTTACAACTTTTTGTATATAATTGTATAGTAGAGTTAACTCAAAACGGGGGTTTACAACTTTTTGTATATTATTGTATTAGAGTTTACTCAAAACGGGGGTTAATTTTTTTTTGTATATAATTGTATTGTAGAGTTTACACAAAACGGGGGTTTACAAATTTTTGTACAATAAAACAGGGGTTTACAACCTTTTGTACATAATTGTTTTGTAGAGTTTACTCAAAACGGGGGTTTACTACTTTTTGTATATTAATGTATTAGAGTTTACCCAAAATAGGGGTTTACAACTTTTTGTATAAAATTGTATAGTAGAGTTTACTCAAAACGGGGGTTAAAAACTTTTTGTTTATAATTATAGTAGAGTTTGCTGAAAATGGGGGTTTACAACTTTTTGTATATAATTGTATAATAGAGTTTACTCAAAACGGGGGTTTACAACTTTTTGTAAATTAATGTATTGGAGTTTACTCAAAACAGAGGTTAAGAACTTTTTGTCTATAATTATAGTAGAGTTACTCGAAACGGGGGTTTACAATTTTTTGTAAATAATTGTATAGTAGAGTTTACTCAAAACGAGGGTTTACAACTTTTTATATATTATTGTATTAGAGTTTACTCAAAACGGGGGTTTAAAACATTTTGTATATAATTGTATAGTAGAGTTTACTCAAAACGGGGGGTTACAACTTTTTGTATATTATTGCATTAGAGTTTACTCAAAACGGGGGTTAACAACTTTTTGTATATAATTATAGTAGAGTTCACTCAAAACGGAGGTTTACGTCTTTTTGTATATTATTGTATTAGAGTTTACTCAAAACGGGGGTTAATAACTTTTTGTACATAATTATAGTAGAGTTCTCTCAAAACGGAGGTTTTCAACTTTTTGTATATAATTATAGTAGAGTTATCAAAATGGGGGTTTACAACTTTTTGTAAATAATTGTATAGTAGAGTTTACTTAATCGGGGGTTTATAACTTTTTGTATATTATTGTATTGAGTTTACTCAAAACGGGGTTTACAAATTTTTGTATATAATTTTTTTTGTTTTGGGGTTTGTTTTTGGGGGGGTAGGTGGGGTTTGTTTATTGAGTATAGTTATAGGAAACTGGGGTTTACTAAGTTTTGTATATAATTGTATTGTATAGTTTACGTTTTTGTTTTTTGTTTTTTGTTTTTGTTTTTTGTGTGTTGTTTTGTTGTTTTTGTGGGTTTGGGTTTATTTTTTGTATATTTTTTTTTGGTTTTGTTGGGTTCAAAATTAGTCAACTTTTGTATAGTAATTGTATAGGAGTTTACTCAAAAAGTGTGGGTTTATAATTGTCTTTTGTATATAATTATAGTAGAGTTTACTCAAAATGGGGTTTACAACTTTTTGTATATAATTTAGTATAGTTTACTCAAAATGGGGGTTTACAACTTTTTGTATATAATTGTATAGTAGAGTTTACTCAATATGGGGGTTTACAACTTTTGTATATTATTGTATTAGAGTTTACTCAAAATGAGGGTTTACAAATTTTTGTATATAATTGTATTGTAGAGTTTACTCAAAGCGGGGGTTTACAATTATTGTATTAGAGTTTACTCAAAAGGGGGTTTACAACTTTTTGTATATAATTATAGTAGAGTTTACTCAAAACGGAGGTTTACAACTTTTTGTATATAATTGTATAGTAGAGTTACTCAAAACGGGTGTTTACAACTTTTTGTATATTATTGTATTATAGTTTACTAAAAATGGGGGTTTACAACTTTTGTATATAATTGTATTGTAGAGTTTACTCAAAATGGTGGTTTACAACTTTTTTTTATAATAAAACGAGGTTTACAACTTTTTGTATATAATTGTATAGTAGAGTTTACTCAAAATGGGGGTTTACAACTTTTTGTATATTATTGTATTAGAGTTTACTCAAAATGGGGGTTTACAACTTTTTGTATATATTTATAGTAGAGTTAACTCAAAACGGAGGGTTGTGAACTTTTTGAGTAAACTCTACTATACAATTATTTACAAAAAGTTTTGAACCTCTGTTTTGAGTAACTCAAAACGGAGGTTTACAACTTTTTGTATGTAATTAAAGTAGAGTTTACTCAAAACAGAGGTTCACAACTTTTTGTAAATAATTGTATAGTAGAGTTTACTCAAAACGGGGGTTCACAAATTTTTGTATATAATTGTATAGTAGAGTTACTCAAAATGGGGGTTTACAACTTTTTGTATATTATTGAATTAGAGTTTACTCAAAACGGGGGTTTAAAACTTTTTGTATATAATTATAGTAGAGTTCACTCAAAACGGAGGTTTACAACTTTTTCTATATAATAGTATTGTTGTGTTCACTCAAAACGGAGGTTTACAACTTTTTGTATATAATTGTATAGTAGAGTTTACTCAAAACAGGGGTTTACAACTTTTTGTATATTATTGAATTAGAGTTTACTCAAAACGGGGGTTTACAACCTTTGGTATATAATTATTGTAGAGTTCACTCAAAACGGAGGTTTACAACTTTTTGTACATAATTGAATAGTAAGGTTTACTCAAAACGGGGGTTTACAACTTTTTGTAAATAATTGGATAGTAGAGTTTACTCAAAATAGGGGTTTACAACTTTTTGTATATAATTGTATAGTAGAGTTTACTCAAAATGGGGGTTTACAACTTTTTGTATATTATTGTATTAGAGTTCACTCAAAATGGGGGTTTACAACTTTTGTATATAATTATAGTAGAGTTCACTCAAAACGGAGGTTTACAACTTTTTGTATATAATTGTGTAGTAGAGTTTACTCAAAACGGGTGTTTACAACTTTTTTGTATATTATTGTATAGTTTACTCAAAACGGGGGTTTCTAACTTTTTATATATAATTATAGTACAGTTTACTCAAAACAGGGTTTTACAACTTTTTGTAAATAATTGTATAGTAGAGTTTACTCAAAATGGGGGTTTACAACTTTTTGTATATTATTGTATTTGAGTTTACTCAAAACGGAGGTTTACAACTTTTTGTATATAATTATAGTAGAGTTTACTCAAAACGGGGTTTACAACTTTTTGTAATTAATTGCATAGTAGAGTTTACACAAAACAGGGTTTATAAAATTTTGTATATTATTGTATTTGAGTTTACTCAAAACGGGGGTTTACAAATTTTTGTATATAATTGTACTGAGGAGGTTACTCAAAAAGAGGGTTTACAAATTTTTGTACTTTGAAACGGGGGTTTACAACTTTTTGTATATAATTGTATAGTAGAGTTTTCACAAAATGGGGGTTTACAATTTTTTGTATAATATTGTATTAGTGTTTACTCAAAACAGGGGTTTACAACTTTTTGTATGTAATTCTAGTAGAGTTCACTCAAAACGGAGGTTTAAAACTTTTTGTTTATAATTTTATTAGAGTTTACTCAAAACGGGGGTTAACAACTTTTTGTATATAATTATAGGAGAGTTTACTCAAAACAGGGGTTTACAACTTTTTGTAAATAATTGTATAGTAAAGTTTACTCAAAATGGGGGTGTACAACTTTTTGTATAATATTGTATTAGAGTTTACTCAAAACGGTGGTTTACAATTTTTTGTATATAATTGTATAATAGAGTTTACTCAAAACGTGGGCTTACAACTTTTTGTATATTATTGTATTAGAGTTTACTCAAAATGGAGGTTTACAACTTTTTGTATATAATTGTATAGTAGAGTTCACTCAAAACGAGGGTTTACAACTTCTTTTATATTATTGTATTAGAGTTTACTCAGAACGGGGGTTTACAACTTTTTATATAATTCTAGTAGAGTTCACTCAAAATAGGGGTTTACAACTTTTTGTATATTAATGTATCAGAGTTTACTCAAAATGTGGGTTTACAACTTTTTGTATATAATTGTATAGTAGAGTTTACTCAAAACCGGGGTTAACAACTTTTTGTATATAATTGTAGTAGAGTTTGCTGAAAATTGGGGTTTATAACTTTTTGTATAGAATTGTATAGTAGAGTTTACTCAAAACGGGGGTTTACAAATTTTGGTATATTAATGTATTAGAGTTTACTCAAAACGGGGGTTATCAACTTTTGTATATAATTATAGTAGAGTTTACTCGAAACGGGGGTTTACAAATTTTTGTAAACAATTGTATAGTAGAGTTTATTCAAAACGGGGGTTTACAACTTTTTGTATATTATTGTATTAGAGTTTACTCAAAATAGGGGTTTACAACATTTTGTATATAATTGTGTGGTAGAGTTTACTCAAAACAGGGGGTTACAACTTTTTGTATATTATTGTATTAGAGTTTACTCAAAATAAGGGTTAACAGCTTTTAGTATATAATTATAGTAGAGTTCACTCAAAACGGAGGTTTAAAACTATTTGTATATATTTATAATAGAGTTTACTCAAAACGGGGGTTCACAACTTTTTGTATATAATTGTGTAGTAGAGTTTACTCAAAATGGGGGTTTAAATCTTTTTGTATATTATTGTATTAGAGTTTACTCAAAACGGGGGTTAATAACTTTTTGTACATAATTATAGAAGAGTTGACTCAAAATGGAGGTTTACAACTTTTTGTATATAATTATAATAGAGTTTAGTCAATACGGGGGTTCATAACTATTTGTAAATAATTGTATAGTAGAGTTTACTTAAAACGGGGGTTTACAACTTTTTGTATATTATTGTATTAGAGTTTACTCAAAACGGGGGTTTACAAATTTTTGTATAAAATTTTTTAGTAGAGTTTACTCAAAACGGGGGTTTACAACTTTTTGTATATAATTGTATAGTAGAGTTTACTCAAAACGGGGGTTTACAACTTTTTGTATATTATTGTATTAGAGTTCGTTCAAAATAGGGGTTTACAAATTTTTGTTTATAATTATAGTAGAGTTCACTCAAAATGGAGGTTTACAACTTTTTGTATATAATTATAGTAGAGTTTACTCAAAACGGGGGTTTACAACTTTTTGTAAATAATTGTATAGTATAGTTTACTCAAAACGGGGGTTTACTTCTTTTTGTATATTATTGTATTAGAGTTTACTCAAAACGGGGGTTTACAACTTTTTGTATATAATTGTATAGTGGAGTTTACTCAAAACGGGGGTATACAATTACTGTATTAGAGTTTACTCAAAATGAGGGTTTACAACTTTTTGTATATAATTATAGTAGAGTTTACTGAAAACGGAGGTTTACAGCTTTTTGTATATAATTGTATAGTAGAGTTCACTCAAAACGGGGGTTTACAGCCTTTTGTATATTATTGTATAGAGTTTACTCGGAACGGGGGTTTACAGATTTTTGTATATAATTCTAGTAGAGTTAACTCAAAACGGAGGTTTACAACTTTTTGTATATAATCGTATAGCCGAGTCAAAATGGGGTTTAGAACTATTCGTATATAATTTTATTAGAGTTTACTCAAAGTGGGGGTTTACCACTTTTTGCATATAATTGTATAGTAGAGTTTACTCAAAACGGAGGTTAACAACATTTTGTATATTATTGTATTAGAGTTTACTCAAAACGGGGGTTAACAACTTTTTGTATATTATTGTATTAGAGTTCACTCAAAACAGGGGTTTACAACTTTTTTTATATAATTATATAGTAGAGTTTACTCAAAACATTGTATATTATTGTATTAGAGTTTACTCGAAACGGGGGTTTACAACCGTTTGTATATAATAATAGTAGAGTTCACTCAAAACGGAGGTTAAAAACTTTTTGTATATAATTATATAGTAGATTTTACAAAAAATGGGGGTTTACAACTTTTTGTATATAATTGTAATGTAGAGTTTACTCAAAACGGGGTTTTATAACTTTTTGTATATTATTTTATTAGAGTTTACTCAAAACGGGGGTTTACAAATTTTTGTATATAATTGTATAGTAGAGTTTACTCAAAAATGGGGTTTACAACTTTTTGTATATTATTGTTTTAGAGTTTACTCTAAATAGGGGTTTAACACTTTTTGTATATAATTGTATAGTAGAGTTTACTCAAAATGGAGGTTTACAACTTTTTGTATATTATTGTATTAGAGTTCACTCAAAACGGGGGTTTACAACTTCTTGTATATAATTATAGTAGAGTTTACTCAAAACGGGGGTTTACAAATTTTTGTATATTATTATATTTGATTTAAATCAAAATATGGGTTTACAAATTTTTATATATAATTGTATACTAGAGTTTACTCAAAACGGGGGTTTACAACTTTTTGTATATAATTATAGTAGAGTTCACTCAAACGGAGGTTTACAACTTTTTGTATATAATTATAGTAGAGTTTACTCAAAACGGAGGTTTACTCAAAGCAGGGGTTTACAACTTTTTGTATATTATTGTTTTAGATATTACTCAAAACGTGGGTTAACAACTTTTTGTACATAATTATAGTAGAGTTCACCCAAAACGGAGGTTCAACAATTTGTATATTTTTATAGTAGAGTTTACTCAAAATGGGGGTTTACAAATTTTTGTTAATAATTGTGTAGTAAAGTTTACTCAAAATAGGGGTTACAACTTTTTCTATATTATTGTATTAGAGTTTACTCAAAACGGGGGTTTACAACTTTTTGTATATAATTGTATAGTAGAGTTTACTCAAAACGCGGGTTTTACAACTTTATTACAATAAAACGGGGTTTACAACTTTTTGTATATAATTATATAGTAGAGTTTACTCAAAATGGGGGTTTAATGCTTTTTATATATTATTGTATTAGAGTTCACTCAAAACAGGGGTTTATAACTTTTTGTATATAATTATAGAAGAGTTCACTCAAAACAGAGGTTTACAACTTTTTGTATATAATTATAGTAGAGTTTACTCAAAACGGGGGTTCACAACTTTTTGTACATAATTGTATAGTAGAGTTTACTTAAAACAAGGGTTTACAACTTTTTGTATATAATTGTATAGTAGAGTTACTCAAAACGGGGGTTTACAACTTTTTGTATATTTTTGTTTTAGAGTTTACTCATAATGGGGGTTTACAACTTTTTATATATAATTATAGTACAGTTCACTCAAAACGGAGGTTTACAGATTTTTGTATATAATTGTATAGTAGAGTTCACTCAAAACGGGGGTTTACAGCTTTTTGTATATAACTGTATAGTAGAGTTTACTCAAAACGGGGGTTTACAACTTTTTGTATATTAATGTTTTAGAGTTTACTCAAAACGGGGGTTTACAACTTTTTGTATATAATTATAGTAGAGTTCACTCAAAGCGGAGGTTTACAACTTTTTGTTTATAATTGTGTAGTAAAGTTCCTCAAAACGGGGGTTTACAACTTTTTGTAAATAATTGGATTGTAGAGTTTACTCAAAATAGGGGTTTACAACTTTTTGTATATAATTGTATAGTAGAGTTTACTCAAAACGGGGGTATACAACTTTTTGTATATAATTGTATGGTAGAGTTTACTCAAAATTAGGGTTTACCACTTTTTGTATATTATTGTATTAGAGTTCACTCAAAATGGGGGTTTACAACTTTTTGTATATAATTATAGTCGAGTTCACCCAAAACGGAGGTTCACCACTTTTTGTATGTAATTGTTTAGTAGAGTTTACTCAAAACGGGGGTTTACAACTTTTTGTATATTATTTTATTAGAGTTCACTAAAAATGGGGGTTTACAACTTTTTGTATATAATTATAGTAGAGTTCACTCAAAACGGAGGTTAACAACTTTTTGTTTATAATTGTATAGTAGAGTTTCCTCAAAACGGGGGTTTAACCCTTTTTGTAAATAATTGGATAGTAGAGTTTACTCAAAACGGGGGTTTACAACTTTTTGTATATAATTGTGAAGTAAAGTTTACTCAAAACGGGGGTTTACAACTTTTTGTATATAATTGTATGGTAGAGTTTACTCAAAACGAGGGTTTACAACTTTTTCTATATTATTGTATTAGAGTTCACTCAAAAAGGGGGTTCACAACTTTTTGTATATAATTATAGTAGAGTTCACTCAAAACGGAGGTTTACCACTTTTTGTATGTAATTGTATAGTAGAGTTTACTCAAAACGGGGGTTTACAACTTTTTGTCTATTATTGAATTAAAGTTTACTCAAAACGGGGGTTTATTACTTTTTGTAAATAATTATAGTAAAGTTCACTCAAAACGGGGGTTTACAACTTTTTACAGATAATTGTATAGTAGAGTTCACTCAAAATAGGGGTTTACAACTTTTTGTATATTAATGTATTAGAGTTTACTCAAAAAGGGGGTTTACAACTTTTTGTATATTATTGTATTAGAGTTACTCAAAACGGAGGTTTACAAATTTTTGTATATAATTATAGTAGAGTTCACTCAAAACGGGAGTTTACAAATTTTTGTATATGATTGTATAGTAGAGTTTACTCAAAATGGGGTTTACAACTTTTTGTATATTATTGTATTATAGTTTACTCAAAACGGGGGTTAACAACTTTTTGTATTAAATTATTGTAGAGTTCAAGCAAAACGGAGGTTTACAACTTTTTGTATATAATTATAGTAGAGTTTACTCAAAACAGGGGTTTACAACTTTTTGTAAATAATTGTATTGTAGAGTTTACTCAAAACGGGGGTTTACAACTTTTTGTATATTATTGTATTAGAGTTTACTCAAAACGGGGGTTTACAAATTTTTGTATATAATTATATAGTAGAGTTTACTCAAAACAGGGGTTTACAAATTTTTATACCATAAAATCGGGGTTTACAACTTTTTGTACATAATTGTATAGTAGAGTTTACTCAAAACGGGGGTTTACAACTTTTTGTATATTAATGTATTAGAGTTTGCTCAAAATGGGGTTTACAACTTTTTGTATATAATTGTATAGTAGAGTTTACTCAAAATGGGGGTTAGCAACTTTTTTTTATATAATTATTGTAGAGTTTACTCAAAACGGGGGTTTACAACTTTTTGTACATAATTGTATAGTAGAATTTACTCAAAACGGGGGTTTATAACTTTTTGTATATTAATGTATTACAGTTTACTAAAAATGGGGGCTTACAACTTTTTGTATATTATTGCATAGTAGAGTTTACTCAAAACGGGTGTTTACAACTCTTTGTATATAATTGTATAGTAGAGTTTACTCAAAACGGGGGTTTACAACCTTTTTGTATATAATTGTATAGTAGAGTTAACTCAAAACGGGGGTTTACAACTTTTTGTGTATAATTGTATAGTAGAGCTTACTCAAAACGGGGGTTTACAACTATTTGTATATTATTGTATTAGAGTTTACTCAAAACGGGGTTTAACAACTTTTTGTATATAATTATAGTAGAGCTCAATCGAAACGGTGGTTTACAACTTTTTGTATATAATTATAGTATAGTTTACTCAAAACGGGGGCATACAAATTTTTGTAATTAATTGTATTGTAGAGTTTACTCAATACAGGGGTTTACAACTCTTTGTATATTATATTGTATTAGAGTTTACTAAAAACAGGGGTTTACACCTTTCTTGGCCTTTTGGCTAAGATCAAGTGTAGTATCTGTTCTTATCAGTGTAATATCTGATATGTGAGTCATTGACTCACACGATATTAACTAACTAAAACGGTGGTTTACAACTTTTTGTATATAATTATAAGAGAGTTTACTCAAAACGGGGGCATACAAATTTTTGTATATTATTGTATTAGAGTTTACTCAAAATGAGGGTTTACAAATTTTTGTATATAATTGTATAGTAGAGTTTACTCAAAACGGGGGTTTATAATTATTGTATTAGAGTTTACTCAAAACGGGGGTTTACAACTTTTTGTATATAATTATAGTAGAGTTTACTCAAAACGGAGGTTTACAGCTTTTTGTATATAATTGTATAGTAGAGTTTACTCAAAACGGGAGTTTACAACTTTTTGTATATTATTGTATTAGAGTTTACTAAAAATAGGGGTTTACAACTTTATGTATATAATTGTATAGTAGAGTTTACTCAAAACGCTGGTTTACAACTTTTTTTACAATAAAACGAGGTTTACAACTTTTTGTATATAATTGTATAGTAGAGTTTACTCAAATAGGGGTTTACAACTTTTTGTATATAATTGTGTTAGAGTTCACTCAAAACGGGGGTTTACAACTTTTTGTATATATTTATAGTAGAGTTAACTCAAAACGGAGGTTTACAACTTTTTGTATATAATTAAAGTAGAGTTTACTCAAAACAGGGGTTCACAATTTTTTGTAAATAATTGTATAGTAGAGTTTACTCAAAACAGGGGTTCACAACTTTTTGTATATAATTGTATAGTAGAGTTACTCAAAATGGGGGTTTACAACTTTTTGTATATTATTGAATTAGAGTTTACTCAAAATGGGGAATTAAAACTTTTTTGTATATAATTATAGTAGAGTTCACTCAAAACGGAGGTTTACAGCTTTTTGTATATAATAGTATTGTAGAGTTCACTCAAAACAGGGGTTTACAGTTTTTATATAATTGTATAATAGAGTTTACTCAAAACGGGGTTTATAACTTTTTGTATATTATTGTATTAGAGTTTACTCAAAACGGTGGTTTACAACTTTTGGTATATAATTATTGTAGAGTTCTTTCAAAACGGAGGTTTACTACTTTTTGTTTATAATTGTATAGTAGGGTTTCCAAAAAAACGGTGGTTTACAACTTTTTGTAAATAATTGGATAGTAGAGTTTACTCAAAACGGGGGTTTACACACTTTTGTATATAATTGTATAGTAGAGCTTACTCAAAACGGGGGTTTACAACTTTTTGTATATTATTGTATTAGAGTTTACATAAAACAGGGGTTTACAAATTTTTGTATATAATTATACAGTTGAGTTTAATCAAAATGGGGGTTTAGAAAATTTTGTACAATAAAACGGGGGTTTACAACTTTTTGTATATTAATGTATTAGAGTTTACTCAAAATGGGGGTTTACAACTTTTTGTATATAACTGTATAGTAGAGTTTACTCAAAACCGGGGTTAACAACTTTTTGTATATAATTATAGCAGAGTTTGCTGAAAATTGGGGTTTACAACTTTTTGTATATAATTGTATAGTAGAGTTCACTCAAAACGGGGGTTTACAACTTTTTGTATATTATTGTATTAGAGTTTACTCAAAACGAGGGTTAACAACTTTTGTATATAATTATAGTAGAGTTTACTCGAAACGGGGGTTTACAACTTTTTGTATATAATTGTATAGTAGAGTTTACTCAAAACGGGGGTTTACAACTTTTTGTATATAATTGTGTAGTTGAGTTTACTCAAAACGGGGGTTTACACCCTTTTGTATATAATTGTATAGTAGAGCTTACTCAAAACGGGGGTTTACAACTATTTGTATATTATTGTAATAGAGTTTACTCAAAACGGGGTTTAACAACTTTTTGTATATAATTATAGAAGAGCTCAATCGAAACGGTGGTTTACAACTTTTTGTATATAATTATAGTATAGTTTACTCAAAACGGGGGCATACAAATTTTTGTAATTAATTGTATAGTAGAGTTTACTCAAAACAGGGGTTTACAACTTTTTGTATATTATATTGTATTAGAGTTTACTAAAAACAGCGGTTTACACCTTTCTCAACCTTTTGGCTAAGATCAAGTGTAGTATCTGTTCTTATCAGTGTATTATCTGATATGTGAGTCATTGACTCACACGATATTAACTAACTAAAACGGTGGTTTACAACTTTTTGTATATAATTATAGTAGAGTTTACTCAAATCGGGGGCATACAAATTTTTGTATATTATTGTATTAGAGTTTACTCAAAATGAGGGTTTACAAATTTTTGTATATAATTGTATAGTAGAGGTCACTCAAAACAAGGGTTTACAATTATTGTATTAGAGTTTACTCAAAACGGGGGTTTACAACTTTTTGTATATAATTATAGTAGAGTTTACTCAAAACGGAGGTTTACAGCTTTTTGTATATAATTGTATAGTAGAGTTTACTCAAAACGGGAGTTTACAACTTTTTGTATATTATTGTATTAGAGTTTACTAAAAATAGGGGTTTACAACTTTATGTATATAATTGTATAGTAGAGTTTACTCAAAACGCTGGTTTACAACTTTTTTTTACCATAAAACGAGGTTTACAACTTTTTGCATATAATTGTACAGTAGAATTTACTCAAAACAGGGGTTTACAACTTTTTGTATATAATTGTATTAGAGTTCACTCAAAACGGGGGTTTACAACTTTTTGTCTATATTTATAGTAGAGTTAACTCAAAACGGAGGTTTACAACTTTTTGTATATAATTAGAGTAGAGTTTACTCAAAACAGGGGTTCAAATTTTTTTGTAAATAATTGTATAGTAGAGTTTACTCAAAACGGGGGTTCACAAATTTTTGTATATAATTATATAGTAGAGTTACTCAAAATGGGGGTTTACAACTTTTTGTATATTATTGAATTAGAGTTTACTCAAAATGGGGATTTGAAACTTTTTGTATATAATTATAGTAGAGTTCACTCAAAACGGAGGTTTACAGCTTTTTGTATATAATAGTATTGTAGAGTTCATTCAAAACAGGGGTTTACAGCTTTTTGTATATAATTGTATAGTAGAGTTTACTCAAAACGGGGTTTATAACTTTTTGTATATTATTTTATTAGAGTTTACTCAAAACGGGGTTTTACAACTTTTGGTATATAATTATTGTAGAGTTCTTTCAAAACGAAGGTTTACTACTTTTTCTTTATAATTGTATAGTAGGGTTTCCTCAAAACGGGGGTTTACAACTTTTTGTATGTAATTGTATAGTAGAGTTTACTCAAAACGGGGGTTTACAACTTTTTGTATATTATTGTATTAGAGTTCACTTAAAATGGGGGTTTAAAACTTTTTGTATATAATTATAGTAGAGTTCACTCAAAACAGAGGTTTACAACTATTTGTATATAATTGTGTAGTAGAGTTTACTCAAAACGGGGGTTTAAAACTTTTTGTATATTATTGTATAGTTTACAAAACGGGGGTTTCCAACTTTTTATAAATAATTATAGTACAGTTCACTCAAAACGGGGTTTTACAACTTTTTGTAAATAATTGTATAGTAGAGTTTACTCAAAATAGGGGTTTACAACTTTTTGTATATTACTGTATTAGAGTTAACTCAAAACGGGGGTTTACAACTTTTTGTATAATATTGTATTAGAGTTTACTCAAAACGGTGGTTTACAACTTTTTGTATATAATTGTATAGTAGAGTTTGCTCAAAACGTGGGTTTACACCTTTTTGTATATTATTGTATTAGAGTTTACTCAAAACGGAGGTTTACAGCTTTTTGTATATAATTGTATAGTAGAGTTTACTCAAAACGAGGGTTTACAACTTTTTGAATATTATTGTATTAGAGTTTACTCAGAACGGGGGTTTACAACTTTATGTATATAATTCTAGTAGAGTTCACCTAAAACGGAGGTTTACAACTTTTTGTATATAATTTTATTAGATTTTACTCAAAACGAGGGTATACAACTTTTTGTATATAATTGTATAGTAGAGTTTACTCAAAATGGGAGTTTACTTCTTTTTGTATATTATTGTATTAGAGTTTACTCAAAACGGGGGTTAACAACTTTTTGTATATAGTTATAGTAGAGTTTGAAGGATGCAGGATCTTAGATCAAAACGGGTTAGATCTACGCGCAGCGGACGGATCACGATTCATATATCATAATACATAAATAAAGGATTTAACTACTACAACAGGGTTAAATTTATCTTACCAATAGTGGGAAGAGAAGCCAAGATCTTCCAATGTGTTCTCCAAACGGTGGTTGGTGGACACCGATCCTTGGATTTGAAACCTCCTTGATATGCTTTCAAGAAAAACTCCAAGTTTTTCTTCATCCAAAAACCCCAAGACAAGAAACAAATTTTTCTCTCTTTATTCTAGTGTGGGGGGCGAAATTTTCTTCTCACTTTTTGTCTTGGAAGAACTCTCTTTATATAGGAGAGTAAATCCTTGGCCTCCAAGTTTCTAATTAATTAAATAAATAAATAAAAAGAAATCACAATAAAGGATAATTCCATTTATAAAAGATTGTGATTAATCAATCAATCAATTACAAATCAATTATCTTTTATTAATTAATTATTTAACAAGTAAATAATTAATCACACAAAAAAAATCAATTCTTGCCCTTTTAATAGCTAGGAGGCGCCACACACTAGGGTTTAGGCCCACAGAAAATGTCTTTTATGTGTATTATATTATTCAGCCCAACTAAATAACATTTTGCATATCAATTAATTAGCCCAGCCAATTAATTATCACTGAGGCCCAAAAACAGGAAAAACATCCGACTTACAGGAGCCACATCGGGGACCATGGACCTATAACTAGTAGCTCCAATAACTAATTATTCATCGAACAGAATAAGTACATTAATTATTAATTCCGGGATTACGCCACCATAAACCCGAAACTGAACTCTACCGATTATAGATGTATACTTATACTCAACCCATAGAGTGAATAAGCGTCCATTGATATAATCACTACATACGGATTAACCCTCCATAGACTGCCCATTCTGAGTGGGAAGTCTCCGTGAACCCAACTCAGAATATCTTATCCTTATTTACCATTAATCTCTTGATGATCAATTAGTTCACATATCTGACTAGTGATCAATTAGTCTAATATGAACTCCCGGGATCGATCACTTTCTTAGGGCTAACAAATAAGGGGACTGTCTCTCTACTTCCCGCAGGAAGGAATGGATTCCATGTCTGTGAAAATCAGAACTACTCACTCATCAGGAGATAGTGCCAATGAGAAGTGGCTTGGAACACATATTTAAGTGAACCGTAACTAACACATCAAACACTACCCCAAGACAAGCAGCATCCTGTGATCACCTCAGGATTAAGGTTGATCCATATATGATCATCTAATGATTTAATAAGATTCCTCGATTACGGAATTATATCGAGAAATTCAGATTAAATCGGTCCGGTCCTATATGAATGCCATCATATATAAATGCCCCACGTAGGTACCCTCTACCGATAGTCCGGATAAGACTATCACACCCTAAGGTGTTCTGGGCGCATTATTGGTGTTTTAATCAAGAGACCCTAAACTCTGATTAAGTTTACCACGGACTAACAGTTTAAGCATATCTCCACTAACTCAATCCTCACGTGTAATCCATACACTGAGTTAAGTGGTTACATACAGATATACTTAGGGTTTGCTGCAGTGTATTACTTTACAAGCACCAAGCAAGTAACTAAGATGAGATAAATTCTATCATCCATTATTAAAACAATTACACAAATTGTCTTTCGGGCACTACACCTAACAATCTCCCACTTGCACGAAATGACAAGCAACGATTGTTTTTAGAGCACACCCTTTCTCATCTTATTCACAACACTCTCCCACTTGCTCTAAAAGCAGATGAGATATATCCCTCAATGCCGTACCCTCCAAGTATTCGACTTGGTACACTGACTAGTTAGGTTGTCGACTCGAGACGATCTTTAGGATCAAAACGTCGCCGGTCCATCTAATCAAGTGGTACTCTCTATGCTTTTGACCTCTAGTGACTGACAAGATCCTTCTAAGCTATCTCTTCACTGTTTTCACAATGAAGTGATATCGGCTCACTAGACCAGGAATTACTCCCAAATCAGGAAGGAAATTTTAAGCACTATGAGTAAACACTGAGCCCGAGATCAACTTAATGATCATCCTTAATCTGACTACAAGTCAGAATCAGTGTAGTCAACCATATTCAAGTTTTCACCTGAATATACAAGCATATGATTCCTCGTTCTCTAAAGATACTTGAGGACGTACTAAACCGCGACTTATTGCTCGAATCCAAGATTCGATTGCAAATGACTCGTGTTAAGCTGACTTGCCCTTATCCCAGAGAGACTCTATCCTATTTTCTCTTTATCTGAAGATTTGGAGAACCATTCCTGAGAGGTAGGGTAGGACTACTCTCGATGAATGCTGCAACCGTATATGCATTATCATCTTATTCAATAAGATGGATGGGATAGCCTATGACTCATTCCTGTGAATTTGACCGAATTTAATTCTTAGAATATAGTCCTATTCTCTCATCTAGAGAATCTTGACGTGTCAGTTTCTGACTTTAGATAACACAGCCATGTTGTTTCCAACCGTTGAAGTGTTATCATTCATGAACACTAATACTACTACTTTTCCAATATTGATACCTAGTCTACAAGAGACTTATCAATATTCTGGTCAAGTCCACATATTTCAAAACATGCGACTTTTAATGACCGAGAGGTTCTCTTACATCCACAAAGGACATAATTCCCGGAAGTCATCCTGCCATTTGTTCTAACCATGACCCTTATGTTCCGAATGAATCCAGACTCCGTTTTTTGGCAAGAAAGTCTCAGGGAATCACCCCTATTTTCTGCTTTCTAACAAAATCTAGCAAGACTGAGTGGTGAGAGAGTTCAAGGTCTGGTTAACTCTCTACTTGTCAGGTAATCACCCCTAGACCACTCAGCTTTGCGCTGAAAGTTTAAACTTTCCTATTCATTCGACTCTTTTTCATGTAGATCCAATTGCTCCCACTGGGCCTGAGACACTCAGGTGGTTCTACAAGAGGCTGAACAGAACTGGAGTACCAAAACTCCAGTCATAGGGTTAAAGCTTTCAAACCAACCTCTATTATCATAATCCTATACAGTCCACCAAGAGCCATAGGTTATCAATCACCCCAGCAGACTATAAAGTCCACAAAAACCAAAATGGGTCAATGGTTGAACCATACTCCCACTGTGTTTTGGGTGGATTGACATTCTGTTCTAGTAGTATTTATCATTATAGTCACCAACAACCGATGTTGGATGTGGCCTGACTAAATCAGATAGTAACTTCCTAGTAACCGTACTCCAAGGCTTCAGGCTGTTACTTATAGATTCTATCAGAAGGTTTGTGACAGTTCAACCGTCACTTTCTGATCTGAAGAACCTTTATAACCAACCTTCACTCGTCGCATTAAGATATTTCACGAACAGTCATAATCTGAATGTATGCGCAAAACCTCCAGTCCTACCTTCAAGCATTAAGTGCTAAATGCTTATATTTACGGAAGTGGAGTAAACCAAATTCATTCTTTCCATAAATTCACAAGCATCTTCTAGGTAGACTTCTCGGTTTACATAATAATGTTAACCGTTATTTTGCAACAATATCTTAATCGAATTAAGCAGTGTATTGTAGCACACAAATAACTATGCAAGGCCAGGCTACGGTTTCTTCCTCAGTGAAAATCACTCCACTAGGAGGCAGGCCGAGCATCAGTCCCAAGACTATGCGATAGCTTATTTCTGAGCATGAAATACTCTATTCTCTGCTTAAATTAGAGACTCTTCCTCGTATTCTTTCGATAAACTAAACCGTGTTTCGAGTAGTTATCAGACAAAATGTCACCACTCAAAATCTCCTACTAGCTTGTATCTCTCACTAGACCCTAAAGGTTATGATGAACAAGCTATGTTACCCCTTAAAATCTATTACCCTTTCCCAATTGAAAGGAAGCTTAGTCATTGTTCCTTTAAGACAGTGTTCCGAAACTGGGAGATAGGAATCACCCTTAGCCAGTCATTAGGTCTTATCTCTAGGATATATGCACTAATTAATAGATTTTGGAGAATCATTTATCTTAATACGGAAACCATTCGCATATAATAGTTTAAGATGTGTTACATATACCTTTTCAGCATTTCTTAGTGGTTCTGACTTTATCAAACAAAAGTCCGAGTTTCAGATTTGTACTACAAATGTCATCGTCACTTTGTTTAAAGCAAATGCAGTATCGAGATGAAAGTGAATCCATTTGTTACAACGAATCTGTAAACAGAAAAATAAATTTTTCTGTGATATTCAAGGATAGAATCCGAAATTCATTTCCTTATGTCACTCCCACTATTCTAGCTGAAATTACTGCCCATTGTTACTCTATTAATCGTTAATGCAAAGCTCTCTTGTTCTTCCAAAGAACTTAGCTCCCGAGTCGAGTTACTCGGTTAAGAAAGTTGCTAAGGATTCATTGGTTAGTGATCCGAAATCACTTTCCTTATCCTATACTTTCTTTACTTAATGTTTCGGTTTAGCCTCAAAACTTTAGTTAAGATGATTAACACTTATAGACATTCTTTCCCATTCTAAACTTTCCTTAAAAGGAAATAGTCTTGAACTAGCAGTTCGTTTGAGTAGACACTACTCGTGAACTGTGGGATGTCTAATGAAAGCGTTACCCAGTGGGACTAATTTTCTAATAAATTAGAAAAACATAAGATAAAAGCTCCCACTAGTTTATCGGTTCCAAATACCGTCTAACTAGCGACACTTTAATTGATGATTCTCCAATTTTTCTATTAGAAAATTTCTCGTGTAGACACTACACAATTAAAATTCACTAGAAGAATTTTATCGTCCCAATCATCTTTCAAACTAACTATGGTTGTCTCTCGTTCAACACGAGTGACAGCAGTGACATACTAATTTACGTCACTTAAGTCTTGAAGGCTTAAGAGAAATATCTCTTCCGAAAAATTTAATCGCATGTAAGATGAATAAGTACAACGTTCTAGTTACTTACCACTTTTTAACGAAGTCATTACTAGTCAATTTTACATTAGCAGTCTAGCACCCTAGAGAGATATGTATAACAGTTGTAAATAAAATTGACAGAAAATAAATCTAAATCATACACTACTAATAAATTTTAGGAACATAAACTAAGTACTTATAGTCTATCCTACCGTTCCAAGGATTTAATCTAATGCCTCAGTGCCGCCTTAGGGTAGGTCAAAGAGGTTTCGATTAATATTGAAGATCAGATTGAGAATCGAACATCTCATTTGTGATCGTTAATCACCTTTCCTTTTTCAGCCAAGGTACTACCAAAAATACCCTTTGTAAGTGTGACCTACTGTCTCAGATTTTTAGGTAGACCCCGAGTATGCCGCCTTAGGGTCGGTCAGTGACCCGGCGAGTACCCAAAATCCTATCCTTTCGGAGACCAAGCCTTGAATTTTGATAGCGGTGAAGGCCTTCCTTAGGGAGGCCGGTCCCAGGCCGGCACGAGGCGTCACCATTCTCTCACGTTGCTTGTGTCAACAGTAGAGGCCGTGGGGTCGGCTGTCGCCTCTCCCGCTGCCACTCAATATTGAAAAAGTGGTGGGTTTACTGATCACGTTTTTGGACTTGATGTTACATTAAGGAACGATAAATCATAGGCCCAAATGTTGTCGGTAATGTGGGCTAGCCCACCCGACCTATTCGTTGGAACATATGTGACCGTCGGACGGGTCAAGACCAGGGGAGCTCCGTTGAGCCGTAGTGGCTCTTCGGATGGCTCAGCCTTGCCGGACCCCCGTGCAAACGCCACACGTGGAGGGTGAAGTCGATCGAGCCGTAGCTACTGTTGTCCACCCAACCGTGGTTAAACCACTTTCGAACCATGTTTGCCCGTGATTATCCAATCCTTAAACATCAAACTTTCACGTAGACACTAAGGAACAAAAAATGTAATCTCGTCTAGGTGAGGTGGAATTCACCGAGAATCCAACACCTTAACCACGAGGTTTCGGGATTTTACTCCTTATGCTTTCGCAGAGTGGGATTCACCGAGAATCACCCAACCTCGACGATTGAAAAAACCCATGTTCCTCGGTTTTTACCCTAATTAGTTTCTAATTAATATCAAACAATTAATTAAAACTAATTGCGTGTTTTATACATGCCTAACTAATTCCTCGAATTACTTTCTACATGTATGCATATGGAGTGGAATTCATGATATGATGCATGTCATGGCAATTTTCCGGTTCTACACATACAATCTAAACATGTATTCTAGTGCGGAAAATAAACACCGAGGTGGACCGTTGGCACCCCCGTATCTAACCTATTAAAAAAAATAACCAAAACTAGGGTTTACTACTTTCTAACACAATCTGCAGCTGTTCAAAATCATCGACGATCGGCAAACCAAACGAACTCGGATCGCGACGAAACTTTCCAGATCTATTCCTCACTTCTTGGGATCCAATATGGACGGTTGGATCGGAGTTTTGACTTGTCAATTTTCTCCAGTGAGCCACCCAACTTCCTGCTGGATCTGATTTTTACAGCAGCGCCTCAAAGACTTCACGAGGCCGATCGGGAATCGAGATGAATTCCGATCGACTTGAAACTTTTATGACACGTCAAAAACTCCGTATTTATCGATCTGACCAGTTCGATTTGCGTTTCAACGGTCCAAACTCTCCCAGAAATTCGAGGAAGTCACAGGTAGGGTTTCTGTGAATCCTGCGTTTTTCTGTCACAGTAGCTTCCTTGCAGCGACGAACGGATATCAATTCGGACTTTGATCGACGCCAAAATTTGTGGAATTGTTCATAATCTTCCAATATTGATTCTAACCGGAGGGATCGTCGTTTCAAAGGGTCGATCAACGGGAAAAACGAAATAGCTAAACAGCTACTAAACAGATCTATTTTCTGGAAATTAAAATCGCAATAAAAATAAATTACATAATTTCCTATACTCATATGAACGCATTTTCATCGTTTATATGAGTTTACAATAGATCTAACGGGTAAACAGTGCCAACCCCCAATCCATCTCTTCAACCATAGCAATTAATCATTATCAAAGCATTAAACAATAAATAAAATTTACCTACATGCAATTCCACTCCTTTAAATCGTTTAATTATGATTATTACTATATAAATCGTGGAACCTGGCTCCGATACCACATGAAGGTTGCAGGATCTTAGATCTAAATGTGTTAGATCTACGCGCAGCGGACGGATCACGATTCATATATCATAATACATAAATAAAGGATTTAACTACTACAATGGGGTTAAGTTTATCTCACCAATAGTGGGAAGAGAAGCCAAGATCTTCCAATGTGTTCTCCAAACGGTGGTTGGTGGACACCGATCCTTGGATTTGAAACCTCCTTGATATGCTTTCAAGAAAAACTCCAAGTTTTTCTTCAACCAAAAACCCCAAGACAAGAAACAAATTTTTCTCTCTTTATTCTAATGTGGGGGGCGAAATTTTCTTCTCACTTTTTGTCTTGGAAGGACTCTCTTTATATAGGAGAGTAAATCCTTGGCCTCCAAGTTTCTAATTAATTAAATAAATAATTAAAAAGAAATCACAATAAAGGATAATTCCATTTATAAAAGATTGTGATTAATCAATCAATCAATTACAAATCAATTATCTTTTATTAATTAATTATTTAACAAGTAAATAATTAATCACACAAGAAAATCAATTCTTGCCCTTTTAATAGCTAGGAGGCGCCACACACTAGGGTTTAGGCCCACAGAAAATGTCTTTTCTGTGTATTATATTATTCAGCCCAACTAAATAATATTTTGCATATCAATTAATTAGCCCAGCCAATTAATTATCACTGAGGCCCAAAAACAGGAAAAACATCCGACTTACAGGAGCCACATCGGGGACCATGGACCTATAACCAGTAGCTCCAATAACTAATTATTCATCGAACAGAATAAGTACATTAATTATTAATTCCGGGATTACGCCACCATAAACCCGAAACTGAACTCTACCGATTATAGATGTATACTTATACTCAACCCATAGAGTGAATAAGCGTCCATTGATATAATCACTACATACGGATTAACCCTCCATAGACTGCCCATTCTGAGTGGGAAGTCTCCGTGAACCCGACTCAGAATATCTTATCCTTATTTACCATTAACCCCCTGATGATCAATTAGTCTAATATGAACTCCCGGGATCGATCACTTTCTTAGGGCTAACAAATAAGGGGACTGTCTCTCTACTTCCCGCAGGAAGGATTGGATTCCATGTCTGTGAAAATCAGAACTACTCACTCATCAGGAGATAGTGCCAATGAGAAGTGGCTTGGAACACATATTTAAGTGAACCGTAACTAACACATCAAACACTACCCCAAGACAAGCAGCATCCTGTGATCACCTCAGGATTAAGGTTGATCCATATATGATCATCTAATGATTTAATAAGATTCCTCGATTACGGAATTATATCGAGAAATTCAGATTAAATCGGTCCAGTCCTATATGAATGCCATCATATATAAATGCCCCACGTAGGTACCCTCTACCGATAGTCCGGATAAGAGTATGACACCCTAAGGTGTTCTGGGCGCATTATTGGTGTTTTAATCCAGAGACCCTAAACTCTGATTAAGTGAACCACGGACTAACAGTTTCAGCATATCTCCACTAACTCAATCCTCACGTGCAATCCATACACTAAGTTAAGTGGTTACATACAGATATACTTAGGGTTTGCAGCAGTGTATTACTTTACAAGCACAAAGCAAGTAACTAAGATGTGATAAATTCTGTCATCCAATATTAAAAACAATTACACAAATTGTCTTTCGGGCACTACACCTAACAGAGTTCACTCAAAACGGGGGTTTACAACTTTTTGTATATAATTGTATGGTAGAGTTTACTCAAAACGGGGGTTTACAACTTTTTGTATATTATTGTATTAGAGTTTACTCAAAACGGGGGTTTACAAATTTTTGTATATAATTATACAGTAGAGTTTACTCAAAATGGGGGTTTACAAAATTTTGTACAATAAAACGGGGGTTTACAACCTTTTGTACATAATTGTATTGTTGAGTTTACTCAAAATAGGGGTTTACAACTTTTTGTATGTTAATGTATCAGAGTTTACTCAAAATGGGGGGTTTACAAGTTTTTGTATATAATTGTATAGTAGAGTTTACTCAAAACGGGGGTTTACAACTTTTTGTATATTATTGTATTAGAGTTTACTCAAAACGGGGGTTAACAACTTCTTGTATATAGTTATAGTAGAGTTCACTCAAAACGGGGGTTTACAACTTTTTGTATATAATTGTATGCTAGAGTTTACTCAAAACGGGGGTTTACAACTTTTTGTATATTATTGTATTAGAGTTTACTCAAAACAGGGGTTTACAAATTTTTGTGTATAATTATACATTAGAGTTTACTCAAAACGGGGGTTTACAAAATTTTGTACAATAAAACGGGAGTTTACAACTTTTTGTATATTAATGTATTAGAGTTTACTCAAAATGAGGGTTTACAACTTTTTGTATATAACTGTATAGTAGAGTTTACTCAAAACCGGGGTTAACAACTTTTTGTATATAATTATAGCAGAGTTTGCTGAAAATTGGGGTTTACAACTTTTTGCATATAATTGTAGAGTAGAGTTTACTCGAAACGGGGGTTTACAACTTTTTGTATATAATTGTATAGTAGAGTTTACTCAGAACGGGGGTTTACAACTTTTTGTATATAATTGTATAGTTGAGTTTACTCAAAACGGGGGTTTACACCCTTTTGTATATAATTGTATAGTAGAGCTTACAAAAAACGGGGGTTTACAACTATTTGTATATTATTGTAATAGAGTTTACTCAAAATGGGGTTTAACAACTTTTTGTATATAATTATAGTAGAGCTCAATCGAAACGGTGGTTTACAACTTTTTGTATATAATTATAGTATAGTTTACTCAAAACGGGGGCATACAAATTTTTGTACTTAATTGTATAGTAGAGTTTACTCAAAACAGGGGTTTACAACTTTTTGAATATTATATTGTATTAGAGTTTACTAAAAACAAGGGTTTACACCCTTCTCGGCCTTTTGGCTAAGATCAAGTGTAGTATCTGTTCTTATCAGTGTAGTATCTGATATGTGAGTCATTGACTCACACGATATTAACTAACTAAAACGGTGGTTTACAACTTTTTGTATATAATTATAGTAGAGTTTACTCAAAACGGGGGCATACAAATTTTTTTATATTATTGTATTAGAGTTTACTCAAAATGAGGGTTTACAAATTTTTGTATATAATTGTATAGTAGAGTTTACTCAAAACGGGGGTTTACAATTATTGTATTATAGTTTACTCAAAATGGGGGTTTCAACTTTTTGTATATAATTGTATAGTAGAGTTTACTCAAAATGGGAGTTTACAAATTTTTGTATATTATTGTATTAGAGTTTACTAAAACTAGGGGTTTACAACTTTATGTATATAATTGTATAGTAGATTTTACTCAAAACGCTGGTTTACAACTTTTTTTTACAATAAAACGAGGTTTACAACTTTTTGTATATAATTGTATAGTAGAGTTTACTCAAAACAGGGGTTTACAAATTTTTGTATATAATTGTATTAGAGTTCACTCAAAACAGGGGTTTACAACTTTTTGTATATATTTATATTAGAGTTAACTCAAAACGGAGGTTTACAACTTTTTGTATATAATTAAAGAAGAGTTTACTCAAAACAGGGGTTCACAATTTTTTGTAAATAATTGTATAGTAGAGTTCACTGATAACGGAGGTTTACAGCTTTTTGTATATAATAGTATTGTCGAGTTCACTCAAAACAGGGGTTTACAGCTTTTTGTATATAATTGTATAGTAGAGTTTACTCAAAACGGGGTTTATAACTTTTTGTATATTATTGTATTAGAGTTTACTCAAAACAGGGGTTTACAACTTTTGGTATATAATTATTGTAGAGTTCTTTCAAACGAAGGTTTACTATTTTTTGTTTATAATTGTATAGTAAGGTTTCCTCAAAACGGGGGTTTACAACTTTTTGTAAATAATTGGATAGTAGAGTTTACTCAAAACAGGAGTTTACAACTTTTTGTATATAATTGTATAGTTGAGTTTACTCAAAACGGGGGTTTACAACTTTGGTATATTATTGTATTAGAGTTCACTAAAAATGGGGGTTTACAACTTTTTGTATATAATTATAGTAGATTTCACTCAAAACGGAGGTTTACAACTTTTTGTATATAATTGTGTAGTAGAGTTTACTCAAAACGGAGGTTTACAACTTTTTGTATATTATTGTATAGTTTACAAAACGGGGGTTTCTAACTTTTTATAAATAATTATAGTACAGTTCACTCAAAACGGGGTTTTACAACTTTTTGTAAATAATTGTATAGTAGAGTTTACTCCAAAAGGGGGTTTACAACTTTTTGTATATTACTGTATTAGAGTTAACTCAAAACGGGGGTTTAAAACTTTTTTTATAATATTGTATTAGAGTTTACTCAAAACGGTGGTTTACAACTTTTTGTATATAATTGTATAGTAGAGTTTGCTCAAAACGTGGGTTTACACCTTTTTGTATATTATTGTATTAGAGTTTACTCAAAACGGAGGTTTACAACTTTTTGTATATAATTGTATAGTAGAGTTTACTCAAAACGAGGGTTTACAACTTTTTGTATATTATTGTATTAGAGTTTACTCGGAACGGGGGTTTACATCTTTTTGTATATAATTATAGTAGAGTTTCCTGAAAATTGGGGTTTACAACTTTTTGTATATAATTGTATAGTAGAGTTTACTCAAAACAGGGGTTTACAACTTTTTGTATATTAATGTATTAGAGTTTACTCAAAACGAGGGTTAACAAGTTTTGTATATAATTATAGTAGAGTTTACTCGAAACGGGGGTTTACAACTTTTTATATATAATTGTATAGTAGAGTTTACTCAAAACGGGGGTTTTCAACTTTTTGTATATAATTGTATAGTAGAGTTTACTCAAAACGGCGGTTTACACCCTTTTGTATATAATTGTATAGCAGAGCATACTCAAAACGGGGGTTTACAACTATTTGTATATTATTATAATAGAGTTTACTCAAAATGGGGTTTAACAACTTTTTGTATATAATTATAGTAGAGCTCAATCGAAACGGTGGTTTACAACTTTTTGTATATAATTATAGTAGAGTTTACTCAAAACGGGGGCATACAAATTTTTGTATATTATTGTATTAGAGTTTACTCAAAATGAGGGTTTACAAATTTTTGTATATAATTGTATAGTAGAGTTTACTAAAAACGGGGGTTTACAATTATTGTATTATAGTTTACTCAAAACGGGGGTTTACAACTTGTTGTATATAATTATAGTAGAGTTTACTCAAAACGGAGGTTTACAGCTTTTTGTATATAATTGTATAGTAGAGTTTACTCAAAAGGGGAGTTTACAACTTTTTGTATTATTGTATTAGAGTTTACTAAAAATAGGGGTTTACAACTTTATGTATATAATTGTATAGTAGAGTTTACTCAAAACGCTGGTTTACAACTTTTTTTTACAATAAAACGAGGTTTACCACTTTTTGTATATAATTGTATAGTAGAGTTTACTCAAAACAGGGGTTTACAACTTTTTGTATATAATTGTATTAGAGTTCACTCAAAACGGGGGTTTACAACTTTTTGTATATATTTATATTAGAGTTAACTCAAAACGGAGGTTTACAACTTTTTGTATATAATTAAAGTAGAGTTTACTCAAAACAGGGGTTCACAATTTTTTGTAAATAATTGTATAGTAGAGTTTACTCAAAACGGGGGTTCACAACTTTTTGTATATAATTGTATAGTATAGTTACTCAAAATGGGGGTTTACCACTTTTTGTATATTATTGAATTCGAGTTTACTCAAAACGGGGATTCAAAACTTTTTGTATATAATTATAGTATAGTTCACTCAAAACGGAGGTTTACAGCTTTTTGTTTATAATAGTATTGTAGAGTTCACTCAAAACAGGGTTTTACAGCTTTTTGTATATAATTGTATAGTAGAGTTTACTCAAAACGAGGTTTATAACTTTTTGTATATTATTGTATTAGAGTTTACTCAAAACGGGGGTTTACAACTTTTGGTATATAATTATTGTAGAGTTCTTTCAAACGGAGGTTTACTACTTTTTGTTTATAATTGTATAGTAGGGTTTCCTCAAAACGGGGGTTTACAACTTTTTGTAAATAATTGGATAGTAGAGTTTACTCAAAAGAGGGGTTTACAACATTTTGTATATAATTGTATAGTAGAGTTTACTCAAAACGGGGGTTTACAACTTTTTGTATATTATTGTATAAGAGTTCACTGAAAATGGGGGTTTACAACTTTTTGTATATAATTATAGTAGATTTCACTCACAACGGAGGTTTACAACTTTTTGTATATAATTGTGTAGTAGAGTTTACTCAAAATGGGGGTTTACAACTTTTTGTATATTATTGTATAGTTTACAAAACGGGGGTTTCCAACTTTTTATAAATAATTATAGTACAGTTCACTCAAAACGAGGTTTTACAACTTTTTTTAAATAATTGTATAGTATAGTTTACTCAAAATGGGGGTTTACAACTTTTTGTATATTACTGTATTAGAGTTAACACAAAACGGGGGTTTACAACTTTTTGTATAATATTGTATTAGAGTTTACTCAAAACGGTGGTTTACAACTTTTTGTATATAATTGTATAGTAGAGTTTGCTCAAAACGTGGCTTTACACCTTTTTGTACATTATTGTATTAGAGTTACTCAAAATGGAGGTTTACAGCTTTTTGTATATAATTGTATAGTAGAGTTTACTCAAAATGAGGGTTTACAACTTTTTGTATATTATTGTATTAGAGTTTACTCAGAACGGGGGTTTACAACTTTTTGTATATAATTCTAGTAGAGTTCACTCAAAACGGAGGTTTACAACTTTTTGTATATAATTTTATTAGATTTTACTCAAAATGAGGGTATACAACTTTTTGTATATAATTGTATAGTAGAGTTTACTCAAAAAGGAGGTTTACATCTTTTTGTATTTTATTGTATTAGAGTTTACTCAAAACGGGGGTTAACAACTTTTTGTATATAGTTATAGTAGAGTTCACTCAAAACGGGGGTTTACAACTTTTTGTATATAATTGTATGGTAGAGTTTACTCAAAACGGGGGTTTACAACTTTTTGTGTATTATTGTATTAGAGTTTACTCAAAACGGGGGTTTACAAATTTTTGTATATAATTATACAGTATAGTTTACTCAAAACGGGTGTTTACAAAATTTTGTACAATAAAACGGGGGTTTACAACCTTTTGTACATAATTGTATTGTAGAGTTTACTCAAAATGGGGGTTTACAACTTTTTGTATATTAATGTATCAGAGTTTACTCAAAATGGGGGTTTACAACTTTTTGTATATAATTGTATAGTAGAGTTTACTCAAAACGGGGGTTTGCAACTTTTTGTATATTATTGCATTAGAGTTTACTCAAAATGGGGGTTAACAACTTTTTGTATATAGTAATAGTAGAGTTCACTCAATCCGGGGGTTTACAACTTTTTGTATATAATTGTATGGTAGAGTTTACTCAATACGGGGGTTTACAACTTTTTGTATATTATTGTATTAATGTTTACTCAAAACGGGGGTTTACAAATTTTTGTATATAATTATATGGTAGAGTTTAATCAAAACGGGGGTTTACAAAATTTTGTATAATAAAACAGGGGTTTACAACCTTTTGTACATAATTGTATTGTAGAGTTTAAACAAAATGGGGGTTTACAAATTTTTGTATATTAATGTATCAGAGTTACTCAAAATAGGGGTTTACAAATTTTTGTATATAATTGTAAAGTAGAGTTTACTCAAAACCGGGGTTAACAACTTTTTGTATATAATTATAGTAGAGTTTGCTAAAAATTGGGGTTTACAACTTTTTGTATATAATTGTATAGTTGAGTTTACTCAAAACGGGGGTTTACAACTTTTTGTATAATAATGTATTAGAGTTTACTCAAAACGAGGGTTAACAACTTTTGTATATAATTATAGTAGAGTTTACTCGAAACGGGGGTTTACAACTTTTTGAATATAATTGTATAGTAGAGTTTACTCAAAACAGGGGTTTAAAACTTTTTGTATATAATTGTATAGTAGAGTTTACTCAAAACGGCGGTTTAAACCCTTTTGTATATAATTGTATAGTAGAGCTTACTCAAAACGGGGGTTTACAACTATTTGTATATTATTGTAATAGAGTTTACTCAAAACGGGGTTTAACAACTTTTTGTATATAATTATAGTAGAGCTCAATCGAAATGGTGGTTTACAACTTTTTGTATATAATTATAGTAGAGTTTACTCAAAATGGGGGCATACAAATTTTTGTAATTAATTGTATAGTAGAGTTTACTCAAAACAGGGTTTACAACTTTTTGTATATTGTATTGTATTAGAGTTTGCACCTTTCTCGGCCTTTTGGCTAAGATCAAGTGTAGTATCCGTTCTTATCAGTGTAATATCTGATATGTGAGTCATTGACTCACACGATATTAACTATCTAAAACGGGGGTTTATAACTTTTTGTATATAATTATAGTAGAGTTCACTCCAAATGGAGGTTTATAACTTTTTGCATATAATTATAGCAGAGTTCACTCAAAACAGGGGTTTACAACTTTTTGTAAATAATTGTATAGTAGAATTTACTCAAAACGAGGGTTTACAACTTTTTGTATCTTATTGTATTAGAGTTTACTCAAAACGGGGCTAACAACTTTTTGTATATAATTATAGTAGAGTTCACTCAAATCGGAGGTTTAAAAGTATTTGTATATAATTCTATAGTAGAGTTTACTCAAAACGGTGGTTTACAACTTTTGTACAATAAAACGGGGGTTTACAACTTTTTGTATATAATTTAATAGTAGAGTTTACTCAAAATGGGATTTACAACTTTTTGTATATTATTCTAATAGAGTTCACTCAAAATGGGGGTTTACAAATTTTGTATATAATTATAGCCGAGTTCACTCAAAACGGAGGTTTACAACTTTTTGTATATAATTGTATAATAGAGTTTACTCAAAACGGGGGTTTACAAGTTTTTGTATATTATTGTATTTGATGTTACTCAAAACGGGGGTTTACAACTTTTTGTATATAATGATAATAGAGTTCACTCAAAACGGATGTTTACAACTTTTTGTATATAATTGTATAGTAGAGTTTACTCAAAACGGGGGTTTATAACTTTTTGAACAATAAAAATAGGGATTTCAATTTTTTGTATATAATTGTATAGTAGTGTTTACTCAAAACGGGGGTTTACAACTTTTTGTGTATTATTGTGTTAGAATTTACTCAAATCGGGGATTTACTCAAAATAGGGGTTTACAACTATTTGTATAAAATTATATAGTAGAGTTCATTCAAAATGGGGGTTTACAACTTTTTTGTATATAGTTTTATAGTAGAGTTTACTCAAAGCGTTATGTATTATTGTATTTGAGTTTACTCAAAACGGGGGTTTACAACTTTGTGTATTTAATTATAGTAGAGTTCATTCAAAATGGAGGTTTACAGATTTTTGTATATAATTGTATAGTATAGTTTACTAAAAACGGGGGTTTACAACTTTTTGTATATGATTGTATAGTAGAGTTTACTAAAAACGGGGGTTTACAACTTTTTGAATATAATTGTATAGTAGAGTTTACTCAAAACGGGGGATTTACAACTTTTTGTATATAATTGTATAGTAGAGTTTACTCACCACCTGGTAAATATCTTTTTGTATATAATTATAGTAGAGTTTGCTCCAAACAGGGGTTTACAACTTTTTGTATATAATTGTATAGTAGAGTTTTCTCAAAACGGGGATTTAACATTTTGTATGTAATTGTATAGTAGAGTTTAATCAAAACAGGTTTTACAACTTTTTGTATATTATTCTATTAGAGTTTACTCAAAACGGGGGTTTACAACTTTTTGTATATAATTATAGTAGAGTTCACTCAAAATAGTGGTTTACAACTATTTGTAAATAATTGTATAGTAGAGTTTACTCAAAATGGGGGTTTACAACTTTTTATATATTATTGTATTAGAGTTTACTCAAAACGGGGGTTTAAAACTTTTTGTATATAATGATGTTCACTCAGAATGGAGTTACAACATTTTTTATATAATTGTATAGTAGAGTTTAATCAAAACGGGGGTTTACAACTTTTTGTACAATAAAAATGGGGGTTTCAACTTTTTGTTTATAATTGTATAGTAGAGTTTACTCAAAACAGGGGTTTACAACTTTTTGTATATTATTGTATTAGAGTTTACTCAAAACAGGGGTTTACAACATTTTGTATATAATTATAGTTGAGTTCACTCAAAACTGAGGTTTACAACTTTTTGTATATAGTTATAGTAGAGTTTACTCAAAACGGGGGTTTATAACTTTTTGTATAAAATTGTATATTAGAGTTCAATCAAAACAGGGGTTTACAACTTTTTGTACATAAATGTATAGTAGAGTTTATTCAAAGCGTTGTATATTATTGTATTAAAGTTTACTCAAAACGGGGATTTACAACTTTTTGTATATAATTATAGTAGAGTTCACTCAAAACGGAGGTTTACAACTTTTGTATATAATTGTATAGTAGAGTTTACTAAAAACGGGGGTTTACAACTTTTTGTATATTATAGTATTGTAGAGTTTACTTAAAACAGGGGTTTACAACTTTTTGTATATTATTTTATTAGAGTTTACTCAAAACGGGAGTTTACAACTTTTTGTATATGATTGTATATTAGAGTTTACTCAAAACGGGGGTTAACAACTTTTTGTATATAATTATAGTAGATTTTGCTCAAAACGGGGGTTTACAACTTTTTTGTATATAATTTTATAGTAGAGTTTACTCAAAACGGTGGTTTACAACTTTTTGTATATAATTGTATAGTAGAGTTTACTCAAAACGGGGATTTACAACATTTTGTATATAATTGTATAGAAGAGTTTACTCAAAACGGGGGTTTACAACTTTTTGTGTATAATTGTATAGTAGAGTTTACTCAAAACGGGGGTTTACTGTTGGAAGGAGCACCGAAAGACAATTTCTGTACTTATTTTTATATTTAATAAATGACAGATTTATTCTCATTTTATTATTTGCTTCGTGCTTATAAGTAGTATTCTATTGAAAACCCTAAGTCGTATCATATGTAGCCATATAACTTAGTGTGTGTCACACGCGAGGACTATGTTTATGGTGATACGCTTGAACTGTTAGTTCGAGGTGAAATTAATCAAAGTATGGGGTCTATTGATTAAACCACCATTAATGCGCCCAGAACACTTTATGGTGTGACCGTCTTATCTAGACCGTCGACATTGGTTGTCTAAGTAGGGCATTTATATATGATGAGAGTCATATAGGACTGGACCAATTTAATCTTTGTTTCTCATATAATTCCATGATTGAGAAATCTTATTAAATCACAAGATGATCATATATGGATTAACCTTAATCCTGAAGTGATTGCATACTCCTACTGGTTTCAGGATAGGGTTTGATGTGTTTGTTAAGGATCGCTAAGAGGCGCGGTCCGAATCACTTTCACGTTGGCACTATTCTGGAATTAGTGAGAAGTGTGTGTCTCACAGATATGGAATCCATTCCTTCCTGTGGGAAGTAGAAAGACAATCCCCTTATTTGTTATTCCTATAAACTGATCGATCTGCGGACTTCGTATTCATTATGAACTATTTGATCACTAGTGGGTTAATGGTAAATAAGGATAAGTTGTATTGAAGAAGGTTTATGAAAATAATTCTGCTTCATTACGGATAGTCTATGGAGGGTTAGTTTATATGTAATGATTATATCAATGGACACTTATCGACTCAACTCGACGTTTTGAGAATAAGTTATATCTATAATCGATAGAGTTCGGTTTCGGATTTATGGTGTTGTAATTCCGGAATTAATGAATTAAGTAGAAATATTCTGTTCGATGAATATTTTATTTAATTTATTGTAGCTTCTGGTTATAGGTCCATGGTCCCCGGGTTGGCTCCTAACACGCGACTGTTTTCTCGTTCTATGGAACCTCGAGAATAAATTAAATAGTTGGTTATTTAATGAATATGCAATATTATTTATTTGGTAAATAATATGTAAAATAGAAAAGACATTTTCTATTAAATTAAATGTTTAAATGGCGCCACATATTGTGATAAATTAGGAAAAGAAATTAATTAATTATCTATTTGTTGGATAATTAATAGAAAAATAAGAGATTGATTTTTTGGTAATTATCTCTTATCTTTTGGAAAATATCTTTTCCTTATGGGAATAGGTAATTGTGGTGTGAAAATGATAACTCTCTTGACTAGTTATTTTCCTATATAAAGAGAGTTTCTCCTTACACAATTTGAATCACAAATTGCGCCACACATCAAATAAAAAGGAAGAAAAATTAGTTTCTTGCCTTAGTCATTAAAAGGAGAAAAACCTAGGGTTTTTCTTGTGCATATTTGAGGAGGTTCCACGAGGATCGACGTCCACCAGTCGTCGCTAGGAGATACAATCCGGAAGACTATGGCTTCTCCCTTTTGTCGACTTCTCATCTCTCTCTAGTTTGGGTAAATCTACTAACCTTCTTGTAGTTATTAATTATTTATGCCAATCGAATCATGGTAAATCGCATGCGAATTTATTCGTAGCTTCCGTTGTGCAAGATCGAGTGTCTCGATCGGTGCTGTGAATCAGATCTGACGATCCAATTATGGATTGGATCCGGATTCGGGTTTATGTATATCCAGCATATGGTATCGGAGCCAGGGTGTTTGGGGAGATTTTGCATCATTAAAACAAAAGAAAATTTATAAACCTATACTTAACATGCAAACTAACTCCTAACCGACCAAATACCGGGTAGTTGATAGCATAGTAGGGTAAGTACATGGTCGATCCACAGGGAATTGGGATGTTGAATCTAATTTCACTAATCCTACCAATTGTTACTCAAAGAACGAATAAGCAAAAGAAACGAAAGAACAAAACATAAAACAAGAATAGAAACAAGCAGAAAATAAGAAAACAGAAAGACGGATGAGCGTTCACTAAAGTGAACGAGCGTCTGGAAACGAAATCTACTGGACGAGCGTCTGCTATTGTGGACGAACGTTCAACTACGAACAGAAAGGAAAAGTGCAGGACATCAGCAGGAAAAACTTAAGGTTTAAATACTAGAACTTAACTAAAGATTAAGCTAACGATTCGATTAATAAACAATAAAGGAAAACACAGCGAGACAACTAGATTCCACCCATCAACCAACAATCCCAACTAGATGGTGATTTAAAGATATAGTTTTTAGTAGTGATCTAGTCACGAATTCAATTGAATTTCTACAACCAAATTCTAGGGTTTCGTTCATCTTTTCAAACAAACTAAACATGCAATCAAAACTCCTAAGTACTTAAATCGTTACATATTTTCGACGGAGATTTGACCCAGCTTAGAGGCATTTTCAGGGGAGGACTTCTTCATGAAAATTGTAGATCTTTGAAAGAGCTTTCCAACGCACTTTGAATTACGTCAATTGGACTTCTATAACTCAAATGGTGGTCAAGTGGGTAATCAATTTGGGTAAGTGGAAAATCCCGAAATATACTCGTAATACGACGGGCTAATCAAAAAGGCGTTTTCTGAAGAAGAGTCCTTAATGAAAGTTGTAGAGTTTTCCGAGAGCTTTTTTATGACATTCGGATCATAATTTTTGGAGGTCTACAACTCAAGATATGAATTTTAGAAGTTTGAGTTCAGACTCTATGCAAACTGGCGTCCAAGGTCGACTCTCAGCAGAACCGACTTACACATTGCCACAGCCGACTCAAATTAGGGTTCTCTGGCCGCAGCTTTTGGTGAAAATTGCGATCTCAATGTTGTGTAAAAAGTATATCCTTAGGGTTGGGGCTGCTGCTGTATTTATAGAGCTCTAAGTCGGTTAGGGTTTAAGTCGGCACCGGACGCTCGTTTGAACAACCAGACGCCCGTCCAGAATGCCTGGACGGAGCATGAACGTGCGTTTGGCCTCTGTCTGAAGACTCTGAATGTAAAATACGATTCTGGACGCTGCATGGACGCCAGTTCACTTCTGGACGCTCGTCCAAGATCAGTGGATGCCCGTCTGGAATGCTTAGGATCGGATCTCTTCATCTTTATCCACTTTCTTCAAGCCAATTCCAAGTCTATCTTGAATAATTCGACTTGAGCTTCATTTATCCTCTTTAGCACTCGAAATTCAGCCTCCTAAAGGATAAATAAACATTGCAAAATGTAATAAAACTCAAATAATAATAATTCCATTAATTTAACACATAAAATAACCAATTTTGCAAATAACCATACTAAAATCATCCTTACTAAATAATTGCACTTAAACCCTTAATTCTCATGTAAATATGCAAATGTGGGGAAAATACTAACGAAATATACCCTTAATAATCATATAAATATGGCCTTAACACAGGGTAAAGCGATTTTGCGATCTTGATTGCATAATTAATTAATAAGAAGTGGAATTGAATAAAAGTTTCATCTTTTATATGTTCAATATATATATATATATATATATATATATATATATATATATATATATATATATATATATATATATATATATATATATATATATATATATATATGGTTGAATGATTTGGTTGACGAGATGGATTGGGGTTGGTACTTGTTTACCGTTAGATCTATTCTAAACCCAATTTTTCCCGGGTATAGGTTGTTATGTAATTTATTTTGCAATTTTCTACATTTAATATATTTCAGCTGAAGGCCCTTTAAATAAATTCTGATCGAAGAACATGAGGAGAAAAAGACGAAGCACAGTGGTAAAGACACAAGTTCAATTGTGTACAGACCCGAGTTCGAATCCCCTTGGCTGTATAAAATTCTGGAAATTTTTTTTGTATTTTTTTTCTCCTCGTAATTTTTTTACTTTATTTTCTGTTCGTAAATTAAAAAAAAATTAATACGAAAACAAATAACGAAAATAGAAAATTAAAAGGGAGCGGGGAATCGAACTTGTGTGGTGATGAATGAAGAAGGAGCTTCAACCAACTCAGCTAGAAGGGTTTTTATTGAAGATATGGAGCAGAAAATTTTTATACCCGTCGGCGGCTGCACAATATTTTAGGGTTTATTTGTTTATTTATAGATTAGATACGGGGGTAGCAACGGTCCATCTCAGTGGTTTATTTTTCGCATTTATTTTCTTTTGCGATTATTCATGTGATATAACCATGCCATGCATCATATTCATGAATTCCACTCCTAGCATATGCATACATGTAGAAAATTAATATTGAAATTAATTAGACATGTATCAACACGATGATTAATTTAGATTAAAGATAAATTAAATTAATTAAAGGAAACGGGATTTTATCGGGATATAAAATTCACATGATAAACTTAATTTGGGATCATAAATCCTATAGGATTTTAATTATGTAGTGACTACATAAAAGAATTTTAATAATTGACAAATTGTTACCCTCAAAAAAAAATTTGAAAAATTTGAAAATACAGAAAAGTTGGACACCAACTGAGCAAAAGGTTCGAAAATTGGTTCGGGTGGTCAACAGGGCTTCGGCTCGACTCGACTTGTCCATTCAAGTGCGGGGATAGCCATGGGGGTCCGGCAAGGTCAAGCTATCCGGCGAGCTGAGGCTCAATGGGGCAACCTTAGCCCGATTTTCAACCCAGCACCCACACACGTTCGACGTCAGCGTCGGGGGTCCGGCAAGGTCGAGCTATCCAGCAAGTTTCGGCTCAATGGGACAGCCTTAGCCCGATTCTGTAAGGTGTAGTGCCCGAAAGACAATTGTATAATTATTTTAGGACAAAATTAATAATTCATCTTATTATATGCATGTATGCTTATAATTAAGACACTACTGAAAACCCTAAGTACCTCGTTTATGTAATCACATAACTCAGTGTATGGCTATACACAAGAGGATTGAGTTAGTGAGATGTACTTAAAATTAACTTAGTCCGTAGCGTTTATTAATCTGACTATGGGTCTCATGATTAATTTGCTATTAATGCGCCCAGAACACTTTAGTTGTGACAGTCTTATCCGGACTGTCGGTAATAGGGTACCTAGTGGGGCATTTATATATGATGATAATCATATAGGGCTGGACCGATTTGATTTGAGTTCTCGATATAATTCCGTAATCGAGAAGTCTTATCGAATCACAAGATGATCATGTATGGATTAATCTTAATCCTGAGGTGATCACAGACGACTACTTAGACTAGGGTAGAGTTTGATGTGTTAGTAAGGATCACTTCGAAGTATGTGGTCCAACACTTCTCGTTGGCTCTATTCTGGAATGAGTGAGTGGTCTGTGCTATCACAGATATGGAATCCATTCCTTCCCTCGGGAAGTAGAGAGACAGTTCCCTTATTTGTTGACCCTAGAAACTGATCGATCGGCCGAGTTCATATTATATTGAATATGAACTAATTGATCACTAGGGGTTAATGGTAAATAAGGATAATATGTTTCGAGAAGGGTTTACGGAAATATCCCGAATCGAAGTGAACAGTCTATGGAGGATTTATCCGTATGTAATGATTATATCAGTGGACGCTTTCGACTCATAATTTGAGTGTAAGTTATCTACATTCGATAGAGTTCAGTTTCGGATTTATGGTGGTGTAATCCCGGAATTAATAGGTTGGATATAATTATTCTGTCTGACGAATAATTTTATCTAATTTATTGTAGCTACTGAATATGGGTCCATGGTCCCCGACGTGGCTCCTAACATAGCATATAGGTTTCTCGTCGTTGCACCTCAATTATAATTAAATAGTTGGATTGGACTATTTAATTGATATGTGGATTAATTGTTTAGTTGGACTAAATAATTAAATACACGGAAAAGACATTTTTCGTGGACTCGGCCCAAATTAGTGTGTTGACCTTTTGACCTCATTGGTCAAATATAGGAAAAATGCGTGGACCTATTCTTTTGATGAAAGGTGGCGCAAATTTGGTTAATAATTAGAGAGAAATTAGTTTTCTTGGATAATTATTTGACATGTGATTTATCTTTTATTTGTTAATTGATAATTCATGGAATATTAGATAATAATTTGATTTATCCTAATTTGTTTGGGATAATTGTTTTATTTATCTTATATTTGGAAAAAGGATTAATGTAATAATTATCTCTTAATTATTTAATCCTTGGAGGTTAAGTTTTACTCTCCTATATAAAGAGAGTTCTTCCAAGCCTTTTGAAACACACTATTCACGTCACTATTCACAAGAGAAATTGGCTGAAAATTTCGGCCTCTATTCTTAGGGTTCGAGTTGGAATAATCTTCGGGATTATTCCGGTAGCATATCAAGGAGGTCCGGCGGCGGGAAACACCATCCACTGGTGTTGCTGGGAGACACACGTTGGAAGGCTGTGGCTTCTCAATCACGTGTTCTTGGAGACCTTTTGTTCTTGGAGTTAAGCACCATAAAAAGGTAGGCTCCTAAACCCCCTTGTAGGATTAGATCTTTTATTTATGTATTTTGTTTCGTTTAGATCTAGATCTGATGTCTTCCGCTGCGTAATTGGGTCAATCTATGATTGATCCGACGATATTACATCTAACAAGTGGTATCGGACCCTTTGATCTAACGATCAAAGTATATGAATTTTAGATCTTGGAGTGGAAAAGCATGTTTTTAGATGTTTTATTTCGTTTTTTTGGTAAAATTCGAATTTAATCATGATTGTATGCTTGTGATTGTTGTGGTTGAAGAGATGGATTGGCGTTGGTATTTTTTACTCGTTAGATCTATTGTAAACTCATATAAATTCGTTTATATGAGTATAGGAAATTTTGTAATTTTAATTTCCTAGAAGTAGATCTGTTTTGTTGCTGTTCCGTTTTTTATTTTTTCCCGGAGTTTGAGCCGTTGAAACGACAATCCCTCCAGTCAGAATGAAGAATAAAGGTTGAAGAACATGCCCTCAAAATTTCGTGACGATCGGAGTCGATCTCGATGTCCGATCGCTGCTATAAAGTTGCTGCTGTAACAGAAAAGCACAGCAGGCATTAAAACCCTAGCTGTGAGTTCGTCGAATTTCTGGAAGAGATTGGACCGTTGAAACGAAGATCCGACCGTTCAGATTGACTACCATGGAGTTATGAACAAGCCCTAAAAATTTAAGGTCGATCGGGATTTGTCTCGATTCCCGATCGTCCCCAGGAAGACACTGTTGCGCCGCAGTTATTAACAGATGCAGCAGTTAGATCGGCGGATTGCTGGAGAAAATTGGACCATTGAAACGAAGATCCAACCGTTCAGATTGAAGTAGGCGGAGTGAAGAACAGATCCATAAAGTTTCATGATGATCAAGGTTCGTTTGGATTTCCGATCATCGATAATTCGCAGAAGAAGCAGATTAGAAAATAGTAAACCCTAGTTAGGGTTTGTGTTTTTTTTAATAGGTTAGATACGGGGGTACCAACGATCCATCTCGGTGTTTATTTTTTCCGTTATTTTTTCGTGTATGATCGAAAATTGTATGATATAACCGGAAAATTACCATGACATGCATCATATCATGATTCCACTCCAATGCATACATGTAGCTAGTTTATTTTGAATAAATTAGGCATGTATAACTCGAATAATTAGTATTAATGCTTATTAATTTAATATGTGGTAGTTAAATAATAAGTAGCTAATTATAAAAACCGAGGAACCGGGTTTTTGTCAATCGTTTACGATTTTAGTGATGGATTCTCGGTGAATCCCACTTGAAAAAATCGTTGAGTTTTTCGGTGATGACTTCTCGTGAACCCACCTTAAACAGAAACGAGATTACGCGTTGGGTGACGATTTAGAAATCGAAGAATCTTCGTACATGGGTTCGGAAATGGTCTAACCATGGTTGGGCGAGTTCAACCGAGCTTCGGCTCAATCGACTCCCCTCCACGTGTGATGTACGTTACAGCAGTTCGACAGGACTTAGCATAGCCGATAAGCCTTCGGGCTAAACGGGGCTTCTCTTGCCGGATTGGCCTGAACTGTCACATATGTTCCAACGAATAAGACGGCGTAGGCTTGCCTACATAACCGACCCTATTCGGAGTACTTCGATTTATTGTCTCTTATTGTCAAGACCGCAACCGTAATTAGTAAACCCACCACTTTTTCAAAATATTGAGTGGGAGCAGGGAAGGCAACAGCCAACCCCACGGCCTCTACTATAGATGCAAGCACGTGAGAGAAGGGTGACGCCTCGAGCCGCTTTGATTCCGGCCCCCTGCGGGTGGTGTTCACCCCTATCAAAATTCAAGGCTTGGTTTCCGAAAGGATAGGATTTCGGGTACTCGTTGAGTCATTGACCGACCCTGCGGCGGCATACTCGGGGCGTACTTTGAGATCTGATATAGTAGGTCACACTCTTTATGGATATTTTCGAAATATCTAGGCTAGAAAAGGAAGGTAATCAGTGATTAAGGTCCAGGATGTCTGATTCCCGTGAGATGTTTGATTCTCGAAGATTAATCATTGAGAGAGATTGTCTCAGTTTAATCATCGCCTCTTTGACTGACCCTGTGGCGGCACTGAGGTGTGAGATTAAATCCTTGGAATGGTAGGATAGACTTTATAGTTTATTATTCCTAAAATATAAATCTAGTAGTGAAAATTTATTTTTGAATTTAACTTTCTGGCATTTTATTTACAACTAAACCTCCAGGTTACTAAACTGTTAGTAATAGGACTTCAATAAAAATGTGGAAATTAACAAGTACGTTGTAATTATCAATAAATGCAGTTAACTTTTCGGAAGAAATTTTTCTCTTGAGCCTTTAAAACTTAAGTGACATAGTACAGGTGTGTCACGGGTGTCACTCGTGTTGAACGAGAGACGACCATACTTAGTTTACAAAAGATGACATAGGACTATCAGATAAAATTCATTTAGTGAATTTTAAAAGTGTAATTACACATCAAATTTCTAATTGAAAAATTGGAAAATCATATACATAAGGCGTTGCTAGTTAGACGGTATTTGGAACCGATAAACTAGTGGGAGCCTTAGTCTTATGATTTGTTGTTTTTCTGAATAATTAGAAATGTGTAATGGAATGCACAAGAGTTTCTCCATTCATTGGAAAAACAAGAATACGTGTTACTAGTTAGACAGTATTTGGAACTGATAAACTAGTGGGAGATTAGTTCTGGGGATTTTCTGATCTTTGAAAAATCATAAATACAAAGTGTTGCTAGTTAGACAGTATTTGGAACCGATAAACTAGTCGGAGCTTTGGTCTTATAATTTGATGATTAGAAAAACCGATAGTCCAAGCAAGTAACACTGAACGTCCCACAGTTCAAGAGTAGTGTCTACTCACACGAACTGCTAGTTCAAGACTGTTTCCATCTAAGGAAAGTCGAGAATGGGAAAGAATGTTTATACGTGTTAGTCATCTAAACTAAGTAGTTTTAAGGCTAAACCGGAAAATTAATTGGAAATTAGGAGATAAGGAAAGTGATTTCGGATCAACTGACAAATGCATCCTTAAATTTTCTCAAAAGCTAAGTTCTTTGGAAGAACTAGGTAGCTTTGCATTAAACGATAAATAAAATAGACAACGGGCAGTTATTTCAGATAGACTAGTGGGAGTGATACAAGGAAATGAATCTTGGATTCAATTCTTGAGTATCACAGAAAATTAATTTTCTATTTTCGGATTCGTTGGAACGAGCGTATTCATTTTCAATAGGGTAATTTGTTTGTCTTATTGACGATGAATATAACATTCGTAGCGCGAATCCAAGACTCGTACTTTTGTTTGATAAAGTCAGAACCACTAAGCATTGCTGAAAAGGTATTAGTAACGCATCTTAAAACTATATAAACGTAAATGGTTTCCGTATTTAGATAAACACTTCTTTATATACTATTAATTAGTGCATATTCCCCAACGATAAGATCTGCAGACTGGCTTAGGGTGATTCCTATCTCCCAGTCAAAGGAACCCTGTCTCAAAGGAACAATGCCTAAGTTTCCTTTCAATCGGGAAAGGGTAATAGATTCAAAGAAGATACATAGCTTGTTCATATTGACCTTCGGGGTCGTATGAAAGGTACAAGCTAGTGGGAGTTTTTTCAAGTAGTGACATCTGGTCTGACAACTACTCGAAACTCCAATAAGTTTATCCAAAATATTTGGAGGAAATCTCTGATTTCACCAGAGATAGAGTATTCCATACTCAGAAATAGGTTATCGCGTAGTCTTCGGGACTGATGCTCGGCCTGCCTCCCAGTGGAATGTTTTCACTAAGGGATACACCATAAATTTGCCTTAAATAGTTATTGATGTGCTACGATACGCTGTTGAACTCATTTAAGATATTGGTTGCAAAATAACGGTTGTATTGAAAAACCGAGAAGTCTACCTAAAAGATGCCTACGCATTTGTGGATAAGGAGTGAATTCGGTTCACCCCACTTCCGTAAATAGAGGCATTTAGCACCGAGTTCTTGAAGGTAGGACTGGAAATTTTGCGTACACGTTCAGGATGTGAAATATCTTAATGCATTGAGTAAAGGTTGGTTATGAAACTCGGAAAATCAGAGAATGACGGTTATACTGTCTAACTCGGTCTGATAGAGTCTATAAATAACAACCTTGGATCTTGAAGTATATGTACTCAAGATGTTACTAACTGATTTGTTCAGTCCACATCCAACACCGGCAGTTGGTGACAACACTAATAAAAACTACTAAACTAGATCAGTATATCGATCCACCCAAAATGCAGTGGGAGTATGGTTTGTCCATTACCCATTGCAGGACCTTACGGTCTATAGGGCAGATTGATGACCTATAATCCGTTGTGGGCTGTGTAGGATCCTGATCATAGAGGTTGGTTAAAAGCCATAACCCTGTGAATGGAGTATGATACTCCAATTCTGTTGAGACTCTTGTAGAACCACCTGAGTATCTCAGGCCTAGTGGGAGTAATTGGAACTACACGAAGAAGAGTCGAATGAATAGGAAAGTTTAACTTTCAACGCAAAGCTGAGTAATTCAGGGGTGATTCCCTAAAAGGTAGAGAGTTAACCAGACCGTGATCTCTCTTACCACTCAGTCTTGCTTGATTTCGTCAGAAAGCGGGAAATAGGGGTGATTCCCTAAGACTTCCTTGCCGAACAACGGAATCTGAATTCATTCAGAACAGAAGGGTTTTAGCTTAGAACAAATAACAGATTCGTTACAAAGCAGAAAATAGGGGTGATTCCCTAAGACCTTTTTGCGAGAACTAACGGTATCTTAATTTATTCAGAAAGAACCTTTGGCAGGATGCCCGCCATAGCTTATATCCTTTGGGGATTAAAGCAAACCTCTAGGTCATTTCAAAGTCATATATTTTAATATGTGGACTTGACCAGAATGTTGATAAGTCTTTTGTAGACTTGGCATCAATATTAGTAAAGTAGTATGTAGATTAGTGTTTGTGAACGGTAACACTGAAACAATTGGAAACAACATGGGTGTGTTATCTGAAGTCAGAGTCTGACATGCCATCGGGATTCATTCTAAAGGATTTGATTCGCTCAAATCCGCAAGAATCGATCATTGGCAATCCCATCCATTCACCTGGTTAAGATATTCTTGCATTTATGCAACATTCAATGATGTAGTCTACCCTACCTCTCAGGAATGGTTATCTAAACCTGCGGATGAATACGAAATGGGATGTTTAGTGAATCCTTAAGTATCTTCGGGAGAATGAGGAATAATATGCTAGTATATTCAGGTGCAAACTAGAATATAAGTGATGACACTGATTCTGACTTTAGGTCAGATGAAGGATGATCGTTAAGTCGATTTCGTCCTCGGTGTTGAATCAAAGGCATATTGATATCGTACCACCGGATTAGATGGAAAGGCGATGTTTTGATCCCAAAGATTGACTCAAGCCGACATCCTACCTAATCAGTGTACCAAGTCACATGGTATTCGGATTCTGAGTACGCGCCGGGTCACTGACCTACCCTGCGGAGGCATACTCCGGTCGTGCTTGGAAGGATGAATTACTAAGATGCGCTTGGAGGGTACATATTTGAGGGATTCATCTCACTTGTTTTGAGCAAGTGGGAGAATGTTGTAGATATAGATAAATAAGGGTGTGCTCTAAAACAATTAATCTACTTGCCTTTCGTGCAAGTGGGAGATTGTAAGGTGTAGTGCCCAAAAGACAATTGTATAATTGTTTTAGGACAAAATTAATAATTCATCTTATTATATGCATGTATGCTTATAATTAAGACACTACTGAAAACCCTAAGTACCTCGTTTATGTAATCACATAACTCAGTGTATGGCTATACACAAGAGGATTGAGTTAGTGAGATGTACTTAAAATTAACTTAGTCCGTAGCGTTTATTAATCTGAGTATGGGTCTCATGATTAATTTGCTATTAATGCGTCCAGAACACTTTAGGTGTGACAGTCTTATCCGGACTGTCGGTAATAGGGTACCTAGTGGGCATTTATATATGATGATAATCATATAGGACTGGACCGATTTGATTTGAGTTCTCGATATAATTCCGTAATCGAGAAGTCTTATCGAATCACAAGATGATCATATATGGATTAATCTTAATCCTGAGGTGATCATAGACAACTGCTTAGACTAGGGTAGAGTTTGATGTGTTAGTAAGGATCACTTGAAGTATGTGGTCCAACACTTCTCGTTGGCTCTATTCTGGAATGAGTGAGTGGTCTGTGCTATCACGGATATGGAATCCATTCCTTCCCTCGGGAAGTAGAGAGACAGTTTCCTTATTTGTTGACCCTAGAAACCGATCGATCGGCCGAGTTCATATTATATTGAATATGAACTAATTGATCACTAGGGGGTTAATGGTAAATAAGGATAATATGTTTCGAGAAGGGTTTACGGAAATATCCCGAATCGAAGTGAACAGTCTATGGAGGATTTATCCGTATGTAATGATTATATCAGTGGACGCTTTCGACTCATAATTTGAGTGTAAGTTATCTATATTCGATAGAGTTCAGTTTCGGGTTTATGGTGGTGTAATCCCGGAATTAATAGGTTGGATATAATTATTCTGTCTGACGAATAATTTTATCTAATTTATTGTAGCTACTGAATATGGGTCCATGGTCCCCGACGTGGCTCCTAACATAGCATATAGGTTTCTCGTCGTTGCACCTCAATTATAATTAAATAGTTGGATTGGACTATTTAAATGATATGTGGATTAATTGTTTAGTTGGACTAAATAATTAAATACACGGAAAAGACATTTTTCGTGGACTCGGCCCAAATTAGTGTGTTGACCTTTTGACCTCATTGGTCAAATATAGGAAAAATGCGTGGACCTATTCTTTTGTGAAAGGTGGCGCAAATTTGGTTAATAATTAGAGAGAAATTAGTTTTCTTGGATAATTATTTGACATGTGATTTATCTTTTATTTGTTAATTGATAATTCATGGAATATTAGATAATAATTTGATTTATCCTAATTTGTTTGGGATAATTGTTTTATTTATCTTATATTTGGAAAAAAGGATTATTGTAATAATTATCTCTTAATTATTTAATCCTTGGAGGTTAAGTTTTACTCTCCTATATAAAGAGAGTTCTTCCAAGCCTTTTGAAACACACTATTCACGTCACTATTCACAAGAGAAATTGGCAGAAAATTTTGGCCTCTATTCTTAGGGTTTCGAGTTGGAATAATCTTCGGGATTATTCCGGTAGCATATCAAGGAGGTCCAGCGGCGGGAAACACCATCCACCTGGTGTTGCTGGGAGACACACGTTGGAAGGCTGTGGCTTCTCAATCACGTGTTCTTGGAGACCTTTTGTTCTTGGAGTTAAGCAGCATAAAAAGGTAGGCTCATAAACCCCCTTATAGGATTAGATCTTTTATTTATGTATTTTGTTTCGTTTAGATCTAGATCTGATGTCTTCCGCTGCGTAATCGGGTCAATCTATGATTGATCCGACGATATTACATCTAACAGATTCATCTAGCAGTCGTATATGAACCAACGAAGAGGACGGGTCGGCTTAGCCAATCCCGACACCGTTCGGTGAACTCGGTTAAAGCTCAGCCAGGGTTTAAAACCGATAAGTCGGTGATTACTTTTCATGATTTATTGCTTTCGATTATTGGGAAAATTCTATAATCCTAAAACTTTTATCATGACTTTTAAATTCTTTGGTGAATTTTAGTTGTGTAGTGTCTACACAAGAAATTTCTAAATATTCGAAAATTGGAAAATCATAAATAAGTGTCTCTAGTTAGATGGTATTTGGAACCGATAAACTAGTGGGAGCTTTTAATTTTGTGATTTATTGATATTCGAATTATTAGAGAAAATTAATGAAGTCCTAATGCATTAGGATTATAAAATTCTTGCTGAATTTTAATTGTGTAGTGTCTACACAAAGAGTTTAAAACTCCGAGAAATTGGAAAGTCGTGAATAGGTGACACTAGTTAGATGGTATTTGGAGGTGATGAACTAATGGGAGGATTAATTTAAATATTCCTGATTTATTGTTTTTCGGATGATTAAGAAATTCTGAAAATCCTAATAAGACTACCTAATTTTCAAAATAACGAGTGGGAGCGGGGAAGGTGACAACTGACCCCACGGCCTCTACTGTTGACACAAGCACGTGAGAGAATGGTGACGCCTTGAGCCGCTTTGATTTTGTCCCCCTACATCCGCCTTTACCGCTATCAAAATTCAAGGCTTGGTCTCTGAAAGGATAAGATTTTGAGTACTCGTCGGGTCACTGACATACCCTACGGCGGCATACTCGGGGCATACTTAAAAATCTGAAACAGTAGGTCACACTCACAAGGTATTTTTGGAAATATCTTGGCTGAAAAAGGAAGGTAATCAACAACTAAACAGAGATGTTTGATTCTCAATTGGTTTAATTGTTGAGAGAGATTGTCTCAATTTAATCGTCACCTCTTTGACCTACCCTACGGCGGCACTGTGGGTGTGAGATTAAATCCTTGGAAGGGTAGGATAAACTGCATGCATGACATCACGTTTGTTATTCCTAAAATTATTATATGTTGGGGTATATGATTTGATTTATACTTCTGTCATAATTTATTTTACAACTACATATCATCTCAATGTATCTAAACTGCTAAATACGATAAATTGACTAGTAACGACTTCGTAAAAGTGGAAAAGTAACAAGAACGTTAAACTCAATAATCGAGAATGCAAATTAATTTTTCGGAAGAGGAAGTTCCTCTTGAGCCTACAAACTTTAGTGACATTGATAAGTATGTCACTGCTGTCAATCGTGATTAAACGGGAGACGAATTAAAATTAGTTCAAAGATGACGAGAATGATTTGGTATCAATCTCAATAGACATCCCATAGTTCATCAGTAGTGTCTACTCAAATGAACTGCTAGTTCACGGCCATTTCCTTTAAAGAAAGCCAAGAATGGGAAGGTAAATGTCTACAAGTATAAGTCATCTAAACTAAATAAGTTAAAGGCTAAACCGAAATATTATTACAAGAAAGTATAGGATAAGGAAAATGATTTCGGATCACTAACCCATGAATCCTCAAAGACTTTCTTAACCGAGTAATTTGACTCAGAAGCTAAAGTTCTTTTGCAAGAACAAGGTAGCTGGGCATTCATGATGAAGAGTAGACATTGGCCAGTTATTTCAGCTAAGATAGTGGGAGTGATATAAGGAAACAAATTTTGGATTTTAATCCTTGAATATTGCAGAAATTTAATTTATGTTTTCAGATTCGTTGGAACAAATTGATTCACTTTCACATCGATAATATTGTTGCCTTAAAGAAAGTGAATATGACATTTGTATACGATTCCGAGACTCAGACTTTTGTTTGATAAAGTCAGAACCACTAGGTAATTCTGAAAAAGTATATGTAACACATCATAAACTATTATGACAAATGGTTTCCGTATTTAGATAAACGATTCTTCAACATCTATTAATTAGTGCATTATCCTAAAGATAAGATCTGAAGACTGGCTAAGGGTGATTCCTATCTCCCAGTCTAAGAACACTATCTCAAAGGAAAAATGACTAAGTTACCTTTCAATTAGGAAAAGGTAATAGAGCTGAAGAAGTATCACAACTTGTTCATATTGACCTTCGGGGTCTTATGAAGGATACAAGCTAGTGGCAGCTTTTGAGTAGTGGACAATTTGTCTGATAGCTACTGAAAACGCCGATTAGTTTATCTAAATATTTGGAGGAATCTCTGATATTACCAGAGAAACGAGTATTCAATGCTCAGATATAGACTATAGCATAGTATTTGGATTTGATGCTCGGCCTACCTCCGAGTGAAATGATTTCACTAAAAGGATAAACTATAGACTGTCATGTATAGTTATTGATATGCTGCAATACACTGCTTAACTCAATTAAGATATTGGTTGCAAAATAAAGGTTTACATTATTATGTAATACCGAGAAGCCTACCTAGAAGATGCTTATGAATTTATGGATAAAGAATAAATAACATTTATTCCACTTCCGCAAATAGAGTCATTTAGCACTAGTGCTTGTAGGTAGGACTGGAGATTTTGCATACACGTTCAGATGGAGACTGTTCGTGAAATATCTTAATGAAATAAGTAAAGGTTGGTTATAAAGATTCTTAAGATCGGATAGTGACGGTTACACTGTTACATCCTTTCTAAAAGAATGATTAAATAACAACCTTAGACCTTGAAGTACAGTTACTCAAGGAGTTACTATCTAATTTAATCAGACCACATCCAACATTGGTTGTTGGGGTTTACACTGATAAATACTACTGAACTAGATCAAAATATCAATCCACCCAAATGCTGGGGGAGTATGGTCTAACTATTGACCCGCTGTGAATATGCAGTCTTCACATCCTGCTTGGGGTGATCGATCACCTATGGTCCTTCTGGAAGGACTGTATAGGATTCTGACAATTGGAGGTTTGTGTAAAGCCATAAACCTGTAAATGGAGATTTGGTACTCCAGTTCTGTTCATACTCTTGTAGAACCACTTGAGTGTCTCAGGCCCAGTGGGAGTAATTGGATCTACATGCAAAAGAGTCGAATGAATGGGAAATTTTGTCTTTTCAATGCAAAACTAAGTGGTCTAGGGGTAATTCCCAGAGAAGTAGAGAGTTAACCAGGGGTGATGCCCTGAAACTCTCTCCCCACTCGGCCTTGCTTGACTTCTTGGAAAGCAGAAAAGTTCAATAGGGGTGATGCCCTGAATATTTTCTCGCCAAACAACGGAGTCTGATCTCATTCGGAACAGAAGGGGTTTTTAGCTTAAAGCCAATGGCAGATTGACTGCCTATGCTTATACCCATTGCTGGATTAAAGTAAACCTTGAGGTCATTAAAATTCATATGTTTTGAAATGTGTGGCTTGACCAAAATATTGATGAGTCTTTCGTAGACCAGAGAATCAATACCGGTAAAGTGGTAGACGTTAGTGTAAATGCAAGGTAACACTACGACAGTTGTAAGCAACATGGGTGTGTTATCTGAAGTCAAGAACTGACGAGCCAAAGTTTCTCTGAATTAGAAAAGTTGACAATATTCTTAGAATTTGATTCGGTCGAATTCATGAGAACAAGTTGTTGGCAATATCCCATCCATCTTATTGGTTAAAGATGATAATGCATTTTTGAATGCAAAACTCAATGAGAGGTTTCCTACCCAACCCATCACGGAATAATTCTCTTAGTCTTCGGATATAGAGAAAATGGGATATATTCTCTTTTGGATATAGAAAGTCAGGTTATTAAAAGTCTATTAAAAATTCGAGTCTTGGATTCAATCATTGAAAGCAGTTTAGAGCTCCTCGGAGACGCCATGTTGAAAGACCTCTTTGCCAGGCCTTACCCCTGAGTAAGAGTCAGACTCTACAGGCACGACATGGGCTGAACTCCGGATTAGTCGGACCAGTGGGTTCCGGATACCGGGGGCTTAAGCAAAAAAAAAGCAGTTTAGAGCATCCTCAAGTATCTTTAGAGAACGAGGAATCATATGCTTGTGTATTCATATGCGAACCTGAGTGTCGTTGACTACACTGATTCTGATTTTTTGTCGGATTAAGGATGATCGTGAATTGATCTCAGACTCAGTGTTTACTCATTATGTTGGAGCTACAGTCTGGAGCAATCCAACACTGCCAATTTGACTATGTTAGTCGAATACATAGCAGCTTTCGGAGCAGCTAAAGAGGCAGTGTGGCAGAAGTTCTTTGTTGGATCGGGGAGTAATTCCATGTCTCGATGAGCTGATACCATTTTACTATGAAAACAGTTGAGAGGTAGCTCATGCAAATAATCTTCGCAGTCACAAGAGGTCAAAAACATAGTGAGAGAGTACCACCTGATCAGAAAGACCATGCAGAAAGGCGACATTTCGGTCCTAAAGATCGCCTCGAGCCGACAACCTAGCTGATCAGTTTACCAAGTCATGTGGCATCTAATGTCACTGATAAGCGCTTGGAGGGTATGAAATTGGGAGATATGTCTCATCCGCTTTAGAGCAAGTGGGAGAATGTTGTGGATTGATAGAATAAGGGTGTGGTGCTCTAAAAACAATCATTGCTTGTCTTTACGGGCAAGTGGGAGATTGTTAGATACAGTGTGCACAAAAGACAATTGTTGCTTGTCTGTACGGGCAAGTGGGAGATTGTGGGAAGTAGCGCCCGAAAGACAATTTCTGTAATTATTTTTATAATTAATAAATGACAGATTTATTCTCATCTCATTATTTGCATCGTGCTTATAAGTAGTATACTACTGAAAACCCTAAGTCGTTTCATATGTAGCCATATAACTTAGTGTGTGTCACACACGAGGATTAAGTTTATGGTGACACGCTTGAACTGTTAGTCCATGGTGAAATTAATCAAAGTACGGGGTCTATTGATTAAACCACCATTAATGCGCCCAGAACACTTTATGGTGTGACCGTCTTATCCGGACCGTCGACATTGGTTGTCTAAGTGGGGCATTTATATATGATGAGAGTCATATAGGACTGGACCGATTTAATCTGTGTTTCTCATATAATTCCATGACTGAGAAATCTTATTAAATCACAAGATGATCATATATGGATTAACTTTAATCCTGAAGTGATTGCATACTCCTACTAGTTTCAGGATAGGGTTTGATGTGTTCGTTAAGGATCGCTAGGAGGCGCGGTCCTAATCACTTTCACGTTGGCACTATTCTGGAATTTGTGAGAAGTGTGTGTCTCACAGATATGGAATCCATTCCTCTTGCGTGAAGTAGAAGTACAATCCCCTTATTTGTTAATCCTAGAAACTGAACGATCCGCGGAGTTCATATTCGTTATGAACTATTTGATCACTGGTGGGTTAATTGTAAATAAAGATAAGTTGTATTGAGAAGGTTTACGGAAATAATCTCGCTTCATTACGGATAATCTATGGAGGGTTAGTTTATATGTATTGATTATATCAATGGACACTTATCGACTCTACTCGACGTTTTGAGAATATGTTATATCTATAATCGATAGAGTTCAGTTTCGGAATTATGGAGGTGTAATTCCGGAATTAATGAATTAAGTAAAAATATTTTGTTCGATGAATATTTTATTTAATTTATTGTAGCTACTGGTTATTGGTCTATGGTCCCTGGGTTGGCTCCTAACACGCGAGTGTTTTCACGTTTTATGGAACCTCGAGAATAAATTATATAGTTGGTCTATTTAATGAATATGCAATATTATTTATTTGGTAAATAATATGTAAAATAGAAAAGACATTTTCTATTAAATTAAATGTTTAAATGGCGCCACATATTGTGATAAATTAGGAAAATAAATTTTTCTAGATTATGTCACAAGTGTAATTAATTAATTATCTATTTATTGGATAATTAATGGAAAAATAAGAGATTGGTTTTTTGGTAATTATCTCTTATCTTTTGGAAAATATCTTATCCTTATGGGAATAGGTAATTGTGGTGTGAAAATGATAACTCTCTTGACTAGTTATTTTCCTATATAAAGAGAGTTCCTCCTAACACAATTTGAATCACAAATTGCGCCACATATCAAATGGAAAGGAAGAAAAATTAGTTTCTTGCCTTAGTCATTAAAAGGAGAAAAACATAGGGTTTTTCTTGTGCATATTCGGGAGGTTCTACGGCGAGGATCGACGTCCACCAGTCGTCACTAGGAGATACAATCCGGAAGACTATGGCTTCTCCCTTTTGTCGACTTCTCATCTCCCTCCGGTTTGGGTAAATCTACTAACCTTCTTGTAGATATTAATTATTTATGTCTCGATCGGTGCTGTGAATCAGATCTGACGATCCAATTATGGATCAGATCCAGATTCGGGTTTCTGTATATCCAGCATTTCTAACTTTTTGTATATTATTGTATTAGAGTTTACTCAAAATAGGGGTTAACAACTTTTTGTATATCATTATAGTAGAGTTCACTCAAAACGGAGGTTTACAACTTTTTGTATATAATTATAGTAGAGTTTATTCAAAACAGGGGCTTACAACTTTTTGTAAATAATTGTATAGTAGAGTTTACTCAAAACAGGGGTTTACAACTTTTTGTATATTATTGTATTAGAGTTCACTCAAAACGGAGGTTTACAACTTTTTGTATATAATTACAGTAGAGTTTACTCAAAACGGGGGATTACAACATTTTCTAAATAATTGTATAGTAGAGTTTACTCAAAACAGGGGTTTACAACTTTTTGTATATTATAGTATTAGAGTTTACTCAAAACGAAGGAACGGGGGTTTACAACATTTTGTATATTATTGTATTAGAGTTTACTCAAAACGGGGGTTAACAACTTTTTGTATATAATTATAGTAGAGTTCACGCAAATTGGAGGTTTACAAATTTTTGTATATAATTGTATAGTAGAGGTTACTCAAAACGGGGGTTTAAAACTTTTTGTATATTATTGTATTAGAGTTTACTCAAAACAAGGATTTACAACTTTTTGTATATAATTGTATTGTAGATTTTACTAAAAACGGGGGTTTACAACTTTTTGTATATTATTGTATTAGAGTTCACTCAAAACGGGGGTTTACAACTTTTTGTATATAATTCTAGTGGAGTTCACTCAAAATGGAGGTTTACAACTTTTTGTATGTAATTGTATAGTGGAGTTTACTCAAAACGGGGGTTTACAACTTTTTGTATATTATTGTATTAGAGTTTACTCAAAACGGGGGTTTATAACTTTTTGTATATAATTATTGTAGAGTTCACTCAAAACGGAGGTTTACAACTTTTTATATATAATTATATTAGAGTTTACTCAAAACGGTGGTTTACAACTTTTTGTAAATAATTGTATAGTAGAGTTTACTCCAAACGGGGATTTATAACTTTTTGTATATTATTGTACTAGAGTTTACTCAAAATAAGGATTTACAACTTTTTGTATATAATTGTATTGTAGATTTTACTAAAAACGGGGGTTTACAACTTTTTGTATATAAATGTATAGTAGAGTTTACTCAAAATGAGGATTTACAACATTTTGTATATAATTGTATCGTAGAGTTTACTCAAAATAGGAGTTTACAACTTTTTTTTATATAATTGTATAGTAGAGTTTACTCAAAACGGGGGTTTACAACTTTTTGTATATTATTGTATTAGAGTTTACTCAAAACGGGGGTTAAAAACTTTTTGTATATAATTATAGTATATTCACTCAAAACAGAGGTTTACAACTTTTTGTGTATAATTATAGTAGAGTTTACTCAAAACGGGGGTTTACAACTTTTTGTATATAATTGTATAGTAGAGTTTAATCAAAATGGCGGTTTACAACTTTTTGTATATTATTGTTTTAGAGTTCAGTCAAAATGGGGGTTTACAACTTTTTGTATATAATTATAGTAGAGTTCACTCAAAACGGAGGTTTACAACTTTTTGTAGATAATTGTATAGTAGCGTTTACTCAAAATAGGGGTTTACAACTTTTTGTATATTATTGTATTAGAGTTTACTCAAAACGAGGGAACGGGGGTTTACAACTTTTTGTATATTGTTGTATAAAACTTTACTCAAAACAGGGGTTACCAACTTTTTGTATATCATTATAGTAGAGTTCACTCAAATTGGAGGTTTACCACTTTTTGTATATAATTGTATAGTTGAGTCTACTCAAAACGGAGGTTTACAACTTTTTGTATATTATTGTATTAGAGTTTACTCAAAATGGGGGTTTACAACTTTTTGTCTATAATTATAGTAGTGTTCCCTCTAAACGGGGGTTTACAACTCTTTGTATATTATTGTATTAGAGTTCACTCAAAACGGAGATTTACAACTTTTTGTATATAATTATAGTAGAGTTTACTCAAAACGGGGGTTTACAACATTTTGTAAATAATTGTATAGTAGAGTTTACTCAAAACGGGGGTTTACAACTTTTTATATATTATTGTATTAGAGTTTACTCAAAATGACGGAACGGGGGTTTACAACTTTTTGAAATATTATTGTATTACAGTTTACTCAAAACAGGGGTTAACAACTTTTTGTATATAATTATAACAGAGTTCACTCAAATCGAAGGTTTACAACTTTTTGTATATAATTGTACAGTAGAGTTTACTCAAAATGTGGGTTTACAACTTTTTGTATATTATTGTATTAGAGTTTATTCAAAACGGGGGTTTACACCTTTTTGTCAATAATTATAGTAGTGTTCCCTCAAACCGGGGGTTATGTAACTTTTGGTATATAATTGTATAGTAGAGTTTGCTCAAAAAAGGGTGTACAACTTTTTGTATATAATTGTATAGTAGAGTTTACTCAAAACGGTGGTTTACAACTTTTTGTATATTATTGTATTAGAGTTCACTCAAAACAGGGGTTTACAACTTTTTATATATAATTATAGTAGAGTTCATTCAAAACGGTGGATTACAACTTTTTGTATATAATTGTATAGTAGAGTTTACTCAAAATGATGTTTTACAACTTTTTGTATATTATTGTATTAGAGTTCACTCAAAACGGGGGTTTACAACTTTTTGTATATAATTCTAGTAGAGTTCACTCAAAACGGAGGTTTACAACTTTTTTTTATATAGTTGTATAGTAGAGTTTACTCAAAACAGGGGTTTACAACTTTTTATATATAATTATAGTAGAGTTCACTCAAAATGGAGGATTACAACTTTTTGTATATAATTGTATAGTAGAGTTTACTCAAAATGGGGGTTTACAAATTTTTGTATATAATTGTATAATAGAATTTACTCAAAATGGCGGTTTACAACTTTTTGTATATTATTGTGTTAGAGTTTACTCAAAATGGGTGTTAACAATTTTTTGTATGTAATTATAGTAGAGTTCACTCAAAACGGAGGTTTACAACTTTTTGTATATAATTATAGTAGAGTTTACTCAAAACGGGGGCTTACAAGTTTTTGTAAATAATTGTATAGTAGAGTTTACTCAAAATGAGGGTTTAAACCTTTTTGTATATTATTGTATTAGAGTTTACACAAAACGGGGGTTTACAACTTTTTGTATATATTACACCTTTTTGTATATAATTGTATAGTAGAGTTTATTGAATACGGGGGTTTACAACTTTTTGTATATAATTATATAGTAGAGTTTACTCAAAACGGCGGTTTACAACTTTTTGTATATTATTGTATTAGAGTTCACTCAAAACGCAGGTTTACAACTTTTTGTATATAATTATAGTAGAGTTCACTCAAAACAGAGGATTACAACTTTTTGTATATAATTATACAGTAGAGTTTACTCAAAATAGGGGTATACAACTTTTTGTATATAATTGTATAGTAGAGTTACTCAAAATGCGGTTTACATCTTTTTGTATATTATTGTGTTAGAGTTTACTCAAAATAGGGGTTAACAAATTATTGTATATATTATAGTAGATTTCACTCAAAACGGAGGTTTACAACTTTTTGTATATAATTATAGTGGAGTTTACTCAAAACGGGGGCTTACAAGTTTTTGTCAATAATTGTATAGTAGAGTTTACTCAAAACGGGGGTTTACAACTTTTTGTATATTATTGTATTAGAGTTTACTCAAAACGGGGGTTTACCAGTTTTTGTATATAATTATATTAGAGTTCACTCAAAACGGAAGTTTACAACTTTTTGTATATAATTATATTAGAGTTTACTCAATAGGAGGTTACAACTTTTTGTAAATAATTGTATAGTAGAGTTTACTCAAAATGGGGGTTTCCAACTTTTTGTGTATTATTGTATAAAGTTGTAAATAATTGTATAGTAGAGTTTACTCAAAACGGGGGTTTACAACTTTTTGTATATTATTGTATTAGAGTTTATTCGAAACGGGGGTTTACAAGTTTTTGAACATTATTGTTTTAGAGTTTACTCAAACCTGGGGTTTACAACTTCTTGTATATAATTATAGTAGAGTTCACTCGAAACAACTTTTTGTATATAATTATAGTAGAGTTCCCTCAAAACGGTGGTTTACAACTTTTTGTATATATTTTTATAGTAGCTTTTTCTATATAATTATAGTAGAGTTCACTCAAAACGGAGGTTTACAACTTTTTGTATATAATTGTATAGTAGAGTTTATTCAAAATGGGCATTTACAACTTTTTGTATATTATTGTATCAGAGTTTACTCAAAAAGGGGGTTTAAAACTTTTTGTATATAATTATAGTAGAGTTCACTCAAAATGGAGGTTTACAACTTTTTGTATATAATTGTATAGTAGAGATGCGATACGATCCCAGGAGTTTGACGAAATGATCAATAAGAGCGGGAAACCCTAACCTAACTGAGCAGCAGTCTAGGAAGAGGGCCAATAACAACTCAACGCTTTGCTCAAGAATGCTGATAAGCTCTCGAAAGGGGTGAAATCTCTACGACAAAGAGATCACTCGCTCGCAAGTGATGTTCTTGATCAATCACAGACCAAGGAAGAAGAGAAAACTCTCAATTTCATTATAAAGATTTCATCATTGATTATTCATATAAAATTACAAGTGGTTGCCTTTATATAGGCTACAAAATAAAAGACTGACAATCTCCTAACCGATGTGGGATAAATTACAATGTAATTTTTGCCACTTTATTTTGTAACAATCCTAACTCAACCCTAATAAGACCAAACGGCTATTATTTGCTAAAAATAAACACCTGGCCCAATATACATTAGGCAACTTTTGACACGGGCCTAAGGCCGTTTTATTCATTAATACACCGAAAACTAAAATAAACAAAACAAATAAAATGTCTCGGGACCTCGGGATGGATCACATCATTCCCTTCTGGTTGGAAAGGATTCGTCCTCGAATCAAACGGATGTCGTAAAAGTTATCAACACACACCAATCACAAACAAACCACAAAAATCCTCAACAAAATACTGGGATCAAAGACAAAATTGATAGACGATTACAAACCAATTGACCGGTGACATGAAGAGCTAAGCGTCACCAATGGAAAAAAAGAACAATCCCTCGGCTCGATATTGTCGATGAAGCTAGGAAAAGTAGCAAGATAATCATAGCAACTCAGACTAGGATATAAATCATCATGTGCAACAAATGGGTCAATGAAAATATGCTTCAGCTTGCCATCATTATAATCTAGATTACGAGAAACCAAAGGAAATATAGGGGATGCATTGGATATATCCAACAGCCCGGTTTCCACTTCGTGTGGATGATCTTCATGTACCTGCACAGAAGACAAAATATAACTCGAACATGTGGTCGGGAAAGGAGGACAAACCACCTCAATCGCCACAATTTCCTCAACCCCCAAATTAAGACTATGCGCACCATCAGTCTCATCCACATGCTCATGTCCCTCTGCAACTATCTCATCCACAACTGATTCCGCACGCTCAACATTACTCTCAATTTGACCGACAATAAATGGCTCATCAATGTGAACTATCTCGTCCACAACTAATGCCGCAACACTCTCAACTACTTCTGCCACATGTGCAACCTCCTCATTTTTCAACTCCTCCTCACTAGTACTAACACCCTCTTCAGTTTTCTCTGCAACTAATGCTTGGGCTTTCTTACGTTTAGCCTTCCGTTTGGCCTCATCAGCCAGAAAATTCTCCCAAAACAGTTCACTTTCCCTCATCCACTGTGCCGAACGCTCACCGCATTCCTTTAGTTTTCGCATCAACTTCTCAAGAGTCCCACCCATCTCTTCTAACACCTTGTGAGTTTCATTTCGATCAACTAACTCATTTGCCACATTTTTGGACGCTTCAACCTCATTCATGTAATGACGGGGCACAAAACGTTGCTTCATTTCTCTTTTCATTTCAGTCCAAGTACTAACCTCTGGATCCCCATGCATACGCCTCAAAAAATATAATTCTTTCCACCATGTCACAGCATTTCCAGTGAAACCATGTTGTGCAAGATCACACTTCTTCTTGTCCGAATATGTATGGCATGCAAAAATCCGCTTCAACTTAGCTTCCCACTCAAAATATGCATCGCCATCACGTGTACCACGAAATGGTGGCAATGCCATTTGTACCTCACAACTCTCGTGTTTGCACTCACCCTCGCTCTCTTAATCGTAGGAATACCTTTTGCAAACAAATCAGCATAACGAGCAACACGAGTAGTAATTCAAAAACCAACAACCTAGACTAGATAATTAGGGCTCGGTTGGAATTAGGGTTTATGGTATGGAATTGAGTGGAAAATGTGTGAATAGATACTAAGTGTGAGTATGAAAGGTGAGAAGTAAAGGACAAGGAAAAAGGTAATGGATTTAGGTGACTGCAATATTTCACGGGTGTGAAAATTTTCACACCCAGGTGTGGGACTCACGTATTTAATGACCACAATAATACGAATCTGGTAAAAGTCAAAAGACAAAAGTTGTAGAACAGAGAGTTTTATAAAGGATATCAAAATTGCAGATTTTTTGGAGATATAAAAGTCGTTCAAACAATCGTTTTTCAGAAACTGGTGCAATCTGTCAGAATTTTTCAGATTGATAGCAGTGACTTAAGTTGACAATTACGACCAAACTACAACGAATTTGGAAAAACTAAAAAAATAAAGGTTGTAGATCGGAAAATTTCCTACAATATTACCAATTTTCGGGTAATTCTGAATCGTTTAGACCACAGAAATCGAATTCAAACGATGCTTTACGGCTGCAGTTTTTCTGGGCAGATGGTTTGGATTAATCGGCAGGTTTAAGCAAGATCTACGTTGAATCTGGGTTGGGTTAAAAGACAAAACTTTTAGACCAAGATGTGGTAATAATTTCAGAATTGTTTGAGGTGTTTTTTTTAAGGAATGAACTTTCACAAAAACGGGTCTGGAAATAAAATTAGGGTTCTTGGGATGAAGGTTTGAAGATTTGAAGATCTTCAAGTTTTCCGGGTAGGATGGATGAAGATTTGGACTGGGGGAACGAAAATAATGAATAAAAGAATGATTTTTTTTTCTTTTTTGAATAAAAAACATAAATTAAACAAGGAAAATTAAACAGGGGATATTTGATACCTTCGTCGCTGAGCTCTGCTACCAACTGATGCGATACGATCCCAGGAGATCGACGAAAGGATCAATAAGAGCGGGAAACCCTAACCTAACTGAGCAGCAGTCTAGGAAGAGGGCCAAGAACAACTCAATGCTTTGCTCAAGAACGCTGATAAGCTCTCGAAAGGGGTGCAATCTCTACGACAAAGAGATCACTCGCTCGCAAGCGATGTTCTTGATCAATCATAGACCAAGGAAGAAGAGAAAACTCTCAATTTCATTATAAAGATTTCATCATTGATTATTCATATAAAATTACAAGTGGTTGCCTTTATATAGGCTACAAAATAAAAGACTGACAATCTCCTAACCGATGTGGGATAAATTACAATGTAATTTTCGCCACTTTATTTTGTAACAATCCTAACTCAACCCTAATAAGCCCAAACGGCTATTATTTGCTAAAAATAAACACCTGGCCCAATATACTAACATATGAGCAACTTTTGACACGGGCCTAAGGCCGTTTTATTCATTAAAACACTGAAAACTAAAATAAACAAAACAAATAAAATGTCTCAGGACCTCGGGACCAACTGATGCGATACGATCCCAGGAGATCGACGAAAGGATCAATAAGAGTGGCAAACCATAACCTAACTGAGTAGAAGTCTAGGAAGAGGGCCAAGAACAACTCAACGCTTTGCTCAAGAACGCTGATAAGCTCTCGAAAGGGGTACAATCTCTACGACAAAGAGATCACTCGCTCGCAAGCGATGTTCTTGATCAATCACAGACCAAGGAAGAAAAGAAAACTCTCAATTTCATTATAAAGATTTCATCATTGATTATTCATATAAAATTACAAGTGGTTGCCTTTATATAGGCTACAAAATAAAAGACTGACAATCTCCTAACCGATGTGGGATAAATTACAATGTAATTTTCGCCACTTTATTTTGTAACAATCCTAACTCAACCTTAATAAACCCAAACGGCTATTATTTGCTAAAAATAAACACATGGCCCAATATACTAACATATGGGCAACTTTTGGCACGGGCCCAAGGCCGTTTTATTCATTAAAACACCGAAAACTAAAATAAACAAAAAAAATAAAATGTCTCGGGACCTCGGGATGGATCACATCAAGTAGAGTTTACTCAAAACAGGGGTTTACAACTTTTTGTATATTATTGTATTAGAGTTTAATCGAAACGGGGGTTTACAACTTTTTGAATATTATTGTATTAGAGTTTACTCAAATGGGTGTTTACAACTTTTTGTATTTAATTATTTAGTAGAGTTTACTCAAAACGGCGGTTTACAAGTTTTTGTATATTACTGTATTAGAGTTCACTCAAAATGGGGGTTTACAACATTTTGTATATAATTATAGTAGAGTTCACTCAAAACGGAGTTTTATAACTTTTTGTATATAATTATATTCGAGTTTACTCAAAACCGGGGTTTACAACTTTTTGCAAATAATTGTTTAGTAGAGTATACTCAAATCGGGGGTTTACAACTTTCTGTATATAATTGTATAGTAGAGTTTTCTAAAAAATGGGGTTTACAACTTTTTGTAGATAATTGTATAGTATAGCTTACTCAAAACGGGGGTTTACAACTTTTTGGATATTATTGTATTAGACTTTACTCAAAATGGGGGTTAATAATTTTTGTATATAATTATAGTAGGGTTCACTCAAAACGGAGGTTTACAACTTTTTGTATATAATTGTATTGTAGAGTTTACTGAAAACGAGGGCTTACAACTTTTTGTAAATAATTGTATAGTAGAGTTAACTCAAAATGGGGGTTTACAACTTTTTGTATATTATTGTATTAGAGTTCACTCAAAATGGAGGTTTACAACATTTTTTATATAAGTAAGTAGAGTTTACTCAAAACGGGGGTTTACAACATTTTGTAAATAATTGTGTAGTAGAGTTTACTCAAAACGGGGGTTTATAACTTTTTGTATATTATTGTATTAGAGTTTACTCAAAATGAAGGAACAGGGGTTTACAACTTTTTGTATATTATTGTATTACCGTTTACTCAAAACGGGGGTTAACAACTTTTTGTATATAATTATCGTAGAGTTCACTCAAATAGAGGTTTACAACATTTTGTATATAATTGTATAGTAGAGTTTTCTCAAAATGGGGGTTTACAACTTTTTGTATATTATGGTATTAGAGTTTATTCAAAATGGGGGGTTTACAACTTTTTGTCTATAATTATGGTAGTGTTCCCTCAAAACGGGGGTATACAACTTTTTGTATATAATTATATAATAGAGTTTACTCAAAAAGACGGTTTACAACTTTTTGTATATAATTGTATAGTAGAGTTTACTCAAAACGGCGGTTTACAACTTTTTTTATATTATTTTATTAGATTTCACTCAAAACGGGGTTTACAACTTTTGATATATAATTATAGTAGTGTTCTCTCAAAATGGAGGATTACAACTTTTTCTATATAATTGTATAGTAGAGTATACTCAAAACGAGGGTTCACAACCTTTTGTATATTATTATATTAGAGTTCACTCAAAACGGGGGTTTACAACTTTTTGTATATAATTCAAGTAGAGTTCACTCAATACGGAGGTTTACAACTTTTGTATATAATTGTATAGTAGAGTGTACTCAAAACGGGGATTTACAACTTTTTATATATAATTATAGTAGAGTTCACTCAAAACTGAGGATTACAAATTTTTGTATATAATTGTATTGTAGAGTTTACTCAAATGGGGGTTTACAAATTTTTGTATATAATTGTATAGTAGAGTTTACTCAAAACGGCGGTTTACAACTTTTTGTATATTATTGTGTTAGAGTTACTCAAAATGGGGGTTAACAAATTTTTGTAAATAATTATAGTAGAGTTCACTCAAAACGGATGTTTAAAACTTTTTGTATATAATTATAGTAGAGTTTACTCGAAACGGGGGCTTACAAATTTTTGTAAATAATTGTATAGTAGAGTTTACTCAAAACGGGGGTTTACAACTTCTTGAATATTATTGTATTAGAGTTTACTCAAAATGGGGGTTTACAACTTTTTGTATATATTACCACTTTTTGTATATAATTGTATAGTAGAGTTTACTGAATACGGGGGTTTACTACTTTATGTACAATAAAACGGGTGTTTACAACGTTTTGTATATAATTGTATAGAAGAGTTTACTCAAAACGGCGGTTTACAATTTTTTCACTCAAAACGGCGGTTTACAACTTTTTGTATATTATTGTATTTAAGTTCTCTCAAAACGGGGGTTTACAAATTTTTGTATATAATTATAGTAGAGATCACTCAAATCGGAGGATTACATCTTTTGTATATAATTGTATAGTAGAGTTTACTCAAAATGGGGGTATACAACTTTTTGTATATAATTCTATTGTAGAGTTTACTCAAAACGGCGGTTTACAATTTTTCGTATATTATTGTGTTACAGTTTACTCAATATGCGGGTTAACAAATTTTTGTATATAATTATAGTAAAGTTCTCTCAAAATGGAGGTTTACAACTTTTTGTACATAATTATAGTAAGGTTTACTCAAAATGGGGGCTTACAAGTTTTTGTAAATAATTGTATAGTAAAGTTTACTCAAAACGGGGGTTTTACAACTTTTTGTATATCATTGTATTAGAGTTTACTCAAAATGGGGGTTTACAACTTTTTGTATATAATTATATTAGAGTTCACTCAAAACGGAGGATTACAACTTTTTCTATATAATTGTATAGTAGAGTACACTCAAAACGGGGGTTCACAACCTTTTGTATATAATTATAGTAGTGTTCTCTCAAAACGGAGGATTACAAATTTTTCTATATAATTGTATAGTAGAGTATACTCAAAACGGGGGTTCACAACCTTTTGTATATAAACGGGGGTTCACAACCTTTTGTACAAAAGTTGTAAACCTCCGTATTAGAGTTCACTCAAAACGGGGGTTTACAACTTTTTGTATATAATTCAAGTAGAGTTCACTCAAAACGGAGGTTTACAACTTTTGTATATAATTGTATAGTAGAGTGTACTCAAAACGGGGATTTACAACTTTTTATATATAATTATAGTAGAGTTCACTCAAAACTGAGGATTACAGCTTTTTGTATATAATTGTATAGTAGAGTTTACTCAGAAAGGGGGTTTACAAATTTTTGTATATAATTGTATAGTAGAGTTTACTCAAAACGGCGGTTTACAACTTTTTGTATATTATTGTGTTAGAGTTACTCAAAATGGGGGTTAACAAATTTTTGTAAATAATTATAGTAGAGTTCACTCAAAACGGATGTTTAAAACTTTTTGTATATAATTATAGTAGAGTTTACTCGAAACGGGGGCTTACAAATTTTTGTAAATAATTGTATAGTAGAGTTTACTCAAAACGGGGGTTTACAACTTCTTGAATATTATTGTAATAGAGTTAACTCAAATGGGGGTTTACAACTTTTTGTATATATTACGTTTTGTATATAATTGTATAGTAAAGTTTACTGAATACGGGGGTTTACTACTTTATGTACAATAAAACGGGTGTTTACAACGTTTTGTATATAATTGTATAGAAGAGTTTACTCAAAACGGCGGTTTACAACTTTTTCACTCAAAACGGCGGTTTACAACTTTTTGTTTATTATTGTATTTAAGTTCTCTCAAAACGGGGGTTTACAAATTTTTGTACATAATTATAGTAGAGATCACTCAAATCGGAGGATTACATCTTTTGTATATAATTGTATTGTAGAGTTTACTCAAAACGGCGGTTTACAACTTTTTGTATATTATTGTGTTACAGTTTACTCAATATGCGGGTTAACAAATTTTTGTATATAATTATAGTAGAGTTCTCTCAAAATGGAGGTTTACAACTTTTTGTATATAGTATTAGAGTTAATCGAAAAGGGGGTTTACAACTTTTTGAATATTATTGTATTAGAGTTTACTCAAAATGGGGGTTTACAACTTTTTGTATATAATTGTATAGTAAAGTTTACTCAAAACAGCGGTTTACAAGTTTCTGTATATTATTGTATTAGAGTTCAGTCAAAACGGGGGTTTACAACTTTTTGTATATAATTATAGTAGAGTTCACTAAAAACAGAGGTTTACAACTTTTTGTATATAATTATAATAGAGTTTACTCAAAATGGGGGTTTACAACTTTTTTTAAACAATTGTATAGTAGAGTTTACTCAAAATGGAGGTTTACAACTTTTTGTATATTATTGTATTAGAGTTTACTCAAAACGAGGGTTTACAACTTTTTGTATATAATTGTATTGTAGATTTTACTAAAAACGGGGGTTTACAACTTTTTGTATATAATTGTGTAGTAGAGTTTACTCAAAACTGGGGTTAACAACTTTTTGTATATAATTGTACTGTAGTGTTTACTCAAAACTGGGGTTTACAACTTTTAGTATATTATTGTATTAGAGTTTACTCAAAACGAGGGTTTACAAGTTTTTGTATATAATTGCATAGTAGATTTTACGAAAAACGGGGGTTTACAACTTTTTGTATATAATTGTTTTGTAGAGTTTACTCAAAACGGGGATTTACAACATTTCGTATATGGTTGTACAGTAGAGTTTACTCAAAACGGGGGTTTACAACTTTTTGTATAAAATTGTATCGTGGAGTTTACTCAAAATGGGGGTTCACAACTTTTTTTATATTATTGTATGAGAGTTTACTTAAAACGGGGGTTTACAACTTTTTGTATATAATTGTATTAGAGTTTACTCAAAACGGGGGTTAACAACTTTTTGTATATAATTATAGAAGAGTTCACTCAAAACGGAGGTTTACAACTATTTGTATATAATTATAGTTGAGTTTACTCAAAACGGAGGCTTACAACTTTTTGTAAATAATTGTATAGTAGATTTTACTCAAAACAGGGGTTTCCAACTTTTTTTGTATATTATTGTATAAAGTTGTAAATAATTGTATAGTAGAGTTTACTCAAAACGGGGATTTACAAATTTTTTTATATTATTGTATTATAGTTTAATCGAAACGGGGGTTTACAACTTTTTGAACATTATTGTTTTACAGTTTACTCAAAATGGGGTTTACAAATTCTTGTATATAATTATGGTAAAGTTCACTCAAAACAACTTTTTGAATATAATTATATTAGAGTTCACTCAAAACGGAGGTTTACAACTTTTTGTATATATTTTTATAGTAGAGTTTACTCAAAACGGGGGTTTATAACTTTTTGTTTATAATTATAGTAGAGTTCACTCAAAACAACTTTATCTATATAATTATAGTAGAGTTCACTCAAAACGGATGTTTACAACTTTTTGTATATAATTGTATAGTATAGTTTATTCAAAACGGGCGTTTACAACTTTTTGTATATTATTGTATCAGAGTTTACTCAAAATGGTGGTTTACAACTTTTTGTATATAATTATAGTAAAGTTCACTCAAAACGGAGGTTTACAAATTTTTGTATATAATTGTATAGTAGAGTTTACTCAAAATAGGGGTTTACAACTTTTTGTATATTATTGTATTTGAGTTTAATCGAAACGGGGGTTTACAAATTTTTGAATATTATTGTATTAGAGTTTACTCAAAACATGGTTTTACAACTTTTTGTATATAATTGTATAGTAGAGTTTTCTCAAAATGGTGGTTTACAAATTTTTGTATATTATTGTGTTAGAGTTCACTCAAAACGGGGGTTTACAACTTTTTGTATATAATTATAGTAGAGTGCACTCAAAACGGAGGTTTACAACTTTTTGTATATAATTATATTAGAGTTTACTCAAAACAGGGATTTACAACTTTTTTTAAATAATTGTATAGTAGAGTTTACTCAAAATAGGGGTTTACAACTCTTTGTAATTATTGTATTTGAGTTTACTCAAAACGAAAGAACGGTTGTTACAACTTTTTTGTATATTATTGTATTACATTTTACTCAAAATAGGGGTTAAAAAATTTTTGTATATAATTATAGTAGTGTTCACTCAAATCGGAGGTTTACAACTTTTTGTATATAATTGTATAGTAGAGTTTACTCAAAACAGGGGTTTACAACTTTTTGTATATTATGGTATTAGAGTTTATTCAAAACGGGGATTTACAACTTTTTGTCTATAATTATAGTAGTGTTCCCTCAAAACGGTGGTTTACAACTTTTTGTATATAATTGTATAGTAGAGTTTACTCAAAAAGGGGGTTTACAACTTTTTGTTTATAATTGTATAGTAAAGTTTACTCACAACGACGGTTTACAACTTTTTGAATATTATTGTATTAGATTTCACTCAAAACAGGGGTTTACAACTTTTTATATATAATTATAGTAGAGTTCACTCAAAACGGAGGATTACAACTTTTTGTATATAATCGTATAGTGGAGTTTACTCAAAACAGGGGTTTACAACTTTTTGTATATTATTATATTAGATTTCACTCAAAACGGGGGTTTATAACTTTTTGTTTATAATTCTAGTAGAGTTCACTCAAAACGCACGTTTACAACTTTTTGTATATAATTGTTTAGTAGAGTATACTCAAAATGGGGGTTACAACTTTTTATATATAATTATAGTAGAGTTCACTCAAAACGGTGGATTACTACTTTTTGTATATAATTGTATTGTAGCGTTCACTCAAAAAGGGGGTTTACAACGTGTTGTATATAATTGTATAGTAGAGTTTACTCAAAATGGCGGTTTACAATTTTTTGTATATTATTGTGTTAGAGTTTACTCAAAATGGGGGTTAACAAATTTTTGTATATAATTATAGTAGAGTTCACTAAAAACGGAGGTTTAAACTTTTTGTATATAATTATAGTAGAGTTTACTCGAAACGGGGGCTTACAACTTTTTGTAAATAATTGTATAGTAGAGTTTACTCAAAACGGGGGTTTACAACTTTTTGTATATTATTGTATTAGAGTTTACTCGAAATGGGGTTTACAACTTTTTGTATATATTACAACTTTTTATATATAACTGTATAGTATAGTTTACTTAATACGGGGGTTTACAAATTTATGTACAATAATACGGGGGTTTACAACTTTTTGTATATAATTGTATAGAAGAGTTTACTCAAAACGGCGGTTTACAACTTTTTGTATATTATTGTATTAGAGTTCACTCAAAACGGCGGTATACAACTTTTTGTATATAATTGTATTAGAGTTCACTCAAAACGGGGGTATACAACTTTTTGTATATAATTATTGTAGAGATCACTCAAATCGGAGGATTTCAACTTTTGTATATAATTGTATCGTAGCGTTTACTCAAAACGGGGGTATACAACTTTTTGTATTTAATTGTATAGTAGAGTTTATTCAAAACGGCAGTTTACTACTTTTTGTATATTATTGTGTTAGAGTTTACTCAAAATGGGGGTTAACAAATTTTTGTATATAATTATAGTAGAGTTCACTCAAAACGGAGTTTTACAACTTTTTGTATATAATTATTGTAGAGTTTACTCAAAACAGGGGCTTGCAAGTTTTTGTAAATAATTGTATAGTAGAGTTTACTCAAAATGGGGGTTTACAACTTTTTGTATATTATTGTATTAGAATTTACTCAAAACGGGGGTTTACAACTTTTTGTATATAATTATACTAGTAGGAAACCCGTGCAATGCACGGGATAGTGTTAAACATTAAAACAATTGTAAAATTAAAATGTGCATGCTCAACGATGTGTATATTCAACAATAATATCTTGGTAGAATGTAAAATCCATGGTAATGTGCATGTGGGGGTTTTCCAGAATTCGAAAATACATAAACCTTGAAACCGTTAATAGAGGAAATTATATGTTCTTATGAAAACAGGGAAAAAGAGATACATCGTAAGCATCGCAAACCAAATAAATTATCGGGAAAAAGAATAAAAAAATTCCAAAGCCAAGGCACTCGGCTGCTCCGTCTTCCCCTTCCAACCACTTATATCACCACCACCAGCCATATATACTCGGGTGTGCCCATGACCTAAGCCCGAGTATAGGAAATTTAAACAAAGCAAAAGAAAATCACTCATCAAAGAACACAAACTGATACAAATACATTAAAGAAAACAAAGTGATGAATATACATCAATGAAAATAAAATGATACATACACATCAATGAAAACAAAATATCGAAGAAAACAAACGGAAACCGGACACCGATACCTTTGTTTTTAGCGACATCCAGCATCTGCTTACCCATAGCCGTGCACGGTCTGCATTAATTATTTCATACTCAATCAACCCCAATTGCACAATACAAATCAAAACAAAGATAAACTGGAAGAAGAATCGCTCGGTTTTACATGAAAGTGCAATATCTCAAAATTTAAGGAAAAAAGCATTTTCCTTCGTAATAACCAAGATGACTGGATTGTTCATCGAGAAATCGTAGAATCAGTTTGAAAAAGTTTCATAAAAAGAATAAAAAATTTACCAAAGAAATCCCAATCTCGATATTGATCTCAGTCTCATCGTAACGTCAAATAGTTTCTGCTGCAAGTAAAACCAACTCCAACTGCACAATTCAACCAAAACAAAAGCAAATTTGATAGTTGTCAACAACAACAACAACAACAACAAAAAAAAAACAAATTAAAACACGAAATCTAAATTTCTCAAAATTCTTGACAAAGTAAAGTAATTTCCTTCTTAATGAACATGAATCAGATAAACTGTCAGTTGGAAATCATCATTCATAAAATTTAAGATAAAGGAATAAAATTTCTTTAACGATGACCCCAATCTAATTGTATTGATGCATGAAGTATAATACTTCATTTCTGTATTTTTTTAGGTTTGCTATAATACTTCTTTTGCGAAAAGGTTTTCAGTGTACTCTACCTCCATGATCTTTTCATTTCGTGTATAATACTTCACCAGCCCGGTCAAGTAGTCTCATGAGGGCAATAAATAAGAGTTCAAGAAAATACAGTAAATTCTCAAAAGCTAAAAGATTTGTTGAAGCTCAAAAGTTTTACAGCAAGGCCTACTCCCTTAAGTGGAAAACTGCAATAAAAGAGCCCTTTTTAGGGTTGACAACATTCAGACAATCTAGAAAAGTTGTTTCTTTGAAAAGAACGCCGTATAAAATCGATCGCAATAATCAGTATTAGGATTTACCTTAAAAAATTTGACCAACTTAAGGAGATATTCCACAACTCATAGTACACACTTTGTCTGGAGGAGCAAAGAAAGACAACACATTTCACAAAGACAACATTTCCCTACAACTAAATGGGCAAAAAGCATCAATATGTCGAAAAGGGTGATTCCTAACAAAACAAAATCTTTTAAGGGGGCATAATATATTTACTATAATATTTATGGTATGATAAATTCATCCTAAATTGACAGTGAAGTTAGCTCTACCCGTTAAACTTCTGTAAAAGAACAAAAAAAAAAACAGTTACAAACCCGTGCATAAAGCACGGGTTGGTTTACTTTTATGTAAAAAAAATCCGGAAGACAAACATAAAATGAAATTGAAGTTTTAAGACATTAGAGTAACTGGGTGAAACATTTACACGTGCACTAACATTGCAGGTCTCATACATAACCAAATGGACACGTAAGTGGAATGAATTTTGACTGCTGATAAGATGTTGTGATGCCACTCAATGTCCACAATTATGTTGGAATCAACAAACATGCTTTGACATTAAGAATTATAAACAGCAGACATATTATATAGTTTATACATTGCCATACAAAATATATATGTTAAGCTTTCAAAGGAGTCCCACCTGTCAAGCATATCCTTTTATCTATTCTAACAAATATGATATGAAGACGTAAATCGCCACAAAAATAAACGCACATTCAAACATACCAGCGTCAGAGCAAATCTAATTTGTAGAATATCTTATTATACATCAAGACCGACAAAATATGCGTATACATAGAAATCCAAACAATGCAGATTTGTACACCAAAGAGGAAACACACGTGATGCTAGCGGATCTATACAACTACATGTAGTCAAAAATCGAAATTGCCGTGGTCATCTGAGTTTTAAAGGTCGGTTTAGTTAACCTGCAATGGATACCACTTCCAAGTCGGGATTGTTTTATGCATAGCTGCTGTTCTCTACCCGATCCATAAAATTTTAAGCCAGCACAGTTTTACCGAGGCAGATGTTATAAAAGTAAGAGAAAGAACACAAAAAAATTCAAAGATTCATTCTTGAATGGAATCAAAGGCGCAACCCACAATTAAAAAAGAAAAGAAAAGGAAACATAGCCACAATGAGATGAAGATAAATGTGTAACAGGGTTTATAATCTGATTCAAAAAACAAAGATCAATATAAATATTATAAATGTATGCTTTTCTGATATGTTGACATATTCATAATCTGAATGTTGATAGGTGAAAAATGCAGACCAAAATTTTGCTTGAAACGACTAAAAATTCATCACCCACCATAAGCAAAACAAAAGGTAAAATAAGACCACATACAATACACTACAAATTAAGGGAATAATCAAAATGAAAAAAAAAAATAAAGAAAGAAAGAGAGGAATATGTGCAGAAAGATACTTGCTAAAAATCCAAGAATGCTTCTCAGGACGATGTCTTTTGCATCAACGGACATAACACAACAACAAAAAGACAAAAGAACAAAAAAAAACTCAGCTTTCATTCATTGAAGTTGAAAAAGAAATCTCTAGCAAGAAACAGAAACTTAAGAGCGAACATACAAAAAGAGGGCATAACACATTTGACGGAAATACTATACACAACCAAAAATAAAAAGAACACATCTTTCACTCAAACGACTGTGAAAAGAAATTAATAGTAAATAAATTTAATGATAATAATAAAAATAATAATATAAAAATGATGTAATATCTTTTTTTTGAGTGGAATAATAATATCTTTCTATAACTCACCTTTCATACTATCGATTAAAGGTCACCGATCGATCGCTAAATGAGTCTGAGCCATCAATCCTGTAGTACCTCCCAGGGCGGATGTTATCAATATTGATTTCAAAATAGCAGAACCCGTGCCTCCGAAATCGGGTCTAAAATTAGGAAGGGCAGAGCAGCTTGAGAACCAAATTTGATTTTGAGCCCGCAATTAATAAAAGAGGTTGTACGTACGATGTTATCAATAGTGATATGAAAATAGCAGAACACATGCCTCCGAAATCGGATCCAAAATTAAGTAAGGGCTGAAGATCTTGAGAAGCCAATTTGATTTGGAGAGGAATAGAACATCGGAAAGTTTTTCCTTGAAAATGGAAATTTCAGAACTGAAAATAAACTGAGGCTTACAATTTGATCGATGTGGGGCATTTTTGTTATGTGAAACCGACGGGAAACATGATCGAGGTGAGTGTGAGAGATTAATGGGGTGTGGAGGAAGTTACGGAAGAAGGGTGGGGAAGTATTTCTGAAGGTGTTTTTTTAATTATTATTATTATTATTATTTTTTTATGTTTGTTAATTTTTTTTCCAGTTGTTAGTGAAAGAGTGGGTGGGAGACGTGAAGGATTTGTTTTTTATTTTTTTGTGGGGGACGTGTGCTGGTGTTTGCTTTCTTTTTTTATAATTATTTTTTTTAAGAATGTGGGATAGACTATTACAAAAAAACATGGGATAGTATTTTTTTTTAAAATAGATATTAAAGGAAATGGGTCGCGGAGCGAGTCAATTGGCCAAAGCGGGTCAATTGACGTTTTTTTCCTTGAAAATATATAATAAGATTAGAGTTCACTCAAAACGGAAGTTTACAACTTT
>CM044903.1:53904629-54042207 GCA_024500145.1 Gentiana dahurica var. dahurica | reverse complement strand
TATAACTTTTTGTATATAATTGTATAGTAGAATTTACTCAAAATAGGGGTTTACAACTTTTTGTATATTATTGTATTAGAGTTTACTCAAAACAGGGGTAAACAACTTTTTGTATATAATTATAGTAGAGTTCACTCAAAACGGGGGTTTACAATTTTTTGTGTATAATTATAGTAGAGTTTACTCAAAACGGGGGTATACAACTTTTTGTATATAATTGTAGAGCCATCCGACACTCCACCACCCGTCACGACTAGACTTGGACCCGAAACCCAACTCCAACACACAATTAAGCTCGACTCGTTGGAGAAATTGATCCAATTATTAATTCAAGATTCCAAGTCCACGAATAATGAAGATTTTGAAGTTATCAAGTCCGTCATTTATGCTTACGGACTATCTGAATAATTATTTAATAAATTATGTTACTATATAATATATCATACTTTATTAAGTAATATTAGCTAAATATTAAGTGCTAAATAAATGATACATATGGCACCAAAATGGGTGGAAAAAAAAGTACCTGGGATTAATTAGATTCATGTGTCAAAAATTCAAGGTTCATCAAGTTTCAACCAAAGGATGCAACTCTTGGATAAAGTACATGGAAAACTCAAAGGTTAAAGCATAGGACCGAAAATTGTAGTTCATGTATTTAGAATTCTATGTGTTTCTTGTATCCTATAAATAGCCATCCAATTGTAATTTGTAAACCATCATCTTTTGCAATAATAAAATTTTATATTTTCTACACTTGGATTAGTGTGTTGAATTCTATGGATAGAGATTCTTTCGGATTATCAAAGGCATGAGCAACCTTTGTGGGTGTCCTATACCAAGGTGCTTAGAAACAGGTTTTCTAAGTGTTGAGGTTATTCCAAGGTGCTTTCTCACAAGTTGAGACTGTGTCGAGGAGCTCTCGAAAAATATTCCAAAGTGCTTCTATGCAATTGTTGTAGTTATGTCGAGGAGAAAGACTTGAATCCAAATACCGCTTTTCCTAGATCCACGCAAAATCACATCAGATGGTATCAGAGACAAGGCAGAATCGACGGTATTATATCCAATTTTCTTTCTTCTTAAAAAAAATAAATTATTCGCTATTGCATATTATCATATGTATCTGAAGAACCATAGTATGCATATGATCGTGTGTATTTGAAGAACACTTATTTACGAGCATCTCTCTCTCTCATATATATATATATATATATATATATATATATATATATATATATATATATATATATATATATATATATATATAAAAGAGGGTGCACAAGTAAATCGTGTGTATGTGAAAAATAATTTGTTCTGCATGAGCATATTGTTCTGTACGAGCAACAAGTTAAAAAAAATGGGGAAGAAGGGATCAATTTTTTTTTCGCACTCTTCAAAAATTTGTGTTACATTTTGTAGTATTTTTCTTCTCTCGATATTTTCTAAACTTCAGAGTAGCGCCTAGAATTCCAACGACACTTAACTTCTTGTGTCTACATCTCGTTGTAAGAAATCCTCAAGGTTTCTAAGTTGCTTGATATATTCGGTATATTCTTCCATCTTGAGAAACAACACACATTCAAACAAAAAAAAATGAACAACCACAATCAAATTCCTGGTATGGATGAAGGGGACCAACAACGCCTATAGCAGATTACTCAAATGTTGATTCAAAGAATAGATGATCGGTTTGCACAACTGCAACTGGCACAAGATGTTCCAGCACACGGGCCTGAACCCAGTAATCATTCTGCAAATGGCGATGACGATCTTGACGAAGCAGCTACTGTCTTGGTGGCACCAAGAGAAAATCTCCAAGGTATTAAACAGAAAATTCCGGCTTTTAAAGGTAATTCTAATCCTGATGAGTATTTTTCGTGGGTTCTTAAAATAGAGCAAATATTTGATTGTCATAATTATTCGGAAAGAACTAAGGTTCAACTTGCCATGAGTGAATTTGATGAATGAACTATGCTTTGGTTTCAGAAAACTTATGAAAAGCGCAGGAAATCAAGACAACAAGTGATATCCTCTTGGGAAGTACTTAAAAATGAGATGTATAGGAAGTGGGTACCCGAGTCATATCGACGGGAGCAAGTGAGGAAATTGCAAACTCTCCAACAAGGCGAGAAATCTGTTCAAGCCTATCAAGATGAATTGGAGATGGCATTAATTCGCACCGATACGGACGAATCCGATGAACACACCATGGCTCGGTTTTTGGCAGGATTGCGGCCTGAGATAGCCGACCCGGTTGAGATGATGAATTGTACAACTTACGATGAAATGGCACATGCAGCTTTGACTAAAGAAAAGCAACTCAAAAGGCGGAAATCACAACTTAGCAAAATTTCCAGCACCGCTCTATATAGGCCGACATCATCTAAGGGCGACGGAGGTAAGTTTCCTGTTAAAAATTCTGCTGTTAAATATACCCCTCCCCAATCTGCACCTAAAGGAAAATCTGAAGAACCTGTGATTTGTTATAAATGCAAAGGGTTGGGACATAAGGCTAATGAATGTGGAAATAAGCACTCTTATATTTCTAATAAGGATGGATTATATCAATCGGAATCGGAGGATGAGAATGAAATTGTTAATGAAAGTGAAAAAGTTGAGGTCGATGAGAATGAAGACCAAGGTACTTTTTATGATGAGCGCACACTGTTTGTAACAAAAAAGGTCCTTAGCACGGTGAGTCAAATTGATAACAATGAAATACAACGTGAGAATATTTTTCAAACTCGTTGTCTTATCGAGGGAAAAATTTGCATGATGATAATTGACTCCGGTAGTTGTACCAATGCGATTAGTAGTGAGGTTGTTGAGAAGTAAAAAATTCCAACATTAAAACATGCACAACCTTATAAATTGCAATGGCTGAACGAGAGTGGGTCCGTGAAAGTGACAAAGCAAGCATACGTGAGTTTTAGCTTGTCGAAATATGACGATAAAGTTCTATGCGATGTTGTTCCAATGCATGTCACTCATTTGTTACTTGGCCGTCCTTGGAAATTTGATAAGCATGTTATTTATGATGGGTATCTCAATAAATATACTTTGACCCACAACGGCAAGCGTATCACTTTGAGTCCGTTACTTCCACACGAGGCTCATGCCGATTATGTCAAATTTGCTGAAAGAAGAGAACAAGCACGTACTTCTTCTGAAAAGGCGGTTGTGAAAGTACCGCCCGAGCCTTTAAAAATTAACTCACAAACTCGTGATAATAAAGTGAGTTGTGCGGCTGTTCGGAGTCCGATTTTGTTCATATATAAGGATTTTTATCCATTGGTATCTCATTCGGGAATTAATAGTGATTTTTCTATTTCATATCCTTGTTGTATGCTAATCCGTGACCTTGCAGATACCGTTCCTGAAGAAGTACTAACCATTTTGCAGGAATTTGAGTAGATATTTCCAGAAGAAGAACCAAGCGGATTACCACCACTTCGAGGCGTTGAACACCAAATTGATTTTGTTCCTGGCGCTATCTTGCCTAAACGACCAGCTTACCGGGCAAACCCTGAGAAGACTAAATAAATTCAACGCCAAATTCAAGAATTATTGGAGAAAGGAAAATTTCGCGAATCAATGAGTCCATGTGCGGTTCCCATTATTGTTGTGCCAAAGAAAAATGGCGAATGTTGGAGAATGTGCACCGACTGTCGTGCCATTAATCAAATCACGGTAAAATATCGCTATCCCATTCCTTACCTTAATGATATGTTGGATGAACTGCATGGAGCAAAAATATTTTTGAAAATTGATTTAAAAAGTGGTTATCACCAAGTAAGGATTCGTGAGGGCGATGAATGGAAAACCGTGTTTAAAACAAAACATGGCTTGTATGGATGGCCGTTATGCCTTTTGGACTTACCAACGCGCCTAGTACTTTTATGTGGTTTATGAATGAAATACTTAGGGAATTGTTTGGACGATTTGTCGTGGTCTATTTCGATGATATTTTAATATATAGTCACGATTTAAAGTCGCATCTTTCACACCTAAGTCTTGTTTTGGGAGCACTCCGTAAAGCACAACTTTATGCAAACTTAAAAAAGTGTTCATTTTGTTTGGATCGAGTTGTCTTCCTTGGTTTTGTTGTGAGTGGACAGGGGATCGAGGTCGATCAAGAAAAGGTCAAGGCGATATCTGAGTGGCCATAACCGAAAAATGCAACAGAGGTTCGAAGTTTTCATGGCCTCGCTAGTTTTTACCAGCGATTTATTCAAAATTTCAGCACTATCGCTGCACCATTGAATGAGTTGGTGAAGAAGAATGCTCCATTCCATTGGGGAAACACACAAAGGGAAGCATTTAAAACTCTTAAATCTTGTTTAATTTCTGCACCTATTCTTGCGTTACCCGATTTTTCTAAAATGTTTGAGATAGAATGTGATGCATCCGGGGTGGGAATTGGTGGAGTTTTAATTCAAGAGGGACGTCCGATTGCGTACTATAGTGAAAAATTAAAAGGCGCACTATTAAATTACGCGACCTATAACAAAGAATTATATTCACTTGTTCAATGTCTACGGGTTTGGCAACATTATTTGCGTCCTCGAGAGTTTGTTATTCATTCGGACCATGAATCTTTGAAATATTTGAAAGGACAATCGAAATTGCATTTGAGGCACATTAGATGGATGGAATTTATTGAGTCATTCCCTTATGTGATTAAGTATAAAAATGGAAAGGAGAATATTTTCACCGATGCTTTGTCTAGACGTTACACTCTTATCACACACATGCAAACCAAGCTACTTGGTTTTGAGCACATTAAAGAGTTGTATGCTTCGGATATTGATTTTTTGAAATATATAAGTCGACCCATACTGCTGCTCGTAATAAATTTTATCAACACGAGGGATTTTTATTTAAAGAAAATCGACTATGTATCCCTGGGGGTCGTTGCGTGAATATTTGGTGCGAGAAGCACATGGTGGTGGGCTTATGGGACATTTTGGAATTTCTAAAACTTTGGACATACTTCACACACATTTTTGTTGGCCTTTTTTGGCTCGTGATGTTCATCGAGTGTGTAAGTCATGTATTACTTGTCTTAAGGCTAAATCGAAATCACAACCACATGGTTTGTATACTCCTTTACCCATTCCTACTTCCCATTGGATTGATCTTTCTATGGATTTTGTGTTGGGTTTACCGTGTTCTCAAATGGGTAAGGATTCTATTTTTGTAGTCGTTGATCGATTTTCTAAGATGGCTCACTTTATTGCGTGTAATAAAACAAATGATGCTTCGCATATTGCTGAATTATTCTTTAAGGAAGTTGTGCGACTACATGGTGTACCTAAATCAATTGTTAGTGACCGCGATGTTAAATTTATAAGTCATTTTTGGAAAGTGTTGTGGATGCGTTTGGGTACTACTTTGTTGTATTCTACTTTATATTATCCACAAACTGATGGTCACACTGAGGTTGTTAATCGGACTTTGGGGCAGTTATTACGCTCGGTAGTGCAAAAGCATTTAAAGAATTGGGAGACGTGGTTACCATATGTGGAGTTTGCTTATAATCGTGCCACACATTCTGATACTAAATTTTCACCATTTGAGATTGTGTATGGTTTTAATCCTATCACCTCTATTGATTTGGTTCCTTTACCTCCAGGTATGCTTACCAATCTTGATGGCGACAAGAAGGCTGAGATGGTTCGAGAGTTGCACGCCAAAGCAAGGGAAAATGTGGAAGCCCAAATAGTTCGGTACGAGAAACAAGCAAACAAGGGCCGAAAAGAGATGATATTTGACCCCGGCGATTGGGTTTGGTTGCATTTTCACAAAGATAGATTTCCCCACAAGTGCAAAACAAAATTACATCCGCGTGGCGATGGCCCGTATCAAGTTTTGGAAAGAATCAATAATAACTCCTACAAACTTGACATTCCGGCCGACTGGGGAATTTTGAACTCGTTTAACGTGACGGACCTACGACCCTATGACCATCCAACAAATCTGAGGAAAGAACCTTCTCAACTGGGAGGGAATGATGTAAATATAGAGCCATCCGACACTCCAACACCCGTCACGACTAGACTTGAACCCGAAACCCGACTCCAACACAGAATTAAGCTCGACTCGTTGGAGAAACTGATCCAATTATTAATTCAAGATTCCAAGTCCACAAATAATGAAGATTTTGAAGTTATCAAGTCCGTCATTTATGCTTACGGACTATCGGAATAATTATTTAATAAATTATGTTACTATATAATATATCATACTTTATTAAGTAATATTAGCTAAATATTAAGTGCAAAATAAATGATACACATGGCGCCAAAATGGGTTGAAAAACAAGTACTTGGGATTAATTAGATTCATGTATCAAAAATTCAAGGTTCATCAAGTTTCAACCAAAGGATGCAACACTTGGATAAAGTTATTGGAAAACTCAAAGGTTGAAGCATAGGACCGAAAATTGTAGTTCATGTATTTAGAATTCTATGTGTTTCTTGTATCCTATAAATAGCCATCCAATTGTAATTTGTAAACCATCATCTTTTGCAATAATAAAATTTTATATTTTCTACACATGGATTAGTGTGTTGAATTCTCTAGATAGAGATTCTTTCGGGTTATCAAAGGCTTGAGCAACCTTTGTGGGTGTCCTATACCAAGGTGCTTAGAAACAAGTTTTCTAAGTGTTGAGGTTATTCCAAGGTGCTTTCTCACAAGTTGAGACTGTGTCGAGGAGCTCTCAAAAAACATTCCAAGGTGCTTCTACGCAATTGTTATAGTTATGTCGAGGAGAAAGACTTGAATCCAAATACCGCTTTTCCTAGATCCGCACAAAATCACATCAAGTGTTCTGTTAAAATGAGGATTTAGAACTTTTTGTATATAATTATAGTAGAGTTCACTGAAAACGGAGGTTTACAAATTTTTGTATATAATTGTATAGTAGAGTTTACTCAAAACGGGGATTTACAACTTTTTGTATATTATTGTATTAGAGTTTAATCAAATCGAGGGAACTGGGGTTTACAACTTTTTGTATATTATTGTATTAGAGTTTTCTCAAAACGGGAGTTAACAACTTTTTGTATATAATTATAGTAGAGTTCACTCAAAACGGAGGTTTACAACTTTTTGTGTATAATTATAGTAGAGTTTACTCAAAATGGGGGATTACAACTTTTTGTATATAATTGTATAGTAGAGTTTACTCAAAACGGCGGTTTACAACTTTTTGTATATTATTGTACTAGAGTTGAGTCAAAACGGGCGTTTACAAATTTTTGTATATAATTATAGTAGTGTTCACTCAAAACGGAGGTTTACAACTTTTTGTATATAATTGTTTAGTAGAGTTTACTCAAATCAGGGGTTTACAACTTCTTGTGTATTATTGTATTAGAGTTTACATAAAACGAGGGAGCGGGGGTTTACAAATTTTTGTATATTATTGTATTAGAGTTACTCAAAACGGGGGTTAACAACTTTTTGAATATAATTATAGTATAGTTCACTCAAATCGGAGGTTTACCACTATTTGTATATAATTGTATAATAGAGTTTACTCAAAACGGGGGTTTACACTTTTAGTATTTTATAGTATTAGAGTTTACTGAAAATGGGGGTTTACAACTTTTTGTCTATAATTATAGTAGTGTTCCCTCAAAACGGGGGTTTACAACTTTTTGTTTATAATTGTTTAGTTGAGTTTACTCAAAAACGGGGTTTACAACTTTTTTTATATAATTGTATAGTAGAGTTCACTCAAAATGGGGGTTTACAATTTTTGTATATAATTATAGTAGATTTCACTCAAAACGGAGGTTTACAACTTTTTGTATGTAATTGTATAGTAGAGTTTACTGAAATCGGGTGTTTACAACTTTTTGTACAATAAAACGGGGCTCAACTGTTTGTATATAATTGTATATTATAGATTACTCAAAACGGCGGTTTAAACCTTTTTGTATATTATTGTATTAGAGTTCACTCAGAATGGGGGTTTACAACTTTTTGTATATAATTATAGTCGAGTTAAATCAAAACGGAGGATTACATCATTTTGTATATAATTGTATAGTAGAGCTTACTCAAATGGGGGTTTACAACTTTTTCTATATTATTGTATTAGACTTTAATCGAAACGGGGGTTTACAACTTTTTGAATATTATTTTATTAGAGTTTACTCAAAATGGGGCTTTACAACTTTTTGTATAAAATTGTATAGTAGAATTTACTCAAAACGGCGGTTTACAATTTTTTGTATATTATTGTGTTAGAGTTTACTCAAAATGGGAGTTAACAAATTTATGTATATAATTATAGTACAGTTCACTCAAAACGGAGGTTTACAACTTTTTGTATATAATTATAGTAGAGTTCACTCAAAACGGAGGTTTACAACTTTTTATATATAATTTTATAGTAGAGTTTACTCAAAATGGGGGTTTACAACTTTTTGTATATTATTGTATTAGAGTTTAATCGAAACGGGGGTTTACAACTTTTTGACTATTATAGTATTAGAGTTTACCAAAAACGGGGGTTTACAACTTTTTGTATATAATTGTATTGTAGAGTTTACTCAAAACGGCGGTTTACAAGTTTTTGTATATTATTGTGTTAGAGTTCACTCAAAACGGGGGTTTACAACTTTTTGTATATAATATAGTAGAGTGCACTCAAAACGAAGGTTTACAACTTTTTGTATATAATTATTAGAGTTTACTCAAAACGGGGATTTACAATTTTTTTTAAATAATTATATAGTAGAGTTTACTCAAAATTAGGGTTTACAACTTTTTGTATATTATTGTATTAGAGTTTACTCAAAACGAAAGAACGGGGATTAAAACTTTTTGTATATTATTGTATTACAGTTTACTCAAAATAGGGGTTAACAAATTTTTGTATATAATTATAGTAGAGTTCACTCAAATCGGAGGTTTACAACTTTTCGTATATAATTGTATAGTAGAGTTTACTCAAAACGGGGGTTTACAACTTTTTGTATATTATGTTATTAGTGTTCCCTCAAAACGGGGGTTTACAACTTTTTGTATATAATTATATAGTAGAGTTTACTCAAAAAGAGGGTTTACAACTTTTTCTATATAATTGTATAGTAAAGTTTACTCAAAACGACGGTTTACAACTTTTTGTATATTATTGTATTAGATTTCACTCAAAACAGGGGTTTACAACTTTTTATATATAATTATAGTAGAGTTCACTCAAAACGGAGGATTACAACTTTTTGTATATAATTGTATAGTAGAGTTTACTCAAAACAAGGGTTTACAACTTTTTGTATATTATTATATTAGAGTTCACTCAAAACTGGGGTTTACAACTTTTTGTTTATAATTCTAGTAGAGTTCACTCAAAACGCAGGTTTACAACTTTTTGTATATAATTGTTTAGTAGAGTATACTCAAAATGAGGGTTTACAACTTTTTATATATAACTATAGTAGAGTTCACTCAAAACGGTGGATTACAACTTTTTGTATATAATTGTATAGTAGAGTTTAATCAAAATAGGGGTTTACAACTTTTTGTATATTATTATATTATAGTTCACTCAAAAAGGAGGTTTACAATGTCTTGTATATAATCGTATAGTAGAGTTTACTCAAAACGGCGGTTTACAACTTTTTGTATATTTATGTGTTAGAGTTTACTCAAAATGGGGGTTAACAAATTTTTGTATATAATTATAGTAGAGTTCACTCAAAACGGAGGTTTAAAACTTTTTGTATATAATTATCATAGAGTTTACTCGAAACGGGTGCTTACAACTTTTTGTAAATAATTGTATAGTAGAGTTTACTCAAAATAGGGGTTTACAACTTTTTGTATATTATTGTATTAGAGTTTACTCAAAACGGGGTTTACAACTTTTTGTATATATTACAACTTTTTATATATAACAGTATAGTAGAGTTTACTTAATACGGGGGTTTACAAATTTATGTACAATAAAACGGGGGTTTGCAACTTTTTGTATATAATTGTATAGAAGAGTTTAGGCGGTTTACAACTTTTTGTATATTATTGTATTAGAGTTCACTCAAAACGGGGGTATACTGTAACGCCCCGTTCCCGGATACCGAGCCCTTATCCGGAAATGCGACGTTCGGCACATATATAAATAAAATTTAATTCATTTATACATGTAAGCCTACAATCAATACAATCGAAGCGCACGGAAATTAAATGCTCGGGTAATAAATATCCATAAAGATACTAGAATAGAAAAAGGTACTAAAAGCTGAAAGTGTATCAAAACAATACAACTGAAGTCTCTCGAATAGTCCAATGGAAAGTACTATGAATCAAAGTATATAAAACAGTGCAACATCTCAAATGTAAACAAAAGTGCAAGGAATGAAATATCATGTTCAGAGATCCTCTTCGGGAACATACTCTTCGTAAAACTCGTACTCCTGTTCGCCTTCTCACCCCCAAGCACATACAACAGAAATGCACAAGGGGTAAGTATATAATACTCAGTAAGGAAGAGAAGTACGTATCAGTTTAGAATATGAATAAGATTTATTATCAAGTTTCTATTAAAAGGCAAGACAGACTCGATTCTACGCATAAAGGTTACATCTCCCAATATGCCTAAACTGTAACTACTTAGCTTATCTTTGTTACAACATGCTATCAAGGTGGAACGTGACATATTGAAATCTTCAGGATACAATAACCCCGGAACGTATTGAAATCTTCAGGATACAATAACCGGTTCCGATAGTATGAACATACGGCGATGCCTATAGGCCTGCAGGCCGATAGGACACTCACTTTGTCTGTCTGTTCATACATCACGCTATAGATCTTCAGGATCTACCCAAGACCACATGGTGTTTAATCTTTTATCTAGCAAGTTGTGTTATATTAGGTGATTAACTGACCATCCTAGTTCATTAGATAACAATCCCTCATCGAAGGCCAAAGATAAACAAGCTGGAAGACCAGCTCCAGGTGGACGCTCGTCTGAAGGACCAGACGCTCGTCTAAAGGCCCTGGACGCTCGTCCAAAATAGTGGACGCCCGTCCAGACATTCCCTTTCAATCCTGTATCAAAATTTGCACCTCAGACGCCCGTCTGAAGTATCCAGACGCTCGTCCAAGTTTGGACGCCCGTCCAGAAAACTGGACGCCCGTCCGACCTGGCGATTTCCAGAAACTGGTTTTGCACATCATCGTATTCATCCGTTTTCTAAACAAAAACCCAATCTTTCCTGACCAAAAGCACTCGAGTTAAACTACCACCCATACTAAAACATCAACCATCATTTAGGCATAATATTAACCCAATTTAGAACCCCAAAACCACAAGAAATCAACACAATCACCACCTATACAAAAAAAAAAAAAAACTGAAACGTAAGGGTTTCTCCTTACCTAATGCAGCCCAGAAACTGATCCGAAACTCAGCAAAAATCTGCAGCTTTGGTAACCAAACTGGTATCAAAACGATCCTTGTTATTCCACGATTCTCCTGCTTCAAACGGAACTTCAAACGGTGAAGTATCGAACCGGGAATTAGCAAAAGTCTTCTCCTTCCACCCTTTGCTCTCAAAACTCAAACTCTCTGATTTCTTTCAACGTAAAGGCTTGCTGTTTGTAACCTCCCTTTGAATTAAATGGGGAGTTTTATTCCCCCAATAATCTCCCATTAACTACTTGCCACAACCACCCCTAAAACAACACAATTTACGAATCAGCCCCAAACTTACATATATATACATACTCGTATTATATATATATATACATAAATAAAATACTTAAATTCCATAATAAATAAATATAATATTTCGTTCTCGCAAATTGACACGTCTGCCCTTTCCCGAGAATCGGAATATTACATTCCTCCCCCCTTAAGAGGAGTTTCGTCCTCGAAACTTGAACGTACCTGGTAAATCCAAAAACTCCGGAAATTCGTTGATCATATCACCCTCAACTTCCCAAGTTGCTTCCTCAGGTGTATGGTTGCTCCACTGAACAAGAACCAACGGAACCATCTTTCTCTTAATCATCTTTTCCTTCCTGTTCAGAATCTTAATCGGCTTTTCATCATAAGCGAGGTTGTCCTGAAGTATCTCTGGATCCACTGTAGACTCAACCTCTGTCTTCGTCAAACACTTCTTCAACATTGAAACATGGAAGACGTTGTGAACTCTGGACATAGACTCTGGCAACTGAAGTCTATAGGCTAAAGGTCCAATCCTCTCCAGAATTTCAAAAGGTCCAACATACCTCGGGCTCAACTTTCCTTTCTGACCAAAACGCTTTACTCCTCTCATTGGTGATGCCTTCAAGTAAACACGGTCACCAACCTCAAACTCAAGCGGTCTCCGTCTAACATCTGCCCAACTTTTCTGCCTATCTTGAGCTATCTGCAGATTCTTCTTCACTAACTGAACCCTCTCTTTGGCTTGCTCAACTAACTCGCCCAGTAATCTGTTTCTCCCCAACATCATCCCAAAACAAAGGCGTCCTGCATCTTATACCATACAAAGCTTCAAACGGTGGCATGCCTATGCTCGCGTGATAACTGTTGTTGTAAGCAAACTCTGCAACTGGTAGATAATCTACCCAAGATCCTCCTACCTCCAAGACACATGCTCTAAGCATATCCTCAAGTGTCTGGATAGTCCTCTCAGACTGACCATCTGTCTGAGGATGAAATGCTGTACTCAAATCCAACCGGGTACCAAATGCCTCCTGTAAGCTCTGCCAAAACCGACTGACGAACCTCGAATCCCGATCAGAAACAATGGAGACTGGAACTCCATGAAGCTTCACTATATTGTCCATATATAGTTCCGTCATCTTTGCCAAGGGCATATTCATCTTGAAAGGCAAGAAATGAGCCGACTTGGTTAATCTATCAACGATTACCCAAATAGAATCATGTCCACCCTTCGACTTAGGCAACCCCGAAATAAAGTCCATAGTGATCTTTTTCCATTTCCACTCTGGGATATCCAATGACTTAAGCATCCCGCCTGGCTTCCTATGCTCAGCTTTCACTCTCTGACAGACGTCACACTCAGAAACAAACTTAGCTATCTCCAGCTTCATTGAGGGCCACCAAAATCTTTCTTTCAAATCCCGGTACATCTTGGTAGAACCCGGATGCACTGCAAAAGCAATCTTGTGTGCCTCTTCCATAACTCTCCGTCTCAAATCTCCAACATTAGGCACACAGAGACGATCCTGATACCACAGATTTCCATTCTGATCCAACACATAGCCGACTGTAGGCTTCTCCCTTGCAACCCTCTTCAAATCAACCAAAACTGCATCTTCATCTTGCTTTGCTCTGATCTCATCCATCAACTCTGATCTAGCCAACAACGGTGCTGCAAACTGACGGTCCTCAATATGATCAAATCTGCTAAACTGCAAATCATCAACCCCTGCTGTGATAGCCTCAACACTGGGCTCTAAAACCACTGGATTCCTGCTCAAGGCATCTGCTACTACATTTGCCTTTCCCGGATGGTACTGAATGTCTAAGTCATAATCCTTCACGAACTCTAACCATCTCCGTTGCCTCATATTCAGATTCTCCTGAGTGAAGAAATACCTTAAACTTTTGTGGTCGGTGAAGATTCTGGCCTTGACCCCATACAGATAGTGCCTCCAAATCTTCAATGCGAAAACCACTGCTGCCAACTCTAAGTCATGTGTGGGATAGTTCTTCTCATGTACTTTCAATTGCCTGGATGCATAGGCAATGACCTTTCCTCCTTGCATCAACACACAACCTAGACCCTGCCCTGAAGCGTCGGTGTAGACGTCATAATCATCGAACACCTCGGGTACTTCCAAAACCGGTGCTGTAGTCAACCTGTCCTTTAACAACTCAAATGCTAACTCACACTCGGGTGTCCAAGCAAACTTGGTGTTCTTCTGTGTATGTCTAGTGAGTGGAGTGGCTATCCTTGCGAAATTCTTCACAAACTTTCTGTAGTAACCAGCCAAACCCAGAAAGCTCCTGACCTCTGAAACTGTAGTCGGTGTAGGCCAACTCTTAACTGCCTCAATCTTGGCCGGATCAACCTGAATGCCATCACCTGAAATGACATGACCCAAAAAGCTCACTTGGTCCAACCAGAAGTCACACTTGGAAAATTTTGCATACAATCGCTCCTTCTTCAACGTTTCCAAAACAATCCGGAGATGCTCTTCATGCTCCGCCTCATCCCTAGAGAATACCAAAATATCATCAATGAAGACAATCACAAACTTATCTAGGTAAGGCATGAAGACCCGCTGCATCAAATCCATAAATGCAGATGGGGCATTAGTGAGTCCAAAAGGCATAACAAGGAACTCATAATGTCCATATCTAGTGCTGAATGCTGTCTTCGGAATATCTGCCACTTTAACTTTTAACTGATGGTAGCCTGACCGCAAATCAATCTTTGAAAACACTTTCCGACCCTGCAACTGGTTGAACAGATCATCTATCCTCGGTAGTGGATACTTATTCTTGATAGTCAGATTGTTCAAGGCCCTGTAGTCAATACACATCCGCATGCTGCCGTCCTTCTTCTTCACAAACAAAACTGGTGCTCCCCAAGGTGAAGTACTGGGCTGAATGATGTTCCTTTCCAACATCTCATTGAGTTGAGCCTTCAACTCCTTCAATTCAGCCGGTGCCATCCGGTATGGTGCCTTGGCAACTGGTGCCGCCTCTGGGACTAAATGTATCTCAAACTCAATGACCCTGTCTGGCATGTTTCCAGGCAACTCGTCTGGAAATACCTCGGGATAATCTCTGACTACTCTAGTATCTTCCAACTTAGGTTTCACTTGTTCCACATCCACTGCGTACAACAAGTAGCCCTCACATCCTTTCTGACATGCCCTGATGGCCTTGACTGCTGAAATGATAGGATGACTTTTCTTGCCTGGCCTGTAAACGTTCCCCTGATAAGTCTTATCTGCTTTCCCCGGGACTCTGAAAATAACTCTCTTGGCCCTGCAATCCAAGTGGACATAATTCTTGGATAGCCAGTCTATCCCAAGAATCACGTCGAAGTCTGAGAAATCCATGACCGTGAAGTCACTCTTACACTGATAAGGTCCTACCTGAACATCCACTTGTGGTATCATCTTAACCACCTTATTTACCTTGCCTAGGGGTGTAACAATCTCCATAGTATCTCTCAAAGGCTCCATAGGTAAATCTAGTTTCTTAGCAATCCTAGAGGACACAAAGGTGGTTGAAGCTCCTGTATCAAATAAGGCCTCGACTACTAGATTGCCTACTCTTATCATACCTATCATGCATTTGTCCAGTTAACTAAAATTACAACATGTTCCAAGCATGCTATAAATAACTCAAAAGAACAAAACAAACATAAACGGTACCTGTGATCACATCATCCTCTGGCTCAACCTCTCTGGCATCAACAGCAAACATCTGTACCTGCTTACTCGGACCTGCTCTACCAGGCTGACCTGCTTGAGCACTGGCTGCCTTGCGTGGACAATTCCTAGAGAAATGACCCTGTTCACCACAAAAGAAACAACCTGAGGTAGCCGGTGGCCTAGCTGCCGGTGGAGCGCCAACTGGTGGCTTGACTGCTGGTGGGGCACCACCCGGTGGTCTAACTGCTGTCTGTGCGGGAAACCTCCTGAACTGCTGCTACGGAGCCCCTCTGCCATCGCCCTGACTTGTTTCAAAGCTTCTTTTATTACCAACAACCACTGTAGCTCTCTTCCCGAAAGTCTCGACTTCCAAGGCTTTATTCAAGAGCTCCGCCATATTCCTTGCTGTAAAGCCTAGCATGCCCGACTGAATCCCATATGCCAAACCGTCCTTGTAACGGGCCATCTTTCGTTCTTCCACTTGCATCAACTCCGGATAAAACCTTCCTAACTCATTGAACCGATTTGTGTACTGGGACACTGTCATGTGATTACCTTGTTCAAGTTTCAGAAACTGACTGGCTTTTTCTGCTTGTACCGTTGCCGGAAAGTACTCGTTGTAGAACATGGCTTTGAAAGCCGCCCAATCTGTGACCTTACCGTTGCTACTCTGAACTGCATCTATCTAAGACTCGGCTGAACCTAAAAGAAAACCGACCGCTAACTGGGCCATCTCTGTCTCAGGAACACCTATATTCCTACACGATTTCTCAAAACTTCTGATCCATTCCTCAGCCTTTGCATGTTCCACATTCCCATAAAAATCTTGCATACGGTTTCTTCTCAGCCTAGTGTGCCAATCTACTGATGGTGCTAACTCAACAACCGGCCTAACTGGTGGGTAAACCGGAGGGTAACCATAGGGCATCTGCTGCTGCTGCTGAACCGGTGGCCTGAAAGGCTGATAGACCGGGGGATAACCAAGGGATACCTGCGGCTGCTGCTGATAGTAATACGGAGCCTGATGCTCAGCCTGGTAAGGAGGATAATCTAGGTACTGCTGAGGATACTGCGGAGGGTACTGTGGCTGCTGAAAACCATACTAAGGGATAGCCTGCTGTGGTGCCTGTGTCACCGGTGGTGGATAGACAACTGTCCTCTGCTGAAACTGCCCCGACCCGGGCTGATACGAAGAAGGCCAGAGTGACGCTGCATGGTTAACCACAGGCGGAGGAGGTGGTGGTGGAGCCTGATGCTGAACCTGCTCCGGCTCAGGTGACGGTGTAGCTGTGCGAGGCGGCGGTGACAAACTGCGACGACCCTTAGAGGTTTCACCCCTCTCAGACGTCTGATTACCAAGAGCCAAAGTCCTCGATCTTGTGTTTCTAGTCATCCTGACAACCAAGAGAACCAGAGTGTTACTAAGGATCTAAAGATAAGATTGAGTTAAACTCAAGAATAGAAGCCTAAGGAAAGATTATCTACCAGTTGTAGATTATCTACCAGTTGCAGAGTTTGTTTACAACAACAGTTATCACGCGAGCATAGGCATGCCACCGTTTGAAGCTTTGTATGGTAGAAGATGCAGGACGCCTTTGTTTTGGGATGATGTTGGGGAGAAACAGCTCACTGGGCCAGAGTTAGTTGAGCAAGCCAAAGAGAGGGTTCAGTTAGTGAAGAAGAATCTGCAGATAGCTCAAGATAGGCAGAAAAGTTGGGCAGATGTCAGACGGAGACCGCTTGAGTTTGAGGTTGGTGACCGTGTTTACTTGAAGGCATCACCAATGAGAGGAGTAAAGCGTTTTGGTCAGAAAGGAAAGTTGAGCCCGAGGTATGTTGGACCTTTTGAAATTCTGGAGAGGATTGGACCTTTAGCCTATAGACTTCAGTTGCCAGAGTCTATGTCCAGAGTTCACAACGTCTTCCATGTTTCAATGTTGAAGAAGTGTTTGACGAAGACAGAGGTTGAGTCTACAGTGGATCCAGAGATACTTCAGGACAACCTCGCTTATGATGAAAAGCCGATTAAGATTCTGAACAGGAAGGAAAAGATGATTAAGAGAAAGATGGTTCCGTTGGTTCTTGTTCAGTGGAGCAACCATACACCTGAGGAAGCAACTTGGGAAGTTAAGGGTGATATGATCAACGAATTTCCGGAGTTTTTGGATTTACCAGGTACGTTCAAGTTTCGAGGACGAAACTCCTCTTAAGGGGGGAGGAATGTAATATTCGATTCTCTATTATATTTATTTATTATGGAATTTAAGTATTTTATTTATGTATATATATATAATACAGTATGTATATATATATATACACATTTCGGATATACATACTGTATTATATATATATATATACATAAATAAAATACTTAAATTCCATAATAAATAAATATAATATTTCGTTCTCGCAAATTGACACGTCTGCCCTTTCCCGAGAATCGGAATATTACATATACAACTTTTTGTATATAATTATTGTAGAGATCACTCAAATCGGAGGATTACAACTTTTGTATATAATTATATAGTAGAGTTTACTGAAAATGGGGGTATACAACTTTTTGTATATAATTGTATAGTAGAGTTTACTCAAACGGCGGTTTACAACTTTTCGTATATTATTGTGTTAGAGTTTACTCAAAATGGGGGTTAACAAATTTTTGTATATAATTATAGTAGAGTTCACTCAAAACGGAGGTTTACTTTGTATATAATTATAGTAGAGTTTATTCAAAACAGGGGCTTACAAGTTTTTGTAAATAATTGTATAGTATAGTTTACTCAAAATGGGGGTTTACAACTTTTTGTATATTATTGTATTCTAGTTTACTCAAAACGGGGGGTTTACAACTTTTTGTATATAATTATATTAGAGTTCACTCAAAACGGAAGTTTACAACTTTTTGTATATAATTATATTATAGTTTACTCAATAAGGGGGTTACAACTTTTTGAAAATGATTGTATAGTAGTGTTTACTCAAAACGGGGGTTCCCACTTTTTGTATATTATTGTATAAAGTTGTAAATAATTATATAGTAGATTTTACTCAAAACGGGGGTTTACAAATTTTTGTATATTATTGTATTAGAGTTTAATCGAAACGGGGGTTAACAACTTTTTGAACATTATTGTTTGAGTTTACTCAAAACAGGGGTTTACAACTTCTTGTATACAATTATAGTAGAGTTCACTCAAAACAACTTTTTGTATATAATTATAGTAGAGTTCACTCAAAACGGAGGTTTACAACTTTTTGTATATATTTTTATAGTAGAGTCTACTCAAAAAGGGGGTTTACAACTTTTTGTATATAATTATAGTAGAGTTCACACAAAACAACTTTTTCGATATAATTATAGTATAGTTCACTCAAAACAGAGGTTTACAACATTTTGTATACAATCGTATAGTATAGTTTATTCAAAACGGGCGTTTACAACTTTCTGTATATTATTGTATCAGAGTTTACTCAAAACGGGGGTTTACAACTCTTTGTATATAATTATAGTAGAGTTCACTAAAAACGGAGGTTTACAACTTTTTGTATATAATTGTACAGTAGAGTTTACTCAAAATGGGGGTTTACAACTTTTTGTATATTTTTGTATTAGAGTTTAATCGAAACGGGGGTTCACAAATTTTTGAATATTATAGTATTAGAGTTTACTCAAAACGGGGGTTTACAGCTTTATATAATTGTTTAGTAGAGTTTACTCAAAACGGCGGTTTAAAAGTTTCGGTATATTATTGTATTAGAGTTCACTCTAAACAGGGGTTTACAACTTTTTGTATATAATTATATTAGAGTTCATTCAAAACGGAGGTTTACAACTTTTTGTATATAATTATATTAGAGTTTACTCAAAACAGGGGTTTACAACTTTTTTTAAATAATTGTATAGTAGAGTTTACTCAAAACGGGGGTTTACAACTTTTTGTATATTATTGTATTAGAGTTTACTCAAAACGAGGGTTTACAACTTTTTGTATATAATTGAACAGTAGATTTTACTAAAAACAGGGGTTTACAACCCTTTTGTATATAATTGTATAGTATAGTTTACTCAAAAGAGGGGTTTACAACTTTTTGTGATGCGAAACCGCCCAGAGGAAGGCTTCGGATCTAATGAATACTTAGGATCGTGGTTTTGAGGTATTTGGAATAGGTCCTCGACACAACTACAACCTGTGTGGAAGCACCTTGGAATAATAAGCTCCGCGACACAATCACAACCTGTGTGAAGGCACCTTGGAATAAAACCTCAACACTTAGAAAACCTGTTTCTAAGCACCTTAGTATATGGATAACCCCAAGGATTGCTCAAGTCCTTGATAATCCGAAATATGAATTCCCTTTCCAGAGAAACTCACACAACACTTTTTCAAGTGAAGAATAAAATATAATTTGATTAATGATTCAAAAAGCTTCTGATTTTCAAAGTACAAGTTCAAGGACTATTTATAGGAAAATAAGTACATGAATTCATAATAATAAGATGAAAAGTTTATCCTAAATTAAATGCATATTGGCACATCCAAGGAACTTCATCCAGGTTCAATGTATCTTCCTTATATTGTCCAGTTTTTGTCCCACAGCTGTTTAGGCCATTTTGACAATTATCACTTAATCAAATGAAGATGACCCCTTGATGAAAGTTGAAGATCAGGTTTTCTACTATGAAATGAACATGTGGATCATCAATTTTGGATAAGTAAAGCTCCTGAGCCGATCCAATAAAGAAGACTGCTCACTAAGTTCAATGCACTTAAAATAGGCGCCCCAAAAGACATCCATCTTGATTCAATGTACTTGGAATACACAAAACACTTCTTGGACTTTCATGCTAGCAAAAGTGGCGCCATATTATCATGAGCATTCAGCCAATATTTTTAATATTTTAATTAAAAATAAGATATAATAATATGTAATTTAATTCCGATAGTCCGCAAGCATAAATGACGGACAGAATGACTTCTCTTCTTCATTCTTGGACATGGATTCTAGCATTATTAAATGGACCAAATTACCCAAAGATGCGAGCCTCATTTTGCGTTGGAGTCGAGTTTCGGGACCAACTTGAAATATCATAGGATCTTGAGTAGTAATCGGTTCCAGATTCATATCAGACCCTTCCGGTTGCGAAGGATTCGTCCTCAAATCAAAAAGAATGTCGTATAGTTCAGAATCATTTACCAACCTTGAACAATTTGCAAAAATCAGAAATGATATACCGGGATCAAATAACATGCGATTACGCAACTTCGAATTAATGGCACGTTGATTTTGTGATCCTTGCTTGATGAAAGCAACATTCAAATCATTTCTTAGATTGATATAAATACTGACGACACTCGGAGTTGCAGAAATATATTCAAGGTATTGCGATGTGGAATAGTCATCAACATGCACAACAAAAGGATCATTAAAGATGTGTTCCGGTTTTCCACCATTCTCAATATGAAATATAGTATCCAATGGCAATATATGGGCTGGAGTGGAAGTATCCAACAGCCCGGTGACCTCCTTATGTGGATGATCATTATGTACCTGCAAGGAAGATTCTATAAAGCCTGAACATGAATTTTGTGGCATAGATTCTTCATTTGTTTCGACCAAAATCGACTCTTTGTGTTCTTCCTCATTAATAGATGCTACAGACAACTCCATTATTGCATCAGCAACTTGAGGACCATTTGTATCGCTTTCCAACTCATCACCAGGAGCATGCAACTCCTCACGCTCAACATTACTCTCAACGTAACCTTCAAAGTTTGTTTTATCCATGTGCACGATCTCGTCCACAACAATTGCTTCATCATAGTTAAGTATTTCCGCCACGCTCTCGGTTTCATCATTTGTTATCTCCTCCTCACAAGGACTAACAACTTCTTTGATTTTATCTTCAGCCAACTCTTCTGCTTTTTTCTGTTCAGCCCTCCGTTGTTCAATATCCGCCCTAAGATTGGCCTTAGAAATCCGTGCCATTTCCTCCATAGTTCGAATAATATCATCCTTAAGACTTCTTTTAAATTTCTCATAATAAGCAACATCATGAATATTTGTCTTTTTGTGCCTTATAATTTCAGCCTTTACCTTTCCCTTTTCCAACTTCCTCCGTACCCGAGATTCCTCAGAAAATAACATAGTGTATTTAAAAATAAAAATAAAAAGATCTTGGAATTCAGACAGAGAGTTGGGGTCCTATTTTGAAGACGTTAGGCTTCAAATTTTGAGATGCGGTCAAGAGAGAAAAGGTAGATAAACAGATGATTTAGATGTGATAAAAATTTCAGGTCGTTTTGAGGTGTATAGGTTGGCCAAACAATGGGATTTCTGAGACTGGTGCAATCTGTCAGAAAATTTCCAGAATTACAACAGTGACTTACGTCGCATATTTTGGCAAAACGGTTATGAATCTGGGAAAACTCAAAAAATGAAAGTTGTAGAACACGGAATTTTCTATGAGATCAACAAATTTGAAGAGTTTTAGATAGGAAAAACGTAGTCAAAACAGAGCTGGAATACAAACTGTCACTGCAGATTGTTTGTTTTTTTTTTTTTTGTAAGATAAAAAGAAATAAAAGGGATATAATACCGTCAATCCGCCTTGATCTCTGATACCAACTGATGCGAAACCGCCTGGAGGAAGGCTTTGGATCTAATAAATACTTAGGATCGTGGATTTGAGGTATTTGGAATAGGTCCTCGACACAACCACAACCTGTGTGGAAGCACCTTGGAATAATAAGCTCCGCGACACAATCACAACCTGTGTGAAGGCACCTTGGAATAAAACCTCAACACTTAGAAAACCTTTTTCTAAGCACCTTGGTATATGGATAACCACAAGGATTGCTCAAGTCCTTGATAATCCGAGATTTGAATTCCCTTTCCAGAGAAACTCACACAACACTTTTCCAAGTGAAGAATAAAATATGATTTATATTGATAACAAGTTCTGATTTTCAAGGTACAAATACAAGGACTATTTAGAGGAAAATAAGTACATGAATTCATAATAATAAGATGAAAAGTTTATCCTAAATTAAATGCATATTGGCGCATCCAAGGAGCTTCATCCAGGTTCAATGTATCTTCTTTATATTCTCCAGTTTTTGTCCCGTAGCTGTTTAGGCCATTTTGACAATTATAACTTAATCAAATGAAGATGACCTCTTGATGAAAGTTGAAGATAAGGTTTTCTACTATGAAATGAACATGTGGATCATCAATTTTGGGTAAGTAAAGCTCCTAAGCCGATCCAATAAAGAAGACTGCTCACTAAGTTCAATGCACTTAAAATAGGCGCCCCAAAAGACATCCATCTTGATTCAATGTACTTGGAATAAAGAAAACATGGACTTTCATGCTAGCAAAAGTGGTGCCATATTATCATGAGCATTCAGCCAATATTTTTAATATTTTAATTAATATTAAGATATAATAATATGTAATTTAATTACGATAATCCGCAAGCATAAATGACGGACAGAATGACTTCAAAGTCTTCTTCATTCTTGGACATGGATTCTAGCATTATTAAATGGACCAAATTACCCAAAGAAGCAAGCCTCATTTTGCGTTGGATTCGAGTTTCGGGACCAACTTGAAATGTCATTCATAGGATCTTGAGTAGTAATCGGTTCCAGATTACAATTTTTTGTATATAATTATAGTAGAGTTCACTCAATCAGAGGTTTACAACTTTTTGTATATAAATATATTAGAGTTTACTCAAAATGGGGGTTTACAATTTTTTTAAATAATTGTATAGTAGAGTTTACTCAAAATGGGGGTTTACAACTTTTTGTATATTATTGTATTAGAGTTTACTCAAAATGAGGGTTTACAACTTTTTGTATATAATTTTATTGTAGATTTACTAAAAACGGGGGTTTACAACTTTTTGTATATAATTGTATGGTATAGTTTACTCAAAATGGGGGTTTACAACTTTTTGTATATAATTGTATAGTTGAGTTTACACAAAATTGGGGTTTACAACTTTTTGTATATTATTGTATTAGAGTTTACTCAAAACGAGGGTTTACAATGTTTTGTATATAATTGTATTGTAGATTTTATGAAAAATGGAGGTTTACATCTTTTTGTATATAATTGTATAGTAGAGTTTACTCAAAACGGGGATTTACAATATTTATACATGATTGTACAGTAGAGTTTACTCAAAACAGAGGCTTACAACTTTTAGTAAATAATTGTGTAGTAGAGTTTACTCAAAATGGAGGTTTACAACTTTTTGTATATTATATTGTATGAGAGTTTACTCAAAACGGGGATTTACAACTTTTTGTATATAATAGTATAATAAAGTTTACTCAAAACGGGGGTTTACAACTTGTTGTATATTATTGTATTAGAGTTTATTCAACACAGGGGTTAACAACTTTTTCTATATAGTTATAGTAGAGTTCACTCAAAACGGATGTTTACAACTTTTTGTATATAATTATAGTAAAGTTTACTCAAAACGGGGGCTTACAACTTTTTGTAAATAATTGTATAGTAGATTTTCTTCAAAACGGGGGTTTCCAACTTTTTGTATTTTATTGTATAAAGTTGTAAATAATTATATAGTAGAGTTAAGTCAAAACGGGAGTTTACAAATTTTTGTATATTATTGTATTAGAGTTTAATCGAAACGGGGGTTTACAACTTTTTGAACCTTATTGTTTTAGAGTTTACTCAAAACGAGGGTTTACAACTTCTTGTATATAATTATAGTAGAGTTCACTCAAAACAACTTTTTGTATATAATTATAGTAGAGTTCACTCAAAACGGAGGTTTTCAACTTTTTGTATATATTTTTATAGTAGAGTTTACTTAAAACGGGGGTTTTCAACTTTTTGTATATAATTATAGTAGAGTTCACTCAAAATAACTTTTTCTATATAATTATAGTAGAGTTCACTCAAAACGGAGGTTTACAACTTTTTGTATATAATTGTATAGTATAGTTTATTCAAAACTAGCGTTTACAACTTTTTGTATATTATTGTATCAGAGTTTACTCAAAACGGGGGTTTACAACTTTTTGTATACAATTATAGTAGAGTTCACTCAAAATGGAGGTTTACAACTTTTTGTATATAATTGTATAGTAGAGTTTACTCAAAATGGGGGTTTACAAATTTTTGTATATTATTATATTAGAGTTTCATCGAAACGGGGGTTTACAACTTTTTGAATATTTTTGTATTTAAGTTCACTCAAAACGGGGGTTTACAACTTTTTGTATATAATTGTATAGTAGAGTTTACTCAAAACGGGGGTTTACAACTTTTTGTATATAATTGTATAGTAGAGTTTACTTAAAATAGGGGTTTACAACTTTTTGTATATTATTGTATTAGAGTTTAATCGAAACAGGGTTTACAACTTTTTGACTATTAGTGTATTAGAGTTTACTCGAAACGGGGGTTTACAACTTTTTGTATATAATTGTATAGTAGAGTTTACTCAAAACGGCGGTTTACAAGTTTTTGTGTATTATTGTGTTAGAGTTCACTCAAAACCGGGGTTTACAACTTTTTGTATATAATTATAGTAGAGTGCACTCAAAACGGAGGTTTACAACTTTTTGTATATAATTATATTAGAGTTTACTCAAAACGGGGATTTTCAACTTTTTTTTTAAATAATTGTATAGTAGAGTTTACTCAAAATAGGGGTTTACAACTTTTTGTATATTACTGTATTACAGTTTACTCAAAACAAAAGAACGGGGGTTTACAACTTTTTGTATATTATTGTATTACAGTTTAATCAAAATAGGGGTTAACAAATTTTTGTATATAATTATAGCAGAGTTCACTCAAATCGGAGGTTTACAACTTTTTGTATATAATTGTATAGTAGAGTTTACTCAAAACGGGGGTTTACACCTTTTTTTATATTATGTTAATAGTGTTTATTCAAAACGGGGGTTTACAACTTTTTGTCTATAATTATAGTAGTGTTCCCTCAAAACGGGGGTTTACAACTTTTTGTATATAATTATATAGCAGAGTTTACTCAAAATGGGGGTTTACAAATTTTTGTATATAATTGTATAGTAATGTTTACTCAAAACGACGATTTTCAACTTTTTGTATATTATTGTATTAGATTTCACTCAAAACAGGGGTTTACAAATTTTTATATATAATTATAGTAGATTTCACTCAAAACGGAGGATTACAACTTTTTGTATATAATTGTATAGTAGAGTTTACTCAAAACAAGGGTTTACAACTTTTTGTATATTATTATATTAGAGTTCACTCAAAACGGGGGTTTACAACTTTTTGTTTATAATTCTAGTAGAGTTCACTCAAAACGCAGGTTTACAACTTTTTGTATATAATTGTTTAGTAGAGTATACTCAAAATGGGGGTTTACAACTTTTTATATATAATTATAGTAGAGTTCACTCAAAACGGTGGAATACAACCTTTTGTATATAATTGTATTGTAGAGTTTACTCAAAACAGGGGGTTACAACTTTTTGTATATTATTATATTAGAGTTCACTCAAAAAGAGGGTTTACAACGTCTTGTATATAATTGTATAGTAGAGTTTACTCAAAATGGCGGTTTACAACTTTTTGTATATTATTGTGTTAGAGTTTACTCAAAATGGGTGTTAACAAATTTTTGTATATAATTAGAGTAGAGTTCACTCAAAACGGAGGTTTAAAACTTTTTGTATATAATTATCGTAGAGTTTAGTCGAAACAGAGGCTTACAACTTTTTGTAAATAATTGTATAGTAGAGTTTACTCAAAACGGGGGCTTACAACTTTTTGTATATTATTGTATTAGAGTTTACTCAAAACGGGTTTACAACTTTTTGTATATATTACAACTTTTTATATATAACTGTATAGTAGAGTTTACTTAATACGGGGGTTTACAAATTTATGTACAATAAAACAGAGGTTTACAACTTTTTGTATATAATTGTATAAAAGAGTTTACTCAAAACGGCGGTTTACAACTTTTTATATATTGTTGTATTAGAGTTCACTCAAAACGGGGGTATACAGCTTTTTGTATATAATTATTGTAGAGATCACTCAAATCGGAGGATTACAACTTTTGTATATAATTGTATAGTAGAGTTTACTCAAAATGGGGGTATACAACTTTTTGTATATAATTGTATAGTAGAGTTTACTCAAAACGGCGGTTTACAACTTTTTGTATATTATTGTGTTAGAGTTTACTCAAAATGGGGGTTAACAAATTTTTGTATATAATTATAATAGAGTTCACTCAAAACGTAGGTTTACAACTTTTTGTATATAATTATAGTAGAGTTTACTCAAAACAGGGGCTTACAAGTTTTTGTAAATAATTGTATAGTAGAGTTTACTCAAAATGGGGGTTTACAACTTCTTGTATATTATTGTATTAGAGTTTACTCAAAACGGGGGGTTTACAACTTTTTGTATATAATTATATTAGAGTTCACTCAAAACGGAAGTTTACAACTTTTTGTGTATAATTATATTATAGTTTACTCAATAAGGGGTTACAACTTTTTTGAAAATGATTGTATAGTAGTGTTTACTCAAAACAGGGGTTTCCCACTTTTTGTATATTATTGTATAAAGTTGTAAATAATTATATAGTAGAGTTTACTCAAAACGGGGGTTTACAAATTTTTGTATATTATTGTGTTAGAATTTAATCGAAACGGGGGTTAACAACTTTTTGAACATTATTGTTTTAGAGTTTACTCAAAACGGGGGTTTACAACTTCTTGTATATAATTATTGTAAAGTTCACTCAAAACAACTTTTTGTATATAATTATAGTAGAGTTCACTCAAAACGGAGGTTTACAACTTTTTGTATATATTTTTATAGTAGAGTTTACTCAAAAAGAGGGTTTACAACTTTTTGTATATAATTATAGTAGAGTTCACACAAAACAACTTTTTCTAAATAATTATAGTAGAATTCACTCAAAACAGAGGTTTACAACATTTTGTATATAAACGTATAGTATAGTTTATTCAAAACGGGCGTTTACAACTTTTTGTATATTATTGTATCAGAGTTCACTCAAAACGGGGGTTTACAACTTTTTGTATATAATTATAGTAGAGTTCACTCAAAACGGAGGTTTACAACTTTTTGTATATAATTGTATAGTAGAGTTTACTCAAAATGGGGGTTTACAACTTTTTGTATATTTTTGTATTAGAGTTTAATCGAAGCAGGGGTTTACAAATTTTTGAATATTATAGTATTACAGTTTACTCAAAACGGGGGTTTACAGCTTTATATAATTGTATAGTAGAGTTTACTCAAAACGGCGGTTTAAAAGTTTCTGTATATTATTGTATTAGAGTTCACTCTAAACGGGGGTTTACAACTTTTTGTATATAATTATAGTAGAGTTCACTCAAAACGGAGGTTTACAACTTTTTGTATATTAGAGTTTACTAAAAACAGGGGTTTACAACTTTTTTTTAAATAATTGTATAGTAGAGTTTACTCAAAACGGGGGTTTACAACTTTTTGTATATTATTGTACTAGAGTTTACTCAAAACGAGGGTTTACAACTTTTTGTATATAACTGTACAGTAGATTTTACTAAAAACAGGGGTTTACAACCCTTTTGTATATAATTGTATAGTATAGTTTACTCAAAACAGGGGTTTACAACTTTTTGTATATTATTGTATAGTAGAGTTTACTCAAAACGGGGGTTTACAACTTTTAGTATATTATTGTATTAGAGTTTACTCAAAACGAGGGTTTACAAGTTTTTGTATATAATGGTATTGTAGATTTTACGAAAAACGGGGGTTTACAACTTTTTGTATATAATTGTATAGTAGAGTTTACTCAAAACGGGGATTTACAACATTTTGTATATGATTGTACATTAGAGTTTACTCAAAATGGGGGTTTACAACTTTTTGTATATAATTGTATAGTAGAGTTTACTCAAAACGGGGGTTTACAACTTTTTATATATTATTGTATGAGAGTTTACTAAAAACGGGGGTTTACAACTTTTTGTATATAATTGTATAATAGAGTTTACTCAAAACGGGGGTTACAAATTTTTGTTTATTATTGTATTAGAGTTTTCTCAAAACGGGGTTTAACAACTTCTTGTATATAATAATAGTAGAGTTCACTCAAAATGAAGGTTTACAACTTTTTGTATATAATTATAGTAGAGTTTACTCAAAACAGAGGCTTACAACTTTTTGTAAATAATTGTATAGTAGAGTTTACTCAAAACGGGAGTTGCCAACTTTTTGTATATTATTGTATAAAGTTGTAAATAATTGTATAGTAGAGTTTACTAAAAACGGGGGTTTACAATTTTTAGTATATTATTGGATTAAAGTTTAATCGAAACAGGGGTTTACAACTTTTTGAACATTATTGTTTTAGAGTTTACTCAAAACGGGGGTTTACAACTTCTTGTATATAATAATAGTATAGTTCACTCAAAACAACTTTTTGTATATAATTATAGTAGACTTCACTCAAAATGGAGGTTTACAACTTTTTGTATATATTTTTATAGTAGAGTTTTCTCAAAATAGGGGTTTCAACTTTTTCTATATAATTGTATAGTAGAGTTTACTCAAAATCAACTTTTTCTATATAATTATAGTAGAGTTCACTCAAAACGGATGTGTACAACTTTTGTATATAATTGTAGAGTATAGTTTATTAAAATGGGCGTTTACAACTTTTTTTAATATTTTTGTATCAGAGTTTACTCAAAACAGGGGTTTACAACTTTTTGTATATAATTATAGTAGAGTTCACTCAAAACGGAGGTTTACAACTTTTTGTATATAATTGTATAGTAGAGTTTACTCAAAATGGGGGTTTACAACTTTTTGTATATTATTTTATTAGAGTTTACTCGAAACGGGGGTTTACAAATTTTTGAATATTATTGTATTAGAGTTTACTCAAAACCGGGGTTTACAACTTTTTGAATATATTTGTATAGTAGAGTTTACTCAATAGGGCGGTTTACAAGTTTCTGTATATTATTGTATTAGAGTTCACTCAAAAATAGGGGTCTACAACTTTTTTAATATAATTATAGTAGAGTTCACTCAAAACAGAGGTTTACAACTTTTTGTATATAAATATATTAGAGTTACTCAAAATGGGGGTTTACAATTTTTTAAATAATTGTATAGTAGAGTTTACTCAAAATGGGGGTTTACAACTTTTTGTATATTATTGTATTAGAGTTTACTCAAAATGAGGGTTTACAACTTTTTGTATATATTTTTATTGCAGATTTACTAAAAACGGGGGTTTACAACTTTTTGTATATAATTGTATAGTATAGTTTACTCAAAATGGGGGTTTACAACTTTTTGTATATAATTGTATAGTTGAGTTTACTCAAAATTGGGGTTTACAACTTTTTGTATATTATTGTATTAGAGTTTACTCAAAACGAGGGTTTACAAGTTTTTGTATATAATTGTATTGTAGATTTTATGAAAAATGGGGGTTTACCTATTTTTGTATATAATTGAATAGTAGAGTTTACTCAAAACGGGGATTTACAACATTTTGTATATGATTGTACAGTAGAGTTTACTCAAAACAGGGGCGTACAACTTTTAGTAAATAATTGTATAGTGGAGTTTACTCAAAACGGGGGTTTACAACTTTTTGTATATTATTGTATGAGAGTTTACTCAAAATAGGGGTTTACAACTTTTTATATATAATAGTATAATGAAGTTTACTCAAAACGGGGGTTTACAACTTGTTGTATATTATTGTATTAGAGTTTGTTCAAAACAGGGGTTAACAACTTTTTCTATATAATTATAGTAGAGTTCACTCAAAACGGACGTTTACAACTTTTTGTATATAATTATAGTAGAGTTTACTCAAAACGGGGGCTTACAACTTTTTGTAAATAATTGTATAGTAGATTTTCTTCAAAATAGGGGTTTCCAACTTTTTGTATTTTATTGTATAAATTTGTAAATAATTATATAATAGAGTTTACTCAAAACGGGGGTTTACAAATTTTTTTATATTATTGTATTATAGTTTAATCGAAACGGGGGTTTACAACTTTTTGAACCTTATTGTTTTAGAGTTTACTCAAAACGAGGGTTTACAACTTCTTGTATATAATTATAGAAGAGTTCACTCAAAACAACTTTTTGTATATATTTATAGTAGAGTTCACTCAAAACGGACGTTTACAACTTTTTGTATATATTTTTATAGTAGAGTTTACTCAAAACTGGGGTTTTCAACTTTTTGTATATAATTATAGTAGAGTTCACTCAAAATAACTTTTTCTATATAATTATAGTAGAGTTCACTCAACTTTTTTGTATATAATTATAGTATAGTTTATTCATAACTAGCGTTTACATCTTTTTGTATATTATTGTATTAGAGTTTACTCTAAATGGGGGTTTACAACTTTTTGTATATGTATTAGAGTTTCATCGAAACGGGGGTTTACAACTTTTTGAATATTTTTGTATTAGAGTTTACTCAAAACGGGGTTTACAACTTTTTGTATATAATTGTATAGTAGAGTTTACTCAAAACGGTGGTTTACAACTTTGTGTACATTATTGTATTGGAGTTTACTCAAATGAGGGTTTACAACTTTTTGTATATAATTGTATTGTAGATTTTACTAAAAACGGGGGTTTACAACTTTTTGTATATAGTTGTATAGTAGAGTTTACTCAAAACAGAGGTTTACAACTTTTTGTATATAATTGTATTGTAGAGTTTACTCAAAACGGGGGGTTACAACTTTTTGTATATTATTGTATTAGAGTTTACTCAAAACGAGGGTTTACAAGTTTTTCTATATAATTGTATTGTAGCTTTTACGAAAAACGGGGGTTTACAACTTTTTGTATATAATTGTATAGTAGAGTTTACGCAAAACGGGAATTTACAACATTTTGTATATGATTGTACAGTAGAGTTTACTCAAAACGGGGGTTTACAACTTTTAGTAAATAATTGTATAGTAGAGTTTACTCAAAACGGGGGTTTACAACTTTTTGTATATTATTGTATGAGAGTTTATTCAAAACGGGGGTTTACAACTTTTTGTATATAATAGTATAATAGAGTTTACTCAAAATGGGGGTTTACGAATTGTTGTATATTATTGTATTAGAGTTTACTCAAAACGGGGGTTAACAACTTTTTGTATATAATTATAGTAGAGTTCACTCAAAACGGAGGTTTACAACTTTTTGTATATAATTATAATAGAGTTTACTCAAAACGGGGGCTCACAACTCTTGGTCAATAATTGTATAGTAGAGTTTCTTCCAAACGGGGGTTTTCAACTTTTTGTATACTATTGTATAAAGTTGTAAATAATTATATAGTAGTGTTTACTCAAAATGGGGGTCTACAAATTTTTGTATATTATTGTATTAGAGTTTAATCGAAACGGGCGTTTAAAACTTTTTGAACATTATTGTTTTAGAGTTTACTCAAAACGGGGGTTTACAACATCTTGTATATAATTATAGTAAAGTTCACTCAAAACAACTTTTTGTATATAATTATAGTAGAGTTCACTCAAAACGCAGGTTTACAACTTTTTGTATATATTTTTATAGTAGAGTTTACTCAAAACGGGGGTTTTCAACTTTTTTTAAATAATTGTATAGTAGAGTTTACTCAAAATGGGGGTTTACAACTTTTTGTATATTATTGTATTAGAGTTTACTCAAAATGAGGGTTTACAACTTTTTGTATATAATTTTATTGCAGATTTACTAAAAACGGGGGTTTACAACCTTTTGTATATAATAGTGTAGTAGAGTTTACTCAAAACGGGGGTTTACAACTTTTTGTATATAAATGTACAGTTGTGTTTACTCAAAATGGGGGTTTACAACTTTTTGTATATTATTGTATTAGAGTTTACTCAAAACGAGGGTTTACAAGTTTTTGTACATAATTGTATTGTAGATTTTATGAAAAATGGGGGTTTACATCTTTTTGTATATAATTGTATAGTAGAGTTTACTCAAAATGGGGATTTACAACATTTTGTATATGATTGTACAGTAGAGTTTACTCAAAACAGGGGTTTACAACTTTTAGTAAATAATTGTATAGTAGAGTTTACTCAAAACGGGGGTTTACAACTTTTTGTTTATTATTGTATGATAGATTACTCAAAACGGGGGTTTACAACTTTTTGTATATAATAGTATAATAAAGTGTACTCAAAACGGGGGTTTACAACTTGTTGTATATTATTGTATTAGAGTTTACTCAAAATAGGGGTTAACAACTTTTTCTATATAATTATAGTAGAGTTCACTCAAAACGGATGTTTACAACTTTTTGTATATAACTATAGTAGAGTTTACTCAAAACGGGGGCTTATAACTTTTTATAAATAATTGTATAGTAGATTTTCTTCAAAACGGGGGTTTCCAACTTTTTGTATTTTATTGTATAATGTTGTAAATAATTATATAGTAGAGTTTACTCAAAACGGGGCTTTACAAATTTGTGTATATTATTATATTAGAGTTTAATCGAAACGGGGGTTTACAACTTTTTGAACCTTATTGTTTTAGAGTTTACTCAAAACGAGGGTTTACAACTTTTTGTATATAATTAAGTACAGTTCACTCAAAACCACTTTTTGTATATAATTGTAGTAGAGTTCACTCAAAACGGAGGTTTACAACTTTTTGTATATATTTTTATAGTACAGTTTACTCAAAACAGGGGTTTTCAACTTTTTCTATATAATTATAGTAGAGTTCACTCAAAACGGAGGTTTACAACTTTTTGTATATAATTGTATAGTATAGTTTATTCAAAACGGGTGTTTACAACTTTTTGTACATTATTGTATCAGAGTTTACTCAAAACGGGGGTTTACAACTTTTTGTATATAATTATAGTAGAGTTCACTCAAAGCGGAGGTTTACAAATTTTTGTATATAATTGTATAGTAGAGTTTACTCAAAATGGGTGTTTACAACTTTTTGTATATTGTTGTATTTGAGTATAATCAAAACGGGGGTTTCCAAATTTTTGAATATTATTGTATTAGAGTTTACTCAAAATGAGGGTTAACAACTTTTTGTATATAATTGTATAGTAGAGTTTAATCAAAACGGCAGTTTACAAATTTTTGTATATTATTGTATTAGAGTTCACACAAAACGGGGGTTTACAACTTTTAGTATATAATTATAGTAGAGATCACTCAAAACGGAGGTTTACAACTTTTTGTATATAATTATATTAGAGTTTACTCAAAACGGGGGTTAACAACTTTTTTTAAATAATTGTGTAGTAGAGTTTACTCAAAATGGGGGTGTACAACTTTTTGTATATTATTGTATTAGAGTTTACTCAAAACGAGGGTTTACAACTCTTTGTATATAATTGTATTATAGATTTTACTAAAAACGGTGGTTTACAACTTTTTGTATATAATTATATCATAGCGTTTACTAAAAACGGGGGTTTACAACTTTTTGTATATAATTGTATAGTAGAGTTTACTCAAAACGGGGGTTTACAATTTTTTGTATATTATTGTTTTATAGTTTACTCAAAACGAGGGTTTACAAGTTTTTGTATATAATTGTATTGTAGATTTTACAAAAAATGGGGGTTTAGAACTTTTTGTATATAATTGTATAGTAGAGTTTACTCAAAACGGGGATTTACAACATTTTGTTTATGATTGTACTGTAGAGATTACTCAAAATGGGGGTTTACAACTTTTTGTATATTATTGTATTAGAGTTTACTCAAAACAGGGGTTTACAACTTTTTGTATATAATTATAGTAGTGTTCCCTCAAAACGGGGGTTTACAACTTTTTGTATATAAATATAATAGAGTTTTCTCAAAATGAGGGCTTATAACTTTTTGTAATTTATTCTATTAGAGTTTACTCAAAACGGGGGTTTACAACATTTTGTATATAATTATAGTAGAGTTCACTCATAACGGATGTTTACAACTTTTTGCATATAATTATAAGTGAGTTTACTCAAAACGGGGGTTTACAACATTTTGTAAATAATTGTATAGTAAAGTTTACTCAAAACAGGGGTTTACAACTTTTTGTGTATAATAACTAAAAGGGAAGATATGCACTAAGTAAAACTACCAAAATATATCATTTTTCTTATTATTTATTTCTTTTTCGGATTTTCTTCTAAATACTTCAAATATTCAACTCAAGAAATTACAATCGGTCAAATCTTAGGAAACTAAGAAATAAGCATACGAATTAATAAAAAAATTGTATATAATTATATTAGAGTTTACCCAAAATGGGGGTTTACAACTTTTTGTAAATAATTGTATAGTAGAGTTTACTCAAAACGGGGGTTTACAACTTTTTGTATATTATTGTATTAGAGTTTACTCAAAAAGAGGGTTTACAACTTTTTGTATATAATTGTATTGTAGATTTTACAAAAAACAGGGGTTTACAACTTTTTGTATATAATTGTATAGTAGAGTTTACTCAAAACGGGGGTTGACAACTTTTTGTATATTACTGTATAGTAGAGTTTACTCAAAACGGGGGTTTACAACTTTTTGTATATTATTGTATTAGAGTTGACTCAAAACGAGGGTTTAAAACTTTTTGTATATAAATGTATTGTAGATTTTACTAAAAACGGGGGTTTACAACTTTTTGTATATAATTGTATTAGTAGAGTTTGCTCAAAACGGGGATTTCCAACATTTTTTATATAATTGCATCGAAGAGTTTACTCCAAACAGGGGTTTACAACTTTTGTATATAATTGTATAGTTGAGTTTACTCAAAATGGGGGTTTACAACTTCTTGTATATTATTGTATTAGAGTTTACTCAAAACGGAGGTGAACAACTTTTTGTATATAATTATAGTAGAGTTCACTCAAAAAGGAGGTTTACAACTTTTTGTGTATAATTATAGTAGAGTTTACTCAAAACGGGGGTATACAACTTTTTGTATATTATTGTATTGTAGAGTTTACTCAAAACAGCGGTTTACAACTTTTTGTATATTATTGTATTAGAGTTCTGTCAAAATGACGGTTTACAACTTTTTGTATATAATTATAGTAGAGTTCACTTAAAATGGAGGTTTACAACTTTTTGTATATAAATGTATAGTAGAGTTTACTCAAAACGGGGATTTACAACTTTTTTAATATTATTGTATTAGAGTTTAATCAAATCGAGAGAACGGGGGTTTACAACTTTTTGTATATTATTGTGTTAGAGTTTAATCAAAACGGGGGTTAACAACTTTTTGTATATAATTATAGTAAAGTTCACTCAAAACGGAGGTTCACAACTTTTTGTGTATAATTATAGTAGAGTTTACTCAAAATGGGGGATTACAACTTTTTGTAAATAATTGTACAGTAGAGTTTACACAAAACGGTGGTTTACAACTTTTTGTATATTATTGTACTAGAGTTCAGTCAAAATGGGGGTTTACAAATTTTTGTATATAATTATAGTAGAGTTCACTCAAAACGAAGGTTTACAACTTTTTGTATATAATTGTATAGTAGAGTTTATTCAAAACTGGGGTTTACAACTTTTTGTTTATTATTGTATTAGAGTTTACACAAAACGAGGGAACGGGAGTTTACAATTTTTTGTATATTATTGTATTAGAGTTTACTCAAAACGGGGGTTAACAACTTTTTAATATAATTATAGTAGAGTTCACTCAAATCGGAGGTTTACCACTATTTGTATATAATTGTATAGTAGAGTTTACTCAAAATGGGGGTTTACAACTTTTTGTATATTATTGGTTTAGAGTTACTCAAAACGGGGGTTTACAACTTTTTGTATATAATTGTATAGTAGAGTTCACTCAAAACGGGGGTTTACAACTTTTTATAGTATTAGAGTTTACTCAAAACGGGGGTTTACAACTTTTTGTCTATAATTATAGTAGTGTTCCCTCAAAACAGGGGTTTACAACTTTTTGTTTATAATTGTTTAGTAGATTTTACTCAAACACGTGGTTTACAACTTTTTTTATATAATTGTGTAGTAGAGTTCACTCAAAACGGGGGTTTACAATTTTTGTATATAATTATTGTAGAGTTCACTCAAAACGGAGGTTTACAACTTTTTGTATATAATTGTATAGTATAGTTTACTGAAAATGGGGGTTTACAACTTTTTGTACAATAAAACGGGGGGAGCTCACAACTTTTTGTATATAATTGTATATTAGAGTTTACTCAAAACGGCGGTTTACATCTTTTTGTATATTATTGTATTAGAGTTCATTCAAAATGGGGGTTTACAACTTTTTTGTATATAATTATAGTAGAGTTTACTCAAAACGGAGGATTACAACATTTTGTATATAATTGTATAGTAGAGCTTACTCAAAATGGGGGTTTACAACTTTTTGTATATTATTGTATTAGAGTTTAATCGAAACGGGGGTTTACAACTTTTTGAATATTATTTTAATAAAGTTTACTCAAAACGGGGCTTTACAACTTTTTGTATAAAATTGTATAGTAGAGTTTACTCAAAACGGCGGTTTACAACTTTTTGTATATTATTGTGTTAGAGTTTACTCAAAATGGGGGTTAACAAATTTTTGTATATAATTGTAGTAGAGTTCACTCAAAACGGAGGTTTACAACTTTTTGTAAATAATTGTATAGTAGAGTTTACTCTAGACGGGGGTTCACAACTTTTTGTATATTATTGTATTAGAGTTTACTCAAAATGGGGGTTTAAAACTTTTTGTCTATATAATAACTTTTTGTATATAATTGTATAGTTGAGTTTACTGAAAATGGGGGTTTACAACTTTTTGTATATAATTGTATAGTAGAGTTTACTCAAAACGGCGGTTTACAATTTTTTGTATATTATTGTATTAGAGTTCACTCAAAACGGGGGTTTACCACTTTTTGTATATAATTATAGTAGAGTTCACTCAAAACGGAGGATTACAACTTTTTGTATATAATTGTATGGTAGAGTTTACTCAAAACGGGGGTTTACAACTTTTTGTATATAATTGTATAGTAAAGTTTACTCAAAACGGCGGTTTACAACTTTTTGTATATTATTGTGTTAGAGTTTACTCAAAATGAGGGTTAACAAATTTTTGTTTATAATTAAAGTAGAGTTCAGTCAAAATATAGGATTACAACTTTTTGTAAATAATTGTATAGAAGAGATTACTCAAAATGGGGGTTTACAACTTTTTGTATATTATTGTATTAGAGTTCACTCAAAACACGGGTTTACAACTTTTTGTATATAATTCTAGTAGAGTTCACTCAAAACGGAGGTTTACAACTTTTTGTATATAATTGTATAATAGAGTTTACTCAAAACGGGGGTGTACAACTTTTTATATATACTTATAGTAGAGTTCACTCATTACGGAGGATTACAACTTTTTGTATATGTGTAGTAGAGTTTACTCAAAAATGGGGTTTACAACTTTTTGTACATAATTGTATAGTAGAGTTTACTCAAATTGGCTGTTTACAACTTTTTGTATATTATTGTGTGAGAGATTACTCAAAATGGGGGTTAACAAATTTTTGTATATAATTATAGTAGAGTTCACTCAAAACGGAGATTTACAACTTTTTGTATATAATTATAGTAGAGTTTACTCAAAATGGGGGCTTACAAGTTTTTGTAAATATTTGTATAGTAGAGTTTACTCAAACTGGGGGTTTACAAATTTTTGTATATTATTGAATTAGAGTTTACTCAAAACGGGGGTTTACAACTTTTTGTACATAATTATATTAGAGTTCACTCAAAACGGAAGTTTACAACTTTTTGTATATAATTATATTAGAGTTTACTCAAGAGGGGGGTTACAACGTTTTGTAAATAATTGTATAGTAGAGTTTACTCAAAACGGGGGTTTCCAACTTTTTGTATATTATGGTATAAATTTGTAAATAATTGTATAGTAGAGTTTACTCAAAACGGGGATTTACAACTTTTTGTATATTATTGTATTAGAGTTTAACCGAAACGGGGGTTTACAACTTTTTGAGTATTATTGTATTATAGTTTACTCAAAACGGGGTTTTACAACTTCTTGTATATAATTATAGTAGAGTTCACTCAAAATAATTTTTGTATATAATTATAGTAGAGTTCACTCAAAACGGAGGTTTACAACTTTATGTATATATTTTTATAGTAGAGTTTACTCAAATAGGGGTTTACAACTTTTTGAATATAATTATAGTAGAGTTCACTCAAAACAACTTTTACTATATAATTATAGTAGAGTTCACTCAAAAAGGACGTTTACAACTTTTTGTATATAATTGTGTAGTAGATTTTTTTCAAAACATGCGTTTACAACTTTTTGTATAGTATTGTACCAGAGATTACTCAAAACGGGGGTTCACAACTTTTTGTATATAATTATAGAAGAGTTCACTCGAAACGGAGGTTTACAAATTTTTGTATATAATTGTATAGTAGAGTTTACTCAAAACAGGGGTTTACAACTTTTTGTATATTATTGTAATAGAGTTTAATCGAAACGGGGATTTACAACTTTTTGAATATTATTGTATTAGAGTTTACTCAAAACGGGGGTTTACAACTTTTTGTATATAATTGTATAGTAGAGTTTACTCAAAACGGCGGTTTGCTAGTTTTCGTATATTATTGTATTAGAGTTCACTCAAAATGGGGGTTTACAACTTTTTGTATATAATTATAGTAGTGTTCACTCAAAACGGAGGTTTACAACTTTTTGTATATAATTGTATAGTAGAGTTTACTGAAAACGGGGGTTTGCAACTTTTTGTACAATAAAACGGGGGCTCACAAATTTTTGTATATAATTGTATAGTAGAGTTTACTCAAAACGGCGGTTTACACCTTTTTGTATATTATTGTATTAGAGTTCAACCAAAATGGTGTTTTACAACTTTTTGTAAATAATTATAGTACAGTTCACTCAAAATGGAGGATTACAACTTTTTGTATATAATTGTATAGTAGAGTTACTCAAAATGGAAGTTTACAACTTTTTGTATATTATTATCTTAGAGTTTAATCAAAATGGGGGTTTACAACTTTTGAATATTACTGTGTTACAATTTACTCAAAACGAGGGTTTACAACTTTTTGTATAAAATTGTATAGTAGAGTTTACTCAAAACGGCGGTTTACAACTTTTTGTATATTATTGTGTTAGAGTTTACTCAAAATGGGGGTTAACAAATTTTTGTATATAATTATTGTAGAGTTCACTCAAAATGGAGGTTTACAACTTTTTGTACATAATTATAGTAGAGTCTACTCAAAATGAGGGATTACAACTTTTTCTAAATAATTGTATAGTAGAGTTTACTCCAAACGGGGGTTTACAAATTTTTGTATATTATTGTATTAGAGTTTACTCAAAACGGGGGTTTACAACTTTTTGTCTATATTACAACATTTGTATATAATTGTATAGTTGAGTTTACTGAAAACGGGGGTTTACAACTTTTTGTATATAATTGTATAGTAGATTTTACTCAAAACGGCGGTTTACAACTTTTTGTATATTATTGTATTAGAGTTCACTCATAACGGGAGTTTACAACTTTTTGTATATAATTATAGTAGAGTTCACTCAAAACGGAGGATTACAACTTTTTGTATATAATTGTATGGTAGAGTTTACTTAAAACGGGTGTTTACAACTTTTTGTATATAATTGTATAGTAGAGTTTACTCAAAACGGTGGTTTACAACTTTGTGTATATTATTGTGTTAGAGTTTACACAAAATGAGGGTTAACAAATTTTTGTTTATAATTATAGTAGAGTTCAGTCAAAATGGAAGATTACAACTTTTTGTATATAATTGTATAGTAGAGTTTACTCTAAACGGGGGTTTACAACTATTTGTATATTATTATATTAGAGTTCACTCAAAACGGGGGTTTACAACTTTTTGTATATAATTCTAGTAGAGTTCGCTCAAAACGGAGGTTTACAACTTTTTTTATATAATTGTATAATAAAGTTTCTCAAAACGTGGGTTTACAAATTTTTATATATAATTATAGTAGAGTTCACTCAAAACGGAGGATACAACTATTTGTATATAATTGTGTAGGAGAGTTTACTCAAAAATGGGGTTTACAACCTTTTGCATATAATTGAATAGTAGAGTTTACTCAAAACGGCAGTTTGCAACTTTTTGTATATTATTGTGTGAGAGATTACTCAAAATGGGGGTTAACAAATTTTTGTATATAATTATAGTACAGTTCACTCAAAACGGAGGTTTAACCCTTTTTGTATGTAATTATAGTAGAGTTTACTCAAAATGGTGGCTGACAAGTTTTTGTAAATAATTGTATAGTAGAGTTTACTCAAAACGGGGGTTCACAACTTTTTGTATATTATTGTTTTAGAGTTTACTCAAAACGGGGGTTTACAACTTTTTGTATATAATTATATTAGAGTTCACTCAAAATAGAAGTTTACAACTTTTTGTATATAATTATATTACAGTTTACTCAAAAGGGGTTACAACGTTTTGTAAATAATTGTATAGTAGAGTTTTTACTTAAAACGGGGGTTTCCAACTTTTTGTCTATTATTGTACAAAGTTGTAAATAATTGTATAGTAGAGTTTACTCAAAATGGGAGTTTACAACTTTTTGTATATTATTGTATTAGAGTTTAATCGAAACGGGGGTTTGCTACTTTTTGAACATTATTGTTTTAGAGTTTACTCAAAACGGGGTTTTACCACTTCTTGTATATAATTATAGTAGAGTTCACTCAAAATAACTTTTTGTATATAATTATAGTAGAGTTCACTCAAAATGGAGGTTGAAGGATGCAGGTTCTTAGATCTAAACGAGTTAGATCTACGCGCAGCGGATGGATCACGATTTATATATTACAATACATAATTAAAGGATTTAACAACTACAAGGGGGTTAAGATCATGTTACCAATAGTAGGAAGAGAAGCCAAGATCTTCCGATGTGTTCTCCAAACGGCGGTTGGTGGACACCCTTCTTGATACACGAACCTCCTTGATATGCAACACCAAGTTTTTCTCCATCGAAAACCCTAGGCAAGAAAACTAATTTTTCCTCTCCTTTTACAATTGTGGTCGAAATTTGCCAATCTCCTAAGGCTCGGGAGAACTCTCTTTATATAGGAGAGAAAACCTTATCCTCCAAGGTTTAAAAAATAAAGAGATAATTATTATATTAATCCAATATTCCAAATAAGAGATAATTACAATCTTATAATAAAATAATTATCCTTATCAAGTTAGGATAAATAAAATTATTATCTTTTATTTCATGCAATTATTATTTAACAAATAAATAACTAATTACACATTAAATAATTATCCAAGAAAACTAATTTCTTGGATTTAATTACTTGGAAAATCCAAGACAAATTGGCGCCACTTTATAGGTTACTAAGCCCACATAAAATGTCTTTTATGTGTATTATATTATTTAGCACAACTAAATAATATTAATGCATATCAAATTATCAATTAATTAGCCCACCAATTAATTATCATTGAGGCCCAAATAACAAGATTATTAGTCCGAATTACGGAAGCCACATCGGGGACCATGGACCTATAACCAGTAGCTCCAATAATTAATTATTCATCGAACAGAATAAGTACATTAATTATTAATTCCGGGATTACGCCACCATAAACCCGAAACCGAACTCTACCGATTATAGATGTATACTTATACTCAACCCATAGAGTGAATAAGCGTCCATTGATATAATCACTACATACGGATTAACCCTCCATAGACTGTCCATTCTGAGTGGGATATCTCCGTAAACCCGACACATAATATCTTATCCTTATTTACCATTAACCCCCTGATGATCAATTAGTTCACATCTCTGACTAGTGATCAATTAGTCTAATATGAACCCCTGGGATCGATCACTTTCTTAAGGCTAACAAATAAGGGGACTGTCTCTCTACTTCATGCAGGAAGGAATGGATTCCATGTCTGTGAAAATCAGAACTACTCACTCATCCGGAGATAGTGCCAATGAGAAGTGGCTTGGAACACATATTTAAGTGAACCGTAACTAACACATCAAACACTACCCCGGGACAAGCAGCACCCTGTGATCACCTCAGGATTAAGGTTGATCCATATATGATCATCTAATGATTTAATAAGATTCCTCGATTACGGAATTATATCGAGAAATACAGATTAAATCGATCCAGTCCTATATGAATGCCATCATATATAAATGCCCCACGTAGGTACCCTCTACCGACAGTCCGGATAAGACTTTCACACCCTAAGGTGTTCTGGCTCATTATTGGTGTTTTAATCAAGAGACCCTAAACTCTGATTAAGTTCACCACGGACTAACAGTTTAAGTATATCACCACTAACTCAATCCTCACGTGTAATCCATACACTGAGTTAAGTGGTTACATACAGATATACTTAGGGTTTGCAGCAGTGTATTACTTTACAAGCACAAAGCAAGTAACTAAGGTGAGATAAATTCTGTCATCCAATATCAAAAACAATTACACAAATTGTCTTTCGGGCACTACACCTAACAATCTCCCACTTGCACGAAATGACAAGCAACGATTGTTTTTAGAGCACACCCTTTCTCATCTTATTCACAACACTCTCCCACTTGCTCTAAAAGTAGATGAGACATATCCATCAATGCCGTACCCTCCAAGCACTCGACTTGGCACACTGATTAGTTAGGCTGTTGACTCGAGACGATCTTTAGGATTGAAACGTTGCCGGTCCTTCTAATCAGGCGGTACTCTCTCTCAATATGCTTTTGACTTCTTATGACTGAGAAGATCCTTCTAAGCTATCTCTTCACTGTTTTCACGATGAAGTGATATCGTCTTATCAGACCTGGAATTACTCCCAGACCAAAAAGGAAATTCTAAGCAATATGAGCAAACACTGAGCCCGAGATCAACTTAATGATCATCCTTAATATGACTGCAAGTCAGAATCAGTGTAGTCAACCATATTCAAGTTTGCACCTGAATATACAAGCATATGATTCCTCGTTCTCTAAAGATACTTGAGGACGTACTAAACCGCTACTTATTGCTCGAATCCAAGATTCGATTGCAATTGACTTGTGTTAAGCTGACTTGCCCTTATCCCAGAGAGACTCTATCCCTTTTTCTCTTTATCCGAAGATTTGGAGAATCATTCCTGAGAGGTAGGGTAGGACTACTCTCGATGAATGCTGCAACCGTATATGCATAATCATCTTATTCAATAAGATAGGTGGGATAGCCAATGACTCATTCTCATGAATTTGACCGAATCAAATTCTTAGAATATAGTCCAATTCTCTCATCCAGAGAATCTAGGCGTGTCAGTTTCCGACTTCAGATAACACACTCATGTTGTTTCCAACCGTTTCAGTGTTATCATTCATGAACACTAATACTACTACTTTACCGATACTGATACACAGTCTACAAAAGACTTATCAATATCCTGGTCAAGTCCACATATTTTAAAACATGCGACTTTTAATGACCGAGAGGTTCTCTTACATCCACAAAGGACATAAGTCCCGGCAGTCAACCTGCCATTTGTTCTAACCAAGACCCTTCTGTTCCGAATGAATCCAAACTCCGTTTTACGGCAAGAAAGTCTCAGGGTATCACCCCTATTTTCTGCTTTCTAACGAAAATCTAGCAAGACTGAGTGGCGAGAGAGTTCAAGGTCTGGTTAACTCTCTGCTTGTCAGGGAATCACCCCTATACCACTCAGATTTGCACTGAAAATTTAAACTTTCCTATTCATTCGACTCTTTTCCGTGTAGATCCAATTTCTCCCACTGGCTTGAGACACTCAGGTGGTTCTACAAGAGGCTGAATAGAACTGGAGTATCAAAACTCCATTTACAGGGTTAAGTCTTTCAAACAAACTTCTACGATCAGAATCCTATACAGCCCACCAAGAGCCATAGGTTATCAATCACCCCAGCAGACTGTAAAGTCCACAAAACCACAATGGGTCAACGGTTAAACCATACTCCCATTGCGTCTTGGGTGGATTGACATTCTGATCTAGTAGTATTTATCAGTGTAATCACCAACAACCGATATTGGACATGGTCTGATTAAATCAGATAGTAACTACCTTTGGGTAGTCATACTCCAAGGTTTAAGGCTGTTACTTATAGATTCTATCAGAAGGCTTGTGACAGTTCAACCGTCACTTTCTGATCTCAAGAATCTTATAACCAACCTTCACTTGACACATTAAGATATTTCACGAACAATCACAATTTGAACGTATGCGTAAAATCTCCAGTCCTACCTTCAAGCATTAAGTGCTAAATGCCTACATTTACGGAAGTGGTGTGAACCAAATTCACTCCTTATCCATAAATTCACTAGCATCTTCTAGGTAGACTTCTCGGTTTACATAATAATGTTAACCGTTATTTTGCAAACGATTATCTTAATCGAGTAGCACATCAATAACTATATAGGGCAAGCCTATGGTTTCTTCCTCAGTGAGAAACATTCCACTAGGAGGCAGGCCGAGCATCAGTCCCAAGACTATGCGATAGCCTATTTCTGAGCATGGAATACTCTATTCTCTGCTAAAATCAGAGACTCCTCCCCGTATTCTTTCGATAAACTAAACCGTGTTTCAAGTAGTTATCAGACAAAATGTCACCAATCAAAATCTCCCACTAGCTTGTATCTCTCACTAGACCCCGAAGGTTATGATGAACAAGCTATGTTACCCCTTCAAATCTATTACCCTTCCCAATTGAAAGAAATCTTAGTCATTCTTCCTTTAAGACAGTGTTCCGTGACTGGGAGATAGGAATCACCCTTAGCCAGTCATTAGGTCTTATCTCTAGGATATATGCACTAATTAATAGATTTTGAAGAACCGTTTATCTTAATACGGAAACCATTCGCCTATAATAGTTTAAGACGTGCTACATATACCTTTTCAGCATTTCTTAGTGGTTCTGACTTTATCAAACAAAAGTCCGAGTCTCAGATTCGTACTACAAATGTCATCTTCACTTTCTATGAGGCAACAATATATCGAGTTGAAAGTGAATCCATTTGTTTCAACGAATCTGTAAACAGAAAAATAAATTTTTCTGTGATATTCAAGGATAGAATCCAAAATTCATTTCTTTATATCACTCTCACTATTCTAGCTGAAATTACTGCCCGTTGTTACTCTATTAATCGTTAAGGCACAGCTTCCTTGTTCTTCCAAAGAACTAAGCTACCGAGTCAAGTTACTTGGTTAATAAAGTCGCTAAGGATTCATTGGTTAGTGATCCGAAATCACTTTCCTTATCCTATACTTTCTTTATTTAATGTTTCGGTTTAGCCTCAAAACTTCAGTTAAGATGATTAACACTTATAGACATTCTTTCCCATTCTTAACTTTCCTTAAAAGGAAATAGTCTTGAACTAGCAGTTCGTTTGAGTAGACACTACTCGTGAACTGTGGGATGTCTAATGAAAGCGTTACCCAGTTGGACTAATTTTCTAATAAATTAGAAAAACATAAGACAAAAGCTCCCACTAGTTTATCGGTTCCAAATACCGTCTAACTAGCGACACTTTAATTTATGATTCTCCAATTTTTCTATTAGAAAATTTCTCGTGTAGACACTACACAATTAAAATTCACTAGAAGAATTTTATCGTCCCAATCATCTTTCGTTCAACACGATTGACAACAGTGACATCCTTATTTATGTTACATAAGTTCTGAACGCTCAAATTATATCTTCCGAAAAATTAATGAACGATTAATAAGTACAACGTTCTAGTTACTTACCACTTTTTAACGAAGTCATTACTAGTCAATTTTACACTAGCAGTCTAATACCCTAGAGAGATATATAGATAGTTGTAAATAAAATTGACAGAAAATAAATCCAAATCATACACTACTAATAAATTTTAGGAACTATAAACTAAGTACTTATAGTCTATCCTACCGTTCCAAGGATTTAATCTAATGCCTCAGTGCCGCCTTAGGGTAGGTCAAAGAGGTTTCGATTAATATTGAAGATCAAATTGAGAATCAAACATCTCATTTGTGATAGTCAATCACCTTTCCTTTTTCAGCCAAGGTACTACCAAAAATACCCTTTATGAGTGTGCCTACTGTCTCAGATTTTTAGGTAGACCCCGAGTGTGCCGCCTTAGGGTCGGTCAGTGACCCGACGAGTACCCAAAATCCTACCCTTTCGGAGACCAAGCCTTGAATTTTGATAGCGGTGAAGGCCTTCCTTAGGGAGGCCGGTCCCAGGCCGGCATGAGGCGTCACCATTCTCTCACGTTGCTTGTGTCAACAGTAGAGGCCGTGGGGTCGGCTGTCGCCTCTCCCGCTCCCACTCAATATTTTGAAAATGTGGTGGGTTTACTGATCACGTTTTTGGACTTGATGTTACATTAAGGAACAATAAATCACAGGCCCCGAATGTTGTCGGTTACGTGGGCTAGCCCACCCAACCTATTCGTTGGGACATATGTGGCCGTCGGACGGGTCAAGACTAGGGGAGCTCCGTTGAGCCGTAGTGGCTCTTCGGATGGCTCAGCCTTGCCAGACTCCCGTGCAAACGCCACACGTGGAGGGTGAAGTCGATCGAGCCGTAGCTACTGTTGACCACCCAACCGTGGTTAAGCCACTTTTGAACCATGTTTGCTCGTGATTATCCAATCCTTAAACATCAAACTTTCACGTAGACACTACGGAACAGAAACGTAATCTCGTCTAGGTAAGGTGGAATTCACCGAGAATCCAACACCTTAACCACGAGGTTTCGGGATTTTACTCCTTATGCTTTCGCAGAGTGGGATTCACCGAGAATCCATCACCCAACCTCGACGATTGAAAAACCCGTGTTCCTCGGTTTTTACCCTAATTAGTTTCTAATTAATATCAAACAATTAATTAAAACTAATTGCGTGTTTTATACATGCCTAACTAATTCCTCAAATTAATTTCTACATGCATGCATATGGAGTGGAATTCATGATATGATGCATGTCATGGCAATTTTCCGGTTCTACACATACAATCTAAACATGTATACTAGTGCGGAAAATAAACACCGAGATGGACCGTTGGCACCCCCGTATCTAATCTATTAGAAAATAAATAACCAAAACCCTAACTAGGGTTTACTTCTTTCTAACATAATCTGCAGCTGTTCAAAATCTTCGACGATTGGCAAACCAAACGAACTCGGATCGCGACGAAACTTTCCAGATCTGTTCCTCACTCCTTGGGCTTCAATATGGACGGTTGGATCGGAGTTTTGACTTGTCAATTTTCTCCAGTGAGCCGCCCAACGTGCTGCTGCATCTGACTTTTACAGCAGCGCCTCAAAAACTTCCCGAGGCCGATCAGGAATCGAGATGAATCCTGATCGACCTGAAATTTTTATCCCACATCAAAAACTCCATATTTTTTGATCTGTCCGGTTGGATTTGCATTTCAACGATCCAAACACTCCCAGAAATTCGAGGAAGTCACAGGTAGGGTTTCTGTGAATCCTGCGTTTTTCCGTTACAGCAGCTTCTTTGCAGCAACGAACGGATATCAAAACGGACTCTGATCGACGCCAAATTTTCCGTAGTTGTTCATCATCTTCCAATATTGATTCTGACCGGAGGGATCGTCGTTTCAACGGCTCAATCAACGGGAAAAACGAAATAACTAAACAGCTACTAAACAGATCTATTTTCTGGAAATTAAAATTGCAATAAAAATAAATTACATAATTTCCTATACTCATATGAACGAATTTTCATCGTTTATATGAGTTTACAATAGATCTAACGGGTAAACAGTGCCAACCCCCAATCCATCTCTTCAACCATATCAATTAATCATTATCAATGCATAAAACAATAAATAAAATTTACCTACATGCAATTCCACTACTTTAAATCGTTTAATTATGATTATGACTATATAAACCGTGGAACCTGGCTCTGATACCACATGAAGGATGTAGGTTCTTAGATCTAAACGAGTTAGATCTACGCGCAGCGGATGGATCACGACTTATACATCATAATACATAGTTAAAGGACTTAAACTACAAGGGGGTTAAGATCATGTTACCAATAGTAGGAGAGAAGCCAAGATCTTCCGATGTGTTCTCCAAACGGCGGTAGGTGGACACCCTTCTTGATACACGAACCTCCTTGATATACAACACCAAGAAAAACTCCAAGTTTTTCTCCAACCGGGTGGAGCTAAGGATCGAACTCCTTAGCCTTTTTTCTCTATGAATTTCGTGGCTTTCACATCTCCTAGGGCTCGGGAAGAACTCTCTTTTTATAGGCAAAATCCAAGAGAGAAAACCAATACCCAATCGGTTTAACAAAATAAAAGAGATAATTCTAATTATTATTATCCAATAAAAATAAGAGATAATTACAATCTTATAAAAAGAAAATATAATTATCCTTATAGTTAAGAGATAAATAATAAATAAATTATTTTCTTTTATTTATCCAATTAATTATTTAACAAATAAATAACTAATTACACAATATGTCATTATCCAAGAAAACTAATTTCTTGGAAAATCCAAGACATATTGGCGCCACACTAAGCCCACCAGGCCCACAGAAAATGTCTTTTCTGTGTATTATATTATTTAGCCCAACTAAATAATATTAATGCATATCAATTAATTAGCCCAGCCAATTAATTATCAATGAGGCCCAAATAACAAGATTATTAGTCCGAATTACAGAAGCCACATCGGGGACCATGGACCTATAACCAGTAGCTCCAATAATTAATTATTCATCGAACCGAATAAGTACATTAATTATTAATTCCGGGATTACGCCACCATAAACCCGAAACTGAACTCTACCGATTATAGATGTATACTTATACTCAACCCATAGAGTGAATAAGCGTCCATTGATATAATCACTACATACGGATTAACCCTCCATAGACTATCCATTCTGAGTGGGATATCTCCGTAAACCCGACACAGAATATCTTATCCTTATTTACCATTAACCCCCTGATGATCAATTAGTTCACATATCTGACTAGTGATCAATTAGTCTAATATGAACTCCCGGGATCGATCACTTTCTTAAGGCTAACAAATAAGGGGACTGTCTCTCTACTTCCCGCAGGAAGGAATGGATTCCATGTCTGTGAAAATCAGAACTACTCACTCATCTGGAGATAGTGCCATTGAGAAGTGGCTTGGAACACATATTTAAGTGAACCGTAACTAACACATCAAACACTACCCCGGGACAAGCAGCACCCTGTGATCACCTCAGGATTAAGGTTGATCCATATATGATCATCTAATGATTTAATAAGATTCCTCGATTACGGAATTATATCGAGAAATACAGATTAAATCGGTCCAGTCCTATATGAATGCCATCATATATAAATGCCCCACGTAGGTACCCTCTACCGACAGTCCGGATAAGACTTTCACACCCTAAGGTGTTCTGGCTCATTATTGGTGTTTTAATCAAGAGACCCTAAACTCTGATTAAGTTCACCACGGACTAACAGTTTAAGTATATCACCACTAACTCAATCCTCACGTGTAATCCATACACTGAGTTAAGTGGTTACATACAGATATACTTAGGGTTTGCAGCAGTGTATTACTTTACAAGCACAAAGCAAGTAACTAAGGTGAGATAAATTCTGTCATCCAATATCAAAAACAATTACACAAATTGTCTTTCAGGCACTACACCTAACAATCTCCCACTTGCACGAAATGACAAGCAACGATTGTTTTTAGAGCACACCCTTTCTCATCTTATTCACAACAGAGGTTTACAACTTCATGTATATATTTTTATAGTAGAGTTACTGATGTATAACATTTGTATGATAAAAATTACGATATATTATATATCCTATCGACTCTTTCTATATAAAATATAAGAAATTATAACGATAATCTTATGAAATATTGATAGTTATGAATACAACTAATTAATATAAAAATCTAGTAAAAGTAATAAAAAGTTATAAATTTTGTACCGGTTTAGTAACCGGAGTGTCGTGTCAGATTTACGTGTGTATTTTTGGTATTTTATTGCAGATTTTTAGACCCCGAGTGACGACACTTTTTGAAGTCAAATCATATCTTTTGAAGGAAGTAAGGAAGTGTCACAAGTTTAAAAGTTCAAGTGGATAAACGGTTCATGATACTATTATCGAGATATATATTTGACGAACGAATGGCCCATCAAAAAGGCATTTTCTGAAGAAGAGTCCTTCATGAAAGTTTTAGATCTTTCAAAGAGCTTTCCAACACTTCTTGAATCATGTCAATTGGAGATCTACAACTCAAGATATGATTTTATCAAGTTTCAGTTAAAAATTGGAAGAATTACACACGGATCAATCCGACATCACCTCGAATCGATCCGGATTATCAAATGATGATACAAATTATATCGCCTCCGATCTATAAGAACAAGACTTGAGCACAAAAGAGTGAAATACAGCCGCCTCTATCAACCTCGGCGACCACAAGGGGTCGCCGCCTGGATATTTCATCCACTTGCTACTAGATATTATACCCACTTGATGTCAGATATTTAGTATTTACTTAGCTGCTAAGACTAGTGACTAAGCTGCTTTTGCACCGCCAGTCTATTACTTCATCCTTAAGTTTAATCTTCCTATAAAAGGAAGTCTTGTGTAACCTAATAAAGGACAATTCTAATACAAAATCACGACAGAAGCTCTGCAAAAATATACACCTCTCACCGCCGCCTACCTCCGGCTGATATACTAACAATCTACTCATAAACAAGCCAGATATCCACACCATCAACACCGCAACGCCATCATGACATTTTCTGCATCGTCAATTGGCTTCGTTACCGGGAATCCTCTCGCAACAACTTGCTCACAGCTCCAGGCGTGAAGATCATTAAAGAGTGACAACACGCGGCAGATCGAAGGAATCTCACCTCTGCCAGTTGGTAAATGTCCGGCTGTATTCATTCATCCAAGTTGCGTTCCAGAGAGGTAATCTTACAAAGAAAAGCCCTCAAAACCCCCATTGCTTCCTTCCCCCCAGAGATGGGAACCGACAAAAGACAATCTTTTCTACCTCAAAAGCATATACCCAGGAAAAACCCTCATCTAAACGATACACTTCTAAAAAGAAAATCATCATCACACTTTTTCGGGGTTATTACGCAAATCGCCACCACTTTTCCCCAGAAAGTCACTCTACAACAAATGACAGGAAGTAAAGGACATCTAACGCCCAAAACCCTTACAAAGAGGGGCACGCAACATCAGGCTCGCAGAGAGGGGGTAGGAGAAACACTTGAAAATCTTCCCGCAGAAGGAGAAGGGTCGCAACGAGGGGTCCTATCGCCTAGCGACGCCCGGAATGTTATTAACCAAAAGGCCAAGTCAAAGGAGGCCGTTGTCACGCTAGATGGGGCTCGCAAAGAAATAGCAAGGTCACAACAAAGTCAAAAGTCGACCCCCGAGGCAAGACCAGGCTCCCTGGAGGACCCTGATATTGCGGAAATGAGAGAATATGCAAGGTATGTGGAAACTATGTACTTAACTAACTCTCGCCTGGTGGCAAAGGGCCAAGCCCCAATGGCGATACGACCCCCGAATCCTCCTAGGAATGAAACTGCTCCCACGGACATAAACAAAGGTCGCCAGAGTCAGATCCAAGAAATCGAGATAGAGGAGAGTGTGCATTCGTCGGGTCGCAAAAGATTGAGGAGAGAAATCGCGCAAAACTCAACACCCCCAGATCACGATCACCAGAGAGGAAAGACACTCGAAAAAGGATCAGCTTTCAAAAGGTTGGGTGAGAAGGACAAGGCCTCGGCCCCATGTCGTCTCAGCCTTCCAGGAGGAGGAATACCCCTCCGACCAGATAGGAGCGCGCAGGACGCTCGCATAATAATAAGGGAGAAAAGAGCTCGCCAGGAGGGATCGCAAGACTATGGGGAATCAGAGCACAGGCAGGAACGGGCCGATAGGCAGGCACTGTCGCGACCCAGGTTCGACTCTGCCTTGGCAGAGCAAATGGAAATAATGAAAAATGAGCTCGCGGAGCTAAAATAATCAAGGCCAGTCGAAAGGGCCGCACCGGTCTCAGGAATCGACGTGCTCGCTAAAAGAATCACAGAGACATTACCTTCCAGCAATGAAAAGGTTAGCTACCCCAACTATAATTACTACAATGGCAACTCTTGTCCGAACGACTGGCTCACCGCTTTCCAGGGCCGCATCACCTTAGCCACTCAAAACAAGTCCGCCTGGTGCATTGCTTTAGTCGGTAGCATGCAGGACAGGGCAGCGCCCTGGATACGCGGGCTTCCCTGCGGCTCAGTTAAAAGTTGGGAGGACCTATCGGAAAAATTCGTCAGAGAATTTGAATCGGCAAGCAGACCTAAGAAAACCATAGAGGACCTATATGAGGTTCGCATGGGAGGGCACAAGTCTGGAAAAGAATACTACGAGCGGTTCATCCGAGTGTACGACCAGACAAGAAACATTCCGGATGACGCAGTTATAACATGTTTCCTCACAGGGATCGCTAAGGGTCCGATGAAGACAGAATTTAACCTGCGGCCCCCTAAAGCGGGTCTCAGGGAGATGCTAGAAAGGGCTCGGATGATGGGAGTCAGCGAAGCACCATCCTCTGGGAAAACCAAACCCAAAGCAGAGCAACATTCACACAAAGAGGATCGCACGGAGGATCGCAAGAGGGATAAAGGGCAAGATGCTAGCCGCGATCGCGAAATAAAGAAACCTTACAAGTTCAGCGAGGATAACTTTACCCTGCTCAACACGAAAGCATCCCAGATACTGTTCGAGATTTGCAAACATTTCGACAAGCCCAAGCCTATGAGGGGCGATCCTGACAGTCGTGATAAATCGAAATACTGTGACTATCACAAAGATCACGGTCACATTACAGATGAATGCTTCACATTGAGGCGAGAAATAGAGAGACTGGTCCGTGAGGGACTGGCGACTAAGTATAAACGAGACGGGAATACCGGTCCCGGTCAGGGTCGCCAACCCCGCGTCTATCAGAGGGAAGTTCAAGTCATCCATGGGAATATTCCCAGCAACAATCAGCTGAAGTCCCAGATACATCAAATCAATACGCGTGGCTTTGAAAAGCAAATAGCTTTGGGGGAGAACGAGAAAGGAATCATGTTCACTAAAAGTGAGCTGACCACGGTCGACGGCCCCATGGAAATACCCCTCATCCTCAAAGTCGGGGTGAACGACAAGCACGGCGTCAACAGAGTAATGGTCGACACCGGGGCTGGCCGTGACGTCATCTATTTCGACTGTTTAAAACAGATCGGATTTGGAGAGGCCAAGTTGAAACCTTACCTCGGGGTGCTCGAAGGCTTTACCAATGATACGGTACGGGTCAAAGGCACTATCGACCTCAGCATCACACTTGACGATTACGAACCCTGCCGAACTGAGGTGGTCACTTTCCTAGTTATCGATCTCCCCTCATACTACAACATGATTTTGGGGATCCCAGCCATGAGAAAGTTCAATATGGTGGCGTCTGTTCCTCACCAACGGGTCAAATTCAACATAGAGGACGAAATTGGGGTCGCCATAAGCCGACCCGGATTTTTCCTCGAATACATGACCAAGAATAGGGTCGACTCCAAGCGACCCAGAGTAAAGGGTTTTAATATGACCACAGATCAGATCGCCACGGTTAAAGAGGTTGCAGAAGAAACAGTAGAGGTTGAAACATTACAGATCAGGGACGAGCCGGACTTCATCGCCAAGGACGAGCTGGTCGAGGTTATTATAAATGACGAGCACCCTGATCAGAAAGTCAAGATAGGATCGCAGGCCAACGAGAAAGAAAGGGAAGGGCTGATCGAGCTTCTGAAAGCAAACTTGGATGCCTTCGCTTGGGAAGTGACAGATATGAGGGGAGTGGAGTCGGAGATCGCTTTGCACCATCTAAGTGTCGATCCCAACCTCAGGCCGATCCAACAAAGCGCGCGCCAATTCTCTACAGAAAAGGAAGTCGCCATAAAGAATGAGGTCGGAAAGCTTTTAACGGCTGGCATTATCAAAGAGCTGCAATATCCTACCTGGTTGGCAAACGTGGTAATGGTGAAAAAGCATAATGGCAAGTGGCGGATATGCGTCGACTTCACTGACCTAAACAAAGCATGCCCCAAGGATCCTTACACGCTGCCCCGAATTGACAAAATGGTCGATGGGAAACGCTGAGTTTTCTGGACGCTTATTCGGGCTATCACCAAGTAAAAATGGCTGACGAAGACAAGGAGCTAACGGCCTTCAGGGCCGCCGGCGGATTATATTACTACGAGATGATGCCGTTTGGCCTAAAGAACGCAGGTTCAACGTATCAAATGATGGTGAACAAAGTTTTTAGTACACAAATAGGCAGAAACATGGAGGCTTACATCGACGATATGGTCGTGAAATCAAGTCGCCAGGATCATCTGGTGGACCTTCGCGAAACCTTTGCAAACGTAAAAAATCACTCGATGAAGTTAAACCCCGCAAAATGCACTTTTGGGGTCCAGGCGGGGAAATTTCTGGGCTTCATGGTCAGCCAGAGGGGGATCGAGGCAAACCCAGAAAAAATTGAGGCACTAATAAATATGAGCGAGCCAACCAACGTTAAGGAGGTACAGAGGCTGAATGGAAGAGTGATAGCCTTGGGAAGGTTTATATCAAAATCCGCCGAGAAAAGCTTACCCTTCTTCAAAATTCTAAAGGGAAATAAAACCTTTTTATGGACAAAAGAATGCTCTCAGGCTTTCGAAGAGCTCAAGGCCTATCTCTCAAGCCCGCCTCTACTAACCAGTCCAGTGGTCGGAGACGTCTTGCTATTATATCTGGCTGCCTCAGATGGGGCCGTCGCCGCAGCACTTATTAAAGAAGAGCGTACCTCGCAAAAGCCTGTCTATTATGTTTCTAAGGCTTTAAGCCCAGTAGAAAGCCGTTATTTTAATATCGAAAAATTAGCCTACTGCGTTGTCATCGCTGCCCGAAAATTAAGGGCTTACTTTTCGTCGCATTCAATAATAGTACTGTCAGACGCGCTGCTACGGCAGGTCCTCCATAAACCAGACTTGTCAGGTCGCTTGCTACGCTGGGCCATTGTTCGGTAAAAACTAGTTTTATAATTTATAAACCGAAACACCCCAAGTATAAGGATCGTAGTATAGGATGTTTACGGGTCGTCCTAAGGGAGTGGAATGTTTATCGGATTCAAATATAAATCTATATCAATTATGTCACAATTATTAACTAAACTACTAAACTAAGGCTGAAACTAACTAAAACCTAAACCTAAGAATTAAAACTAAAACAAGAGTAAAAACAAGCAAGAAAAATAAGAAAACAGAAAGCCAGACGAGCGTTCACTTTGGTGAACGAGCGTCTGAAAACGAAATCTAACGGACGGGCGTCTGCTATTGCGGACGAGCGTCTGATTATGAACTGAAGCAGAAAATTGCAGAAAAAACAGCAGGAAACTAGGGTTTATAAAACTAAAACTTAAACTAAACTTAATCTAAACGATTTGATTAAAACAATTAAAGGGAAACACAGCAAGGCGACTAGATTCCACCTATCAACCAACAATCCAACTAGACGGTGATTAAACAGACATAGTTTTTAGTAGTGATTTATTCACGAATTCAATTAAATATCTTCAATCAAATTCTAGGGTTTCGTTTATCTTTTCAAACAAACTAAACATGCAATCAAAACAGGATCACGAGATCGTTTCCAAACTCTTACTCAACTAATCATGCATAATCTCTTAAAACACAATTAGATGCATTACTTTGAATAAAAGAGAACTTAAATAAACAGATTTTCATAAATTTATTCAAGCATAAATTAAACATAAATCGTTTCATCAAATCTTAATTCAATAAAACTTAAACAATATAAAACAGATCCAAAGTAATGAAAAACTATGAAATAAACTCACTAAACTTAAGCATCGAACTCTCTAGTTGGTTTTGTTGTTGATAGGCTTCCTCTGTCGACTCACTGCAGGATGTTTAGCCAACAATCATGATGAACACGATTGTTGAAGGGGAGATTTGCATCTCTGTGTAAAAACGGCTCCTTAGGGTTCTAGGGCGCAGCTATGTGTATATGAGTAAATAGTGTGTAAAAGATTAGGGTTTTAGGCTTCATAATGCGGTGCTTTTATAGAGTTTTAAGTCGGCTGGAAGTAAGTCGGCTATGGACGCCCGTCCGGTCTCGTGGACGCCCGTCCGGTGGATCTTGACTTTGCTCTAGACGTCCGTCCATGCTGCGTCCAAACTCTCTGAATGTGATTTCCTCTCCTGGACGCTCGTCCATGAAATCAAACGCCCGTCTAGAATGGACGGGATTCGGACGCTCGTCCAAGGTGCTGAGGGTCGGATTTCTTCATCTTTATCCAATTTCTTTGAGCCAATTCCAACTCTATCTTGAATAATTCGACTTGAGCTTCATTTATCCTCATTATATGCACGAAAATTAACACCTACATGATAAATAAACAATGCAAAAATGTAATAAAATCCAAATAATAATAATTCCATTAAATCAACACTTAAAATCATCAATTTTGCATACAACCCTCTTAAAATCATCTTTATTAAATAATTACACTTAAACCCTTAATTCTCATGTAAATTACGCAAATGTGGGGAAAATAATAATGAAATAAACCCTTAATAATCATATAAATATGGCCTTAACAACTCCCCCACACTTAGCTTTTTGTACGTCCTCGGACAAAACAATCAAAACTATAGCTCAACTTTCATGCAATCCACATAGATCTCTAACTCACGTAACAAAAGATACAACAACTATAGCAAACAATACCATCACAGAGATAGATTCGGTGTAAGTGTGACAAGCCATTCTCAATCTAACAAGCCTTTCAAAGAAATATCCTCTCAAAAATTCCAATGACTATCCTAGGTACAGACAGTAATAGCTCCACTCAAAGCCTTCCCACGCACTCAGTAGGATAATCCCTACAACATATCATGCGGTTCTACTGGGTATAAGATCCATGATAACAAAGACTTTACTTTATTTTAACTCATCATTTTCAAAATTTTCAAATTTGACGCATATCAGAATAAGCTCTTACCCATCATAGTAGAATAGGATGTTTCGTGATAACACCCTACCTTACTCAAATCATAAGGTAGCTTAAACTGACTGTCGTGAGCTATTGGTCATCATAGTGGTATAGGACATACGAGGTATACCCTACCGCACTCCAATCATTAACCAGCTTCCGACAAACGTATTTATTAATAATTGCTCACTCACTTTATTTATTCACTTTTCAAAGTCATAAGTTACATCTCACCTATCACATTCAAACGTTATGATATTCACAGCCCACGGTCTAACTTAGGTGTAACTATACTGACCTTCCTAAGGTAAATCATTAAAAATAATGAAAGGATATAATTCAAAAGTCATGCTTCAAAATCAAAGGCTCTCGTGATGTGAAAAACGAAACTATCTCTATAAAAGTAAAACATGCTATAATTATCTCACTAAGTCACATACTATCATCGTTAGAAAACTACAACTAGCAAGCATCTAGTTCCAATTATATGCTCGAGACTCACAAAAAATTTTAAATTCCGCAGAAATTTAACATTCACTCATATTTCAAAGGATATAGCATAAAAACATACCCAAACACCCCCCCACACTTAAATCACATTATGTCCTCAGAATGTGCAGAATAAAAGAAAAAGAAAACTTAGCTGGTTTCAACAGTGGTTGTCGGATGAAAGTTGGCAGAGGTCAGGCCGGAGCATGAATATACCGCTGCAACTCGAATAGACAACACCGGACAGTAGTAACTCGAAAACCTGCTCAAAAGTATCTGCAACACTCGACATACCATATAATCTCGGGGTACACGGGGTATATGAGCAACACATAACACAAAACACTCATAATGAACGTAAGAGGAATACCCATCAACACAAAATCAACTAAAGTATTATTTCTAAACAATAAAACAACCTAAGAAAAGAAAACAAACAAAGAAAACTAGGTTGCCTCCTAGGAGCGCTCTTTTAATGTCAATAGCTTGACACAGATTCCAAAAGATCAACCCGGATCGGGCCACTTTGGGTTGACTACCACCACCTCAGTATCGGAATCAGGAGCACTGGGGCGGAAATGATTTTCACCACAACAACAAGTCAAGTGCGCAATAAGTTCATTAAACTTTTCTCTCCAAACTACACTGACTCTCTTCTTCTTGTTCTTGCGCACGATAGGCATAGACATAGTGGTATGATCAGAAGTTTTAGCAGAAGGTACCTCACGGGTGGAGATAGGAACGTCATCGTCATCTGACTCAAAGAAATAAGATGGAATCTCCTCACAAATCAGGACATCTGTACTCTCATCTCTTCTTTGGAAATAAAGAATCTCAGGCTTTTCCTTTGGTTGCCCAAAATATTTCTTAAGTCAATGGCCATTCACTTTAAAAGCTTGATTACCATACCCGTTCAAAGTAATTACTCCACTTGGATTAACCTCGAGAATCTCAAAGGGACCAGACCATCTAGACTTGAGTTTACCCGGAAACAGGTGAAGTCTAGTATTATAGAGTAAAGCCATTTCACCAACTTTGAATTCTCGGTCCTTGATCTTAGCGTCATGGAGCATCTTCGTTCTTTCCTTGCTAAGCTTAGCATTCTCGTATGCACGGAGTCTGAATTCGTCGAGCTCGTTCAATTGTAACAATCGTTTCTCCCCACAGAGTTGGCTATCAAAATTTAAGAATTTAATTGCCCAGAAAGCTCTGTGCTCAAGTTCGACAGGTAAATGACAAGCTTTTCCATAGACCATTTGGAAGGGTGACGTGCCCATCGGGGTTTTAAATGCAGTACGATAAGCCCACAATGCGTCATCCAACTTAAGACTCCAATTAGATCGATTATTGTTCACGGTCTTCTCCAAAATTCTTTTCAAGCTCTGGTTGCTTACCTCGACTTGGCCACTGGTTTGAGGATGATATGGTGTACCAATCTTATGTTTGACACCATACTTCTCAAGGATTTTGTCAAGCGGCGCATTGCAAAAGTGAGTACCTTCATCACTAATGAGTGCTCTCGGACAGCCGAATCTAGTAAAGATATTCTTTTGCAAGAATTTCTTCACGACTTTGTGATCATTAGTTTGGGTAGCTATGGCTTCAACCCACTTGGAAACATAATCCACACAGACGAGGATATACTTATTACCACATGAGGATGGAAAGGGTCCCATAAAATCTATGCCCCATACATCGAAAACTTCGCATTCAAGAATGGGCTTAAGTGGCATTTCCATCCTACTACTCTGCCGTCCTGTTCTCTGGCACCTATCACAACCTTTACAAAAGGCTTCTGCATCTTTAAACAGAGTCGGCCAGTAGAATCCAGCTTGAAGAATCTTTGCAACCGTCTTCGGTGTTCCATAGTGACCTCCGGTAGGACCGCTATGGCATTGTTCCAGAATATCCCATTGCTCGTGCTCAGGAACACACCGTCGAAGCAACCCGTCTTTACAGACTCTGAACAAATAAGGATCTTCCCATACGAGATATTTAAGGTCAGAAAAGAACTTTTTCTTCTCCTGATACGTCATATCCTCTAAATGACCACTCGCTAAATAGTTGACGTAGTCAGCATACCACGGCCTAACCGTTTCAAGCTTCATCAATTGCTCAGTTGGAAAATCAATGCCTATATCATTGTGATTTTCTGCACCCTCATTTACTAAGCGAGATAAATGATCAGCCACAATATTCTCACTACCTTTCTTATCTTTAATCACAAGGTCAAATTCTTGTAGAATTAAAATCCATCTAAGTAACCTTGGTTTTGCATCTGCTTTATCCATAAGGTAGCGTAGGGCTGCATGATCGGTCCAAACAACAACTTGAGACCCGAGAAGATAGCTTCTAAACTTGTCAATGGCAAAAACAACAGCTAAGAATTCCTTCTCAGTTGTGGTATAATTGCATTGAGCCGGGTTCAAGGTGCGACTCGCATAATAAATGGGCCTGAACCTTTTATCAACTCTTTGACCTAAAACTGCGCCTACGGCGTAATTAGAGGCATCGCACATCAACTCGAAAGGCTTGGTCCAGTCAGGTGCTACTAAAATAGGGGCACTGATAAGCTTGTCTTTCAGACAATTGAAAGCTTCTTTGCACTTCGCATCGAACAAGAAATCGACATCTTCTTTCAAGAGATTTGATAAAGGCTTGGCAATCGTAGAAAAGTCTCTAATGAAACGCCGGTAGAAGCCAACATGTCCTAGAAAACCTCGTACCTCTTTCACTGTCTTAGGGTACGTCATCCTTTCAATGGCTTCAACCTTAGCCTTATCAACTTGAATACCAGATTGGACACCTTATGTCCCAAAACGATTCCTTCATCAACTAGAAAATGGCATTTCTCCCAGTTAAGCACCAGATTCTTCTCAACACAACGTTGGAGTACCATATCTAGGTTTTTTAAGATTTCATCAAAGCTATCACCGTAGACTGAGAAGTCATCCATGAAGACTTCCATGCATTGCTCAACAAGTCCATCAAAAATGGCCAACATACACCGTTGAAAAGTCGCGGGCGCATTGCATAGACCGAATGGCATTCTACGAAAAGCAAAAGTACCAGATGGACACGTAAACGTTGTCTTCTCTTGGTCATTAGGATCAATGGCTATCTGGAAGTAGCCAGAATAGCCATCAAGGAAACAATAATACTTATGACCACTCAGTCTTTCAATTAACTGGTCAATGAAGGGTAGGGGAAAGTGGTCCTTTGCAGTGACTTCATTCAGTCTACGATAGTCTATACAGACTCTGTAGCCTGTCACGAGACGCAAGGCAACTTCCTCCCCTTTTTCATTCTTTTCGACTGTGATTCCGCCCTTCTTTGGCACAACTTGAGTAGGGCTGACCCACTCGCTATCGGCGATTGCGTAGATGATTCCCATGTCAAGCCACTTTATAACCTCCTTCTTGACAACCTCTTGCATATGCGGATTCAGCCTTCGCTGAGGTTGTCTTACCTTTTTAGCTCCTTCCTCCGTTCGGATTTTATGCATGCATATGTCTGGGCTGATCCCTCGGATATCACCCACTTGCCAACCGAACGCGAGGATGTTTTTCTTAAGCACTTCTATCAGCTGTGCTTCTTGCTCTTGGTCGAGTTTCGAAGAAATGATCAAAGGCAATTTATCTCCATCCTTAAGAAAGATATACTTAAGGTGTTTTGGAAGCGGTTTAAGCTCTAAATCAGTAGGTGGTTGCTCAATACTAGACTTTAACGGGCCACCTTTCTCCTTATGAGCTTGAAGTGGTTGACAGTAGAACACCTCATCTTCCCGAGGCTCAACCCCAGAAAGGTACTGGATCAAATCATCCATCGGAATCCTCCGGTCAACACTTGCTTCCTTTTTCTTGTGATCGATCATTTTTCTTAACTCTTCATCTTTAAGCTCTTCTGCCAACTCCTCCCAATCATCTACTTCCCAATGAGTAGCTTCTCTCCAAAACTCTACCTCGTCCCAACTACCCATCAGAGCTTCTTCTTCACCAGGGATGAAGTCTTCCTGACTTAGTTCTTTGAAATCATCGTTTGTTGCTGGGCATCTCCATGCTTCTAACTCAATAACAGGCTCAGTATGAGCGAGTGAAGATGACTCGTCAATGCCTACGGCTTGAAATGAATTAGAAGATGGTCCGCAGTCAGCCGGATCCTCAATGTCCATGACTTCAAAAACACCTATCTCTGTAAGCTCCATTGCATCTTCATAATAGGCATCTCCTCCGTCCTCATATATGGCTTCAACAAACGATATTTCATCAATTACGGCTCTTTCAGGATGTGTCCCTCGTGTGAAGGTGACAGATGTGTCACCGACTCTAAGAGTAATTTGTCCTTTGCAGAAGTCGATGAGAGCGTTAGAAGTGTCTAAAAAGGTTCGGCCTAGAATTAGAGGCATCTCCTTATCGTGGATAGTCTAGAATAACCCAGTCGGTAGGGAAGACTAAATGTTCAATTTGAAGGAGAACATTAGCTACACAACCGGCTGCAGTACGACTAGATTTGTCTACCATCTGAAGAGAAATGGGGCGTTCTCGCATTCTTTTGTCTAGCCCGAGCTTCTTGCATACATTTAATGGCATCACATTGATGGAGGCCCCTGAGTCGCATAAGACATTTTCGAACAAATGGCCTTCAATCTCGCAAGATATTGAAGGTCTGCCAGGGTCACCTCGCTTAACAGCGACTTTTTGTGAAACCATTGCACAATCTTCTCGAAACACTTCTTCACCATCCCCTGAAGCTTTCTCTTGCTCCCACGTAATTCTTTAAGATACTTAGTACATTTAGGCATTTCAGACAATACCTCAGCTAAGGGCATACTCACTTTAGTGTCCCTAAGTATCCTCCTCACTCCAGCATACTGCTTGTCGTTAGTGAGGGCTTTCTCTTTCCTTTTTGGTGGATAAGGAAGGGCTTTATCATTCCTTGTAGCTTGATTCTTTATCGCCTCATCCTCCTTATCCTTCCATCTTACAAACTTTTCTTCCTTTTTCTTAGTCAGGGGTACTGCCCCTTGACTTTCCTTTCTCTCCTCATCATCGGAATTATTTTCATCCTCCGAAGAATTGTCACTACGCTCCTCATCGCCGCTTTCTTCGGCATGTGGTTTCCGATTTCCCCCTCCTAAACTCATGGCGTCGGGAGGGGCTACTCGCTTCCGACATCTTGCCGGGTCCAGCCTTCTTACCACTTCTCAAAGTTACTTCGTTCAACTCCTCTTCTTGCCCATACTCCCATTTAGGTGTAATGGCAGGCAAACATTAACATCAGCTTTTGGGTTTCTCTCGGTATAACTCGGAAGTTTACCGTGAGGTCTGCTTGCTTGCTGGTCTGCCATTTGACCAACTTGTCTCTCAATTGCTTTAACACTAGTAGACAGAGTCTTCACCATGTCTACCAACTCATCGAATTTGTGTTGAGGGACACATGAGGTGGTATGATTGTTGTTCGAGTTTGATTCCAGCCACCTTGAGGCCTTTGGGAGTTCTGAACTGGCCTTTGATAGTTCGAGTTGAAAGAATTCGAATTTGAAGGGCCAGGTGGTAACTTGGCTTGATTGAAGTTTTGTCGTTGAAATCCTGAGTAGTTCTGGCTTTGATTGAAGTTTCGGAAGGGTTGGTTTTGATTATCCATTAAGTTTACTTCTTCCGTCATCTCAGTCCCTGCCTGTGTTCCAAGATAATTCACCTCAGAAGGCTGCATCTGAAGATTGGCCAGCTGCTTGCTTATCGATTCCATCTGAGCAACCAACAGCTGTGTATCAGGATTGCTTGCAGTACCTTCTTTCTTAACAATATTGGTCTTCTTAGGAGTAGACCACATATTGTTCTTGGCGATGGTCTCAGCCACTCTGTAAGCAGTCTCATCACCTCCCCCTAAGAAGGATCCATGAGCTGTGGAGTCAAGATAGTCTCTATTAGGTTGAGAGACACCTCTGTAGAATAGTTCCAACAACTCATGTCTATCATATCCGTGATTGGGGCACTTCCTCATCAACAGATTTAATCTCTCCCAAGCCTTGCCAACAGTCTCATCCTCCAACTGCTCAAACGTAGCTATTTCCCGTTTCATCTCCATAATCTTGCCCGGTGAAACCCACTTAAGAGCGAAGGCTCTTTTGACATCATTCCATGTATGGAGGGAATGATGTGCTAACGACTTAAACCATCTGCTTGCTTCACCTTTTAAAGCAAAAGGAAATAGCTTCAACTTTACGATCTCAGAATCAACACCAGGATAATGGCCTGCTTCACAGATTTGTACGAATGTGGACAAGAAGTCGTGTGGATCTTCCTGAGCAGTACCATGGAAGGAGCTATTCTGAACTAGAGCAACTACTCCGTTCTTTAGATCAAAGTTCACTCCTCCCATGTCGGGAGGACGAATAGGTCTATGCCCCTCGAGAAAATCTTGGTTTAGATATGGAGTGTAGGGGTCCTGGTTCAACTGATTAAGCTGGTTTTGGCGGAATTGTTGAAGTTGTTGATTTATGCCAGCTTGCTGATTCTGCTGTTGCTGCAGAGCTTGCATTTGTTGAAGGAGTAAATTTAATTGAGCTTGGGGGTCAGGATTTGGAATTGGTGGATCTTGATCCGCCATTTTGTCCAAATCAGGGAGAAGCCTTCTCTTAAGGATAGATCGTTCAGGCTCAGGATCAAAGATCAGAAGTCCCTTCTTACTTCTCGTTTGCATAAACCAGAAGAAAGGAAAAGGAAGAACTCAACCCTTTTGGGTTGATTAAAACAGGTTTAGAAAAGAGTAGATGGTTTAGAGGAAGAAAAGAAAAGAGAAGAGAAGAAAGAAAAGAAGTGATGATTGAACAGACTGAACTGGCGTCCAGTGTTAATGGACGTTCGTTCAGAACTGAACGCTCGTTCAGTTGAATGAACGTTCGTTCAGAGGGCAGAATTGAGGTGGACGGGCGTTCAAGTTGTTGAACGCTCGTTCAGATACGAAAACCTAAAAACTAAGGTTACCCGAAATTAAAAACGAGATAAAAAATAAAAGCAGAAAAGACTTATGGAAATAAAATCAAACAAATCTATAATTACGGAAACAAATCTAAGCTATATAAAAAAAAATAAGGAAAATAATTGAAAGAAAATCAAATAAAATAAAACAGTAATAAATGTAATCTTAAAATTAAACGAAACTGGAAAAGAAACCTACCTACGAAAAGTTTAAAAACAAGAAAAACACTAAGACGGAAAAAAAACGTGTTGAAATCTTCTAGGGCCAAAAAGGAGGGGAAAACAGTGGATTTTGACCTCGAAAACGCACTGAACGGCCTTCGGCTGTTCACCACGTCGTCGGCGTCGGAACGAGCTTCCGAATTGGGGTCCTGCGTTCCAAACGGACACTCGAGCCGAAAGTTACGGCCAAAATACTACTGCGTGCTAAAAACGATCCCTTTTGACTCAGAAAATTGTCCTATGAAGAATCCGACAACCGTTACCGACTCCCCGGCAACGGCGCCAAAAACTTGTTCGGTAAAAACTAGTTTTATAATTTATAAACCGAAACACCCTAAGTATAAGGATCGTAGTATAGGATGTTTACGGGTCGTCCTAAGGGAGTGGAATGTTTATCGGATTCAAATATAAATCTATATCAATTATGTCACAATTATTAACTAAACTACTAAACTAAGGCTGAAACTAACTAAAACCTAAACCTAAGAATTAAAACTAAAACAAGAGTAAAAATAAGCAAGAAAAATAAGAAAACAGAAAGCCAGACGAGCGTTCACTTTGGTGAACGAGCGTCTGAAAACGAAATCTAACGGACGGGCGTCTGCTATTGCGGACGAGCGTCTGATTATGAACTCAAGCAGAAAATTGCAGAAAAACAGCAGGAAACTAGGGTTTATAAAACTAAAACTTAAACTAAACTTAATCTAAACGATTTGATTAAAACAATTAAAGGAAAACACAGCAAGGCGACTAGATTCCACCTATCAACCAACAATCCAACTAGACGGTGATTAAAAAGACATAGTTTTTAGTAGTGATTTATTCACGAATTCAATTAAATATCTTCAATCAAATTCTAGGGTTTCGTTTATCTTTTCAAACAAACTAAACATGCAATCAAAACAGGATCACGAGATCGTTTCCAAACTCTTACTCAACTAATCATGCATAATCTCTTAAAACACAATTAGATGCATTACTTTGAATAAAAGAGAACTTAAATAAACATACTTTCATAAATTTATTCAAGCATAAATTAAACATAGATCGTTTCATCAAATCTTAATTCAATAAAACTTAAACAATATAAAACAGATCCAAAGTAATGAAAAACTATGAAATAAACTCACTAAACTTAAGCATCGAACTCTCTAGTTGGTTTTGTTGTTGATAGGCTTCCTCTGTCGACTCACTGCAGGATGTTTAGCCAACAATCATGATGAACACGATTGTTGAAGGGGAGATTTGCATCTCTGTGTAAAAACGGCTCCTTAGGGTTCTAGGGCGCAGCTATGTGTATATGAGTAAATAGTGTGTAAAAGATTCGGGTTTTAGGCTTCATAATGCGGTGCTTTTATAGAGTTTTAAGTCGGCTGGAAGTAAGTCGGCTATGGACGCTCGTCCGGTCTCGTGGACGCCCGTCCGGTGGATCTTGACTTTGCTCTAGACGTCCGTCCATGCTGCGTCCAAACTCTCTGAATGTAAAATACGATGCTGGACGCCCGTCTGCTTTATCAAACGCCCGTCTAGAATGGACGGGATTCGGACGCTCGTCCAAGGTGCTGAGGGTCGGATTTCTTCATCTTTATCCAATTTCTTTGAGCCAATTCCAACTCTATCTTGAATAATTCGACTTGAGCTTCATTTATCCTCATTATATGCACGAAAATTAACTCCTACATGATAAATAAACAATGCAAAAATGTAATAAAATCCAAATAATAATAATTCCATTAAATCAACACTTAAAATCATCAATTTTGCATACAACCCTCTTAAAATCATCTTTATTAAATAATTACACTTAAACCCTTAATTCTCATGTAAATTACGCAAATGTGGGGAAAATAATAATGAAATAAACCCTTAATAATCATATAAATATGGCCTTAACAGCCATCGAGCTCACCGAATTCGATATCCGATATGAACCTCGAAAGGCCATCAAAGCTCAGGCACTGCCCGATTTCATCGCCGAAACAAGTTTCAACGAGAATATCCCACAACAAACCAATGCAAGACATAGTCCCGACAGAGCCACCACAGCGGACGAGCCTCATCGGCCAAGTCACTGTTGGCAACTCTACGTCGATGGCGCCGCCAACCTCAAAGGTTGCGGTGCGGGGATCATTTTACTTGAGCCTGGTACTTCAGAAGAAATCGAGAAAGCCTTAAGATTTAACTTCACTACGTCAAACAACCAGGCAGAGTATGAGGCAGTCGTCGCAGGACTGGAGCTCGCAAGAGCCATGAAGGTCGAGAATGTGCAGGTTTTCTATGATTCACAGTTGGTTGTCAATCAAGTGACCGGGTCGTTCGGCATCCACTGCGAAATTTTGTAAAAATATATTAATCTCGTCAAAAAGCTTGAAAGCAGCTTCAAGTACTGCAAGTTTACCAACATCCCCCGAGAGGACAATCACAGAGCTGATTATTTATCCAAGCTAACCAACGAGGACGAGATAGGCAACCCCTCGATTATGGTAGAATATCTATCAGGACCCGCCATCGATAGGATCGAGGTAATGGACTTACAATACACCGACCCTTGTTGGGTCGATATCATGAGGGACTACAACGATTCTGGAAAGCTTCCCGAAGAGCCAAACGAGGCAAAAACCCTGATCAGAAGAGCCGCCAGATACACCATCCTAAACAACGTTTTGTACCGACGATCATTCTCTAAACCATTACTAAGGTGCGTACGACCTGAGGAGGTCGATGGTATCCTCGTAGAGCTGCATGAAAGGGTATGTGGCGGCCATCCAGCTAGCCGCACCCTCGCTCATAAAATCTTATTAGCAGGATATTACTGGCCGAAACTTGCGGAGGACGCCAAGAAATATACTAAGGCATGCGACGTATGTCAAAAATTCGCGGATATTCCCAGGCTACCATCAGTTGAACAAAGCATTGTCGTAGCCACGTGGCCCTTCGACATGTGGGCCATCGACCTCATCGGGCCATTAAAAAAGGGCCGCTCAGGATGTGAGTATGTGGTGGTCGCAGTGGACTATTTCACCAAGTGGATTGAAGCCAAAGCCTTGGTAAAAATCAGTACTAAGGACATAACTTATTTTCCGCTCGACCAAATATGGACTAGATTCGGCGTCCTCAGAGTAATAGTGTCAGATCACGGACCTCAATTCAGGGAGGAGTTCGACACATTTTGCGGAGAGAACAATGTCAAACATTGGCAATCATCAGTATGCTATCCGCAGGGAAATGGTCAGGCTGAGAACGCAAACAAACAAGTACTCAGCGTGCTGAAAAAGAGTTTGGGCAAAAAAGCGGGTAAATGGCCTGATCACCTCCCCGCGGCTTTATTGGCACTTAGAACGTCGCGGAAAACTACTACAGGGGAAACTCTTTTCCTTGACATACGGATCCGAAGCTATGGCTCCGGTGGAGATGGCCCTACCAAGTTTAAGGGTCGCACATTTCAGCGAAATAGATTACCCGCTCAAAAGAAAGATCGATCTCGATTTAGCGGAAGAGCGGCGGATCGAATCATATGGACGTCTGCTCAATTGTAAACAGGCCGCCAAGCGTCACCATGACAAACACATTCGAGGTCATCACTTTACCGTTGGAGATTATGTTTTACGAAAGAGGCAGGACACTGACCACGAAGCCAAGAAAGGGAAGTTATCGGAAAATTGGGAAGGCCCAGTAAGGATCGCTCGGGTAATCAAGAAAGGAACTTACGTACTAAGCGATAACCAAGGTCGTGAGTACAACCGACCTTGGCATGCAGATAATCTGAAAAAATATTACATGTAGAGCGTGCGTCTGCTACATGCAAACAAAGAATACGAAGAATGAAATCAATAAAAGAAAATCTTCATTCAAAACAAAGGGAGTACAATTGTTTCCAGAAAATAAGTGGGGCCGCTGCAAAAAAAAAAAAGTACACTCTGCCTAATGAGTGTACCTATAACGATCCAGTGAGTGTTTCGGCACCCTCGCTAAGCTGCATAGCTTAGTTATTAATGAAGCAAAAGGGAAGCGACGATTTCGGTCCATAGAAACCACAAAATTAACCGCTTCACGGTGAATCAAGATCCCCCAATCAATGTCAACATGATGATCACGAATAGCGTACAAAAGCAAAGCTTCGGCCTCATTAACAGCCTCGCTATCTGTGGACAAAAGGGCGCGTGAGTTGATGAATTTTTTCCACTCACGATTGCTGCGAGAAAGATCGGACGTAGGTCCCAGTGCACGAGGCCGCTCAGAATCGGGGAAAAGCTCGCGGAGGGCTCGTCGTAAGCGAGTTTGTCTACTTGAATCATCGGCAAGGTTCCAAGCGAGCTCATAATGGGATGAGGGATCGATAGCAGGTATACCTAGGGCACCATTAATAGCTTCCGGAGTAAAAACAACCGCGACACCACGAAGGGTAATGTAGCTAACGACCCCTTCAGATGCGGCTTCAGACAAAATGGAATAGAACTCCCTCACCATTGTAAGATTGGGAAGCATTGATGAAGGTGGTGCAACAAAATCTGCCCACCCAGAGAAACGTACGCGCAGAAGAGAGCCGTCACCCTCAACCTTGCTCTGATTTAAACCCCTCTCCTTCGCAGGCTCAACCCATTCAAAATAGCACCAGAAATGATCTTTAGCAACATCAGAGGCAGTAAAGAAGAAAGGGGATACATCATGAGTAGGACGGGCTTTAAAAACTCGCACTCTACTCTCTCCAGATGGAAGAGACATGGTTCTCACAACAAAAATTTACGCAAGAAAAAAGAGAATAAAAGTGAGGTTAGTGTGCCTCCCCCTTTTATAGCAGAAGTTAGCAAAAGGAACGGCCACGATGAATCAGATCCTACGGCCAGGCATAGCGCGGTTTATCTGAAATTTGAAATTCAAAGGGCGCATTTAATGCCTGTCGGTCATCTGCCCATGATTCTAGGTTATATTTATGCACAATTACTAGCCCGAGATTTTAGGCCGTTTTGAACACGCATACATTGCCAGTGAGCTGTCAAGTCAATCCAAATCCCTAGATTCCCGGCAAACACGACAGTCAAGAAAGGCTAGTTCAGTCAAATCAACTCAGCTATCCACTCTGCCTCAAACTCAGGGGGCCGCAGCAACACAGCTTTGCAAAATATAGACCATCATTATTTGCAACATGTCCGCAATGACAAGTTGTATGGGATTGCGGCGACGATTTATTTTGCTCCAGTCTCCTTGCACCTCGACCAAAACAAGGGGGATGGGAAAATTTTAACGCGCAATAGGAATTTCTTAACCATCTATCAGTTCGTCAGCCTTAGTTATTTTCGCGAGCTCGACAAATCTCACCAAAATAAAGGGGGCCGCACACATACAAGACAAGATTGCAGGAAATAAATCAAGGAAACAAGTACAATTGATAAGCCAAATCCAAAATGCCAAGCGCGGCCACAATGTCAATGCAGAAAGTAAAAAGATAAACTAAGTTATTACAACCATCAAATGAGGACGCCATATAGTTCAAAAAGTTGCAGAATCAAAGTTATTATTACAGAGCCGCAGAAATATAAATTGTTTCGAAAACAAAATCACAAGGCATTTAAACAGAGCCGGGGGGAGTGTCAATGTACTCATCACCAGGTTGATCGCTTGCGGGAGGGTTCTTCAAGATCGCAAAGTTGACAGGATTGACTGGAGGAGGATCCCACACTGGGTCTCCGCGCTCTATCTGGTTAGTTTGGATGGCGACGATGTGATCTGCAGCGTAAGGGATATCCGGGTGAATGGCCAACAGGTCGGGAGATCGCTGGGACATGTTAACCCAACGGAGCATTTCCTCCAAGGTAATGCTCTCCCGGCCATGATAAGCCTAAAGACAATGAGCAAGGTGATTAAAACCTTGGTCGAAGTAGCCTCCTGGTAGTCGCCGAACTCATCAGAAAGCTTAAAGGCTTCCACAGCGGCTGGACCCGCCATCTCTGCGGCCTTCTCTGCAGCAGCAAGTTTCTCTTTTAAGCTTGTGACCTCCTCACGCGCGGCCACTAACCCTTCAGCAGAATTGTGGGCTTCTTCCTTCAGGGCTTCCACCTTCTTCTGCAGCTCCGCATCCAGTCTAGCGCTCTCCGCCATAAGTTTCTTCATCCGCTCAACCTCAGTCACTGCTTGCGAGCCTTTGTTTTCAGAAGCGACCCTGGCTTTCTCCGAGGCTCCAAGAGCCGCCGTTACTTTCTTAAGCTTAGCTTTGCGCCTCTCTGCGGCCTCAATCGCCTTGTTTATGCGAGTCCCAAGCTGAAAAAGAGGGAATTATAAGCCCGAGAAAAGCGCAAAATACGAAAGGAAAGAAAAAATACAAGATAAACAAACTTACCATTGAGGCAGCAATTCCAAATTGGCCTGAAAGATCAAGTTCGGCGACCTCATCGCCAGCCGGGGCATCACCTTGAATCACGACGCGAGATGTGATGCCCCTCCCGATCTCCAGCTGAACCCCGTACGGTGAGTCCCATGCCAGGCGACCCAAGGGGATAACATCAGCAATGGCCTCTCTTATCTGGCCCGCTTTGTTCATGTCAAGGTTTTGAGTAAAATTGGGGTCCAGCCACACCGCCTCTTTCCCCTTGTAGCCACGGGGCAGTGTCCCAGCCGGCAGCGGCTCCACCTCCTCAAGAACCTCCTCAACAGTAGCCTCGGGCCGTACAGAGCCCTTATCAGCAGCCCACTTATCCGTACGATCAGATACTTTACCAGCACCAGCCGTTTTGGTCTTCTTGACCCTTGGTCGTTTCTGGCCCTGACTCTCTTTTGTGGGTTCATCAACCTGCGACCTTTTTTGGGTAATGGTCTGACTGGAGCTCGCGCCTGGGGGCGCCGCAGCGATCTTCGTAGGATCATACGTCTCGTCAATAATGGTGGCGTCCACAGTGCGGGGAACTTTCCCAAGGACTTGTTTCAAGGTCGTTTGCCGGGTCTTAGCTTCCTCCTCAGCGAGCCTCTTCCTTTGAGCTCGGCGTTCATTAGCGTCCATACCTGCAGAAAGGGTTCGTTAAAAACGGATTCGAAAGAAAGGGGACAACGCATGAAAGAATATAACATCTTGAAACTCTTAAAAAATCAAATAAACCCAAGGAAATTTACAGTGTGGTCTTCTTTCCGGGTCGCCTCCACATACGGGACACTCAGACGGAAAGCATTGGCCTATATGACAATCCCCTACCCAGTCAGGGTCGCTCTCCTCAGGAACCATGGCAACCATTGGCTCCGCCTTACCCGGGCCTGCGAGGCCCGCCATACGTGCAAATGGAAGAGCCAGATCAAGAAGATCGACCCAAGCAATGTTCCTCAAGGAGGCCTCGACCCCATCAGATTGAATGAGAGTCTTGAGCCCTTTGACAAGACGCCGTTCTGTTATAGGAGGCTCGTCGATCATGAGGGTAGATTTTTACGTACGTTTTGCGGCCCTAGGAAACGGCCAGCTAACCTTGGATTCCACCTTAAGGATCCGCTTCTGCCATCTGTGAATCTTATTTGGTAGCAAGAATAGAAAGCGGGGCGTCTTGGACCTTAAAGATATTTGTCCCGTGATGCCCGTCCCACAGAACCAGTGGAATTGGCCCAGCAAAGTCATGGAAGGCTCTATCTTCATTGTTCGACACATCACAATGAAGGCCATGATTTGAATAATGGCCCCAATGGCAAAATCGGAAGGGAGAGCTCCCATCAGCTCGCAAATTCTCACAAAGAAAGGGTCGAATGGAGGTCGGAGCCCTGCATAAAAATGATCAAAGTGCAGAATCAGGGTGTCATCTGAGCGGCGAGCACACACGTAATCCTGGCGGTCCCCAGGTTTAAACTTGTCTTCCTCCTTCGAATAATCAAGCAGGGAAAATCGATACACGCTCGTGTCGATTTTAAATCGACGACGGATAAATCGGTTAATGTCGTCGCTGTCATGAAGTTTCGCCCACTTTTTCTCCAGCGCCTTCTCATACTCCGCCAGGATAGCGAACTCTCTTATCGCCTCGGGATTTTTGGGCACGGGTTTCTTTGCTTTAGCAGCGGCATCCCCAACAGTGATTTTGGGATCCCTCTTCCTCTTTGGTTTTTTAGGGAGCTCCCAAACAATTTGGCGAGGCAGGGGGGCATTCTCATCCTCACTCGACCCCATCAACTCATGAAGAGCGGCGTCCTCAATATATGCATCGTTATGATCAACGGCGCCACTGGGACTAGGATCGGCGCCTGTTCTTCAACGTCAGACATCCCTCTTTCACCGGCCTCGCTGGTGCTTGCCCCTTGAGCTCGTGCCATTTCCTTACGGTTTTTCTTGCGTCGCGGGGCGGGGTCAGGGAACAGAGAATCTAGGTCAAAAGGATCGTTGCTTGTTCGAATGGCGGCCTCCGCGCCGGTTATCTCTTCAAGAGGGTCGCCCCCGGCAGACTTTTCAGGACTAGAGGGGTCATCGCCCTCTTCCTCATAAGCATAATCATAAGCCTCCTGCTCCTCGTCGGAATCGCCTCTGGCAGAATACTCTCCGTCAGACATCCTGCAAAAACAAGAGGAAAAGGTGGAGCTTTCAGACCTGGGATAATAGGAATTAAACCAGGAAGGTAATCGCACCCATCTCGACGCCCTCCCCTCCGTTTTACAGGAGAAACGGAAAGCAAATTGCCAGAAAGGGAAATACAGACTCCAAAGCTAACATAATAAGTGGAGGTTTCTGGGCGCGATGGTTCTATACGGAGAGAACCACCCCCTCAATAAGAGCACCAACCCAAAAACCTCAAACTTTTCTCAAAAAACATCTCACATCCAAACACATTGCCCAAACAGTGGATCAAATACCATGAAAAGGCTCGAAAAACAAACGGAAAACAAGGAAAAAGGGATAAGGGAGAAGAATTTACCTGTTTTTCTGGAAAAAGATAGAAGGAGCAGCCTAAAGAGCACGTCGGAATCTTCAAACTCCTGCCGGAAAACCTCAAAACCCACTTCAACCACCGTCAAACCTTACTGCTAGCCTTCGCCGGAAGCTTTTGCTAATCCCAGAAAGAGGAGAGAGCTCGGAGGAAAAATTGTGGGAAAGTAGAAGAGTGAAAAGTGAGGAAGTGTTGAGGAGGCCAGCCTTATATAGGCAAGCAAGTGGTGATCGTGGGGCTGGGAGTTGATCTATCCAACGGTTGGGGATTGCGCGGTCGATTCAAATTCTGAAATTCAAAAACCGCAATCATTATGGAGGCCAATCAATGCCCACATGCCTGCTTGGGCAGTTGCCAAGGGCGTTACTACCCACGTAATTGCAGTTATCAAGGGGGCCGACGTCAGCCACGATCTGACTAACCGCCATATTGATTGTTGAACGGATGGCCTCGCAGACGACAAGGTCGCAAAAACAGGCCCAGATTTGCTTTGAAGGCCGCTTGCTTTGAAAGCACGGCCCTTAGTGAACAAGTCGCATCAGACGACAAGGTCGCAAAAACAGGCCCAGAGTTGCTTCGAAGGCCGCTTGCTTTGAAAGCACGGCCCTTAGTGAACAAGTCGCATCAGACGACAAGGTCGCAAAAATAGGCCCAGAGTTGCTTCGAAGGCCGCTTGCTTTGAAAGCACGGCCCTTTGTGAACAAGTCGCATCAGACGACAAGGTCACAAAAACAGGCCCATAGTTGCTTCGAAGGCCGCTTGCTTTGAAAGCACGGCCCTTTGTGAACAAGTCGCATCAGACGACAATGTCGCAAAAATAGGCCCATAGTTGCTTCGAAGGCCGCTTGCTTTGAAAGCACGGCCCTTAGTGAACAAGTTGCTTCAGACGACAAGGTCGCAAAAACAGGCCCAGAGTTGCTTCGAAGGCCGCTCGCTTTGAAAGCACGGCCCTTAGTGAACAAGTCGCATCAGACGACAAGGTCGCACATACACCGTCCAAAAGCTCACTACTCCACACTCGATATCTTCAGGAAAAATGATCAAGATATGGAGTAGGGGGCCATTGATGATACAAATTATATCGCCTCCAGTGGGGGCCGCACCAAGGAGGCTGCGACCACATATATGGCGACGCCGAAAGGTATTAAGGTCAAGTCCGCCTTCAAAAAACCTTCCTAGAGCTTCGTCAGAGCTAGGGGGCCGGTGGGCGATCATGAATACAAGGCTCTCTAAGGGAGCCGCACAAGACTTAAGAAGAAACAGGGAGCGAAAGCCAGCCGACGAAGCTGGCGACCTCGGCGACCACAAGGGGTCGCCGCCTGGATATTTCATCCACTTTCTACTAGATATTATACCCACTTGATGTCAGATATTTAGTATTTACTTAGCTGCTAAGACTAGTGACTAAGCTGCTTTTGCACCGCCAGTCTATTACTTCATCCTTAAGTTTAATCTTCCTATAAAAGGAAGTCTTGTGTAACCTAATAAAGGACAATTCTAATACAAAATCACAGACAGAAGCTCTGCAAAAATATACACCTCTCACCGCCGCCTACCTCCGGCTGATATACTAACAAACTACTCATAAACAAGTCAGATATCCACACCATCAACACCGCAACGCCATCGTGACGTTTTCTGCATCGTCATCAAATAATGCGAAGTAATGATGATTAGCACATGGTTCTGCAGAAAATAAGCGAGTGATAATGTTTTTATTCCCGGATCGATCCGACCTTGAAAAATCTGCCTATAAATGAGGCATTTTATGCAGCTGTAAAAGGGTACCAATATATATATATATACTAGCTTATATATATCTATCTCTCAAAACCTTTTCTTAGTAGTAGTTATGTATATATTAATAGGCCTTATTCCATAAATAAATATTAGTATCGTGGTAATGCTCGGGAAATTATCGGAAGATCGATGTTGTTGAAGTCGTTGTAATGTCCGGAAGAATACGACCTCTGAATCAATAGTTGTAATCGGGTAATTTTCTAAAGTATTTATGTTTGTTATTTTTAATTTTATCTTTTTAATCGTTATAATGTTATTAGGCTAAATCTAATAACTAGCCAAGGTTATGTAATCGTATTATTTCAATCTTTTTGGTAAATGAATGTTTTCTAAGTAAAATTGACTAAAATTGAGTTAATTGAATCTTTTTCTATTTTGCAAAGTACTGATAATATTCAGATTGAAGTAATTAATCAAGATGAATCGCAACATATAACCTAACGATGAACTGACCAGAGAAGTTAGGATATGAGATAAATGATAGAAAAACCGAAGGGTAAAATTATCCGTGCAAAAGCGTGACAACGGAATCCTATTTCCTACCCGGGGGCAGATTTGTCTTGGGAAAGATGAATCTTATTAAAACTTGTGCTCAAGATCGTAATGATGTTAAAATCAACAGTTTAATTGAAACTAACACCGGAAAGTTGAATCGATCCGCCTGACAACCGGAGCCTTTTGAATAACATCGGCCGTCTGACAAACGGAGCAACCTCTTTTATCCGGGGTAGATTTGTACTCGGTACCTGTTCAGACTAACTGAGATTAGCATGAGGCAGTTGTGGAGATTGAACTGATGACAAGTTAACATATGACAATTTCATACGCTCGTGTGAGGAGGAATTGTTAACCTCAGGAGTGCACCGTTTCATTTACTCAATTGGACCTAATAAAAGAAAGATAGAGCATATCCATTAAACCAAAAAGATTGAATAATTCAATTATATATATCTTGGCTAGTTCTATAATAATTATTAGTATTTAATATATTGGTATATATATATATATATATATATATATATTGTACTGGTTATGTATTACTATATATATTTATGTATTTATATATATTATAATAGTTTAGTTTTAATTTATGCATTTATTTTCTGTTTATTAGTATAGTAGCGACTCGTATGATAAAACCTGTGATTTAGATCGAGATAATAATAGATGTTTGGTGTTTAACCACACTTAAAAGAATTACCATGTTTCCCCGAGGATTCGACACCTGACTCACCATACTAGCACTATAATTTGACCCGATACACTGCCGGTTAAGGATTGTAATAGCACTAAAAATCGTCTCGTCAGCTTTCTGGCGCCGTTGCCGGGGAACGTCACTAATTTTTTCATTGTGTCTATGGTTACTACTTGTATCAGCTCAAAATTCTCGAGGATAAGTCAACACTTTTTCTTATCTCATTTCTATTTTATTTTTCGTTGGTATCTACTTTCTTTTAGTTACCAATTTTCTTCTTTTACAAAAGTCGAGTATTTTCTATTTTTCGTTAGTTGATGACCGAAGTGGTAAGGCCCCGCTCACTCCTTATAAACCTGACATAAATACTTACGAAAGGCGGTTAAGAGTAGAGAGTAAACGTGGTCATATTAGTCGTGGAAATCCTGACGAATCATCTTCAAACATAAATACGAAAATGGTCAAATCAATGATGAAACACCTGAACAAGGGCTAGAACATGCTCTAGGGCATGGACAACACCCTATTAACCCTAATAATAATCAAAATCCTAATAATAGGAATAATCAGAATCGGAACTAGAATAATCGTAATAACCCACCAAACCCGAGACCTATCTGTGATCAGACCATAAGAAGGAACCAGACTAATAATCCCATTCTTTTACCAAATGAAGGAGCAAACAATTTTGAAATTAAATCTCATCTTTTTGGTTTAATTGATGCAAGAGCCCAATTTCTAGGAGAGGATGATGAAGATCCACATCATCATCTCTATCTTTTTGAAGAATTGTGCAATACAGCCAAAATTCAAGGTGCTCATCGTGAATTAACGAGGATGTCTATGTTTCCTTTTTCTTTAAAAGGACGAGCACGAGATTGGTTTATGTCTCTTCCACATCATTCACTGACTAGTTGGGAGGATATTCAAACCGAATTTTTGAAACAATATTTCACTCCTGGACGAAATTTAGAATTAAAAGTCGAGGTTGCTAACTTTAGACAAGGATCTGAAGAAACGCTTGGGAATGCCTGGGAGAGATTCAAAAAACTGTTAAGAGCTTGTCCCGACCATAGTTATTCCTTAGATATGCAAATCCAACTTTTCTGTCGTAAATTACGAAAAGACTCACGTGCGGATGTAGATCATGCATGTGGTGGTTCTTTAATGATGAGTGAAGCACAAACAGTTTACAATGCTATAGAAAAGATTTCCAAAAATAACAGAATGTGGGAAACCGGTTCTAGCACCAGAAAAGTAGCTTTTGCAGGAGAATGTACATCAAATACAGAAGTTCTAGCGCATTTGGAGAATTTGAGTAGGAAATTTGATGGCCTACAATCTAACAAAAACCTAAGTTCAGAAAATAGTACACCCACTGAATATTCAAATCAGGATAATATGCCAATAGGGATTGAAGAACCAAAAGGATATTCGAGAGAAGAGGTAAGTTTTCTTCAGCAGCATAGGAATTTGAACAATGCATATTCAAACTCGTTTAATGCTATTAGAAGAGACCACCCAACATTTCGATGGTCTGAAAACCCTAGTAAGCAAGGACAACCGCCATATCCAGTTCCATATAGGAATTTGTCTAATAATCAAGTTTATCAGGGAGATACCTCTAATCAGAATCTGCAACCATTACCTAGATCCTATCCTCAACACACCACTCAAAGTATACCAGTAACTCAAAGTTCAACTCAGCCTGCAGAAGGGGTTGAAAAATGGGAGAAACTAATGGAAAATATGATGGGTGTGGTGTCTACTCAAGCTAAAAATATGGAAACAATGATGACTTCTATAGGTACAGTCACTAAAGATATGAGTACAATAAAAACATCTATGAGTGGCCATGATACCAGAATGAGAACGATAGAAGCCTCATTAAGAAATATGGAAGATCATTTGAGTAGGGAAGGTGAACGTAAAAATAGTAGACCACCAGGAGGATTACCAAGTAACACTGAAAGAAATCCGAGAGAGGTAAATGCTGTAGTTACCAGAAGTAGAAAACTCTGTGGTAGTAATGGAGTAGAAAGTTTCGGAAATAACGAAGTAGAAGATGATTTAGATGGTAAGAATGATGAAACTAAACATGAATTCACTGATGAGGAAGAATAAATTATAGAAAATTTCTTGAAAGGAAATAGAAGTATGGAACCTGAAAATAAAGGTGGGAAATGGGTAAAAATCCCGAGAATTATGAAAGATCCCATGGATGAAGATTTGAGAAATTTATTCAAGGAACATGTTAGATTAAGTGATACGGAAAACAAGGATGATAAACAGGAAGAGTTGAAAAAATCTGAAGAAGAGATCGATTCAGGGAGCATTTTAAAGAAAAAAGATTATGAGACATGGCAAACAAGTAACACTTCAAGATTTAAGGAGAAAGGAAAAGAGAAAATGACTTCGGGATCAAGGGTTATAGATTTAGAATCTTTACCTTACCCACCTAAAGATCAAATTAAGAAAATAAAAACTGATAAGAAGTATGCTCGTTTCCTTGATACTTTTCGTCATCTTCATATTAATATCCCTGTTATCGAAGCTCTAATTAACATGCCTACCTATGGAAAGTTTCTGAAAGATATTCTCTCAAACAAGAAAATGTTAGAAGAATATGAGAATATTTGCCTCAATGAAGAATGTTCTGCAATTTTACAGCATAAATTACCACCTAAAATGAAAGATCCAGGTAGTTTTACAATTCCTTGTGAAATTGGAGGATGTTTGTTTAAAAAGGTACTATGTGATCTTGGGGCAAGTATTAATCTCATGTCTTATGAGGATTATAAGAAACTAGGCATAGGAAAGCTTACGAATACTGAAATGACTCTTTAAATGGCAGATAGATCAGTTAAATACCCTAAAGGAATTATCGAGGATGTATTGGTTAAGATAGATAAATTCTACTTCCCAGTAGATTTTGTAGTCATGGAAATGGAAGAAGGATATTCAGCGCCACTTATTCTAGGTCGACCATTCCTAGCTACAGGAAGAACGTTAATCGATGTCAAAAAAGGAGAATTAATACTGAGAGTTAACGAAGATACAATTGCTTTCAATATATTCAAAGCTATGGAACATCCATACAGATCACCAGAATCATGTTCTTTTATAGAGGATATTCATGATGTCTATGATATTCAATCACCAGCTTATGAAGACAGATTAGAAGAATGCCTAGCATTGTCTATCTATAAGGAGAATAAGAAGGACACTGAAATGAAAGAGATAATCCTTTATCTGAATAAAGAAGTTTTAGTCCTAAACCACCATGGCATCTATATTTGGAATTAGAACTAGAAGGTCCAGTTCTAAAACCTTTAGTAGAAGATCCACCCAGTAATCTAGAGTTGAAACCACTTCCTTTAAATCTTAAGTATGTTTTTCTTGAAACTAATAATCTATTACCGGTTATTATTTCGTCAACCTTAACTGAGCTACAAGAAGACCAATTACTTAGAATGTTGAAAAAGCATAAGAAAGCTTTTGGTTGGACAGTAGCTGATATTCAAGGAATTAGCCCTGAGATTTGCGTTCATAAAATTATTCTAAAGGAAGACGCTAAACCTTGAATTCAGCCACAACGCCGCTTCTATCCGAATTTGCAGCTAATTGTTAAGAAAGAGGTTATTAAACTACTAGAAATGGGGATAATCTTTCCTATATCTGATAGTGAGTGGGTAAGTCCAACTCAAGTGGTACCAAAGAAAGGAGGTTTCACAGTATAGGAAAATGATAAAAACGAATGGATTCCGACAAGAGAAATTACCGGATATCGAATGTGCATTGATTTTCGAAAACTTAACGATCATACTAAGAAAGATCATCATCCACTTCCATTCATAGTGCAAATGTTGGAACGCTTAAGTGGACATAAGTATTACTGTTTCTTAGATGGTTATTCAGGATATTTACAAATATTCATTGCAGCAGGAGATAGAGAAAAGACCACTTTCACTTGTCCGTATGGAACCTTCGCTTATAAAAGAATGCCGTTTGGTTTATGTAATGCACCAGCTACATTTCAGAGATGTATGATGGCTATATTTTCTGACATGGTCGAGAAGTTTTTAGAAATTTTTATGGACCACTTTAGTGTTTACGGAGATTCCTTCGATGAATGTTTATCACACTTAGAAAGAGTGTTACAACGCTGTGAAGATACCAATTTAGTTTTAAACTGGGAAAAATGTCACTTAATGGTTTCGGAAGGGATTGTTTTAGGACATAGAATCTCTGAAGTAGGTATCGAAGTTGATAAAGCTAAAGTCGATGTAATCGAAAAGTTACCTCCACCAGTTAATTTAAGAACCCTAAGAGGATTTCTTGGACATGCAGGTTTTTATAGAAGATTCATTGCAGATTTCTCGAAAATAGCAAAGCCTCTAAGTCATTTGCTTGAAAAGGAAGTACCTTTTAATTTTGATAGTAAATGTATGGAAGCCTTTCAGACCCTAAAAGCGAGGTTGACTACTGCACCAGTGTTAGTAGCACCAGATTGGAGTTTGCCGTTTGAAATTATGTGTGATGCGAGTGATTTAGCTGTAGGAGCAGTTTTAGGTCAAAGATATAACAAAGTACTCAAAGCAATCTACTATGCATCTCACACATAAACGCAGCTCAACTTAATTACGCAACTACAGAAAAAGAACTGTTGGCTGTAATTTTTGCCTTAGATAAGTTTGGATCGTATATCGTTGGATCTAAGGCTATTATTCATACAGACCATTCAGCGTTGAAGTACTTACTGAGTAAAAAAGATGCTAAACCACGTCTTCTTAGATGGATACTCTTACTACAAGAATTTGATATTGAAATTAAAGATAAAAAGGGAAGTGAAAATGTAGTAGCAGATCATCTAAGTAGAATGGAAAATGACGAAGGACTAGGAAATGAAATACAAGATTCATTTCCTGATGAACAACTGTTTAGAATCGATACTCCTTCAACCATGCAATTATTAAAGAATAGAATTCCTTCTAAGGAAATGTCACCTTGGTTTGGAAATATCGTTAATTACTTTACCTGTGATTATATTCCGTCTCATTGGACTTGGCAACATAAAAAGAAATTATTTTATGACTTAAAATTTTATTACTGGGAAGAACTTGACCTTTTCCGTAAATGTTCGGATGGGATAATCAGAAAATGTGTGCCTAATAATGAGATTTTGAGTATTTTGTCGTTTTGCCATGATCGTGAGGCAGGAGGACACCATGGAGGATGGAAAACTGCTTTTTTAAAGTTTTACAATGTGGTTTTTATTGGCCTACACTATATAGAGATGCATATAAATATGCGAAATCTTGTGAATCATGCCAAAAATGGGGAAATATATCGAAAAAACATGAAATGCCTCTTCAACCGATTTTAGAGTGTGAATTATTTGATGTTTGGGGTATAGATTTCATGGGACCTTTCCCTATATCTTTTGGAAAAAGATTTATTCTTGTAATGGTAGATTATGTTTCAAAATGGGTAGAAGCTGAAGCTCTTCCAACTAATGATACCAAAGTTGTCATAAGGTTCCTTAAAAAGAATATATTTACTAGGTATGGCATTCCGAGGGCTATCATTAGTGATAGAGGGTCACACTTTTGCAATAGACCATTTACCAAGATAATCGAAAAATATGGTGTAACGCATAAGTTAGGCACACCCTATCATCCGCAGACCAGTGGTCAGGTAGAGGTGTCTAATAGAGAAATTAAAAGAATTGTAGAAAAAACAGTGGACTCAAATCGTAAAAACTGGGCAGAGAAACTGGATGATGCATTATGGGCATACAGAACAGCCTTTAAGACACCAATTGGTTGTTCCCCCTACAAACTAGTTTTTGGTAAATCTTGTCATCTCCCAGTTGAATTAGAACACCGGGCCTTTTGGGCTATTAGATTTTTGAATTTCGATCCTAAGGCTGTCGGTGATCACAGATTACTTCAGTTAACAGAACTAGAAGAATTTCGTCTTGATGCTTATGAAAACGCTCGAATCTACAAGGAACGCACGAAATCTTTTCACGATAAGAGAATTTATAGTCGTGAGTTCCATGTAGGTGATCGAGTGTTATTGTACAATTCACGTTTAAGGTTATTTCTAGGTAAGCTTAAATCAAGATAGACATGTCCATTTAGAGTAACAAGGGTTTACAAGTCTGGAGCTGTTGAACTAACTGATGGAAGTACAACTTTTATAGCCAATGGCCACAGGGTAAAGCTGTTTGTGGAAGGAGAAGGGACCTCTCTGAGGAAAGAAGTAATGTTGCTAACAGATCCACCGCAAAACTGAAAAGCAGGAAAACTAAGTTCAGCTGAATCCCAGGTACTATCTTTCTTGTTTAATTTACCTTTCTGTGTTTTTATATGTTTAAACTAGTTTCGTCTTTTACCGGACAGACGTAAAAGAACTGGATGCCTTTTTTAGATAGAATAGGAGTTTTTATTTTGCTTTTGAAGTTAGGCCTTGATAAGGATGTCGCGTTTACAATAGAAGCTTCAGTTTTTGAGAAAAACAAGCAATTATTGAGAGAGATCAGATTGAAAGAAGTTTGTAATGGAAAATCAAGAAGTTCGATAAAGAGAAGGGCAAAGTTTTTAATGCGATGCAGAATCTGTGGAAAAAGTGAGCATAATGGGAAATGTGGAGAAAGCACAACCAAATCTCAGGATGAGTGTTTGAATGTTGTTAAAAAGGGAACGATTAGGTGGTTATCCGAAAATCCCGATGGAGATCAAAGAGAAAATTCGAACGCCTCATTTCTCAAGGTTAGGTTGATAGAACGATATATCAAAACTCTGGAAGATTTAGAAATAGAGGAATTAGGACCCTCATAAGTCTCGAATATTTTACTTTTTATTTCAAACGCTTTTTATAAAAAAAATTGCATAACCTTTGAAAATTTTATAAAATTGGATCTTTATAAAATTTATGAAAGTTTTATTAAAAGTTTTATAAAAAAGTTTTATAAAAGTTTTATTTCAAATTTTAGTAATAAATATATATATATATATAAAAAGTCGGATCGATCCGGGACCTGACAAACCTAAAACAGACGGGTTCTTCCTTCTTCTTCCTCTTCCAATTTCTCTTCATCACAGCCGCCCCCCACCCTCTCCCCTACTCGAATTTTTTTTTCTTCCTTTCATCACATAAACACACTATCACATTACCCCACTCTTTATTTTATTCTCCTTTTCCCCTCTTCTCTTGAATCTCTCACTTAAATTTCAAAAATTTCAAGAAAAAGCTTCAACTTTCACTCCGGCGAATTTTCATCTTTTCCGGCCAACTTTTCAACCTTTATAGTCTACCAAGGTAACAATGTAGTATTTAATCTTATCAATTTCGTTTTTTTTTTGTAATTTTAGTAATTTATTTTCAACTGTGCTGTTATTTACCTGTGTTGTGTTGTTTTGGTTTTGTTTGTTTTTGTTTTTGAATTGTTGTGTCACTATCGTAGAATGGCCGAATCCTCTAGAACAGCAGCTAAGAAATGAAAACAAGATATCCCAATCTCAGTACCAGTTATAGAAACAAGGCCTTTAACACCTGGAGAACAGGCCGTTTTTTTTGAGCAAACTCCGTCTAAAGCAGCTAGAAATGCATACAAGAATATTTTTGGAAAGTGTATAGCTGAGATAGAAAGGGGTATAGATTTTACGGTTTTAGGGGATGAAGTTAGAGCAATATTTGAGAAAAGACAATGGTTGGAGATAGCAACATTGAGAGAAGGGAAGGTTAACACAACTATAGTTTCTGAATTTTATTCTCTGCTAAAGACGCATAATTCGACAGAGAATGGAGAGTTGACCTTTGTTACCCTTAGAATTAAACAAGTACCGTTTAATCCTAGCGTCATCAATGCTATTTATGGTATAGAAGATGTCCCTGATGAGGAGGATTATTACACGGTATGGAACCTTAATGATGAAGCTGCTTTTGAACAGAGAGCCTTATTAGCCCAAAACGAGCTTGATCCTACGGCTAAATGGCATGAAAATAGGTTTGGTTACGGGAACTGTATTAGGGATATTAGAGCACTTAAGCGTTTTATTGGCTACACTCTTTACCCCACTCGTCATTTGACATCTGTCGGTAAAGCGGATGTTTGTATTGCTTGGGCAATGGTAAATGATGTTCCCATAAATGTGGGAAAAATAATGTACAAGAGGGCTTTGAAATTTTCTGCGAAAGCTAGGCCGGGAAGTCATATGCCTTTCCCGTGTTTTATTTCTGCCTTATGTCAAAGAATCGATGTTCCAACCTTGCCTAATGATAAGCTGATCTTGGCTAATGAAGCCTTAATTGGCCTTAATTTGAAGCATCTTCCGGATGGAAAAATTGATTATAACAACTCGAACCGCCGCCGACCTCAACATATTCCACCGGTTTCCCAACCCACCACTGTTCCTCCATCATCTAGTCATACACAATCTCATCTTCCAAATACCATCACGTATGACATGTTTCAATCCCTATCCTATGATGTTTATCGTGCCAATGCCAATATGGCTGTCTATGCGGAAAGGAATAGGCAATGGTCTGAAGATTTGAGACAAGGGATGCGCGGTATATATCAGATGAATATACTTCAGAACCCTGCCTACGCTGAAATGAACATTCCGCAATGCCAATCTGAGCCGTATACCATGCCCGATTTAATTCCACCGATACCACCCCAATCCAGCTTCCAACCAATGTCACATGCCTTTAGAAGTCAAACTAGTGGTGTAGGTCAATTTTGTACAGGTATGACGGCTCCAGTTACGTCAAGTTGGGGAGGTTTTGCAGCATTTGCCAATATCACGGCTGGGATGAGTTCGATTGGTTTAGAAAGCACGGTTAGGATGACGACGCCATTTCAAGATACATTGTTCGAGTCGACCGACGATCCTGCTACTTCCCAATCCATGCCGGGATCGAGTTTCAATGTGGAGATTGATGATACCGACGAATGATTTAAAAAATTTATGATAAATTGTCACTTAAACAATTTACTTTAGTCTTTTGTGTTTCTTTCGACAGTTTAGCGTTTTTTTTTCATTGTAGTTTTGGTCAAGATAAATTTATAAGTTTTTTACGCTATTTTGTATTCCATAACGTTTTATGTCGTGTTATAAATATTTTAAACTACAGAAATATCATAAGTTTGAAAGTTAGAAAAATCTGGGCATTTGAAAGACAAATTTCGTCTCTGTATTGCTACAGTACCTGCCCGGATCGATCCGATCTGAATCCGGATCGATCCGGCCTGTCATTGCCGACCTGACATAGTTATATACCTAATGGTCCGGATCGATCCGGTCCTTTCTCGGATCGATCCGGTACTACTTTAATGTCAAAGTACAGATTTTTTTCTACTTTTGCCTGGTATTTACGTTTCTATAAAAGGAAATAGCAAGTCAGCTTATCTTTGCTCATTCATTTCTCGTTTCTACCTAAACTTCTTTTATAATATGTCTAACCACTCATCTCCCTCGGTTAATAGCTATGAACCACATACGCCTGACGGTGTGGTTCCCGAGAGTCAAGCTTCTTGTTTTCATAACAATCTTCCGAGACATCTGAATTTTGTTCAATCTCCTATTCTGATGGAGAAAGGTTTAAACACTGAAAAAATTGATCAATGGGGTAGAAATCTGATACGAGGATTTGGTTGGAAGAATTTGTTAAACATCCGAGGGGTAGAATAAATATTTCCGTAGTTAGGGACTTTTATTCATCTCTATCTAAAGACACCGCGATAGCAGCAACTCAACTCATTACTGTCCGAGGCATTGTTATTCCCTTTTCGTCCTTCGTTATTAATCAAGTTTATGAAATTCCGCCTTGTGGTTTTTTCCCACTACACATTTTGAGTTCCAATGGGAACTAGAAAATCCTTCTAATATTGTCAATAGAACCGCAGAAGCATTCCAATATTTGTTTCCTCTTTTTGATCATAATTATGATTTTTCCACTCTTGCGTTATCCCCTCACCGAGGGCGTGGAAACATTTTATTAATTCACGAGTATATCCCACAAATGATTTCTCGGGAATTAATGATTGCGAATTGCTTCTGATGTATGCAATCACTATTGGAGCATATATTGACTGGGGGATATTGATTCACAAGAAAGCGGTCAATTTCGCAGTAGAGGGACGTAGTAGAGGGAAGCCCATGCCGTTTGCTTGGCTTATATCTCGACTTTGTGTTCATTTACATGGAGTACCTGAGTTTGATCAAGACGAGATTTTTCCATCTTGTGGTTCTCAAGTTGGACTTCTTCCGGTTGATACTCCCGGATGTTCGTCAACAGTTTGATATATTCACATGAACGAAAGTTTTTTTGGGTCACTATGGCAGTGACAGTTGGAGAGTTGTTAGTTAAGAAGTTAGTCTGTTTAAGTTAATAGTTCTTTAAGTTAGTAGATTAATAATCTGTTTAATTATGTTTCTCTTTGAGTATAATAATTTTAATAATCTTGTTTAATATATATGTTCTTTTTATGTTGGTTTCATTAGCAGAAACATAATAATACACGCAAGTAATATCGCTAAAATAATAACATTTATCTACAATTTTAAATTTATTTTCGAACCTACTTTTTATTACTCACTGAACATCGAGACGATGCCACTTCGTAAGTGGGGAGTAGAGTTAGGTTAGTAAATAAAAATTAAAATTTTTTTGTATAAATTTATACTTAATTGCTTAATACTTAGTTTAATTTTTCTTGAATAAATTTAAGTAGATAATATATAATTAATATGAATAAAAATAATATAAATTGGTAAGAATATATTTTAATTTAGTAAAGTAAATTAGATATATTATAATTATATTACATATGTCAGTTTTAGATTTTCATAAGATTTTAAGTATATGTAACTATACATAAATATTATCAAGTAATTTTCTTATGAAATTTAGCAAATATACTTATATTTATAATGAAATGTTAGAATAATTTTCTTTTCAAAACGAAATATGAATATGGAATCGGACTAGGGATGACGATTTTTGGCATAACTTTGATCAGCTATAGCCAAATATCCTACCTGAATAAAATTTCCAATTTTTGTCCCTACCTCAGCCAAATAAAGTGGCCAGACCTCACTCGAAATAGCCAATTATGATTAAACCAATTATGACCGACCCTTAGCCTATTTTGGTCTACATTTCCTAAAAATCCCACGAGTTTGTACGTACTTATGAAAGGAGATGATGACATAAAAGCTAAGTATCGATGCAAAAGAATGGTATATGCTGAGATTGGAAAAGTTGGATAGGTATTAATATATTCGACCTCACCTCATGACACTTGCAAGATAGTCGATTTTGGTAATCAGTTCGGGTATGTTAGTATTCTCTAAAAAAAAAAGAGAAAATCTGGAAAAAAAATGAAATAATATCAGAATGTTATTAATCGAGATATTTTTTATCAAAAATATGAAGGTGTAAGTACGTACGACTTGCTTCTTTCTCTTTTGATTTCCTTTTCTATCCTTAACCAACACCCTGAGCCTAAAACGTTATAAGCCGCTTTGCCAACTACTTGACTCAGTCCTAGATTCCAAATATTTCATATAAGTTAAGATAGGAGAATAATTCTACAATTTTAATTATATTTATTAAGTAAATTATGTGGAATTTCATTTTAATGATATTTGATAAATAATTTATCTAAGTTATATACACTTTTTATCTTGTTAATTTCTAAGGAAGATATAATTAATATATTTATAATATTGAAATGACATTTTACTGACTTGAGATTTAATCTACCAAGTATATCATTTTTATCGTAATTTTTATATATTACCGCTTATTTTGCTCGAGGACGATCAAAGAGCTAAGTGGGGAGTAGTTGATGTATAACATTTGTATGATAAAAATTACGATATATTATATATCCTATCGACTCTTTCTATATAAAATATAAGAAATTATAACGATAATCTTATGAAATATTGATAGTTATGAATACAACTAATTAATATAAAAATCTAGTAAAAGTAATAAAAAGTTATAAATTTTGTACCGGTTTAGTAACCGGAGTGTCGTGTCAGATTTACGTGGGCATTTTTGGTATTTTATTGCAGATTTTCAGACCCCGAGTGACGACACTTTTTGAAGTCAAATCATATCTTTTGAAGGAAGTAAGGAAGTGTCACAAGTTTAAAAGTTCAAGTGGATAAACGGTTCATGATACTATTATCGAGATATATATTCGACGAATGAATGGCCCATCAAAAAGGCATTTTCTGAAGAAGAGTCCTTCATGAAAGTTTTAGATATTTCAAAGAGCTTTCCAACGCTTCTTGAATCATGTCAATTGGAGATCTACAACTCAAGATATGATTTTATCAAGTAGCAGTTAAAAATTGGAAGAATTACACACGGATCAATCCGACATCACCTCGGATCGATCCGGATTATCAAATAATACGAAGTAATGATGATTAGCACATGGTTCTGCAGAAAATAAGCGAGTGATAATGTTTTTTATTCCCGGATCGATCCGACCTTGATCCCGGATCGATCCGGCCATGAAAAATCTGCCTATAAATGAGGCATTTTATGCAGCTGTAAAAGGGTACCAATATATATATATATACTAGCTTATATATATATATATCTCTCAAAACCTTTTCTTAGTGGTAGTTATGTATATATTAATAGGCCTTATGCCATAAATAAATATTAGTATCGTGGTAATGCTCGGGAAATTATCGGAAGATCGATGTTGTTGAAATCGTTGTAATGTCCGGAAGAATACGACCTATGAATCAACAGTTGTAATCGGGTAATTTTCTAAAGTATTTATGTTTGTTATTTTTAATTTTATCTTTTTAATCGTTATAATGTTATTAGGCTAAATCTAATAACTAGCCAAGGTTATGTAATCGTATTATTTCAATCTTTTTTGTAAATGAATGTTATCTAAGTAAAATTGACTAAAATTGAGTTAATTGAATATTTTTCTATTTTGCAACGTATTGATAATATTCAGATTGAAGTAATTAATCAAGATGAATCGCAACATATAACCTAACGATGAACTGACCAGAGAATTTAGGATATGAGATAAATGATAGAAAAACCGGAGGGTAAAATTGGCCGTGCGAAAGCGTGACAACGGAATCCTATTTCCTACCTGGGGGCAGATTTGTCTTGGGAAAGATGAATTTTATTAAAACTTGTGCTCAAGATCGTAATGATGTTAAAATCAACAGTTTAATTGAAACTAACACCGGAAATTTGAATCGATCCGCCTGACAACCGGAGCCTTTTAAATAACATCGGTCGTCTGACAAACGGAGCAACCTCTTTTATCCGGGGTAGATTTGTACTCGGTACCTGTTCAGACTAACTGAGATTAGCATGGGGCAGTTGTGGAGATTGAACTGATGAAAAGTTAACATATGACAATTTCATACGCTCGTGTGAGGAGGAATTGTTAACCTCAGGAGTGCACCGTTTTATTACTCAATTGGACCTAATAAAAGAAAGATAGAGCATATCCATTAAACCAAAAAGTTTGAATAATTCAATTATATATATCTTGGATAGTTCTATAATAATTATTAGTATTTAATATATTGGTATATATATATATATATATATATATATATATATATATATATATATATATATATATATATATATATATATATATATATATATATTGTAATGCTTATGTATTACTATATATATTTATGTATTTATATATATTATAATAGTTTAGTTTTAATTTATGCATTTATTTTCTGTTTATTAGTATAGTAGCAACTCGTATGATAAAACCTGTGATTTAGATCGAGATAATAATAGCTGTTTGGTGTTTAACCACACTTAAAAGAATTACCACGTTTCCCTGAGGATTCGACACCTGACTCACCATACTAGCACTATAATTTGACCCAGTACACTGCCGGTAAGGATTGTATAGCACTAGAAAACGTCCGTCAGTTACTCAAAATTTGGGTTTACAACTTTTTGAATATAATTATAGTATAGTTCACTCAAAACAACGTTTTCTATATAATTATAGTAGAGTTCACTCAAAACGGACGTTTACAACTTTTTGTATATAATTGTATTGTAAATTTTTTTCAAAACAGGCGTTTACAACTTTTTGTATAGTATTGTACCAGAGATTACTCAAAACGGAGGTTCACAACTTTTTGTATATAATTATAGAAGAGTTCACTAAAAATGGAGGTTTACACTTTTTGTATATAATTGTATAGTTGAGTTTACTAAAAACAGGGGTTTACAACTTTTTGTATATTATTGTATTAGAGTTTAATCGAAATGGGGGTTTACAACTTTTTGAATATTATTGTATTAGAGTTTACTCAAAACGGGGGTGTACAACTTTTTGTATATAATTGTATAGTAGAATTTACTCACAACGGCGGTTTGCTAGTTTTTGTATATTATTGTATTAGAGTTCACTCAAAATGGGGGTTTACAACTTTTTGCATATAATTATAGTAGAGTTCACTCAAAACGGATGTTTACAACTTTTTTTTCTATATAATTATATTAGAGTTTACTCAAAACGGGGGTTCAAAACTTTTTGTAAATATTTGTATAGTAGAGTTTACTCAAAATGGGGGTTTACAATTTTTTTATATTATTGTATTAGAGTTTAATCAAAATGAGGGTTTACAACTTTTTGTATATAATTGTATTGTAGATTTTACTAAAAACAGGGGTTTACAACTTTTTGTATATAATTGTATAGTAGAGTTTACTCAAAACGGGGATTTACAACATTTTGTATGTAATTGTGTTGTAGAGTTTACTCAAAATGGGGGTTTAAAACTTTTTGTATATAATTGTATAGTAGAGTTTACTCAAAACGGGGGTTTAAAACTTTTTGTATATTATGGTATTAGAGTTTACTCAAAACGAGGGTTTACAAGTTTTTGTTTATAATTGTATTGTAGATTTTACAAAAAACAGGGGTATACAACTTTTTGTATATAATTGTATAGTAGAGTTTACTCAAAACAGGGATTTACAACATTTTGTATATAATTGTATAGTAGAGTTTACTCAAAACGGGGTTTACAACTTTTTGTATATTATTGTATTAGAGTTTACTTAAAACTGGGGTTTTCAACTTTTTGTATATAATTATAGTAGTGTTCCCTCAAAACGGGGGTTTACAACTTTTTGTGTATAATTATAATAGAGTTTACTAAAAACGGAGGCTTATAACTTTTTGAATATTATTGTATTAGAGTTTACTCAAAACGTGGGTTTACAACTTTTTGTATATAATTATAGTAGTGTTCACTCAAAACGGAGGTTTACAGCTTTTTGTATATAATTGTAGTAGAGTTTACTCAAAACGGGGGTTTGCAACATTTTGTAAATAATTGTATAGTAGAGTTTACTCAAAATGAGGGTTTACAACTTTTTGTATATAATTATAGTAGAGTTCACTCAAAACGGAGGTTTACAACTTTTTGTATATATTTTTATAGTTGAGTTTACTCAAAATAGGGGTTTACAACTTATTGTATATAATTATAGTAGTGTTCACTCAAAACAATTTTTTCTATATAATTATAGTAGAGTTCATTCAAAACGGAGGTTTACAACTTTTTGTATCTAATTGTATAGTAGAGTTTATTCAAAACGGGCGTTTACAAGTTTTTGTATATTATTTTATCAGAGTTTACTCAAAACGGGTTTTGCAACATTTAGTAAATAATTGTATAGTAGAGTTTACTCAAAACGGGGGTTTACAACTTTTTGTATATAATTATAGTAGAGTTCACTCAAAACAGAGGTTTACAACTTTTTGTATATAGTTTTATAGTAGAGTTTACTCAAAATAGGGGTTTACAACTTATTGTATATAATTATAGTAGAGTTCACTCAAAACAACTTTTTCTATATAATTATAGTAGAGTTCATTCAAAACGAAGGTTTACAACTTTTTGTATATAATTGTATAGTAGAGTTTACTCAAAACGGGAGTTTACAACTTTTTGTATATTATTGTATTAGAGTTTAATCGAAACGTGGGTTTACAACTTTTTGAATATTATTGTATTAGAGTTTACTCAAAATGAGGGTTTACAACTTTTTGTATATAATTTTATTGCAGATTTACTAAAAACAGCGGTTTACAAGTTTTTGTATAGTATTGTATTATAGTTCACTCAAAATGGGGGTTTACAACTTTTTATATAATTATAGTAGAGTTCACTCAAAACAGAGGTTTATAACTTTTTGTATATAATTGTATAGTAGAGTTTATTCAAAACGGGCGTTTACAACTTTTTGTATATTATTGTTTAGTAGAGTTTACTAAAAATGGGGGGTTACAACTTTTTATATATTATTGTATTAGAGTTTACTCAAAATGAGGGTTTACAACTTTTTGTATATAATTGTATTGTAGAGTTTACTCAAAACGGGGGTTTACAACTTTCTGTATATAATTGTGTAGTAGAGTTTACTCAAAATGGGGGTTTACAACTCTTTGTATATTATTGTATTAGAGTTTACTCAAAACGAGGGTTTACAAGTTTTTGTATATAATTGTATTGTAGATTTTATGAAAAATGCGGGTTTACAACTTTTTGTATATAATTTTATAGTAGAGTTTACGAAAAACTGGGATTTACAATATTTGGTATATGATTGTACAGTAGAGTTTACTCAAAACGGGGGTTTACAAATATTTGGAAATAATTGTATTGTAGAGTTTACTCAAAACGGGGGTTTACAACTTTTTGTATATTATTGTATTAGAGTTTACTCAAAAAGTGGGTTTACAAATTTTTGAATATAATTGTATTGTAGATTTTACTAAAAACAGGGGTTTACAACTTTTTGTAAATAATTGTATAGTAGAGTTTACTCAAAATGAGGGTTTACAACTTTTTGTATATTATTGTATGATAGTTTACTCAAAATGGGGGTTTACAACTTTTTGTATATAAATATAGAAGTGTTCCCTCAAAACGGGGGTTTACAACTTTTTGTTTATAATTATAATAGAGTTTACTCAAAACGTGGGCTTACTAATTTTTGTATATTATTATATTAGAGTTTACTCAAAACGGGGGTGTACAACTTTTTGTATATAATTATAGTAGAGTACACTCAAAACGGAGGGTTACAACTTTTTGTATATAATTATAGTAGAGTTTACTCAAAACGGGGGTTTATAACATTTTTTAAATAATTGTATAGTAGAGTTTACTCAAAACAGGGGTTAGAGTTTACTCAAAATGGGGGTTTACAACTTTTTGTAAATAATTGTATAGTAGAGTTTACTGAAAACTGGGGTTTACAACTTTTTGTATATAATTGTATAGTAGAGTTTACTCAAAATAGGGGTTTACAACTTTTTGTATATTATTGTATTAGAGTTTACTCAGAACGAGGGTTTACAACTTTTTCTATAAAATTGTATTGTAGATTTTACTAAAAACGGGGGTTTACAAATTTTTGTATATAATTGTATAGTAGAGTTTACTCAAAGCGGGGACTTAAAACATTTTGTTTATTAATGTATTAGAGTTTACTCAAAAAGAGGGTTTACAACTTTTTGTATATAATTGTATTGTAGATTTTACGAAAAATGGGGGTTTACAACTTTTTGTATATAATTGTATAGTAGAGTTTACTCAATCCGGGGATTTATAACATTTTGTATATGATTGTACAGTAGAGTTTACTCAAAACGGGGGTTTACAAATTTTTGGAATTAATTGTATGGTAGAGTTTACTCAAAACGGGGGTTTACAACATTTTGTATATTATTGTATTAGAGTTTACTCAAAAAGAGGGTTTACAACTTATTGTATATAATTGTATTGTAGATTTTAATAAAAACAGGGGCTTACAACTTTTTGTAAATAATTGTATAGTAGAGTTTACTCAAAATGAGGGTTTACAACTTTTTGTATATTATTGTATGAGAGTTTACTCAAAATGGGGGTTTAAACTTTTTGTATATAATTATAGAAGTGTTCCCTCAAAACGGGGGTTTACAACTTTTTGTTTATAATTATAATAGAGTTTACTCAAAACGGGGGCTTACAAATTTTTGTATATTATTGTATTAGAGTTTACTCAAAACGGGGGTTTACAACTTTTTGTACATAATTATAGTAGAGTTCACTCATAACGGAGGGTTACAACTTTTTGTATATAATTATAGTAGTGTTTACTCAAAACGGGGGTTTATAACATTTTTTAAATAATTATATAGTAGAGTTTACTCAAAACAGGAGTTTACAACTTTTTGTATATAATTATATTAGAGTTCACTCAAAACGGAGGTTTACAACTTTTTGTATATAATTATATTAGAGTTTACTCAAAATGGGGGTTTACAACTTTTTGTAAATAATTGTATAGTAGAGTTTACTCAAAACGGGGGTTTACAACTTTTTGTATATTATTGTATAGTAGAGTTTACTCAAAATGGGGGTTTACAACTTTTTGTATATTATTGTATTAGAGTTTACTCAAAAAGAGGGTTTACAACTTTTTGTACATAATTGTATTGTAGATTTTACTAAAAATGGGGGTTTACAACTTTTTGTATATAAATGTATAGTAGAGTTTACTCAAAATGGGGGTTTACAACTTTTTGTAGATAATTGTATAGTAGAGTTTACTCAAAACGGGGGTTTATAACTTTTTGTATATTATTGTATAGTAGAGTTTACTCAAAACGGGGGTTTACTACTTTTTCTATACACTACAAGAAAAAGGGATTTCATTGACGGGTCGAAATTACATCATTAAATGGTAAGTTATAATGACGGTACTTAAACTTTTTTGTTGTTTGATGACCAAATATCAATTCCCGTCATTAGTGATCATGTTTCCCGTCATTATGTGTCCAGGAAAAAAATCCCCATCATTATTTACATAATTTTTTAATAAAATCAAAACTATACTTAAAAAAGAATTTAAAAAATCAATCCACCTCATTATCATCTTTACTATATCCGTTCATTCCTAATAAAACCTATTTACATTTTCATTCCTTTGTTCACGCTGATAACCCTAACCCGATTATCCGCCCTCCACCGCCGCTTTGTTCTTCACTACCCGCCGCCGCTGCTGCTGCTGCTGCTGTTTTCTTTGAAGTTTGAATATTCGATGCACGCTGACAACCATAACCCTTCGTTCTCTACTCTTCATCGCCACTCTTTTTTTTCATTTTCCACCGATGCCTTTTTCTTCACTTTCCGCCGCCGCGCCATTTTTTCTTTACGCATTATCAAATGTGCCTTGGGTATTGGCTGATTATTCATCAGGGTGTCTTGATTTCAATACTGAATCAACTTTCAGGGAGTTTAGTTTGGGCTCTAGATTTGAGACGATTTGGGGTTAGTGCAGGTTTGGATCTACTTGACGAGTTAATTATTAAGCTTTAATCTCTTGTAGCTTTGTCATACTGGAGTTCATTATTTCGTTTTAATTCTTGTGGTTTTTGTATCAAGCATCCTGCTTTTATGGTGAAGAACTTAGATAGTATTGGTCTATTTTATATTTAGGTTTTTTAGTATCTTGATGACAATAGGTTCCATGACTATTCTTTAGTCTTAGTGCTTTTGGTTCCAGTTAGAATTTAAGTAGAATAAATATGTGTTTTTATTGTAGCAGGTCATCATGTGTGTAGTCACATTATATCCTGAGAGGTGCTATTCCTTTTGTCTTTTCTTTCTTTTATGTTATTTTGGTTGCATAAGTAAATGTTTAACCTGAAAACTTCTAATATCATAATGGATGGCAATGTTTGTATTTCACTAATTGTTGTATTATGATGGAAGTGCTATTTTCTCCGCAAAATGGATTGCACTCTCTTGTGTCCCAGTATCGATTAAGTTTATTTGCTTGATCTTTATGAAAATGAATTCATTTGATTTGTTCACTTTGTTTCAAATCTTTTCTTTTTGTTTTCAGAATGATTTGACAAAGACATTATAACCACACCTGGAGTTGGTGTGTATAAGTGCTATATTTATGTGCCTTCTACACGGTATGTTGTGACTTAAAATACGTCATTTTCTCACTGCAATTATTCTGACAATTCTGATCTTCTCTCTACCTTTTCAGGTTTTTGAAAATAAATACCGCAACTTATGTGATCTAGTTATTCTAAGGTAATGTGTATTTTACTTGTTTGTTTCCTTTTATTGAAAATTTAGTTCACATTGTCATAAGTAATAATACAATATTTTTCTCCTCAGTTTCTACTATGGGTCTCATTACTCAAGTATGGAAATTCTTCATTTTTACCTGCTCAGATTAGAGCCCTATATTGTTATGCACCAAAATTTACATGTTACATTTCCATAGGCTTCCCTCATGCTACTTATTAATCATCTTATCACCTGCATATGGTAATATCTATACCAAATTTTCTCTATTTACATCAGTACTTGGCAAATTTCCTTGACTTGTGTTTGAAACTAGCGATAATAATGAATACCGCATGTACCAAAGGTTATGGCTATTAGGCATCTGTCATCACACTTTTAAATCATTAATCTCCACCAATTTCATATTTAGTACTATTGATTATTTAAAGATTTCGTTAAACGTTAATGTATACTTCCATGTTGGGGCTCTTTTATTAAGGCTCACTGCTTTCCCTGAGCTGCATTGGTCATATATGCTTCTTGCATGTTGTATGTTTGTCATTCTCTGTTTCTTTCATATTGTGTATATTCCTTAGTTCAAATATCTTTTTGGAAGTTCTACTTGCATCTTTATACTTAATTGTTGTTATCAGATCTGGGACACATGTTTCCTTTAATATATGGAAGACAATGATTACGAACTGTCTGCTGAGCATGCAATTTGTAGAGGTAGCTAGGTCACCGAACTACTCTAAAATTGTGTGGTTGCTATATTTTTGCATCCCTCATTTTAGTTTGTGCATGCTTATTTTCTGAGTTCTTTGTATCAGATTATTTGTGATTATTATCTTTTTTCATCATGTGGAATTATGATGAGAATTTAATTGAACACAAACTGTGAGCCTATTGCTTTCTTAAGGAGAGTTTGCTTGCTTGTGCATATTTGATAAGTTGAGTTGGATTTATAATTATTTTGTCTTTAGCTTGATTAGTAAGATGCATGTTTTGATTGGCCTAGATCTCTCCACTTTTTGAGTTTATTTGTGTAAGATATCCTAATTGCTTTGTCACAGAGATTTTCAAATCTGCCCATGCACTATTTGTCCTGAACTTTCTAGTTATATAATACTAAACTTTGCAATTTAGATATACAGATCATTCGATTTGATAGTGATAGTTGCATTATCTGAATCATTATATAAACTTGGATCGGGAATTAGTGATATTGATATTGATATTTATTAGTCATTTCAAATTATGTTCTTGCTAGCACCGAGATAAGCTTACACAAATGATATTGGTTTTGCATATTCTAAGGGTTGTAGTTCGAATATTATCTTGCTATTTAATATCGTGAATTACGACTACTCTATTTGTGTGTTGACTAAACATTTGTGCACTATTTTTCACTGAATTTGATATCCTGTGCTAAGTAATAATATAGACTTTATTATGAACTTGATTTTTTGCAATATGTTCTTAAGTCCATTTGCTTATGTAAACTTACAATTTTCATTGAGAGCTTAGTTCTTTAGACTTGCACATCTTTTTATATGACAACTAATCGGATTAGTTACATAAAAGAAAGAGGCGTAAACATATGTTATCTGAGTCAGTGATGATAGTGGGCCCATTAAGGATCGGTATTCCTAATATAAAATAAACCAACTAATGTAAAAACATTTCTCCTAAGAAATTAATGGATAGTATTCCCAATATCCCCATAAAGAACTAGTTTTGTTTAAATGACAGGCCAAATAACAAAGTAGGATTTATCTTTTTTTTGGTAAGTAGGATTCATCTTAAATAATAAATTGCTCAAAGGTTTGAGCTCATGGTAGTCTCATCTTCTAACTGTTATAGCTCTTCCTCATGTTGTTGCCTTTTTTCTCTTCATCTTTATTTTTTTTCTTTGCAGCAATCTTGAGCTCAAAGGTTCCTAGGCGCCTAGGCTGGGACTAAGTGAAAGAGTAGAGATAACAACCATGAAATAAAGTCGTGGGAATCAATTTTGGAATGTGGAATCTAACAACCATGTTCAATGGATTGGCAAGGTCATGTTCAATAGTTGTTTCTGCTTCACTTGCTACGCCTTTAATTTATTCAAACATTTTTCTCGTTTTGTGTATTTAAAAATATGTGGCCTTTTTGTTCAGTAAATTGATTTGTGCTATGTACATATACAATATTTTGTAGGATAGTCAAGAGTGGTAATGAGAGTGTGGATTCCGACTTTGAAGGCTACTGTTGTGCCCCGGAAATCTTCTAATCCCGGAGTTCCTGCTCTGAATACAGAGAAAAAGAGTGTTGTAGTAATTGAATTGGATATGGCTGCTGCCTGCTGCTCTTGACATCCCTACTGCTACGGTAAATCATTCAAGACACATTGAAGTTGTTGGTTCTGCTATCTTAGTGACTTCCTTGGAACCTTTTGCCTGCTGAATCCCCTATTAATGTAGATGGTCTTTTTGTTAAAGCACCTATTGTGCCTTTACATAAAGATACACTTGATGTGCCATTCAATGTTGATTACGTTCTTAATCATGTTTTGGTTGGTGAGAAAGCTGCTTCTTGGGCAAGCTTGTTCAAACAAAACAGAGAGTTCACCATTGAGGTTATTGAATTGAAAGAGGACAATTGGTTGAAATAGAAATAAGTACTCTGTTTATGTGCATAAACATATTCTCATAGTAAATAATTGTAATATGATAATTTGTACAGATAATGGCTTCAAGTTTGAGCAGATTGACGGTTGGAGATCACCTCCTACTTGATACTATAATGGATTCTCATTATTCTGCTAGGTCTGATAGCATGTTCTATCTCAGGTATTGTAAGCTTATTTGTTTTACACAATATTATGCATTCGTAATGGTGAATTGTTGGTCCTTATTCATCAATTGATGCAACTTATGAACAATTCCATTTGTCTTCCTCCTCTAGTGAAGAATATTTTGTCTCCTTTGGAAGTAGAATTTTGAGCTTTGTTAAAATAGCTAAAACAAGATTACTGGGAGTGAGAAATTAACATGAAAAAAGGAATAGATATATTATCATTCAGTGGCTCAATCTTCATCTATTTGATCTTTAATTGGAAATTCTAGAGTAGCAGGGGAAGGAACAAGCGTTATCGGACTGCTCTTAGCTGATTTTAACATTTAGAAGTTAGAGACAAGTTAAACATGCGTAAGTGAATACTGAGTTAACTTTAATTATGATTCCTTTCTGTTGTCATGTATATGTGTGCAGGATTTTGAAAGGTTTTGATGTTTTTTGAAGAAATGTAAAGAAGGATTGCTATGTATCAAATCCCAAGATGGTTTAATTTTGCTGTCAAGTAGCTGGTTTCCCATGAACCCCGAATGATTGAAGGTGCTTAGTGTTTTGATATTAGGAGATCCTACCATTTTGCGTCTACATGTAATTACCTATCTTTTTAATATTTTGAAGCAGCTATACCTTAATGTATATATAGGATACCTCAGTGTATATTTTTTGAAATATTAATGATGATGTCCAACTTTTTGTAGTGTGGTGTATTTAATTGTTATGATATAGTAATATTTCTTTGTAATGACTGATTCTTGCATGGTAATTAATTAGCGGGTTTTCACTTATTAATGACGATAATCTCCTTCATTAATAGGTATAAACTAATATTCAACTTTAGTTATAATGAGAGGCAAATAGTATAATAATGAGGAAATTACTTGTCACTAGAAATATTTATAATGATTGTCTAATCTTGTCATTAAATCCTTGATATCTTTAATGACGAGGCCGGTTCTTGTCATTGAATGCTTTAACTAGAAGGGAAACCATGGGGGGCATGAGGGGAATTTCCGGTTATTAAAAGTCTTTAATGACAAGAAAATGACAGGAATTCCCGTCATTAAAACCTGTTTTTCTTGTAGTGATATTATTGTATTAGAGTTTACACAAAACTAGGGTTTGCAACTTTTTGTATAAAATTGTATTGTAGATTTTACTAAAAACGGGGGTTTACAAATTTTTTTATATAATTGTATAGTGGAGTTTACTCAAAACGGGGATTTGCAACATTTTGAATATAATTGTATCGTAGAGTTTACTCAAAACAGAAGTTTACAAATTTTTGTATATAATTGTATAGTAGTGTTTACTCAAAACGGGGGTTTACAACTTTTTGTATATTATTGTATAGTTTACTCAAAATGGGGGTTAACAACTTTTTGTATATAATTATAGTAGAGTTCACTCAAAACGGAGGTTTACAACTTTTTGTGTATAATTATAGTAGAGTTTAATCAAAACGGGGGTTTACAAATTTTTGTATATAATTGTATAGTAGAGTTTACTAAAAACAGGGATTTACAACATTTTGTATATGATTGCACAGTAGAGTTTACTCAAAACGGGGGTTTACAACATTTTGTAAATAATTGTATAGTATAGTTTACTCAAAACGGGGGTTTATAACTTTTGTATATTATTGTATTAGAGTTTACTAAAAAAGAGGGTTTACAACTTTTTGTATATAATTGTATTGTAGATTTTACTAAAATCGGGGGTTTACAACTTTTTACATATAATTGTATAGTAGAGATTACTCAAAACGGGGGTTTAAAATTTTTTGTATATTATTGTATGAGAGTTTACTCAAAACGGGGGTTTACAACTTTTTGTATATAATTATAGTAGTGTTCCCTCAAATCGGGGGTTTACAACTTTTTGTGTATAATTACAATACAGTTTACTTAAAACGGGGGCTTACAAATTTTTGTATATTATTGTATTAGAGTTTACTCAAAACAGGGGTTTACAACTTTTTGTTTATAATTATAGTAGAGTTCACTCAAAACGGAGGTTTACAACATTTTTTATACAATTATAGTAGAGTTTACTCAAAACGGGGGTTTACAACTTTTTGTATATTATTGTATTAGAGTTTACTCAAAAAGAGGGTTTGCAACATTTTGTATATAATTGTATTGTAGATTTTACTAAAAACCGGGGGTTTACAAATTTTTTTATATAATTGTATAGTAGAGTTTACTCAAAACGGGGGTTTACAACTTTTTGTAAATAATTGTATAGTAGAGTTTACTCAAAACAGGGGTTTACAACTTTTTGTATATTATTCTATTATTGTATAGTAGAGTTTACTCAAAACGAGAGTTTAAAAGCGGAGGTTTACAACTTTTTGTATGTAATTGTATAGTAGAGTTTACTCAAAATGGGATTTACAAAATTTTGTATATAATTGTATCGTAGAGTTTACTCAAAACAGGGGTTTTCAGATTTTCTTATATAATTGTATAGTTGAGTTTACACAAAATAGGGGTTTACAACTTTTTGTATATTATTCTATTAGAGTTTACTCAAACGGGGGCTAACAACTTTTTGTGTATAATTATAGTAGAGTTTACTCAAAACGCGGGTTTACAACTTTTTGTATATAATTGTATAGGAGAGGTTACTCAAAACGGAGTTCACTCAATACGGAGGTTTATAATTATAGCAGAGTTCACTCAAAACGGAGTTTTACAACATTTTTTATATAATTATAGTAGAGTTTACTTAAAACGGGGGTTTACAACTTTTTGTATATAATTATATTAGTGTTCACTCAAAAAGGAGGTTTACAAATTTTTTGTTTATAATTATATTAGAGTTTACTCAAAACGGGGGTTTACAACTTTTTGTAAATAATTGTATAGTAGAGTTTACTCAAATCGGGGGTTTACAACTTTTTGTATATTGTTTTTTTAGAGTTTACTCAAAAAGAGGGTTTACAACTTTTTGTATATAATTATATTGTAGATTTTACTAAAAATAGGGGTTTACAACTTTTTATATATAAGTGTATAGTAGAGTTTACTCAATACGGGGGTTTCCACTTTTTGTATATAATTGTATAGTAGAGTTTACTCAAAATGGGGTTTTACAACTTTTTGTATGTTATTGTATTAGAGTTAACTCAAAACGAGAGTTTACAACTTTTTGTATATAATTGTATAGTAGAGTTTACTCAAAACGGGGATTTACGAAATTCTGTATATAATTGTATCGTAGAGTTTACTCAAAATAGGGGTTTACATATTTTCTTATATAATTGTATAGTTGAGTTTGCTCAAAATAGGGGTTTACAAATTTTTTTATATTATTCTATTAGAGTTTACTCAAATGGGGGTTACAACTTTTTGTGTATAATTATAGTAGAATTTACTCAAAACGCGGGTTTACAACTTTTTGTATATAATTGTATAGGAGAGGTTACTCAAAACAGCGGTTTAAAACATTTTGTATATTATTGTATTAGAGTTCTGTCAATACAGGGGTTTACCACTTTTTATATATAATTATAGTAGAGTTCACTCAAAACGGAGGTTTACAACTTTTTGCATATAATTGAATAGTAGAGTTTACTCAAAACGGGGGTTTACAACTTTTTGTATATTATTGTATTAGAGTTTTACTCAAAACGGGGGAATAGGGGTTTACAACTTTTTGTATATTATTGTATTAGAGTTTACTCAAAACGGGGGTTAACAACTTTTTGTATATAATTATAGTAGAGTTCACTCAAATTAGAGGTTTACCACTTTTTGTATATAATTGTATTACTCAAAACGAGGGTTTTCAACTTTTTGTATATTATTGTATTAGAGTTTACTCAAAACGGGGGTTTACAAATTTTTGTCAATTATTATTGTAGTGTTCATTCAAAACGGGGGTTTACAACTTTTTGTTTATAATTGTATAGTAGAGTTTACTCAAAAAGGAGGTTTAAGACTTATTGTATATAATTTTGTATAGCAGAGTTTACTCAAAAAGGGGGTTTACAACTTTTTGTATATTATTGTGTTAGAGTTAACTCAAAACGGGGGTTAACCATTTTTGTATATAATTATTGAAGAGTTCACTCAAAACGGAGGTTTACCACTTTTTGTATATAATTGTAAAGTAGAGTTTACTGAAAACGGGGGTTTACAACTTTTTTTACAATAAAACGGGGGTTTACAACTTTTTGTATATATTTGTATCGTAGAGTTTACTCAAAACGGCAGTTTAAAACTTTTTGTATATTATTGTATTAGAGTTCATTCAAAATAGGGGGTTTACAACTTTTGGTATATAATTATAGTAGAGTTCACTCAAAACGGGGTTTACAACTTTTTGTAAATAATTGTATAGTAGAGTTTACTCAAAATGGGGGTTTACAACTTTTTGTATATTATTTTTTTAGAGTTTACTCAAAAAGAGGGTTTACAACTTTTTGTATATAATTATATTGTAGATTTTACTAAAAATAGGGGTTTACAACTTTTTATATATAATTGTATAGTAGAGTTTACTCAAAACGGGGGTTTACCACTTTTTGTATATAATTGTATAGTAGAGTTTACTCAAAACGGGGGTTTACTACTTTTTGTATATTATTGTATAGTAGAGTTTACTCAAAATGGGGTTTTACAACTATTTGTATATTATTGTATTAGAGTTAACTCAAAACGAGAGTTTACAACTTTTTGTATATAATTGTATTGTAGTTTTACTAAAAATGGGGGTTTACAACTTTTTGTATGTAATTGTATAGTAGAGTTTACTCAAAACAGGGATTTACAAAATTTTGTATATAATTGTATCGTAGAGTTTACTCAAAATAGGGGTTTACAGATTTTCTATATGATTGTATGGTTGAGTTTACTCAAAATAGGGGTTTACAACTTTTTGTATATTATTCTATTAGAGTTTACTCAAACGGGGGTTAACAACTTTTTGTGTATAATTATAGTAGAGTTCACTCAAAACGGAGGTTTACAACTTTTTGTGTATAATTATAGTAGAGTTTACTCAAAACTCGGGTTTACAACTTTTTGTATATAATTGTATAGGAGAGGTTACTCAAAACAACGGTTTAAAACTTTTGTATATTATTGTATTAGAGTTCTGTCAAAACGGGGGTTTAGAACTTTTTGTAAATAAATGTATAGTAGAGTTTACTCAAAAAGAGGGTTTACAACTTTTTGTATATAATTGTAATGTAGATTTTACTAAAAATGGGGGTTTACAACTTTTTGTATATAATTGTATAGTAGAGTTTACTCAAAACGGGGGTTTACAACTGTTCGTATATAAATGTCTAGTAGAGTTTACTCAAAACGGGGTTTAAGAACTTTTTGTGTATAATTATAGTAGAGTTTACTCAAAACGGGGGTTTACAACTTTTTGTATATAATTGTATAGTAGAGTTTACTCAAAACAACGGTTTACAACTTTTTGTATATTATTGTATTAAAGTTCTGTCAAAACGGGGGTTTATTACTTTTTGTATATAATTATAGTAGAGTTCACTCAAAACGGAGGTTTACAACCTTTTGTATATAATTGTATAGTAGAGTTAACTAAAAACGGGGGTTTACAACTTTTTGTATAATATTGTATTACCGTTTACTCAAAACGAGGGAACGGGGGGTTACAACATTTTGTATATTATTGTATTAGAGTTTACTCAAAATGGGGGTTAACAACTTTTTGTATATAATTATAGTAGAGTTCACTCAAATCGGAGGTTTACCACTGTTTTTGTATAAATGTATAGTAGAGTTTACTCAAAACGGGGTTTTACAACTTTTTGTATATTATTGTATTAGAGTTTACTCAAAATAGGGGTTTACAACTTTTTGTCTATAATTATAGTAATTTTCCCTCAAAACAGGGGTTTACAACTTTTTGTATGTAATTGTATAGTAGAGTTTACTCAAAAAAGGGGTTTACAACTTATTGTATATAATTGTATAGTAGAGTTTACTCAAAACGGGGGTTTACAACTTTTTGTATATTATTGTATTAGAGTTAGCTCAAAACGGGGGTTAACAATTTTTGTATATAATTATTGTAGAGTTCACTCAAAACGGAAGTTCACAACTTTTTGTATATAATGGTATAGTCGAGTTTACTGAAAACGAGGGTTTACAACTTTAAAACGGGGGTTTACAACTTTTTGTATATATTTGTATAGTAGAGTTTACTCAAAACGGAGGTTTACAACTTTTTGTATATTATTTTGTATAGCAGAGTTTACTCAAAAAGGGGGTTTACAACTTTTTGTATATAATTGTATTAGAGTTAACTCAAAACGGGGGTTAACAATTTTTGTATATAATTATTGTAGAGTTCACTCAAAACGGAGGTTTACAACTTTTTGTATATAATTGTAAAGTAGAGTTTACTGAAAACGGGGGTTTACAACTTTTTTTACAATAAAACGGGGGTTTACAACTTTTTGTATATATTTGTATAGTAGAGTTTACTCAAAACGGCGGTTTACAACTTTTTGTATATTATTGTATTAGAGTTCATTCAAAATAGGGGGTTTACAACTTTTGGTATATAATTATAGTAGAGTTCACTCAAAACGGGGTTTACAACTTTTTGTATATAATTGTATAGTAGAGTTTACTCAAAATGGGGGTTTACAACTTTTTGTATATTATTGTTTTAGAGTTTACTCAAAAAGAGGGTTTACAACTTTTTGTATACAACTTTTTGTATATAATTGTATAGTAGAGTTTACTCAAAACGGGGTTTTACAACTTTTTGTATATTATTGTATTAGAGTTTACTCAAAACGAGAGTTTACAACTTTTTGTATATAATTGTATAGTAGAGTTTACTCAAAACGGGGTTTACAAAATTTTGTATATAATTGTATCGTAGAGTTTACTCAAAATAGGGGTTTACAAATTTTCTTATATAATTGTATAGTAGAGTTTACTCAAAATAGGGGTTTACAACTTTTTTTATATTATTGTATTAGAGTTTACTCAAATGGGGGTTACAACTTTTTGTATATAATTATAGTAGAATTTACTCAAAACGCGGGTTTACAACTTTTTGTATATAATTGTATAGTAGAGGTTACTCAAAACAGGGGTTTACAACATTTTGTATATTATTGTATTAGAGTTTACTCAAAACAGGGGTTTACAACTTTTTATATATAATTATAGTAGAGTTCACTCAAAACGGAGGTTTACAACTTTTTGTATATAATTGTATAGTAGAGTTTACTCAAAACGGGGGTTTACAACTTTTTGTATATAATTGTATTAGAGTTTTACTCAAAACGGGGGAATAGGGGTTTACAACTTTTTGTATATTATTGTATTAGAGTTTACTCAAAACGGGGGTTAACAACTTTTTGTATATAATTATAGTAGAGTTCACTCAAATTAGAGGTTTACAACTTTTTGTATATAATTGTATTACTCAAAACGAGGGTTTACAACTTTTTGTATATTATTGTATTAGAGTTTACTCAAAACGGGGGTTTACAAATTTTTGTCAATTATTATTGTAGTGTATTCAACTAAGGATCTAGATTTAAGTGTTCTTGCTAATTAAGCTAATAACACGTTTTATTGAAAAGAAAACAAGAAGGAAAATTGAAATACTTACTAGATTAGGATAATAAGAACGAAAATGAAGAACAAAGATAGGAGCAAGCTTAGATCCACCCTCGGAATCGCACTTCGGGTTTCTCCAAGTTTGAGAATGTCGCACAAAGGTTGCTCACACCTTTGATATATTCTCGAGTTAACCCTTCACCCATTCGCAAGGAAAAGTTTTAACTGTTTGTTTCAATCACTGAAACTTGAAATATATAATATTTTCACTCAAATATAACTTGGTTTATACATGGTAAGTATACAAGCTTATATAGAACTAAAACTAAGAGAACTTCTCCCAAATAGGCAATGTGGGACAAAAATACTTATACTTTGTCAATTTGGGAGCTAAGCTTCACTCAAATCGATGTGGGAGAATGTGGAAGGAGCAAGACACGTCCAAGGCATGTCTAGGACAAGTCTTGGACATGTCTTGGGCACAATCTTGGACAAGGTCCATTTTTAGTAGGGAAAGTTTCCAAAATTTAAGGTGAAAAAGGTATCGTGTTTTTGAAGGGTAAAAAGGGTAGATTATTGTAGGATAGGGCCTAGGATACCTTTATGGTATAGGTTACTTGGGAACGGAGGGTTTAGTTTCCCAAAATGGAAAGCCGAAGGTCGGATTTGGCAAAACTGCCATTTTGGGAAGGGTTATGCAAAAATTGGTCAAAACTCCCAAAAATACCCCTACCCCTTATTACATGTCAAAACAAAACGAAAATAAAGTTTATTACAAGTTATTCATCGAAATAATATATAAGTCTTCAATCTTATTTGTGTCATTCCCTCCCGGCTGAAAATGATTCGTCCTCGAATCAACAAAATGTCGTTTGAGTCCTCCGCCGCAAGTATGACATCATAAAACACCTCCAGTCTCCTCGTAAGTATGTCAGGGTCAAAACAAACACGAACAAGTGCACGAGGTCGTGCCTCACTAATCCGCACCAAAGATGTTGGAGGAAATGTACGAGGTTGGGAACTCGTATGAACCTTTGCAAGAATCAAAAATTTTTGTGTAGGCAAAATCGTCCTACATATGTGCTTTATAGCACCCTCCAAACACACGTCCTCCAGAGAAGTATCCGTACATGAATTCTGCAAAACGTGAACATGCTCAACAATACCAAGATTAGTCATAGAATGTACGTGAGCAACATCAATCGTATTATGTACATGATTCTCCACACAAACGTCAGAATTACCCAAATCTTGGATATCCGTATCCGAACCCAATGCAATGTCAACAATAATCTCATCCGGCGTGGTAACCACATCATGCAAAGAAGTATCAACAATACTATCAAAAAAACATGGCAAAGTAGATTCACCAACAAGTCCATTGACTATAGCATCATCAACGATAACCGAATCAGCCACGGTGTTGGCCTCAAACTGAACAGGAGTATCATAGACGACCTCAGTAGAAGGTTGAGGAACAACACAATCATTAGGCATATATTTTGGTGCCTTGCCACGTATAGCTTCTTCGCGGGTGATACCATACTTTTGAAAGAAAAGATCATCCGCAGCCTTCCACTTTGCCTCAAGTGCTTTCCTCCGCTCCACACGTTCTAATTCCTGCTTTTCTCGTTTTGCCTCAAAATCAAGTAGTCCCCTATCAACCCAACGACCACCAACCCTTTTATCACGACCACGAACAGCACCAAGAGTACCAATTCCACGTTGAGTAATGTGAGATGTTAACTTCGCAATTTGCGCACTCAAATGCGTATGAAAATGGTCAATACGATGAGAAAAACTGTCATTGAATGATTGAATGTCTAGACGCCAAGGAGAATCTTTTTTGTACACTCGAGCCATCGTCAAAGACCTCACAATCCACTCGTGTTTCACTCTCCCTCAATAACTCACGAAAGGTGATGTCCAACCGTCGAAACAAATCAAAGTAGAGCAAATTCGGACAATTCCACAAAAGAAAGAACTAGGGTTTATAATTTCTGGAACAGGAACACGAAATGGCATCAATTTTCACGACCAAACGGTATGGAATTTGAAAAGACTCAAAGAACGAAACTTATAGTCCATTAATGTTTCTTCAAGACTGTGAAGTTTCAGGAAAATTGAACATGGATAGCCACGTCAAAATAAATTCGTAAACAGATGACTACACAGATAGATTTTCGGACAGAAATAGATTAGCACGTTACAGAGACATTTGGGAAGAATTGGTCGATAATTTGGATAAACACAAAGGACGAAAGTTGTAGAAAAGACAATTTCCTATAATTTTAGAAAAAAATTCACGCATTTCCGACCACTACAACTCCGGAAAAAAGAATTATTTCACAAAGGTTCCAGAAAAACGCACAGGATATTGCTGGGCAGATTTGACCAAGCTAAACTCCGAATTTGGCAAAGTCATAAAGAGACAAAATATACATAAATAAACGATCTATCAACTGGTAAAATTTGATAAATTTACGACGTGTTTTGAATATGAAACGACTTGAACAAATACGGAATTCGGATTGGACAGATTCAAAGAAAATGATGTGAACAAGGATGAACAAGAAATTCACTAGATGAACACCTAAATCCCAAAGCTCTGATACCAAATGATATGAAAAACAAAAGATCTAGATTCAAGTGTTCATACAACTTAGCAATTAAATATGTTTTGAATCAAGAAAAACAAGAGGAATAAGAACTTACACGAATTTGAAAAGATAAGGACAAAAATGGATAGATGAGCAAGGCTTAGATCCACCCTCGGAATCGCACTTCGGGTTTCTCCAAGTTTGAGAATGTCGCACAAAGGTTGCTCACACCTTTGATATATTCTCGAGTTAACCCTTCACCCAGTCGCAAGGAAAAGTTTTAACTATGTTTGTTTCAATCACTGAAACTTAAAATATATAATATTTTCGCTCAAATATAACTTGGTTTATACATGGTAAGTATACAAGCTTATATAGAACTAAAACTAAGAGAACTTCTCCCAAATAGGCAATGTGGGACAAAAATACTTATACTTTGTCAATTTGGGAGCTAAGCTTCACTCAAATCGATGTGGGAGAATGTGGAAGGAGCAAGACACGTCCAAGGCATGTCTAGGACAAGTCTTGGACATGTCTTGGGTGAAAACTTGGACAAGGTCTATTTTTAGTAGGGAAAGTTTCCAAAATTTAAGGTGAAAAAGGTATCGGGTTTTTGAAGGGTAAAAAGGGTAGATTATTGTAGGATAGGGCCTAGGATACCTTTATGGTATAGGTTACTTGGGAACGGAGGGTTTAGTTTCCCAAAATGGAAAGCCGAAGGTCGGGTTTGGCAAAACTGCCATTTTGGGAAGGGTTATGCAAAAATTGGTCAAAACTCCCAAAAATACCCCTACCCCTTATTACATGTCAAAACAAAACGAAAATAAAGTTTATTACAGGTTATTCATCGAAATAATATATAAGTCTTCAATCTTCTTCGTGTCAATTAAGCCTTGTTACTTGTTGTTAAATATGATACTAAGTATTGGATACTCAGTAGTGTATGTGTGTGATTTCAGTTGCTAGATTCAGTGGATTGATGTGTATAATAAACTAAGTGCAGAATGTAAATGCAGAAAGTAAGTAGGCAGATTTTATAGTGGTTCCAGGTGGTGTAATCCTGTCAGTCCACTCTTCTCCTGTGATGTTGGAGGTAATTCACTAGAGATCTTTGGTGTATCTGTTACAAAGATTCCTATGATTGCTTGTCCTTCACCAATGACTATGGCTTCACAAACTGAAAACTAGGAACAGGTAGGATTGCTGCTCCAAAGTCTTCCACTGGTCCTTGAAGGGTAGAATTACCTCTTCACCAGCTCCACCACAAACAACAGTCTTTCACACCCAACAGATGCTTCACTGTCTTCAGCAGGTTCTTTATAAGATAAAGATTGAATCAAATAAATGATTCAGTTGCAGCAGCTTGATTAGGATGATATAATCAGCAACTTGCAGTCTTCAAGTGTGTATACTTGATGTAGTTTGAATACAGAATACACTTGAAGAATCTTTCAAGATCAGTAGCTTTAAGTTCAGTAAGTTCAGCAGGGTGTTTTTCAGCTCAGAATTGTCTCTTATATTTTTCTCTTAAAGTTCATCAATCATCTCTTACTTTCTGAGTTGAAGGTCCTCTATTTATAGGTAGGAGTGCATGTGACTTGTATTTGAAATTCAAATGTAACCGTTCCTGGTTTTTGTCCCATCTGATTTGCTTTTCTGTCACTATTCATAGGACTGACACTGTCAGAATTCCTTTTTGACAGTGCAGTCTATCCACCCTTTGACTTATAAACATTGGATAAAAATCTGAATCATCCCAACGTTCTTTTAATCTCAGCCTTTGATTTGTTTCATAAGTCAGAGGTAGTTAGCTGTCCTTATCCATGTAATCTTCCAATATGATCTTGAATTAATCAAGGTATATTATCAGCAGGTTCATCAGTCTGCTGAGATACCTATCAGTCTGCTGAACAATAATTTGCTTTGTATAAAATACAATGCAGCTGATTTCTTTTATCTAACTTTTATTTGTGAAGTTAGATTACACCTTTTTAAATATAACCAAGTTCCAAACATCATCCAACTTATGGAACTTAGACCTACACAAGGTATATGTAATCAGTTTAGGTCATCACAGACTTGCCTAAATTCTGATTCCATATCCTTGACTTAAATTACTAAGTTTGATCCCTTAGCCTTCTGTAACTGAGTTTGAGCCCTCAGCCTTCAGTCTTCAGCAGGTTCCTGACAAGTCTACTGACCTATCTACCCTACTGATATAGATCAGTTTGCTGATATAAGTCAGCTGACCTTTACAGTGCTTGTTTGATGAAACCTATACAAGGATCAAACTCTAATAAGCCTATAAAATTGATCTAGACATATTTTTGCCTTTGCACTATAACATCTAGTCTGGCACTCATCATCAAAACAAAAAAATAAGTCCAACAATTTCCCCCTTTTTGGTGATGATGCCACTACCCTCACCTAACAGCAAAGCAAAAAAGATTAAAACAAAAATAGAACAAATTTCAGTCAATTCTCATTATAATTAATTGTTCACAGTTATTACAATCTGGATGCAACAAAGATAGAATATAGTAAGTGTGATGATCTACTGTCTTCTTTCTCTTTCCTGTCTAGCCTTCTCCACTTGTTCTTGGTAGGCTCTGATTTCTTCTATCATATCCCTCATTCATTCATTTTCAATCAATGTAAAGTCAATATAAGGATTTACTTCTTTCCACCACTTCCATGCTTCATGCAGGAGAAGATTGATTTGATTCACTCTGAATCCAAACTTCATGTACAGTTCCTTGAATTCAGCAAGTGAGTCCTTTGCTTTTGTGATAGGCAAAATCCTATCACCTCTGCCACTTCTTCCACCTCTTCCACCTCTGCCACCTCTATAAGTTGCCCTTAAGGCTTTAACTCTTGCCTCCCAAAACTTCAATCCCAAGAAAGAGTTTAAACCTTCATGAAATCCCTTGTCATGATAGGGTTTGCTTCTGTTATAGTACTCCTTCTTGTATTGTCTAAGAAAATCATCAGTAAGTTGAACTCTGCCAGGTGCAGGTTGCATGTAAGCATTAGTCTCATTCTCCCATCTTTTCTGTGCAAAAAGTCTGGCAGCCTCTTTTGCTTCTGTTGTTTGGCCTTCTTCCCCCTTAGTGACATTATCAACAAACCGGGATAACAGGCCATGAACACTCTCCTGTGTGATTACCAGATTATTCAAATGTCCTTCCATAATCTCAGTTCTGGTATCAACTGCAGTAATCCTTGATTGCATTGTTTCCTCCAGCCGGGTTAGCCTCTCAGTAAGTTTGGGATCAAGTACAGCAGTTTGTTGTGCAGGAGCAGGTTCAGCAGGTCTAGGAGTTTCAGCAAGTTTGTCAAGTTTTTGATGAATGGAAGTAAGTTGGTCTTTCAAAAACTTTTCTTTCATTGTATTCCCTTGCTTGATTCCCCTCACATCTATCATCATATCATTAACTGCATTTTGAGTAGATGTGAAATTTGAAGCAACTGTGTCAGTAGATTGTCTGTTGTCATTCACTAGCTTCATCAGTTCTTCAAATCTCTGTTCTTGTCTATACAGTTGAGTCCTTAACTGTTGCATGTCATTCCTCACAGTCCTTAACTCATTCAAGACCTCCTCAGGCACTTCTCCAGTCATTCTTCCATCAGTACCATCAGTAGGCTCTTCCACATTGTATTGTTGCCTCTGATTGCTTACCACCACAGCATAACTCATATCCCTTCCAGCAATGTGTGGTCCTTGGTACTCTTCCAGAATAGGATCAATGGAAGGTGCTTCATTCACTGGTTCATCATCAGTTGATCCTTCAATCTGAAATTCTTCATCACTGTAATCATAGTCCAGCAGATGTTCCTCCTCATCAACAACAGCAGCCTGCAGACTATCTTTGCCTATAGTGGCCTTTACTCCAGTAGGCTTGTTGGTCCCTTGAAAAGGCTTTGGTTAAGTTTAGAGGGGGGGTGAATAAACTTAACACTTAAAACTTAGGAGTTAACAAATTCTGCAACTTCAGCAGCCTACTGATACTTCAGTAGTCTGCTGATACCTCAGTAGCCTGCTGATAAACAGTAGTCTACTGATAGTTAAGTTTGCTGAATTTGTGCAGCGGAATTATATCAAAATTAAGCCTTAATACTTGTTGTTAAATATGATACTAAGTATTAGATACTCAGTAGTGTGTGTGTGTGATTTCAGTTGCTAGATTCAGTAGATTGATGTGTAAAATAAACTAAGTGCAGATTGTAAATGCTGAAAGTAAATAGGCAGATTTTATAGTGGTTCCAGGTGGTGTAATCCTGTCAGTCCACTCTTCTCCTGTGATGTTGGAGGGAATTCACTAGAGATCATTGATGTTGCAGTTACAAAGATTCCTAAGTTGCTTGTCCTTCACCAATAACTATGGCTTCACAAACTGAAAACTGGGAACAGGTAGGATTGCTGCTCCTGAGTCTTCCACTGGTCCTTGAAGGGTAGGATTGCCTCTTCACCAGCTCCACCACAATCAACAGTCTTTCACACAACTGTGCTTTACTGTCTTCAGCAGGTTCTTTATAAAATAAAGAATGAATCAAATAAATGATTCAGTTGCAGCAGCTTGATTAGGATGATATAATCAGCAGCTTGCAGTCTTCAAGTGTGTAAACTTGATGTAGCTTGAATACAGAATACACTTGAAGAATTTCTCTAGATCAGTAGCTTTAGGTTCAGTAAGTTCAGCATGGTGTTTTTCAGCTCAGAATTGGCTCTTTAAAGTTTATCAAATTTCATCAATCATCATCTTGTTTCTGAGTTGAAGGTCCTCTATTTATAGGTAGGAGTGCATGTGACTTGTATTTGAAATTCAAATGTAACCGTTCCTTGTTTTTTTCCCATCTGATTTGCCTTCTGTCACTATTCTAGGACTGACACTGTCAGAATTCCTTTTTGACAGTGCAGTCTGTCCACCCTTTGACTTATAACCATTGGATAAAATTCTGAATCATCCCAACGTCCTTTTAATCTCAGCCTTTGATTTGTTTGATAAGTCAGAGGTAGTTGGCTGTCATTATCCATATAATCTTCCAACATAATCTTGATTGAATCGAGGTATATCATCAGCAGGTTCATCAGTCTGCTGAGATATCCATCAGTCTGCTGAACAGCAATTTGCTGTGTATAAAATACAATGCAGCTGACTTCTTTTATCTAACTTTTATTTGTGAAGTTAGATTACACCTTTTTGAGTATAACCAAGTTCCAAACATCATCCAACTTATGGAACTTAGACCTTCTATACAAGGTATATGTAACCAGTTTAGGTCATCACAGACTTGCCTAAATTCTGATTGCATATCCTTGACTTAAATTACTAAGTTTGATCCCTTAGCCTTCTGTAACTGAGTTTGAACCCTCAGCCTTCAGTCTTCAGCAGGTTCCTGACTAGTCTACTGACCTATCTACCCTACTGATATTTGACCAGTCTGTTGATATGAATCAGCAGCCTATTACAGTTCTTGTTTGATCAAACCTATTTATGAATCAAACTCTAAAAAGCCTATACATTTGATCTAGACATCTTTTTGCCTTTTCACTATAACAGCTAGTCTGGCACTCATCATCAAAACATAGAAATAGGTCCAACAAGGCTCCACTACAGCAGCCTCATCAACAACAGGAGTTTCGTCCAAACCCAAAACTTGTTCCAACCTTTGTCCAGGTGCTGTTTGTAACTCAGCAGCCTGTACCTCCTGTTCCAACCTGTGTGCAGGTGCTGTTTGTATCCCAGCAACCTGTACCTCCTGTTCCACTGGTTGAGGATTGAATATATCCTCATTATTCACTTGAAACCCTTCAGCATGACCAATCTTGGTTAGGATAATGGCAGTTTTAGTGAGAGTGCCCTCAATGTCAAATCCATCTTGATATTGAATTGAGTCCTCTGAACTTGCAATTGGCTCATCATGGTCAGCAATCCTTTCTTCTTCCAAATCAGCACTTTGTTGATTTACAGATTGTGCTATAGGTTCTTTAACAAATAAACTAGAGGATTCACCAACCAACCTATTTGCAGCACCACTTAGTCCATCATTGATCAATGCCTCCAGATCATCCATGGTGAGGTCCTGCAGATCCTCATCCATCTCTCCAGTCTGCTGGCCCTCAGCAGACTTGCCAGTCTCAGTAGGTTCAGCTTCTTTGCCATCAGTGAGTCCTTGACCAGTGGCTTCATCAGTTGTTCCTCTAGCCACTCCACTGGTCTTCCCGGGAACATGGGGGGAGGGGGGGTCATCATCAGAATCAGATGAATCACTATCAGGTGTGTACTTTGGATCTCTGAACATAATTGCTCCACTCTTTTTCCCTTCATCCAGTAGATCCATCAGCCTAGATTGCAACATTGTTGTATCTAATAAGTCCAGTAGGCTGTCCACACCCAGCTGATCAAAAGCCCATTCTTCAAATCCACTCATTGGATCAGCAGCTGGTTTCTGATTCTTGTAGAATCCAAACTTCAAAAGGAAATATTTTTGCACTTTTCTGAAGTTAGGATCTACTTTGTCCTTCTTAGATGCCTTCTCATATGGCATAGATGGCTTTCTAGTGGCAGGTTCAGTAGCTTGCTGACCTCCAAAACTTCCCACAAGTAGATTCATTGTTTCTTCAACAGATGCTTCAAAGTCAGTAGTTTGCTGAGGTTGTATATTTGTACCTACTACTTCCATATGTACAACACTTGGTTCCCCCTGACTTACATGCTCATCAACAGGGTTAGCAGTAGACTGCTCTTCCCCCTGACTTCTTGCAACATTTGCAGGGTCTTCAACCAATTTTTCAACTTCCACAGCAGGGACAGGTTCAGTGATTTGTTGTGGTTCTTCAACAGGTTGCTCAACAACAACTTGTGCCACTCCAGTAGATTCAACAGATTCTACAACAGGCTCTGGTGCAGCAGACTGCTGTGATTCTTCCACAGTTTTCTCAACAACAACCTGTTCACTTTCAGTAGGCTTGATAATAGTTATTGGTTCAGCATCAATAGCTTCTCCTATTACTTCTACTTCTTCTTCTACTGTTTCTTCTTCTTCTTGTGCCCTTTGAACCTCTAAGATTTTCAATTTTTTCCCCTTTCCAAGTTTCATTTTATGAACAATCTCTTTCTTCCACTTGGAAAGTGGCTCATCTTCTATTTCAAACACAGTAGACTTCTTTTTTCTCTTTGCTTCCTTCTGTTGTTCCCTCAAAATCTCAACAACAGTTTTTCTAGCAGTTACAGCAGGGTCAGTAACCTCTTCTTCAGCTGGACCCTTAGCAGACACAACAGTCTGTGCAGTTTGCTTCTTTGTCTTCTTAGGCTTCAAGATCTCAGTAATCTTCTTTGTATCTGTAGCATTTCTTTTCTCATAGTTTTCTTTGGTGCAGTAGGTTTAGCAGATTTCTTCATAGTTTGCTTGACCTACTCACCACCAGCATCACCATCATCTTCATTACTGTCATCATTAGCAGCCTCAGCAGCACCTTCATCATCATCCACACCAGGGATAGCATAATCAATCTCTTTCTTGTATCTAGATTGATTAATCTTTTCAGGTGCTACATCAGGGATTTCCAAATGATTCAGCAGGGTCTAAACCATCAATCCTAAGGGCAAGGCCTTGGATTTCCTCTTTCCTTCTCTTTCCTCCTTGGCTACTTTCTTCATATAATGGATAAAATATCCAGCCCAATTAAATTTCTTACTCCTGCAGATAATCATCATTAGCTCTATCTTGGGTCCTGATAGAGTATCCATGCTTCCAACCAGCCCTAGTATGTTCTTTGCAATGAGTTTGCTCAGCAGGTTGTACTCATTCCCAATGTGTCTACAATTGATGCCTGGAATTGATTTGGTGTCTTTATTTGTCTTGATTTTATCAACAAAATCCATCTTGGACAATCCCATTACCTCAGGATTTGTTGGACCACCCACTACTTCTTCAAAACCAAAAACTTCCCTCAGCAGACTTGGGGAAATCTCAATCTCTTGGGCATTCACAGTTGTTTTGAATGCCTCTGTACCTTCTTTAACAACAATATTCTTCCAGAAACTAACCACATTTGTATATGAGATTGTCTCCAATCTGATATTCAGCACATTCTCTAATCCTGCATACCTCCTTATTCTTCGACCTATGTTGATAGCTAATTCAGTTCTATTAGCATCAACAGCAAAGCCTCTGACACTTTGGCTTGATTCAATCTGGACATCAATCTTTTCCGCCATTGTTGTAAGAAAAAGATGAGGAAGAAAACTTTGTAGATCTGTGTTCACACAGTGTAAATTTGTAGTGATAAAGCAGATTTTGCAAGTAGAGAGTATCTTCAGTATGTAGGTCTGTATATATAGATAGAGGATGGTTGTAACTGTCAGAACACGTACATTGATGTTAACCATGATTAATTTGAGTGAATGCTAGCTTGACACGTGGCCCATTATTTTCCAAAACGTATTGTAACCGTTGGATCTTGTAATCGTGGTTATAAAGGATAGAATAAATATCCCGCCAAATGCTCTTTGACTTTAATGAAGTTTGACTGTGTAACGCTCCATTCAGAAGGGTTGTCCTCAACAGTCTGCTGATAAAGATGCTTCAGCAGGCTGCTGACAATGTGACTCTGCTGATCCTTGATTTCTTCTTGTTTTGATCAATTGATAATACAAGATGAAGTTCAATACCAATGACTGATCTGTCAAGTGAACTCACCCAACATGACAAAGACCAATCCCCTTGGCAACCTCATTTGCTCAATTGTCCAAACATAAGTACATGGAATTGTTGATACCAATGACTAATCTGCTAAGTGAGCTCACCCAACATAGCAAAGACTAATCCCCTTGGTGAATTCCAGTACATTGCTACTTATCAGTCAACTTTTATGATTCCAAGTCAGTTCTTAGTTTAGCAAATCTTTCACTATCAAGTGGTTTAGTGAAAATATCAGCAAGTTGATGTTCAGTAGGGATATATAGAACCACCACATCTTTCTTCTCAACATGATCTCTTATAAAATGATGTCTCACATCAATATGTTTGGTTCATGAGTGCAAAACAGGATTTTCAGTGATTGCAATTTCACTTGTGTTGTCACACATGATTGGAATTTCCCTTTCTTCAATTCCATAATCCCTTAACTGTTGTCTTAACCACAGTACCTGTGCACAGCAACTTCCAGCAGCAATGTATTCAGCTTCAGCAGTGAAAGTTGATATAGAGTTCTGTTTCTTGCTGAACCAGGAGACCAGTCTACTTCCCATCAACTGACAGGTTCCTGTAGTGCTTTTTCTATCAATCTTGCATCCAGCATAATCAGAATCTGAGTAGGATATAACCTTGAAGCTTCCATCCTTGGAATACCATATCCCTACTCCCAAAGTCTCTTTAAGATACTTAAGAACTCTCTTGACTGCACCTAAGTGACATTCTTTAGGTTTAGATGGAAATCTTGCACAAACACCTACATCAAAGGATATATCAGGTCTGCTGGCAGTGAGATACAGCAGACTGCCTATCATCCTTCTGTATAAAGTCTGATCAACATCTTTGCCTTCTTTATCTTCATCCAATCTGATATTTGTGCTCATTGGAGTTGATATCTTGGTGTTGTTTTCCATGCCAAACTTCTTCAGCAACTCCTTGGTATACTTGGTTAGATGAATGAAGATTCCATCTTTCATCTGTTTAACTTGTAATCCCAAAAAGTAGTTCATTTCTCCCATCATACTCATTTGGAATTTGCTCTTCATTAGATTTGCAAACTTTTCACATAACAGTTCATTTTCAGAACCAAAGATTATGTCATCAACATAAATCTGTACCAGCAGGGTGTTGTCCTTCTCATTGATTCTGAAAAGAGTTTTATCAATGGTGCCTTTTGTAAAACCATTATCCACCAAGAATTGAGATAGAGTCTCATACCATGCTCTTGGTGCCTGTTTCAATCCATAAAGTGCTTTGTTGACTCTATACTCTTTATCTTCTTGACCTTTAACTTCAAATCCAGGAGGTTGCTGTACATACACTTCCTCCTCTAGAATGCCATTCAAAAATGCACTTTTGACATCCATTTGATATACCTTGAAGTTTTTATATGCAGCATATGCCAAGAATAATCTGATAGCTTCCAATCTTGCAACAGGTGCATAAGTTTCATCAAAATCTATTCCTTCTGCTTGAGAATAGCCTTTTGCAACCAGTCTGGCCTTATTTCTCACAATGGTACCAGATTCATCAAGTTTATTTCTGTAAACCCACTTAGTACCAATGATATTTGCATGACTTGGCCTTTCAACTAGTGTCCAAACTTGATTTCTTTCAAATTCATTTAACTCTTCTTGCATAGGAATTGTCCAATCTGGATCTGAAATTGCTTCTTCAACAAATGTAGGCTCCATTTGAGATAGAAAACAAGTAAACATTTCTTCCAATTGTCTTCTAGTCCTTACACCTTGCTGTACATTGCCAATAACTTGTTCAGCAGGGTGATTCCTTAACCATTGTGGATTCTGGTTTGTTTGATTATCAGGAACCTCATCTTCAGTAGGGTCTGCTATAGCTTCTTCAATAGTAGGGGGTTCAGCAGATCCTTGAACTGCTTCAGTTGTTGCATCAGTAATATTGCCAGTAGGGTGTTCAGCAGGGGCAGTATCAGAAACTTTTAGGTCATTGAATCTTTCCAAAACTTCAACACAATCAGGATCAATGACTTGTTGAGTCTCAGCAGGGTCACAATCTTCATCTTCCATACCAGTGAACTTAGGTTCATCAAACACAACATGGATTGTTTCTTCATGTTTTAGTGACCTCTTGTTCAGTAGCCTGAATGCCTTGCTGACTGAAGAATATCCCAAGAATATTCCTTCATCTGACTTTGGTTGGAATGTCTTCAAATGTACCTTGTGATTTAGGATAAAACATTTGCTTCCAAATGGATGGAAATAAGATATATTTGGTTTCCTTCCATTCCAAATCTCATAGGGTGTCTTCAGCAGCTTCTTGTTCACTGATGTTCTGTTTTGTGTATAACATGCTGTATTAACTGCTTCAGCCCAATATCTTTCAGGTAGCAATGCTTCACAAATCATTGTCCTTCCTGCTTCTTTCAGAGTTTTGTTTCTTCTTTCAGCAACCCCATTTTGCTGAGGTGTACCAACAGCAGCAAGTTGATGTAGTACACCATTCTGTTCACAGTATTCTCTTATAACTTTGTTGAGAAATTCAGTACCCTGATCTGATCTTATTTTTACTACTGTCAAACTTTTCTCATTTTGTAATCTCTTTAGAAGATTAGGCATGCTTTTGAGTGTTTCACTTTTCTTGTTCATAAATATCACCCAAGTGTACCTTGAATAATCATCCACAACCACTAAGGTGTATTTCTTTCCTGTTACACTTGTTGGAGTTATTGGTCCAAATAGATCCATATGCATCAGCTCCAACACTCTATTAGTTGATTGTTTAGTTTTTGACTTGAAGCTTGACTTTATCTGTTTACCCTGCTGACATACATCACATATAGCATCCTTCTTGAATGTGATCTCAGGTAAACCAATCACCAGCTTCTTCTTCACCAACTGATTGACATCATCAAAATTTAGATGATTCAACTTCTTGTGCCATAACCAATTGAGTTCAGACTTGGTATGCACAATCAGGCAGGTTTCTGGAACTGCAGTAGACCAATCCACAAAATACATGTTTTGTTGTCTTCTACCAGCCAGTACAACTTGATCATCACCTCTTTCACTAATGACAATACAGTTGTTTTTGTCAAAAGTGACCTTGTATCCCATGTCACAGAATTGTCCAGTGCTCAACAAGTTGTAGTCCAGTCCTTCCACATATGCAACATTCTTGATTGTAAGTCCATTTCTCACAAGTGTGCCATATCCTCTTGTATATCCAGGTGTATTCTTGTTGCCAAAATTCACCTTTGGACCATCTTTTTCCACAAAGTTTGATAATCAGTGCTTGTTCTTTGTCATATGTCTGGAACATCCACTGTCAAAGTACCAGACACCCTACAAAACAAAGTTAATACATTTTAGGTACCCAAACCTGTTTGGGTCCATAGTGGTCAGTAGTAAGCATGACCCTTGGTAAGTTTCCATAAGCTCTTCTCCTGAAAGTGTCATACTTTAGTTCATACATGTATTCCACACATCCATAAGTTCTAACAGTAGGTTGTGTAGGATTCACATATGATTTCTGGCCTATTGGTTTATAATGCTGTTTGAAGTGACTCTTGTTGTTAGAAGCATTAGCATAACCATTTGTTTGCTGTCTGTTAGGAACAGCCCTGTAGTGTGGAGTCTGCTGAGGTCCCTGCTGAGGCCTTTTATAAGCCGTCTATTGAGTCCTTTGCTGATTCCATTGCTTAGGTTTTACCCTAGCAGCATGGTTATACTGGTTGTTTCTATCAGCAGGTACAGGAATATTCCAATCATCATCAGTAGGGAACAATCTACCTTTCCCCCTGAGATAAGTATCCCTTGAATGATTAACATTTATAGATTTAGGATTCTTATCCTTGGAATACTTCTGACCTTTACCTTTCTAAAGTCCAGCAGATCTGCTATCAGTAGGTCTAGAGGATCCAACAGTCCTATTTTTGGATTTGTTCTTTTTGTTAGGAACTGTTGACTTCTTTGACTTCTGATTTTGCTTCCTTGAAGTATTCTCAGTAGGTTTTACTGCCTCAGCAACCTTACTTGGAGTTGGATCTTGTGCAGGTACAAACTTAGGACCAATTCTGGTACTAGGTTCAGTAACCTTACTGGATCCACTCTTTTTGGATTGTTGAGTTCCAAATCCAAACCCTGTTCTATCACCATAAGGCTTTCCAGATTTGTATACAGTAGAGGAACAAGATGGTTCAGCAGATTCAGATGCTACTGGATGTTCAGCAGGCTTATACTGATTCTGTCCAGCCTCCTTTTCCTTACCTTTGAGAGTCTTTAATTCAGCATTCAATCTTTCAACTTCTACTTGAAGAGCTTCTTTTTCAGCCTTCACAATCCCATAACCAGATTGTATTGTCCTCAGTTGATTGAGGATGGCATCCAAAGCTTCTTCATTGTATGAGTTTCTAGGATTTGAACCACAAGTTGATTCACAATCACTTCCAGCAGGAGTTTTAATTGATACAGTATTGTATACCTCTTCAGTTTCATCCATATTGGCCATCAAAGCATAATCTTCCATATCAGCAACCAATGCTGTGTCATCTGATTCATTTCCTTTTTCAGATTCCACTTCATACCCTGATTCATCTTCAGCAACCATAGCCTTCTTGCCATGTCTTCTTTGTTGACTCTTGGTCTTCAGTAGGTCTGGACAATCAGGTCTAAAGTGTCCAGGCTTCTTGCAGTTGAAACAAAGATAATCAGGTTCCTTACTTTGTTTTAACTCAGGACAGTCAGGTTTGAAGTGTCCTGGTTTCTTGCAATGAAAGCACAGATAGTCATTGTCTTTCTTTGATTCTTCTTTCTTCCTTTCAGTAGGCCTTTTTGTGAAATTTATTGAAGGGGCCTTTCCAGTCTTCATCATCCTGATTTTCTTGCTCAGTAGAGCAATCTGTTCCTGCATCTCATCCAGCAGATCATCTTGTCCTCCAGATGTTTCTTCCTGATGTGAAGCAGCCAATCCAGTTGTCTTTGGCTCTTCTTTTTCAGTCTCAGGTACAAGCTTTTTGCTAAATTCATAAGCCTTAAGATCTGAAAATAACTTGAAGGTGTCTTCTTCATACAGCATTCTCATTTCTTCTATTGCAGTCACCTTCATTTTCCAAACATCTTTTGCAGGTAGTGCTTCCAAGATTTTTGTGTTTATTTCCTCTTTTGAATAACTTACACTCAGCAGGGTAAGTTCATCTAGGATAGCATTAAATCTTGATTCCATTTGCTCAATGGTTTCATTAGGTAGCATCTTGAAGTTTTGAAACCTCTTTTTGACCACACTAATTTTATTCTTTTTTATTGCATCAGTGCCTTCACAGATCAACTGTATCTTGTCTCAAAGTTCTTTTGCAGTTTTGCAATCTTTAACCTTCATGTACATATTGCTATCCAATGTTCTGTAAATGATATCAACAGCAATATTGTTGAGGTTTGCTCTTTTTCTGTCTTCTGCATTCCATTCTCTTTTTGATTTTGGAATGTATTCTGTAGTATCACCCACTGTTACTGACTTGGTAATCTCCAGTGGTCCATCAGTTAGTACATCCATCATCTCATCATGAGTTGCAGCAAGGTATGCCTGCATTCGACGTTTATATTCATCAAATCTATCTAGAGAACACATCAGCATAGTTCTAGCGTACTGGGTGTTATCCATGATGCAAGTTTTGAAAAACCAGTAACTTGAAAAAGTTTCAAAGTATTTTCACAAGCACAACAAGTAGGATTTCTTCAGAACAGAAGCACTGCTCCGATACCAATTGTTGGTAACTTGAAAAGGCTTTGGTTAAGTTTAGAGGGGGGGGGGGTGAATAAACTTAACACTTAAAACTTTGGAGTTAACAAATTCAGCAATTTCAGCAGTCTGCTGATACTTCAGTAGTCTGCTGACACCTCAGTAGCCTGCTGATGAATAGTATTCTACTGACAGTTCAGTTTACTGAAATTGTGTAGCGGAATTATATCAAAATTAAGCCTTGTTACTTGTTGTTAAATATGATACTAAGTATTGGATACTCAGTAGTGTATGTATGTGATTTCAGTTGCTAGATTCAGTGGATTGATGTGTATAATAAAATAAGTGCAGAATGTAAATGCAGAAAGTAAGTAGGCAAATTTTATAGTGGTTCCAGGTGGTGTAATCCTGTCAGTCCACTCTTCTCCTGTGATGTTGGAGGTAATTCACTAGAGATCTTTGGTGTATCTGTTACAAAGATTCCTATGATTGCTTGTCCTTCACCAATGACAATGACTATGGCTTCACAAACTGAAAACTAGGAACAGGTAGGATTGCTGCTCCAAAGTCTTCCACTGGTCCTTGAAGGGTAGAATTGCCTCTTCACCAGCTCCACCACAAACAACAGTCTTTCACACCCAACAGAAGCTTCACTGTCTTCAGCAGGTTCTTTATAAGATAAAGATTGAATCAAATAAATGATTCAGTTGCAGCAGCTTGATTAGGATGATATAATCAGCAGCTTCAAGTCTTCAAGTGTGTATACTTGATGTAGTTTGAATACAGAAAACACTTGAAGAATCTTTCTAGATCAGTAGCTTTAAGTTCAGTAAGTTCAGCAGGGTGTTTTTCAGCTCAGAATTGTCTTTAATATTTTTCTCTTAAAGTTCATCAATCAACTCTTACTTTCTGAGTTGAAGGTCCTCTATTTATAGGTAGGAGTGCATGTGACTTGTATTTGAAATTCAAATGTAACCGTTCCTGGTTTTCGTCCTATCTGATTTGCTTTTCTGTCACTATTCATAGGACTGACACTGTCAGAATTCCTTTTTGACAGTGCAGTCTGTCCACCCTTTGACTTATAACCATTGGATAAAAATCTGAATCATCCCAACGTTCTTTTAATCTCAGCCTTTGATTTTTTTGATAAGTCAGAGGTAGTTAGCTGTCCTTATCCATGTAATCTTCCAATATGATCTTCAATTAATCGAGGTATATTATCAGCAGGTTCATCAGTCTGCTGAGATACCTATAAGTCTGCTGAACAGCAATTTGTTGTGTATAAAATACAATGCAGCTGATTTCTTTTATCTACTTTTATTTGTGAAGTTAGATTATACCTTTTTAAATATAACCAAGTTCCAAACATCATCCAACTTATGGAACTTAGACCTTGTACACAAGGTATATGTAATCAGTTTAGGTCATCACAGACTTGCCTAAATTCTAATTCCATATCCTTGACTTAAATTACTAAGTTTGATCCCTTAGCCTTCTGTAACTGAGTTTGAGCCCTCAGCCTTCAGCCTTCAGCAGGTTCCTGACAAGTCTACTGACCTATCTACCCTACTGATATAGACCAGTCTGCTGATATAAGTCAGCTGACCTTTACAGTGCTTGTTTGATCAAACCTATACAAGGATCAAACTCTAATAAGCCTATACAATTGATCTAGACATCTTTTTGTCTTTGCACTATAACAGCTAGTCTGGCACTCATCATCAAAACATAAAAATAACTCCAGCACGGCGGTTTACAACTTTTTGTATATTATTGTATTCTAGTTCACTCAAAATAGGGGTATATAATTTTTTTTATATAATTATAGTAGAGTTCACTCAAAACGGGGGTTTACTATTTTTTGTATATGATTGTATTATAGAGTTTACTCAAAATGGGGTTTTACAACATTTTGTATATTATTGTATTAGAGTTAACTCAAAACGATAGTTAACAACTTTTTGTATATAATTGTATTGTAGATTTTACAAAAAACGGGAGTTTACAACTTTTTGTATGTTGTATAGTAGAGTTTACTCAAAACGGGGATTTACAAAATTTTGTATATAAATGTATCGTAGAGTTTACTCAAAACAGGGGTTTACATATTTTTGTATACAATTGTATAGTTGAGTTTACTCAAAATAGGGGTTTACAACTTTTTGTATATTATTCTATTAGAGTTTACTCAAACGGGGGTTAACAACTTTTTGTGTATAATTGTAGTAGAGTTCACTCAAAACGGAGGTTTACAACTTTTTGTGTATAATTATAGTAGAGTTTACTCAAAACGCCGGTTTACAACTTTTTGTATATAATTGTATAGGAGAGGTTACTCAAAACAGCGGTTTAAAACTTTTTGTATATTATTGTATTAGAGTTCTGTCAAAACGGGGGTTTACCACTTTTTGTATATAATTATAGTAGAGTTCACTCAAAACGGAGGTTTACAACTTTTTGTATATAATTGTATAGTAGAGTTTACTCAAAACGGGGGTTTACAACTTTTTGTATATTATTGTATTAGAGTTTACTCAAAACGGGGGAACATGGGTTTACAACTTTTGTATATTATTGTATTAGAGTTTACACAAAACGGGGGTTTACAACTTTTTGTATATAATTATAGTAGAGTTCACTCAAATCAGAGGTTTACCACTTTTTGTATATAATTGTATTACTCAAAACGGGGGTTTACAACTTTTTGTATATTATTGTATTAGAGTTTACTCAAAACGGGGGTTTACAACTTTTTGTCAATAATTATAGTAGTGTTCATTCAAAACGGGGGTTTACAACTTTTTGTTTATAATTGAATAGTAGAGTTTACTCAAAAATGAGGTTTAAGACTTATTGTATATAATTGTATAGTAGAGTTTACTCAAAATGGGGGTTTACAACTTTTTGTATATTATTGTATTAGAGTTAACACAAAATGGGTGTTAACAATTTTTGTATATAATTATAGAAGAGTTCACTCAAAACGGAGGTTTACAACTTTTTGTATATAATTGTAAAGTAGAGTTTACTGAAAGTGTGGGTTTACAATTTTTGTACAATAAAACGGGGGTTTACAACTTTTTGTATATATTTGTATAGTAGAGTTTACTCAAAAAGGCGGTTTAAAACTTTTTGTATATTATTGTATTAGAGTTCACTCAAAATGGGGGTTTACAACTTTTTGTATATAATTATAGTAGAGTTCACTCAAAACGGGGTTTACAACTTTTTGTATATAATTGAATAGTAGAGTTTACTCAAAACGGGGGTTTACAACTTTTGTATATAATTTTATAGTAGAGTTTATTCAAAATGGGGGTTTACAACTTTTGTATATAATTTTATAGTAGAGTTTATTCAAAATGGGGGTTTACAACTTTTTTTATATTATTGTGTTAGGGATTACTCAAAATGAAGGTTTACAAATTTTTGTATATAATTGTATTGTTGATTTTACAAAAAATGAGGGTTTACAACTTTTTGTACATACTTGTATAGTAGAGTTTACTCAAAACGGGGATTTACAACATTTTGTATATGATTGTACAGTAGAGTTAACTCAAAACATGGGTATACAACTTTTTGTAAATAATTGTATAGTAGAGTTTACTCAAAATGGGGGTTTACAACTTTTTGTATATTATTGTATTAGAGTTTACTCAAAAAGAGGGTTTACAACTTTTTGTATATAATTGTATTGTAGATTTTACTAAAAAAAGGGGTTTACAACTTTTTGTATATAATTGTATAGTAGAGTTTACTCAAAACGGGGGTTTACAACTTTTTGTATATAAATGTATAGTAGAGTTTACTCAAAACGGGGTTTAACAACTTTTTGTGTATAATTATAGTAAACTGTATATAAATGTATAGTAGAGTTTACTCAAAACGGGGTTTAACAACTTTTTGTGTATAATTATAGTAGAGTTTACTCAAAACGGGGGTTTACAACTTTTTGTGCATAATTATAGTAGAGTTTACTCAAAACAGCGGTTTACAACTTTTTGTATATTATTGTATTAGAGTTCTGTCAAAACGGGGGTTTACTACTTTTTGTATATAATTGTATAGTAGAGTTTATTCAAAATGGGGGTTTACCATTTTTTGTATATTATTGTATTAGAGTTTACTCAAAAAGTGGGTTTACAACTTTTTGTATATAATTGTGTTGTAGATTTTACTAAAAATGGGAGTTTACAACTTTTGTATATAATTGTATAGTAGAGTTTACTCAAAACGGGGGTTTACAACTTTTTGTATATTATTGTATAGTAGAGTTGATATGAATCTGAGTCCAAGTCCTTCTCACGATCCTCTCATATTTCGGGCTGGGCCTAAAACTCAAGTGCAACACAAAAAGAGGCTCGAGGTTTTGGATAAATTAGCCCAATTCACAATGTGGATCCATTAAAAACCATTATATTTGCGTGTGGGCTGCCTGAATAAATGGCCCAACATTTTGGCCTTTATTATGGTATTATATTATATATTTTATTATGCAATATTACTTAAATAAATGACAAAAACTTGGGTGAATTTGGAGAATGAAATGGCGCCACTTTTTCTAGCTTTGGAAAGTGAGAAGTCAAGTTTTGTGTATTCTAAGTACATTGAATCAAGATGGATGTCTTTTGGGGCGCCTATTTTAAGTGCATTGAATCAGGAGCTTTACTTATCCAAAATTGATGATCCACATATGCATTTCATAGTAGAAAACCTGATCTTCAACTTTCGTCAAGGGGTCATCTTCATTTGAATAAGTTATAATGGTCAAAATAGCCTAAACAGCTGCGGGTCAGAAACTGGAGAATATAAAGAAGATACATTGAACCTGGATGAAGCTCCTTGGATGCGCCAATATGCACTTAATTTAGGAAAAACTTTTCATCTTATTATTATGAATTCATGTACTTATTTTCCTATAAATAGTCCTTGTATTTGTACTTTGAAAATCAGAACTTGTTATCAATATAAATTATATTTTATTCTTCACTTGGAAAAGTGTTGTGTGAGTTTCTCTAGAAAGGGAATTCAAATCTCGGATTATCAAGGACTTGAGCAATCCTTGTGGTTATCCATATACCAAGGTGCTTAGAAATAGGTTTTATAAGTGTTGAGGTTTATTCCAAGGTGCCTTCACACAGGTTGTGATTGTGTCGCGGAGCATATTATTCCAAGGTGCTTCCACACAGGTTGTGGTTGTGTTGAGGACTATCCAAATACTTTCAATCCACGATCCTAAGTGTTCATTCGATCTGAAGCCTTCCTCCGGGCGGTTTCGCATCAGTTGGTATCAGAGAATAGCGGATTGACGGTATTATATCCAATTTTCTTTCTTCAAATTTTTTTTTATTATTTCCTGTTGCATATTATCGTATGTATCTGAAGAACCATAATATGCATATAATCGTGTGTATTTGAAGAACACTTTATTTCGCACGAGCATCTATATATTTATATATTTAAAAAAAAGGTGCACAAGTAAATCGTGTGTATTTGAAAAATAATTTGTTCCGCACGAGCATACTGTTCCGTACGAGCAACAAGTTAAAAAAAATATTCATTTTATACACTTCACAATTTTTGTTACATCTTTGAATATCTTCTCTAAAATACTTCACAATTTTTGTTGTGTTCACTTTGGAATTACAAAACTCTTAAAATTCTTGGTTCTTCACTCTTGGTATTTGGGAAAATTCGAGTATCGCTGATTACTTGAAATCCGAATTAATTCTCTAATTGAGTTATATAAACACACCTTTGAGAGGAAGAATGGCTGAATATGAGGATGAAGAAAGAAGGCATCAAACACGGCTTGAGGCCATTGAACAAAGGCATCAACAAAATCTTGAACGAATAACTCAAGAATTGACTGAGCAAAAGATGCACGTTTCGCACAAATGAATGTTGGTCAAGGTGTACAACACACTGAACTTGAACCCAACAATTACTCTGAACAAGAAGATGACGAGGAGGAAAATGACGCAGCAACAGTTTTAGCACCACAGAGAGTTGTGACACCACGGGACACTCTTCAATGTATAAAACAGAAAATTCCGGCATTTAAAGGTAATTCTAATCCTGATGAATATCTTTCTTGGGTTGTTAAAGTTGAACAAAGATTTAATTGTCATGATTATTCGGAAAGAAACAAAGTAAAACTTGCTACTAGTGAATTTGAGGAACGAGCTATTCTTTGGGTCCACAAAACTAATGAAAAGCGCAGGAAATTAAGGCAACAAGCGATTTCTTCTTGGGAGGTTCTTAAAAATGAAATGCATAGAAAATAGGTTCCTGAATCCTATCATCGTGAGCAAGTGAGGAAGTTACAAACTCTCCAACAAGGTGAGAAATATGTTCAAGCCTATCAAGATGAGTTAGAAATGGCCTTTTTTCGAACAGATACCGAAGAATCCGATGAACATACCATGGCTCGATTTTTGGGAGGTTTGCGGCCCGAGATAGCGGACCCAGTTGAAATGATGAATTGCACTACCTATGATTAGATGGTACATGCAGCCTTAACTAAGGAGAAGCAACTCAAGAAGAAGAAGATGCAATTTGCAAAGAATCATTCAGGTACCACACCAACTAAACCTTTTCAATCCAAAGGCGATGGAGGTACGTTTCCTTTTAAAAATTCTGCTGTTAAATATACCCCTCCCCAAGTCGCAAATGACCATCCTGACAAGGAAAAATATACTTTGTGTGGTTATAAGTGTCAAGGGATTGGACACAACGCTAATGAATGTGCTAATAAAAGAGTTTTTATCTCAACCGATGATGGAAATTATCAATCAGCCTCGGAAAAAGAAAATGAACAATCCTTAATTGAACAAGAGTCGGCTGAAATTGATGAAGAAAATGATGAAGGAATTTCATTTGATGAACGAACAATGTTTTTAACAAAAAAAGTCCTTAGCGCTGTATACCAAGTCAATAATGATGAACTACAACGTGAAAGTATTTTTCAAACTCGTCTTATTGGTGGTAAATTGTGCATGATGATTATTGATTCTGGAAGTTGTACTAATGCCGTAAGTGTTGAGGTTTTATTCCAAGGTGCCTTCACACAGGTTGTGATTGTGTCGCGGAGCTTATTATTCCAAGGTGCTTCCACACAGGTTGTGATATAAACCGAATTTCGTAGGATCGTTGATTAAAGCACAACAAACGATTCATCTTTGAAAAGTATATTTTTATGGCTTTTTGAATATATATAACGAAAATAACAAAAGGATATGTAAATACTCCATCTTAGAATATTTACTACGGTGATCCCATCTCAGGAACACCAACAAATTACCCCGTCTCAGGATAATCGAAAGAAGTCCAATCTCTGAAAACTTCTTGAAAGAAACCCAATCTCTGAATGTTTCTTATGATAAAAATTCAATCTCTGAATTTCAACCAAAATAGTTTTTTTGATTCAATAATAAGTTATCTTATATAGGCTACAGACTCCAAGTCCAATTGCCATTTTAGCAATGTGGGACAAAATAACAATAATTAAAAATAATAATAAATATAAAAGGCAATTAACCAATGTGGGATAATAAAAGACTAATTAAAAGACTAAATAAAAGACTCAATCTTCCTCTTGAATTGGGTATTATCTGGGCCACATCATTCCCTCCCTCTTCAAAAGGATTCATCCTCGAATCAACCTGGATCGAACACGAATATCTTGCTTCCATACGTCCACTCAACCACAGAGAAACTCAGAATCACGACATCGCAAAAACATGGAATGGCACGAGTTGAGAAATCAGTGACAACAAAATCCAATGGGCGGCAATGTTGTAAATATGGATCCACATATACTTGTGGCGCTTGTAACGCCTTCAAATCAGCAACTAAAATTGCCGAGTGCACCTTTGAACCATCAGAGTGCACCGGTTTGGTCCCCGGACCACAATCGATTCAGCAAGTAAGTCCACGGGCATAGTGATTGGGTCAACACCAATATCCACCTTGACGTCGGCAATCTCGTCAGAATGATCGGGTACCGGTAAAGGAGAATCAATAGTAGCAACTGGAACAACATCATTAGTAAGTGCATTAGGAACCTCAATGAACTCTTCCGTGGCTGAATCAACAATAAGAATGTCAACCTCCTCGTATACCACAGCCGTAGGGGGGTTGGGAATAACCTATTTATTCGATTTAGCACATGAAGGAGAGAATTTGGGCGGTTTGCCAGCCATAGCTTCTTCACGTGTTACACCATACGTGATAAAGAAAAGTTCATCGTCCGCCTTCCACTTTGCGTCTAATGTCCTCCAACATTTTGCACGTTCTAATTGTCGTTGTTCTGCCTCCAATTTCCGTTGCGCAATACGTTCTAATTTCTGTTCTGCCTCCAATTTCCATTGCGCAATACGTTCTAATTTCCATTGCTCTGCCTCTAATTTCCATTGTTCTGCCTTAATTTCCGTTGCACAATACGTTCTAATTCATGTCGTGGATCGAGGTTGTCACGTAATGCATCTAGGGCAGCCATAATTTCAGCATGTCTTCGATCGGATTCAACTTGATGTCGCTCGAAGTCTGTATGGATGTTGTTGAAAGATGCACATAGTTTATCCATTGCAGCAACTTGCAAACAATCTTCCAAGAACGCAACAGATGATTCCTCGCAAGAACAGAATTTCTGGACTAAGAACGCAGCTGTTTATGAACAGCTAGGGTTGCGAAAATAGCAGCGAAATTCGAAGATGTAAGGAGCTGTTGGGTGCAGCTGCTATTAGGGTTCTTGTGAATCAAGGATTACGACTTCAAGAACAGAAAATTGAAACGCAGCAGCAAAATTCTTCAAGAAAACGTAGCAGTAAATTTCCCAACAAAAATTTTCGTCCCAGCAATAATTTACGGTTCTTGTCACGACCAAACGGTATGGAATTCGGAAAAACACAAAGAACAAAAATTGTAGAGAACGAAATTTTGGTTAAGACTGTTAAGTTTCAGAATTTTTTGACAGGTATAACCCACTCAAATCGAATTCATAAACAGGTCACTCTCGGGTTATGGGTTTTGACAGAAACAGTCAACTAGGTGACGGCGACTATTGTGCAAAACCGGTCGGGACTCTGAAAAAACTCAAAGAATCAAAGTTGTAGAAAAATGAATTTCCTATATGCTCACAAAAGTGCATTCAATTCCGACCACCACAACTCCCTAAAAACAAAGTCGACTACAAGCTGTTCCAGAAAATCGAGCAGAATATTCCGATCCAAATTTGATCAAGATAAAATCCGAATTTGCTAAAGTGCCAAAGAGACAAAAGATATCCAATACAATGTTCTATCTACTGGTAAATTTTGAGGATTTTTAGACTTGTTTTGAATAGGGAACGATTGGAAACAAAGTCGGACAGTCAGATTTCAAGAGCAGAAAATTAGGGTTTCGATCAAGAATAATATGTCACGCCTGATTTACCTCAATACGTAGGGTTCCATGATGGACGAAGAAACGCAGCAGTTGTATCGTAATATGTAGCACTGTTGATTCGGCTGCAATTAGGGTTCTTGGTGCTCAAGAACGCATCAGATTTCTTCCAATAAACGCAAAAGCTTTAATCGCCTAAGCTCTGATACCACTTGATGTAAACCGAATCTCGTAGGATCGTTGATTAAAGCACAGCAAACGATTCAGCTTTGAAAAGTATATTTTTATGGCTTTTTGAATATATATAACGAAAATAACAAAAGGATATGTAAATACTCCATCTCAGAATATTTACTACGGTGATCCCATCTCAGGAACACCAACCAATTACCCCGTCTCAGGATAATCGAAAGAAGTCCAATCTCTGAAAACTTCTTGAAAGAAACCCAATCTCTGAAAGTTTCTTATGATAAAAATTCAATCTCTGAATTTCAACCAAAATAGTTTTTTTGATTCAATAATAAGTTACCTATTCAAATACAAGGAAATGCCTTATATAGGCTACATACTCCAAGTCCAATTGCCATTTTAGCAATGTGGGACAAAATAACAATAATTAAAAATAATAATAAATATAAAAGACAATTAACCAATGTGGAATAATAAAATACTAATTAAAAGACTAAATAAAAGACTCAATCTTCCTCTTGAATCGGGTATTATCTGGGCCACATCAGGTTGTGGTTGTGTCGAGGACCGTCGACAAATACTTTCAATCCACGATCCTAAGTATTCATTCGATTTGAAGCCTTCCTCCGGGCGGTTTCTACTCCAGATTCACTAGTATTTTGGGTTGATCCTGAAGCTTAACTCCAACGCAAAAATAATAGCTACTTGGCTGAAATTTAAGGGTTTTTGGGTGCCATTATGAAAGATTATGGAATAACCAAAGTCCAGAATAATATCTTACTTATTATGGTACCTCATTATATATTTCATCAAGTAATATTACTTAAATAAGTTGGCTGATGCTGACAATTATGGATAAAGATAGCGCCACATTCTTGCAAGCATTTGGAAGATCAAAAGTCAAGCCTGGGATATACCAAGATATAATGCATTAATCAAAGATTTCAAAAGTTCAAATCCAAGATGTAGATTGTGATATTATCAAGTCTGATGTCTATGCTTGCAAAAGCTCAGAATAATGTCCAAAAGATGGCACTTACTATAAGTATTATAAATATATTACTATATATTATATTATGTCATATTAGGTAAATAAATCACAAGTAAGTTGCTGATTTACAAGTTAAAGTGGCGCCATTTTACATTCAAAGAAGTCAAGAAGACAATTTTTGGAAGAATCAGTTCATGCACAAAGAATACTTGGAAACTTGCAAGTATTAATCAAGATACATTGAATCTAGATTCAATGAACCTAGAACAAGGCTTGCATGGATGAATTTTGAAGTGATGAGGTTGTTGAAAAATTGAATATTCCCACCGTTAAGCACCCGCAACCGTATAAATTGCAACGGTTAAATGAATGTGGTTCTGTTAAAGTCACTAAGAAAGCATATGTGAATTTCAGTCTTTCAAAATATGAAGATAAAATTCTTTGCGATGTGGTTCCTATGCATGTCACGCATATATTACTTGGCCATCCATGGCAATTTGATAAACGTGTCACCTATGATGGTTTTCTTAATAAATACACCCTTTCGCATAAAGGAAAGTGTATCACTTTGAGTCCTTTAGCACCATACGGGGCTCACTCTGATCAAGTTAAGTTTGCAAAAAGAGAGAGACTGAGCACGCTAATGCACAAGAACCTACTAATTCTGAAACTGTGATTGTTAAAATGCCTTCTGAGATCGTTAAAGTGAATTGCAAAAGTCATGATGAGAAGATGAATTATGCGGCTGTCCAAAACCCCATTTTATTCATATATAAGCATTCCTATCCGTTAGTCCCTCGTTTGGAATTTAATGAGCACTTTTCTACTCCTTTTCCATGCTATATGCTTATATCTGATCTTGCAGGGATTCTTCCCGATATGGCACTAACCTTTTTGCAGGGATTTGGAGATGTACTAACCTTTTATCTTCAACACAATTTTTACCAATGGGGGCAAGAGTTGTGAGCAAAAAGGAAGAAGGACGTTGAATTAATTTGGGCCGACTTTCGGGCGGATGGACGAGTGAAAGCACCAGAATTGATTGCCGAAAAGAATAAAGAAATTGATAAGCTTGAATTTGAGGAAGAGGAAACAAAGGTTGCTGAGATGACATTTAAAATTGTTACTCTGATTGTTGAAAATAAATTTAATTCTGAGGAGCTAGATTGTCAATTGCAATGCGATAATGTTAAGTTTGAAGAGCCTAAGATTGAGGAGATGGTAAAACCATGTGTGCCACCAGTTGAAGAGTTCCTTAATCTATGTTTGTTGGTATATGATCTTCATGAGAAGAAAACCGGACGGTTAGATTCACCAAATGCAGCCCCTATATTGAGTTTGGATGAACAATTTCTGATCGGTATGGTGAAAAGACAATGCACACTTTTCATGATCCTTTTGCTGCGTATGTTGAAAATAATGCAACATTGAACTGCTGTGATATATTTCTGACACACCGGTCTTCATCGACATTTATATCAAACCAAGATACACTTTTCATGTTGTTGTAGTGAAGCAGGGATCTCAACGTCAGCATGCAATTTTGAAGTTGTGTATTCGACTCATAGTTGATCCAGGTGTTTATTTGGTGATATTTTGGATTTATTTAAGAATGGTGTTTGATTCTGAACTATACGACATTCTTTTAATTCGAGGACGAATCCTTCACAACCGGGAGGGTCTGATATGAATCTGAGTCCAAGTCCTCACGATCCTCTCATATTTCGGGCTGGGCCTAAAACTCAAGTGCAACACAAAAAGAGGCTCGAGGTTTTGGATAAATTAGCCCAATTCACAATGTGGATCCATTAAAAACCATTATATTTGCGTGTGGGCTGCCTGAATAAATGGCCCAACATTTTGGCCTTTATTATGGTATTATATTATATATTTTATTATGCAATATTACTTAAATAAATGACAAAAACTTGGTTGAATTTGGAGAATGAAATGGCGCCACTTTTGCTAGCTTTGGAAAGTGAGAAGTCAAGTTTTGTGTATTCCAAGTACATTGAATCAAGATGGATGTCTTTTGGGGCGCCTATTTTAAGTGCATTGAATCAGGAGCTTTACTTATCCAAAATTGATGATCCACAAATGCATTTCATAGTAGAAAACCTGATCTTTAACTTTCGTCAAGGGGTCATCTTCATTTGAATAAGTTATAATGGTCAAAATGGCCTAAACTGCTGCGGGTCAGAAACTGGAGAATTTAAAGAAGATACATTGAACCTGGATGAAGCTCCTTGGATGGCCAATATGCATTTAATTTAGGAAAAAAATTTCATCT
>CM044903.1:53862988-53903824 GCA_024500145.1 Gentiana dahurica var. dahurica | reverse complement strand
GTTTTGAGTAAACTCTACTATAATTATATTCGAAATGTTGTAAACCTCCGTTTTGAGTGAACTCTACTATAATTATATACAAAAAGTTGTTAACCCCTGTTTTGAGTAAACTCTAATACAATAATATACAAAAAGTTGTAAACACCCGTTTTGAGTACACTCTACTATACAATTATTTACAAAAAGTTGTAAATCACCATTTTGAAGAAACTCTACTATACAATTATAAACAAAAAGTAGTAAGCCTCCGTTTTGAATGAACTCTACTATAATTATATACAAAAAGTTGTCAACCCCCGTTTTGAGTAAACTCTAATACAATAATATACAAAAAGTTGAAAACCCCTGTTTTGAGTAAACTCTACTATACAATTATATACAAAAAGTTGTAAATCCCCGTTTTGAGTGAACTCTACTATACAATTATACACAAAAACCTGTAAACCTCCGTTTTGAGTGAACTCTACTATAATTATATACAAAAAGTTGTAAACCCCCATTTTGAGTAAACTCTAATACAATATACAAAAAGTTTAAACCCCCATTTTGAGTAACTCTACTATTCAATAATATAAAAAAAGTTGTAAACCCCCGTTTTGAGTAAACTTTACTATACAATTGTTTACAAAAAGTTGTAAACCCCCGTTTGAGCAAACTCTACTATAATTATATACTAAAAGTTGTGAACCTCCGTTTTGAGTGAACTCTACTATAATTATATACAAAAAGTTGTAAACCCCCATTTTGAGTGAACTCTAATACAATAATATACAAAAAGTTGTAATCCCCTGTTTTGAGTAAACTCTACTATACAATTACATACAAAAAGTTGTAAACCCCGTTTTATTGTAAAAAAAGTTGTAAACCCGTGTTTTGAGTAAACTCTACAATACAATCATATACAAAAGGTTGTAAACCCCTGTTTTGAGTAAACTAAAATACAGTAATATACAAAAAGTTCTAAACCCCCGTTTTGAGTAAACTCTACTATACAATTATAAACAAAAAGTTGTAAACCCCCGTTTTGAGTAAACTCTTCTATAATTATATTCAAAAAGTTGTGAACCTCCGTTTTGAGTGAACTCTACTATAAGTATATACAAAAAGTTGTTAACCCACGTTTTGAGTAAACTATAATACAATAATATACAAAATGTTGTAAACCCCCCGTTTTGAGTAAACTCTACTATATAATTATTTACAAAAAGTTGCAAACACCCGTTTTGAGTAAAATCTACTATAATTATATACAAAAAGTTGTAAACCTCCGTATTGAGTAAACTCTAATACAATAATATACAAAAAGTTGTCAACCCCTATTTTTAGTAAACTCTATGATACAATTTTATAAAAAGTTGTAAACCCCGTTTTATTGTGGAAAAAGTTGTAAACCCACGTTTTGAGTAAACTCTACTAAACAATTATATACAAAAATTTGTAAACCCCCGTTTTGAGTAAACTCTACTATAATTATATTCGAAATGTTGCAAACATCCGTTTTGAGTGAACTCTACTATTATTATATACAAAAAGTTGTTAACCCCTGTTTTGAGTAAACTCTAATACAATAATATACAAAAAGTTGTAAACACCTGTTTTGAGTACACAAGTTGTAAATCTCTACTATAATTATATACAAAAAGTTGTCAACCCCCGTTTTGAGTAAACTCTAATACAATAATATACAAAAAGTTGAAAACCCCTTTTTTGAGAAAAGTTGTAAACCCCGTTTTATTGTAAAAAAAGTTGTAAACCCGTGTTTTGAGTAAACTCTACAATACAATCATATACAAAAAGTTGTACACCCCTGTTTTGAATAAACTCAAATACAATAATATACAAAAAGTTGTAAACCCCCGTTTTGAGTAAACTCTACTATACAATTATAAACAAAAAGTTGTAAACCCCCGTTTTGAGTAAACTCTTCTATAATTATATTCAAAAAGTTGTGAACCTCCGTTTTGAGTGAACTCTACTATAAGTATATACAAAAAGTTGTTAACACACGTTTTGAGTAAACTATAATACTATATACAAAAAGTTGTAAACACCCGTTTTGAGTAAAATCTACTATAATTATATACAAAAAGTTGTAAACCTCCGTATTGAGTAAACTCTAATACAATAATATACAAAAAGTTGTAAACCCCTATTTTGAGTAAACTCTATTACAGTAATATACAAAAAGTTGTAAACCCCCGTTTTGAGTAAACTCTACAATACAATTATGTACAAAAGGTTGTAAACCACCGTTTTATTGTACAAAATTTTATAAACCCCCGTTTTGAGTAAACTCTACTATACAATTATATACAAAAATTTGTAAACCCCCGTTTTGAGTGAACCGACTATACAATTATATACAAAAAGTTGTAAACCTCTGTTTTGAGTGAACTCTACTATAATTATATACAAAAAGTTGTAAACCCCCATTTTGAGTAAACTCTAATACTATATACAAAAAGTTGTAAACCCCTATTTCGAGTAACTCTACTATTCAATTATATACAAAAAGTTGTAAACCCCCATTTTGAGTAAACTCTACTATACAATTATTTACAAAAAGTTGTAAACCCCCTTTTTGAGTAAACTCTACTATAATTATATACAAAAAGTTGTGAACCTCCGTTTTGAGTGAACTCTAGTATAATTATATACAAAAAGTTGTAAATCCCTGTTTTGAGTGAACTCTATTACAATAATATACAAAAAGTTGTAATCCCCCATTTTGAATAAACTCTACTATAAAATTACATACAAAAAGTTGTAAACCCCGTTTTATTGTAAAAAAAAGTTGTAAACCTTTGTTTTGAGTAAACTCTACTATACAATTATATACAAAAAGTTGTACACCCCCATTTTGAGTAACTCTAATACAATAATATAAAAAAAGTTGTAATCCCCCGTTTTGAGTAAACTCTACTATACAATTATTAACAAAAAGTTGTTAACCTACGTTTTGAGTAAACTCGAATACAATAATATACAAAAAGTTGTAAACCCCAATTTTGAGTAAACTCTAATATACAATTATTTACAAAAAGTTGTAAACCCCCATTTTGAGTAAACTCTACTATAATTATATACAAAAAGTTGCAAACCTCCATTTTGAGTAAACTCTAATACAATAATATACAAAAAGTTGTAAACCACCATTTTGAGTAAAATCTAATACAACAATATACAAAAAGTTGTAAACCCCCGTTTTTAGTAAACTCTACAATACAATTATGTACAAAAGGTTGTAAACCCCCGTTTTATTGTACAAAATTTTGTAAACACCTTTTTTGAGTAAACTCTACTATACAATTATATACAAAAATTTGTAAACCCCCGTTTTAAGTAAACTCTAATACAATAATATACAAAAAGTTGTAAACCCCTATTTTGAGTAAACTCTACCATACAATTATATACAAAAAGTTATAAACCCCCGTTTTGAGTGAACTCTACTATAATTATATACAAAAAGTTGCAAACCTCCATTTTCAGTAAAGTCTAATACAATAATATACAAAAAGTTATAAACCACCATTTTGAGTAAACTCTAATACAGTAATATACAAAAACTTGTAAACCCCCGTTTTGAGTAAACTCTACAAAACAATTATGTACAAAAGGTTGTAAACCCCTGTTTTATTGTACAAAATTTTGTAAACACTTTTTTGAGTAAACTCTACTATACAATTATATACAAAAATTTGTAAACCCCCGTTTCAAGTAAACTCTAATACAATAATATACAAAAAGTTGTGAACCCCTATTTTGAGTAAACTCGACCATACAATTATATACAAAAAGTTGTAAACCCCCATTTTGAGTAAACTCTAATACAATATTATACAAAAAGTTGTAAACCCCCGTTTTGAGTAAACTCTACTATACAATTATATACAAAAAATTGTAAACCCCCGTTTTGAGTAAACTCTAATACAATAATATGCAAAAAGTTGTAAACCTCCGTTTTGAGTGAACTCGACTAGAATTATATACAAAAAGTTGTAAACCCCCGTTTCGAGTAAACTCTAATACAATAATATACAAAAAGATGTGAACCCCCTTTTTGAGTAAACTCTACTATACAATTATATACAAAAAGCTGTAAACCTCCGTTTTGAGTAAACTCTACTAGAATTATATACAAAAAGTTATAAACCCCCGTTTTGAGTAAACTCTAATACAATAAAATACAAATAGTTGTAAACCCCCGTTTTGAGTAAACTCTACTATACAATTATATACAAAAATTTGTAAACCCCCGTTTTGAGTAAACTCTAATACAATAATATACAAAAAGTTGTAAACCCCCGTTTTGAGTAAACTCTACTATACAATTATTTACAAAAAGTTGTAAACCCCTGTTTTGAGTAAACTCTACAATAATTATATACAAAAAAATTGTAAACCTCCATTTTGAGTGAACTCTACTATAATTATGTACAAAAAGTTGTAAACCCCCATTTTGAACGAACTCTAATACAATAATATAGAAAAGTTGTAAACCCCCGTTCTGAGAAAACTCTACTATACAATTATATACAAAAAGTTGTAGACCCCCCTGTTAAATGTACAATTATTTGTAAACCCCCGTTTTGAGTAAACTCTAATACAATAATATACAAAATTTTTTAAACCCCATTTAGAGTAAACTCTGCTTGACAATTATCTACAAAAAGTTGTAAACCCCCGTTTTGAGTAAACTCTACTATAATTATATTCAAAAAGTTGTAAACATCCTTTTTGAGTAAACTCTAATACAATAATATACAAAAAGTTGTAAACCCCCATTTTGAGTAAACTCTATTATACAATTATATACAAAAAGTTGTAAACCCCCGTTTTGAGAAAACTATACTATACAATTATAAACAAAATGTTGTAAACCCCGTTTTGAGCAAACTCTAATAAAATAATATACAAAAAGTTGTAAACCCCCGTTTTGAGTAAACTCTACAATAAAATTATATACAAAAATTTGTAAACCCCCATTTTTAGTAACTCTATTATACAATGATATACAAAAAGTTGTAGAATACCTCCATTTTGAGTGAACTCTGCGATACAATTATTTACAAAAAATTGTAAACCCCGATTTTGAGTAAACTCTAATACAATAATATACAACGTTTTGAGTAAACTCTACTATACAATTATATACAAAAAGTTGTAAACCCCCATTTTGAGTGAACTATACTATAATTATATACAAAAAGTTGTTAACCGCCGTTTTGAGTAAACACTAATACAATAATATACAAAAAGTTGTAAACCCCCGTTTTGTGTAAACTCTACTACACAATTATATACAAAAAGTTGTAAACCCCTGTTTTGAGTAAACTCTAATAAAATTATATACAAATAGTTGTAAACCCCCGTTTTGACTATGCTATACAATTATATACAAAAAGTTGTAAACCTCCGTTTTGAGTGAACTCTACTAGAATCATATACAAAAAGTTGTAAACCCCCGTTCTGAGTAAACTCTAATACAATAGTATACAAAAAGTTGTAAACCCTCGTTTTGAGTAAACTCTACTATACAATTATATACAAAAAGCTATAAACCTCCGTTTTGAGTGAACTCTACTATAATTATATACAAAAAGTTGTAAACCCCCGTTTTGAGTAAACTCTATTACAATAATATACAAAAAGTTGTAAACCCCTATTTTGAGTAAACGTTAATACAATAATATACTAAAAGTTGCAAACCCCTGCTTTCAGTAAACTCCACTATACAATAATTTACAAAAAGTTGTAAACCCCCGTTTTGCGTAAACTCGACTATAATTATATACAAAAAGTTGTAAACCTCCGTTTTAAGTGAACTCTACTATAATTATATACAAAAAGTTGTAAACCCCCGTTTTGACCGAACTTTAATACAATAATATACAAAAATTTGTAAACCCCCATTTTGAGAAAACTCTTCTATACAATTATATACAAAAAGTTTTAAACCCCCATTTTATTGTACAAAAATTTATAAACCCCCGTTTTGAGTAAACTCTACTATAAAAATTATATACAAAAATTTGAAAACCCCCGTTTTGACTAATCTCTAATACAGTAATTTACAAAATGTTGTAAACCCCCATTTTGAGAAAACTCTATTATACAATTATTTACAAAAAGTTGTAAACCCCCGTTTTGAGTAAACTCTACTATATATATACAAAAAGTTGTAAACCTCCGTTTTGAGTGAACTCTACTATAATTATGTACAAAAAGTTGTTAACCCCCGTTTGAGTAAACTCTAATACAACAATATACAAAAAGATGTAAACCCCCGTTTTGAGTAAACTCTACTATACAATTATATACAAAAAGCTGTAAACCCCCGTTTTGAGTAAACTCTACTACAAATAAATACAAAAAGTTTTAAACCTCGGTTTTGAGTGAACTCTACTATAATTATATACAAAAAGTTGTTAACCCCCGTTTGAGTAAACTCTAATACAACAATATACAAAAAGATGTAAACCCCCATTTTGAGTAAACTCTACTATACAATTATATACAAAAAGTTGTAAACCCCCGTTTTGAGTAAACTCTACTACAAATAAATACAAAAAGTTTCAAACCTCGGTTTTGAGTGAACTCTACTATAATTATATACAAAAAGTTGTTAACCCCGGTTTCGAGTAAACTCTAATACAATAATATACAAAAAGTTGTGAACCCCTGTTTTTATTCAACTCTACTATACAATTATATACAAAATGTTGTAAACCCCCGTTGTGAGTAAACTCTAATGCAATAATATGCAAAAAGTTGTAAACCCCCGTTTTTAGTAACTCTACTATACAATTATTTACAAAAAGTTGTAAACCCCCGTTTCGAATAAACTCTACTATAATTATATACAAAAAGATGTAAACCACTGTTTTGAGTGAACTCTACTATAATTATATACAAAAAGTTATAAACCCTCATTTTGAGTGAACTCTAATACAATAATATAAAAAAGTTTTAAACCCCCGTTTTGAGTAATTATATACAAAAAGTTGTAAACCCACGTTTTATTACAAAAAAGTTGTAAACTCCCGTTTTAAGTAAACTCTACTATACAATTATATACAAAAAGTTGTAAACCCCCGTTTTGAGTAAACTCTAATACAAAAATATACAAAAACTTGTAAACCCCTGTTTTAAGTAAACTCTACTACACAATTATATACAAAAAGTTGTAAACCTCCATTTTGAGTGAACTCTACTATAATTATATACAAACAGTTGTAAACCCCCATTTTGAGTAACTCTACTATTCAATTATATACAAAAAGTTGTAAACCCCCATTTTGAGTAAACTCTACTATACAATTCTATACAAAAAATTGTAAACCCCCGTTGTGAGTAAACTCTACTATAATTATATACAAAAAGTTGTGAACCTCCGTTTTGAGTGAACTCTACTATAATTATATACAAAAAGTTGTAAACCCCCGTTTTGAGTGAACTCTAATACAATAATATTCAAAAAGTTGTAATCCCCCGTTTTGAGTAAACTCTACTATAAAATTACATACAAAAAGTTGTAAACCCCATTTTATTGTAAAAAAAGTTGTAAACCTGTGTTTTGAGTAAACTCTACTATACAATTATATACAAACAGTTGTACACCCCCGTTTTGAGTAAACTCTAATACAATAATATACAAAAAGTTGTAAACCCCTGTTTTGAGTAAACTCTACTATACAATTATTAACAAAAAGTTGTAAACCCCCGTTTGGAGTAAACTCTTCTATAATTATATCCAAAAAGTTGTGAACCTCCGTTTTGAGTGAACTCTACTATTAGTATATACCAAAAGTTGTTAACCCACGTTTTGAGTAAACTCTAATACAATAATATATAAAAAGTTGTAAACCCCCGTTTTGAGTAAACTCTAATATACAATTATTTACAAAAATTTATAAACCCCCATTTTGAGTAAACTCTACTATAATTATATACCAAAAGTTGCAAACCTCCATTTTGAGTAAACTCTAATACAATAATATACAAAAAGTTGTAAACCATCAATTTGAGTAAACTCTAATACAATAATATACAAAAAGTTGTAAACCCCCGTTTTGAGTAAACTCTACAATACAATTATGTACAAAAGGTTGTAAACCCCCGTTTTATTGTACAAAATTTTTTAAACTCTTTTTTTTGAGTAAACTCTACTATACAATTATATACAAAAATTTGTAAACCCCCGTTTTAAGTAAACTCTACCATACAATTATGTACAAAAAGTTATAAACCCTCGTTTTGAGTAAACTCTAATACAATAATATACAAAAAGTTGTAAACCCCCGTTTTGAGTAAACTCTACTATAAAATTATATACAAAAAGTTGTAAACCTCCATTTTGAGTTAACTTTACTAGAATTACATACAAAAAGTTGTAAACCCCCGTTCCGAGTAAACTCTAATACAATAATATACAAAAAGTTGTAAACCCCCGTTTTGAGTAAACTCAACTATACAATTATATACAAAAAGCTGTAAACCTCCGTTTTGAGTAAACTCTACTATAATTATATACAAAAAGTTATAAACCCCCGTTTTGAGTAAACTCTAATACAATAAAATACAAAAAGTTGTAAACCCCCGTTTTGAGTAAATCTAATACAATAATATACTAAAAGTTGTAAACCCCCGTTTTGAGTAAACTCTACTATACAATTATTTACAAAAAGTTGTAAACCCCTGTTTTGACTAAAATCTACAATAATTATATACAAAAAGTTGTAAACCTCCATTTTGAGTGAACTCTACTATAATTATAACAAAAAGTTGTAAACCCCTATTTTGAGCGAACTATAATACAATAATATAGAAAAGTTGTAAACCCCCGTTTTGAGAAAACTCTACTATACAATTACATACAAAAAGTTGTAGACCCCCGTTTAAATGTACAAAAATTTGTAAACCCCCTTTTTGTGTAACTCCACTGTACAATTATATACAAAAATTTGTAAACCCCCGTTTTGAGTAAATTCTAATACAACAATATACGAAATTTTGTAAACCCCATTTTGAGTAAACTCTACTTGACAATTATTTACAAAAAGTTGTAAACCCCCATTTTGAGTAAACTCTACTATAATTATATTCAAAAAGTTGTAATCATCCGTTTTGAGTAAACTCTAATACAAGAATATACAAAAAGTTGTAAACCCCCGTTTTGAGTAAACTCTACTATACAATTATATACTAAAAGTTGTAAACCCCCCGTTTTGAGAAAACTGTACTATAAAATTATAAACAAAATGTTGTAAACCGCCGTTTTGAGCAAACTCTAATAAAATAATATACAAAAAGTTGTAAACCCCCGTTTTGAGTAAACTCTACAATAAAATATATAAAAAAATTTGTAAACCCCTATTTTTATTAAACTCTATTATACAATTATATACAAAAAGTTGTAGAAACCTCTATTTTGAGTGAACTCTGCTATAATTATATACAACGTTTTGAGTAAACTCTACTATACAATTATATACAAAAAGTTGTAAACTCCCATTTGAGTGAACATACTATAATTATATACAAAAAGTTGTTAACCGCCGTTTTGAGTAAACAGTAAAACAATAATTTACAAAAAGTTATAAACCCCCATTTTGAGTAAACTCTACTATACAATTATATACAAAAAGTTGTAAACCCCTGTTTTGAGTAAACTTTAATAAAATTATATACAAATAGTTGTAAACCCCCGTTTTGACTATACTATACAATTATATTCAAAAAGTTGTAAACCTCTGTTTTGAGTGAACTCTATTAGAATCATATACAAAAAGTTGTAAACCCCCGTTCTGAGTAAACTCTAATTCAATAATATACAAAAAGTTGTAAATCCCCGTTTTGAGTAAACTCTACTATACAATTATATACAAAAAGCTATAAATCTCCGTTTTGAGTAAACTCTACTATAATTATATACAAAAAGTTGTAAACCCCCGTTTTGAGTAAACTCTATTACAATAATATTCAAAAAGTTGTAAACCCCCGTTTTGAGTAAACACTAATAAAATAATATACTAAAAGTTGTAAACCCCAGCTTTCAGTAAACTCCACTATACAATTATTTACAAAAAGTTGTAAACCTCCGTTTTGAGTAAACTCTACTATAATTATATACAAAAAGTTGTAAACCTCCGTTTTAAGTGAACTCTACTATAATTATATACAAAAAGTTGTAAACCCCCGTTATGAGCTAATACAATAATATACAAAAAGTGGTAAACCCCCGTTTTGAGTTACAATTATATAAAGTTGTAAACCTCCGTTTTGAGTGAACTCTACTATAATTATATACAAAAAGTTGTTAACCCCCGTTTTGAGTAAACTCTAATACAACAATATACAAAAAGTTGTAAACCCCCGTTTTAGTCAACTCTACTATACAATTATATACAAAATGTTGTAAACCCCCGTTTTGAGTGAACTCTATTATACAATTATTACAAAAAGTTATAAACCCCCGTTTTGAGTAAACTCTACTATAATTATTTACAAAAAGTTGTAAACCCCAGTTTTGAGTAAACCCTAATACAATGATATACAAAAAGTTGTAAACCCCCGTATTGAGTAAACTCTACTATACAATTATATACAAAAAGTTGTAAACCCCCGTTTTATTGTACAAAAAGTTGTAAACCCCCGTTTTGAGTAAACTCTACTATATAATTATATACAAAAAGTTGTAAACCCCCGTTTTGAGTAAACTGTAATACATTAATATACAAAAAAGTTGTAAACCCCCCGTTTTGAGTAAACTTCTATACAATTATATACAAAAAGTTGTAAACCCCCGTTTTGAGTGAACACTATTATACAATTATATACAAAAAGTTATAAACCACCGTTTTGAGTAAACTCTACTATAATTATTTACAAAAAGTTGTAAACCCCCGTTTTGAGTAAACCCTAATACAATGATATACAAAAAGTTGTAAACCCCTGTTTTGAGTAAACTCTACCATACAATTATATCCCGTTTTATAGTACAAAAGTTGTAAACCCCCGTTTTGTGTAAACTCTACTATAGAATTATGTACAAAAAGTTGTAAACCCCCGTTTTGAGTAAACTCTACTAAAATTATATTCAAAAAGTTGTAAACCTCCGTTTTGAGTGAACTCTACGATAATTATATACAAAAAGTTGTTAACCCCCATTTTGAGTAAACTCTACTATACCATTATTTACAAAAAGTTGTAAACCCCCGTTTTGAGTAAACTCTAATACAATAATATACAAAAAGTTATAAACCCCCATTTTGAGTAAGCTCTATTATACAATTATTTACAAAAAGTTTTAAACCACCGTTTTGAGTAAACTCTACTATATATATACAAAAAGTTGTAAACCTCCGTTTTGAGTGAACTCTACTAGAATCATATACAAAAAGTTGTAAACCCCCGTTCTGAGTAAACTCTAATACAATAATATACAAAAAGTTGTAAACCCTCGTTTTGAGTAAACTCTACTATACAATTATATACAAAAAGCTATAAACCTCCGTTTTGAGTGAACTCTACTATAATTATATACAAAAAGTTGTAAACCCCCGTTTTGAGTAAACTCTATTACAATAATATACAAAAAGTTGTAAACCCCTATTTTGAGTAAACGTTAATACAATAATATACTAAAAGTTGCAAACCCCTGCTTTCAGTAAACTCCACTATACAATAATTTACAAAAAGTTGTAAACCCCCGTTTTGCGTAAACTCGACTATAATTATATACAAAAAGTTGTAAACCTCCGTTTTAAGTGAACTCTACTATAATTATATACAAAAAGTTGTAAACCCCCGTTTTGACCGAACTTTAATACAATAATATACAAAAATTTGTAAACCCCCATTTTGAGAAAACTCTTCTATACAATTATATACAAAAAGTTTTAAACCCCCATTTTATTGTACAAAAATTTATAAACCCCCGTTTTGAGTAAACTCTACTATAAAAATTATATACAAAAATTTGAAAACCCCCGTTTTGACTAATCTCTAATACAGTAATTTACAAAATGTTGTAAACCCCCATTTTGAGAAAACTCTATTATACAATTATTTACAAAAAGTTGTAAACCCCCGTTTTGAGTAAACTCTACTATATATATACAAAAAGTTGTATACCTCCGTTTTGAGTGAACTCTACTATAATTATGTACAAAAAGTTGTTAACCCCCGTTTGAGTAAACTCTAATACAACAATATACAAAAAGATGTAAACCCCCGTTTTGAGTAAACTCTACTATACAATTATATACAAAAAGTTGTAAACCCCCGTTTTGAGTAAACTCTACTACAAATAAATACAAAAAGTTTTAAACCTCGGTTTTGAGTGAACTCTACTATAATTATATACAAAAAGTTGTTAACCCCCGTTTGAGTAAACTCTAATACAACAATATACAAAAAGATGTAAACCCCCATTTTGAGTAAACTCTACTATACAATTATATACAAAAAGTTGTAAACCCCGTTTTGAGTAAACTCTACTACAAATAAATACAAAAAGTTTCAAACCTCGGTTTTGAGTGAACTCTACTATAATTATATACAAAAAGTTGTTAACCCCGGTTTCGAGTAAACTCTAATACAATAATATACAAAAAGTTGTGAACCCCTGTTTTTATTCAACTCTACTATACAATTATATACAAAATGTTGTAAACCCCCGTTGTGAGTAAACTCTAATACAATAATATGCAAAAAGTTGTAAACCCCCGTTTTTAGTAACTCTACTATACAATTATTTACAAAAAGTTGTAAACCCCCGTTTCGAATAAACTCTACTATAATTATATACAAAAAGATGTAAACCACTGTTTTGAGTGAACTCTACTATAATTATATACAAAAAGTTATAAACCCTCATTTTGAGTGAACTCTAATACAATAATATAAAAAAGTTTTAAACCCCCGTTTTGAGTAATTATATACAAAAAGTTGTAAACCCACGTTTTATTACAAAAAAGTTGTAAACTCCCGTTTTAAGTAAACTCTACTATACAATTATATACAAAAAGTTGTAAACCCCCGTTTTGAGTAAACTCTAATACAAAAATATACAAAAACTTGTAAACCCCTGTTTTAAGTAAACTCTACTACACAATTATATACAAAAAGTTGTAAACCTCCATTTTGAGTGAACTCTACTATAATTATATACAAACAGTTGTAAACCCCCATTTTGAGTAACTCTACTATTCAATTATATACAAAAAGTTGTAAACCCCCATTTTGAGTAAACTCTACTATACAATTCTATACAAAAAATTGTAAACCCCCGTTGTGAGTAAACTCTACTATAATTATATACAAAAAGTTGTGAACCTCCGTTTTGAGTGAACTCTACTATAATTATATACAAAAAGTTGTAAACCCCCGTTTTGAGTGAACTCTAATACAATAATATTCAAAAAGTTGTAATCCCCCGTTTTGAGTAAACTCTACTATAAAATTACATACAAAAAGTTGTAAACCCCATTTTATTGTAAAAAAAGTTGTAAACCTGTGTTTTGAGTAAACTCTACTATACAATTATATACAAACAGTTGTACACCCCCGTTTTGAGTAAACTCTAATACAATAATATACAAAAAGTTGTAAACCCCTGTTTTGAGTAAACTCTACTATACAATTATTAACAAAAAGTTGTAAACCCCCGTTTGGAGTAAACTCTTCTATAATTATATCCAAAAAGTTGTGAACCTCCGTTTTGAGTGAACTCTACTATTAGTATATACCAAAAGTTGTTAACCCACGTTTTGAGTAAACTCTAATACAATAATATATAAAAAGTTGTAAACCCCCGTTTTGAGCAAACTCTAATATACAATTATTTACAAAAATTTATAAACCCCCATTTTGAGTAAACTCTACTATAATTATATACCAAAAGTTGCAAACCTCCATTTTGAGTAAACTCTAATACAATAATATACAAAAAGTTGTAAACCATCAATTTGAGTAAACTCTAATACAATAATATACAAAAAGTTGTAAACCCCCGTTTTGAGTAAACTCTACAATACAATTATGTACAAAAGGTTGTAAACCCCCGTTTTATTGTACAAAATTTTTTAAACTCTTTTTTTTGAGTAAACTCTACTATACAATTATATACAAAAATTTGTAAACCCCCGTTTTAAGTAAACTCTACCATACAATTATGTACAAAAAGTTATAAACCCTCGTTTTGAGTAAACTCTAATACAATAATATACAAAAAGTTGTAAACCCCCGTTTTGAGTAAACTCTACTATAAAATTATATACAAAAAGTTGTAAACCTCCATTTTGAGTTAACTTTACTAGAATTACATACAAAAAGTTGTAAACCCCCGTTCTGAGTAAACTCTAATACAATAATATACAAAAAGTTGTAAACCCCCGTTTTGAGTAAACTCAACTATACAATTATATACAAAAAGTTGTAAACCTCCGTTTTGAGTAAACTCTACTATAATTATATACAAAAAGTTATAAACCCCCGTTTTGAGTAAACTCTAATACAATAAAATACAAAAAGTTGTAAACCCCCGTTTTGAGTAAATCTAATACAATAATATACTAAAAGTTGTAAACCCCCGTTTTGAGTAAACTCTACTATACAATTATTTACAAAAAGTTGTAAACCCCTGTTTTGACTAAAATCTACAATAATTATATACAAAAAGTTGTAAACCTCCATTTTGAGTGAACTCTACTATAATTATAACAAAAAGTTGTAAACCCCTATTTTGAGCGAACTATAATACAATAATATAGAAAAGTTGTAAACCCCCGTTTTGAGAAAACTCTACTATACAATTACATACAAAAAGTTGTAGACCCCCGTTTAAATGTACAAAAATTTGTAAACCCCCTTTTTGTGTAACTCCACTGTACAATTATATACAAAAATTTGTAAACCCCCGTTTTGAGTAAATTCTAATACAACAATATACAAAATTTTGTAAACCCCATTTTGAGTAAACTCTACTTGACAATTATTTACAAAAAGTTGTAAACCCCCATTTTGAGTAAACTCTACTATAATTATATTCAAAAAGTTGTAATCATCCGTTTTGAGTAAACTCTAATACAAGAATATACAAAAAGTTGTAAACCCCCGTTTTGAGTAAACTCTACTATACAATTATATACTAAAAGTTGTAAACCCCCCGTTTTGAGAAAACTGTACTATAAAATTATAAACAAAATGTTGTAAACCGCCGTTTTGAGCAAACTCTAATAAAATAATATACAAAAAGTTGTAAACCCCCGTTTTGAGTAAACTCTACAATAAAATATATAAAAAAATTTGTAAACCCCTATTTTTATTAAACTCTATTATACAATTATATACAAAAAGTTGTAGAAACCTCTATTTTGAGTGAACTCTGCTATAATTATATACAACGTTTTGAGTAAACTCTACTATACAATTATATACAAAAAGTTGTAAACTCCCATTTGAGTGAACATACTATAATTATATACAAAAAGTTGTTAACCGCCGTTTTGAGTAAACAGTAAAACAATAATTTACAAAAAGTTATAAACCCCCATTTTGAGTAAACTCTACTATACAATTATATACAAAAAGTTGTAAACCCCTGTTTTGAGTAAACTTTAATAAAATTATATACAAATAGTTGTAAACCCCCGTTTTGACTATACTATACAATTATATTCAAAAAGTTGTAAACCTCTGTTTTGAGTGAACTCTATTAGAATCATATACAAAAAGTTGTAAACCCCCGTTCTGAGTAAACTCTAATTCAATAATATACAAAAAGTTGTAAATCCCCGTTTTGAGTAAACTCTACTATACAATTATATACAAAAAGCTATAAATCTCCGTTTTGAGTAAACTCTACTATAATTATATACAAAAAGTTGTAAACCCCCGTTTTGAGTAAACTCTATTACAATAATATTCAAAAAGTTGTAAACCCCCGTTTTGAGTAAACACTAATAAAATAATATACTAAAAGTTGTAAACCCCAGCTTTCAGTAAACTCCACTATACAATTATTTACAAAAAGTTGTAAACCTCCGTTTTGCGTAAACTCGACTATAATTATATACAAAAAGTTGTAAACCTCCGTTTTAAGTGAACTCTACTATAATTATATACAAAAAGTTGTAAACCCCCGTTATGAGCTAATACAATAATATACAAAAAGTGGTAAACCCCCGTTTTGAGAAAACTCTTCTATACAATTATATACAAAAAGTTATAAACCCCCGTTTTATTGTACAATAATTTGTAAACCCCCATTTTGAGTAAACTCTACTATACAAATTATATACAAAAATTTAAAAACCCCCGTTTTGAGTAAACACTAATACATTAATTTACAAAAAGTTGTAAACCCCCATTTTGAGTAAACTCTATTATACAATTATTTACAAAAAGTTGTAAACCACCGTTTTGAGTAAACTCTACTATATATATATACAAAAAGTTGTAAACCTCCGTTTTGAGTGAACTCTACTATAATTATATACAAAAAGTTGTTAACCCCCGTTTTGAGTAAACTCTAATACAACAATATACAAAAAGTTGTAAACCCCTGTTTTAGTCAACTCTACTATACAATTATATACAAAATGTTGTAAACCCCCGTTTTGAGTGAACTCTATTATACAATTATTACAAAAAGTTATAAACCCCCGTTTTGAGTAAACTCTACTATAATTATTTACAAAAAGTTGTAAACCCCAGTTTTGAGTAAACCCTAATACAATGATATACAAAAAGTTGTAAACCCCCGTATTGAGTAAACTCTACTATACAATTATATACAAAAAGTTGTAAACCCCCGTTTTATTGTACAAAAAGTTGTAAACCCCCGTTTTGAGTAAACTCTACTATATAATTATATACAAAAAGTTGTAAACCCTCGTTTTGAGTAAACTGTAATACATTAATATACAAAAAAGTTGTAAACCCCCCGTTTTGAGTAAACTTCTATACAATTATATACAAAAAGTTGTAAACCCCCGTTTTGAGTGAACACTATTATACAATTATATACAAAAAGTTATAAACCACCGTTTTCAGTAAACTCTACTATAATTATTTACAAAAAGTTGTAAACCCCCGTTTTGAGTAAACCCTAATACAATGATATACAAAAAGTTGTAAACCCCTGTTTTGAGTAAACTCTACCATACAATTATATCCCGTTTTATAGTACAAAAGTTGTAAACCCCCGTTTTGTGTAAACTCTACTATACAATTATATACAAAAAGTTGTAAACCCCCGTTTTGAGTAAACTCTAATACAATTATATACAAAAAGTTGTAAACCCCGCTTTGAGTAAACTCTACTATACAATTATATACAAAAAGTTGTAAACCCCAATTTTGAGTAAACTCTACTAAAATTATATACAAAAAGTTGTAAACCCCCGTTTTGAGTAAACTCTAATACAATAATATACAAAAAGTTGTAAACCCCCATTTTGAGTAAACTCTATTATACAATTATTTACAAAAAGTTGTAAACCCCCGTTTTGAGTAAACTCTACTATATTATATACAAAAAGTTGTAAACCTCCGTTTTGAGTGAACTCTACTATAATTATATACAAAAAGTTGTAAACCCCCGTTTTGAGTAAACTCTAATACAATAATATACAAAAAGTTGTAAACCCCGTTTTGAGTAAACTCTACTATACAATTATATACAAAAAGTTGTAAACCCCGGTTTTGAGTAAACTCTACTATAATTATATACAAAAGTTGTAAACCTCCGTTTTGAGTGAACTCTACTATAATTATATACAAAAAGTTGTAAACCCTCGTTTTGAGTAAACTCTAATACAATAATATACAAAAAGTTGTAAACCCCCCGTTTTGAGTAAACTTCTATACAATTATATACAAAAAGTTGTAACCCCCGTTTTGAGTGAACTCTATAATACAATTATTACAAAAAGTTATAAACCCCCGTTTTGAGTAAACTCTACTATAATTATTTACAAAAAGTTGTAAACCCTAGTTTTGAGTAAACCCTAATACAATGATATACAAAAAGTTGTAAACCCACGTTTTGAGTATACTCTACTATACAATTATATACAAAAATTTGTAAACCCCTATTTTGAGTAAACTCTACTATAATTATATACAAAAAGTTGTAAACCTCCGTTCTGAGTGAACTCTACTATAATTATATACAAAAAGTTGTAAACCCTCGTTTTGAGTAAACTCTAATAAAATAATATACAAAAAGTTGTAAACCCCCCGTTTTGAGTAAACTTCTATACAATTATATACAAAAAGTTGTAAACCCCCGTTTTGAGTGAACTTTATTATACAATTATTACAAAATGTTATAAACCCCCGTTTTGAGTAAACTCTACTATAATTATTTACAAAAAGTTGTAAACCCCAGTTTTGAGTAAACCCTAATACAATGATATACAAAAAGTTGTAAACCCCCGTTTTATTGTACAAAAAGTTGTAAACCCCCGTTTTGATTAAACTCTACTATACAATTATATACAAAAAGTTGTAAACCCCCGTTTTATTGTACAAAAAGTTTTAAACCCCCGTTTTGAGTAAACTCTACTATACAATTATATACAAAAAGTTGTAAACCCCCGTTTTGAGTATACTCTAATACAATAATATACAAAAATAGTTGTAAACCCCCCGTTTTGAGTAAACTTCTATACAATTATATACAAAAAGTTGTAAACCCCCATTTTGAGTGAACTCTATTATACAATTATATACAAAAAGTTATAAACCCCCGTTTTGAGTAAACTCTACTATAATTATTAACAAAAAGTTGTAAACCCCCATTTTGAATAAACCCTAATACAATGATATACAAAAAGTTGTAAACCCCTGTTTTGAGTACACTCTACTATACAATTATATACAAAAAGTTGTAAACCCCCGTTTTATTTTACAAAAAGTTGTAAACCCCCGTTTTGTGTAAACTCTACTATACAATTATGTACAAAAAGTTGTAAACCCCCGTTTTGAGTAAACTCTACTAAAATTATATTCAAAAAGTTGTAAACCTCCGTTTTGAGTGAACTCTACGATAATTATATACAAAAAGTTGTTAACCCCCATTTTGAGTAAACTCTACTATACCATTATTTACAAACAGTTGTAAACCCCATTCTAAGTAAAATCTAATACAATAATATCCAAAAAGTTGTAAACCCCCATTTTGAGTAAGCTCTATTATACAATTATTTACAAAAAGTTGTAAACCACCGTTTTGAGTAAACTCTACAATATATATACAAAAAGTTGTAAACCACCGTATTGAGTGAACTCTACTATAATTATGTACAAAAAGTTGTTAACCCCCGTTTGAGTAAACTCTAATACAACAATATACAAAAAGATGTAAACCCCCATTTTGAGTAAACTCTACTATACAATTATATACAAAAAGTTGTAAACCCCCGTTTTGAGTAAACTCTACTATAAATAAATACAAAAAGTTTTAAACCACCGTTTTGAGTGAACTCCACTATAATTATATACAAAAAGTTGTTAACCCCTGTTTTGAGTAAACTCTAATACAACAATATACAAAAAGTTGTAAACCCCCGTTTTTAGTCAACTCTACTATACAATTATATACAAAATGTTGTAAACCCCCATTTTGAGTAAACTCTAGTACAATAATATACAAAAACTTGTAAAACCCCGTTTTGAGTAACTCAACTATACAATTATTTACAAAAAGTTGTAAACCCCCGTTTCGAGTAAACTCTACTATAATTATATACAAAAATCTGTAAACCACTGTTTTGAGTGAACTCTACTATAATTATATACAAAAAGTTATAAACCCCCGTTTTGAGTGAACTCTAATACAATAATATACAAAAAGTTGTAAACCCGCATTTTGAGAAATTATATACAAAAAGTTGTAAACCCACGTTTTATTTTAAAAAAGTTGTAAACCCCCGTTTTAAGTAAACTCTACTATACAATTATATACAAAAATTTGTAAACCCCAGTTTTGAGTAAACTCTAATACAAAAAAATACAAAAAGTAGTAAACCCCCGTTTTGAGTAAACTCTACTATACAATTATTTACAAAAATTTGTAAATCCCCGTTTTGAGTAAACTCTACTATAATTATATACAAAAAGTTGTAAACCTCCGTTCTGAGTGAACTCTACTATAATTATATACAAAAAGTCGTAAACCCTCGTTTTGAGTAAACTCTAATACAATAATATACAAAAAGTTGTAAACCCCCCGTTTTGAGTATACTCTACTATACAATTATATACAAAAATTTGTAAACCCCCGTTTTGAGTAAACTCTACTATAATTATATACAAAAAGTTGTAAACCTCCGTTCTGAGTGAACTCTACTATAATTATATACAAAAAGTTGTAAACCCTCGTTTTGAGTAAACTCCAATACAATAATATACAAAAAGTTGTAAACCCCCTGTTTTGAGTAAAATTCTATACAATTATATACAAAAAGTTGTAAACCCCCGTTTTGAGTGAACTCCATTATACAATTATTACAAAAATTTATAAACCCCCGTTTTGAGTAAACTATACTATAATTATTTACAAAAAGTTGTAAACCCCAGTTTTGAGTAAACCCTAATACAATGATATACAAAAAGTTGTAAACCCCCGTATTGAGTAAACTCTACTATACAATTATATACAAAAAGTTGTAAACCTCCGTTTTATTGTACAAAAAGTTGTAAACCCCTGTTTTGAGTAAACTCTACTATACAATTATATATAAAAAGTTGTAAACCCCCATTTTGAGTAAACTCTAATACAATAATATACAAAAAAGTTGTAAACCCCCCCGTTTTGAGTAAACTTCTATACAATTATATACAAAAAGTTGTAAACCCCCGTTTTGAGTGAACTCTATTATACAATTATATACAAAAAGTTATAAACCACCGTTTTGAGTAAACTCTACTATAATTATTTACAAAAAGTTGTAAACCCCCGTTTTGAGTAAACCCTAATACAATGATATACAAAAAGTTGTAAACCCCTGTTTTGAGTAAACTCTACCATACAATTATATACAAAAAGTTGTAAACCCCCGTTTTATAGTACAAAAGTTGTAAACCCCCGTTTTGTGTAAACTTTACTATACAATTATGTACAAAAAGTTGTAAACCCCCGTTTTGAGTAAACTCTACTAAAATTATATTCAAAAAGTTGTAAACCTCCGTTTTGAGTGAACTCTACGATAATTATATACAAAAAGTTGTTAACCCCCATTTTGAGTAAACTCTACTATACCATTATTTACAAAAAGTTGTAAACCCCCGTTTTGAGTAAACTCTAATACAATAATATACAAAAAATTGTAAACCCCCATTTTGAGTAAGCTCTATTATACAATTATTTACAAAAAGTTGTAAACCACCGTTTTGAGTAAACTCTACTATATATATACAAAAAGTTGTAAACCTCCGTTTTGGTGAACTCTACTATAATTATGTACAAAAAGTTGTTAACCCCTGTTGATGACGTAGATCAAGTGATAATAAAATACTTGACCACCTTAAACCAATACTAGCAAGAGGACTAGGCCCATCGTAGTATAGCTATAGCGAATCAAGGTCGATCCCACAGGGAACCAATTGTGGGTCATTTATATACAAACAACTAATCACTCATATCAAGGACACAAAGCGGTCTATGACCAACAAAAGACAAGAAAAAGTAAAGGACACGACCCGACACAACACATAAACAACGTAATTAACCTCCCCAATTATTATGTTATCGTTTGGATCTAGAGATTCTATATAATTAAGCTAGACTCGACAACTATTAATCCGATCCGTATTTTTTTTATATTGGCTACGGGAGTCATCCCCTAAACTAGATCTAGCTCCGGGTAGGCCATCCAGATCACTATGCTACATCACGTGACTTCGTTTTTTCGGCCTCCATCTCATATGACTTGCACGCTTACAAAACTACGGATGCCGATATTAACCGTATTCCTCACCTAGGCAACATTCCTTTGTTCAGGCGTACTTCCTAAGCGATCGCATCAGTCTCCGTCCCATTAACACTAACTTTTAGGTATCATGTTAATCTACGATTTACGTATAACTAGGTGTCGACAATTCCCTAATACAGAACAGATCTAGATCTCACTGAAAGTCCCGGAAGATCAATTCATGAGCCGACCTAGGAGCCCAATATTGGTATTTCCTAAACATACGCTAATTAAAACAGACGAGCAACGTAGCCGTAGCCATACCTACTAAGATAAGAAATTCTAGGTGGACAATCACACCATAAAGACGTGGCTAGATTGACGCGACGAATAACTAAATCTTAGCGTTTCTATATACGTAACGGATAAAAGAGAGACTCATAAAGCAATTATGTAGATCTACTAAAAACACGGTTTTCGATCATACCAAAGTGTTCTATAGGTCACCGGATAACAGATCTGGGCGTGTGGATCCTTATAGACAAGGAATCCCCACTGCCTCATATCGTATCCTTAGATCTATATCGTTCGGTGAAGAACGAACAACCTCAAACAATAAACAATAATTGGGGGCTTAATTACAAAGAACTAAGAACAAATAAATACAAGAACTTACATAATTGCAGAACTTGTAAAATAAACTGCTCTAAGAAAAATCGAGAACTTTATTATAATTTGAGAGAAGTGTCTGAGGTGAAAAAGGCGTTTATTGTATGCCTTTATTTATAGGGGTTCAAACTAATTAAGAGATATACATCAAAATATCAAAACAAATAAGAGATAACTCTCGTCCGATCTCAAAAAATAATGGTGCGCCCCCCTCCCCTCCCCCCCTTCATGCGTGTGTCAAAGTTGGTGCCATCTTGGATTGGTTTGCCGGCTTTTGTCATGCTTATCCGATCTTTATCTTTAATGCATCCGGATTTCCTTGGACTTATCTTGAGATTTAATTCTTTCTTTTGTATTTATCCTCCATAATTATCCAAATCTGCAAAATAGATATTTATCCCAAAGTAAATCATATTTAAATAAAACGGATAAATATAATAAAACGGATAAATACCAAATTATATAATAAGAATGGATAAATACCAATAAAAATGGATAAATACCAAATTATATTTAATAAATCACATAACATTAAATATTCAATATAACACGTGATTTAATTATAAAATATATATTATTACTCTCGATTTAAGGTCAACGTTGATGACTTTTATGGGTATAATTTGACCGTCATCAACTACCCCCCACTTAGACTTTGATCGTCCCGAACAAAGCATCAATAAATCATTCCCTAAGACAACATTTCCCGTGGTCAAATCATACTTACACAAGAAAATCGAGTCAACTCATACCATTCATGCTCATAAGATATCCATTATTCGCTATTCGTTATGAATCGAAGTGATGTGTGCATGTGCATTTGATTTTATCTATTCGTGGCAAGATTAAAGTTTATGCTAACTTCGCAGTCTCAACCTACCAACATCAGCATTCCCACTTCTTAAGCCTCGCAATGGGTAAAGACATGGTGCAATAAGCAAGAGCGTCATCCATAAGGTTTTTGGACTTGGAGACCGAGAAAAATACTCGAAGCCTCTTAAAAATTGAATTTTTTCTCATTTTCATCATTTCAAACTTTACCACTTCTCAAGAAAGAAACTTGCTTTAAAAGTAAATTATGCATTGCAAGAATCCCTCTCTCACGGATTAATGGAAGCATTGAATATTACCACAAGCGCGAGGCTACTTTGGTAATGTTACTACAAGCCCAGTGTTCAACATATTGTCAAAACACAGATAAATCTCAAGCTTATTACTCCGCTTTGATGGCTAGAAGATAAGAATACATCAGCAGATAAATATCGACTCTAGGTCTGCATAACCAATCATCTACGCAATGTACACATAATTCTTCTCAGTTATTATAATTTGCGCGGTAAAACTCAATTCAAAGATTGAGTAATCGAATAATAAATAACTACTTGCAACAATCGGCATGAATATCCTTAAATTTACATTCACATAAGTATAAAATGATCACGTACTCATGCAACTTGGTTCCTTTCCTATCAATTCTTAGCTAGGAACTCACAATTCTAAGGGTACGAGATAAATAATATGGCATTTATTCAATTTTTTCAATTTTTCACCGTTTCATTCAATTTTCAATTATAACATATCATAGCTAAGTCTCCTACCCCCCACTGAAACATGTCATTGTCCCCAATGACAAATAAAAATGAGAATTTAAGAAAAAGACTTAGCTCTGGAAACAGCGCTCAAGTAGATGCAGAACATCGGAGTAATCCAAGCACGTCGTGGAGAAGCAAGTGAAAACCTGTTTAAGCAAACCTAACAGAGACTCCACGAAACCGTTAATAACATGTCAATGGAAGTTAGAAAATAATGTGGCAGTAATTAGATATAAAATATCCAAAAACAAATTAAGCCACTGTATTCCATACAACCAATGACAAGGAAAACCAAAGAGTTAAAACTACTCGTTCAGACGCAAAAAGAAAAATACTAAATAGAAAGAAAGATAAACAAGCAACTAAAGCTGGTAATCTTCATCTATAATCTCCACCGCTTAAATATTCTTAAAACCGGGTGGAGAAGACAAAGATCAAAAAGCATTACCCTATGTGGGAGAACATGAGGCTGTCTGGATCAACTATTCAATCCAGAGAAACCTGGTAAGGTATAACAGATTCAATGTGACCTATTGGTAGAAGATGGGATCAGAAACTCGGCGCAGACTCTGCACGTTTGGTGTTAGATGTAGTGCCCGAAAGACAATTTGTGTAATTGTTTTTAATAATGGATGACAGAATTTATCTCACCTTATTACTTGCTTTGTGCTTGTAAAGTAATACACTGCTGCAAACCCTAAGTATATCAGTATGTAACCGCTTAACTCAGTGTATGGCATGCACGTGAGGATTGAGTTAGTGGTGATATACTTAAACTGTTAGTCCGTGGTGAACTTAATCGAGTTTAGGGTCTCTTGATTAAAACACCAATAATCGCCCAGAACACCTTAGGTGTGATAGTCTTATCCGGACTATCGGTAGAGGGTACCTACGTGGGGCATTTATATATGATGGCATTCATATAGGACTGGACCGATTTGATCTGAATTTCTCGATATAATTCCGTAATCGAGGAATCTTATTAAATCATTAGATGATCATATATGGATCAACCTTAATCCTGAGGTGATCACAGGGTGCTACTTGTCCCGGGTAGTGTTTGATGTGTTAGTTACGGTTCACTTAAATATGTGTTCCAAGCCACTTCTCATTGGCACTATCTCCAGATGAGTGAGTAGTTCTGATTTTCACAGACATGGAATCCATTCCTTCCTGCGGGAAGTAGAGAGACAGTCCCCTTATTTGTTAGCCCTAAGAAAGTGATCGATCCCGGGAGTTCACATTTGACTAATTGATCACTAGTCAGATATGTGTACTAATTGATCATCAGGGGGTTAATGGTAAATAAGGATAAGATATTCTGTGTTGGGTTCACGGAGACATCCCACACAGAATGGACAGTCTATGGAGGGTTAATCCGTATGTAGTGATTATATCAATGGACGCTTATTCACTCTATGGGTTGAGTATAAGTACACATCTATAATCGGTAGAGTTCAGTTTCGGGTTTATGGTGGCGTAATCCCGGAATTAATAATTAATGTACTTATTCGGTTCGATGAATAGTTAATTATTGGAGCTACTGGTTATAGGTCCATGGTCCCCGATGTGGCTTCTGTAATTCGGACTAATAATCTTGTTATTTGGGCCTCAGTGATAATTAATTGGCTGGGCTAATTAATTGATATGCATGGATATTATTTAGTTGGGCTAAATAATATAATACACATAAAAGACATTTTATGTGGGCTAAAACCCTAGGGAGGTGGCGCCATTTTGGTTCTCTTTTAGCACAAGAATTGATTTTCTTGTGTTATGGAAAATAAAAGATATTCTTGTTATGTGATTGGTTGGATGACTTGTTATTTGATTTCCTATTGGTCAATACATGTCACAATTAGTCATTAAGGAAAATATCTTTTTATTTTGTTTAATTAATTATTTATATAATTAATTAATACTTTGAGACCAAGGATTTACTCTCCTATAAAAGGAGAGTTATTCCAAGGATATGGGCAAGTGAAAATTTCGACCACCATCATTAAAAGGAGAGGAAAAAAAAATTGTTTTCTCATCTAGGGTTTTTAGAGGAAGAAAAACTTGGAGTTTTTCTTAGTGTTGCATATCAAGGAGGTTCGTGTATCAAGAAGGGTGTCCACCAACCGCCGTTTGGAGAACACATCGGAAGATCTTGGCTTCTCTTCCTACTATTGGTAACATGGTCTTAACCCCCTTGTAGTAGTTTAAGTCCTTTAATTATGTATTGTGGTATATGAATCGTGATCCATCCGCTGCGCATAGATCTAATTCGTTTAGATCTGAGAACCTGCATCCTTCATGTGGTATCGGAGCCAGGTTCCACGATTTATATAGTCATAATCGTAATTAAACGATTTAAAGGAGTGGAATTGCATGTAGGTGATATTTTACTTATTATGCATTAATAATTTTTAAATTGCTATGGTTGAAGAGATGGATTGGGGTTGGCACCGTTTTCCCGTTAGATCTATTGTAAACTCATATAAACGATGAAAATTCGTTCATATGAGTATAGGAAATTATGTAATTTATGTATTATTGCAATTTTAATTTCCAGAAAATAGATCTGTACATTAGCTGTTTAGTCTTTTCGTTTTTTCCGTTGTTTGAGCCGTTAAAACGAAGATCCCTCCGGTCAGAATCAAGATTGGAATTTTATGAACAATCCCACAAATTTTGGTGTCGATCAGAGTCAGTTTGGGTTTCCGTTCGTTGCTGCGAAGTGGCTGCTGTAACAGAAAAACGCAGGATTCACAGAAACCCTAACTGTGACTTCTTCGATTTTCTGGGAACAATTGGACCGTTCAAATTAAAATCCGACCGGTCAGATCGATAATCATGGAGTTTTGGACGTGAGATAAAATTTTCAGGACGATCGGGATTCATCTTGATCCCCGATCGGCCTCGGGAAGTATATGATGCGGTGCTGTAAGAGTCTGTTTCAGCAGCAAGTTGGGCGGCTCACTGAGGAAGATTGACAAGTCAAAGCTCCGATCCAACCGTCCATCTTGAAGCCCAAGGAGTGAGGAACAGATCTGGAAAGTTTCGTCCCGATCCGAGTTCGTTTGATATGCCGATCGTCAAAGATTCTCAACAGCTGCAGATTAGGGTTTTTTTAATTTATTTTCAAATAGATTAGTTACGGGGGTGCCAACGGTCCATCTCGGTGTTTATTTTCCGCACTAGTATACATGTGTAGATTGTATGAGTAGAACCGGAAAATTGCCATGACATGCATCATATCATGAATTCCACTCCATATGCATACATGTAGAAATTAATTCGAGGAATTAGTTAGGCATGTATAAAACACACGATTAGTTTTAATTAATTGTTTGATATTAATTAGAAACTAATTAGGTAAAAACCGAGGAACACGGGTTTTTTCAATCGTCGAGGTTGGGTGATGGATTCTCGGTGAATCCCACTCTGCGAAAGCATAAGGAGTAAAATCCCGAAACCTCGTGGTTAAGGTGTTGGATTCTCGGTGAATTCCACCTTACCTAAGACGAGATTACGTTTTTGTTCCGTAGTGTCTACGTGAAAGTTTGATGTTTAAGGATTGGATAATCACGGGCAAAAGGTTCGAAAGTGGTTTAACCACGGTTGGGTGGTCAACAGTAGCTACGGCTCAATCGACTTCACCCTCCACGTGTGGCGTTTGCACGGGGGTCCGCAATATCGAGCCATCCGAAGAGCCACTACGGCTCAACGGAGCTCTCCTAGCCTTGACCCGTCCGACGGCCACATATGTTCTAACGAATAGGTCGGGTGGGCTAGCCCACATAACCGACAACATTCGGGCCTATGATTTATTGTTCCTTAATGTAACATCAAGTCCAAAACGTGATCAATAAACCCACCACTTTTTCAAAATATTGAGTGGGAGCGGGAGAGGCGACAGCCGACCCCACGGCCTCTACTGTTGACACAAGCAACGTGAGAGAATGGTGACGCCTCGTGCCGGCTTTGATTTCGCCCCCCTAAGGAAGGCCTTCACCGCTATCAAAATTCAAGGCTTGGTCTCCGAAAGGATAGGATTTTGGGTACTCGCTGAGTCACTGACCGACCCTAAGGCGGCACACTCGGGGTCTATCTAAAGATCTGAAACAGTAGGTCACACTCATAAAGGGTATTTTGGTAATACCTTGGCTGAAAAAGGAAAGGTGATTGACGATCACAAATGAGATGTTCGATTCTCAATCTGATCTTCAATATTAATCAAAACCTCTTTGACCTACCCTAAGGCGGCACTGAGGCATTAGATTAAATCCTTGGAACGGTAGGATAGACTATAAGTACTTAGTTTATGTTCCTAAAATTTATTAGTAGTGTATGATTTGGATTTATTCTGTCAATTTTATTTACAACTGTTATATATATCTCTATAAGGTGCTAGACTGCTAGTGTAAAATTGACTAGTAATGACTTCGTTAAAAAGTGGTTAGTAACTAGAACGTTGTACCTATTAATCTCACATGTGATTAATTTTTTGGAAGAGACATTTCTCTTGAGCCTTCAAAACTTAAGTGACGTAAATAAGTATGTCACTGTTGTCAATCGTGTTGAACGAAAGACGACTGTAGTCAGTTTGAAAGATGATTGGGACGATAAAATTCTTCTAGTGAATTTTAATGGTGTAGTGTCTACACAAGAAATTTTCTAATAGAAAAATTGGAGAATCATAAATTAAAGTGTCGCTAGTTAGACGGTATTTGGAACCGATAAACTAGTGGGAACTTTTGTCTTATGTTTTTCTAATTTAGAAAATTAGTCCCACTGGGTAACGCTTTCATTAGACATCCCACAGTTCACGAGTAGTGTCTACTCTAAAGAACTGCTAGTTCAAGACTGTTTCCTTTTAAGGAAAGTTAAGAATGGGAAAGAATGTCTATAAGTGTTAATCATCTTAACTAAAGTTTTAAGGCTAAACCGAAATATTAATTAAAGAAAGTATAGGATAAGGAAAGTGATTTCGGATCACTAACCAATGAATCCTTAGTGACTTTCATAACCGAGTAACTTGACTCGATAGCTTAGTTCTTTGGAAGAACAAGGAAGTTGTGCATTAACGATTAATAGAGTAACAACGGGCAGTAATTTCAGCTAGAATAGTGGGAGTGATATAAGGAAATGAATTTCGGATTCTATCCTTGAATATCACAGAAAATTTTATTTTTCTATTTACAGATTCGTTGGAACAAATGGATTCGCTTTCAACTCGATATATTGTTGCCTCATAGAAAGTGAATATGACATTTGTAGTACGAATCCAAGACTCGGGCTTTTGTTTGATAAAGTCAGAACCACTAAGAAAAGCTGAATAAGTATAACACATCTAAAACTATTAAAGGTAAAAGGTTTCCGTATTAAGATAAGCGACCTTTCAATATCTATTAATTAGTGCATATATCCTAGAGATAAGACCTGACGACTGGCTAAGGGTGATTCCTATCTCCCAGTCTAGGAACACTATCTCAAAGGAACAATGACTAAGTTTCCTTTCAATCGGGAAAGGGTAATAGATTTGAAGGGGTAACATAGCTTGTTCACCATGACCTTCGGGGTCTAGTGAGAGATACAAGCTAGTGGGAGTTTTTGAGTGGTGACATTTTGTCTGATAACTACTCGAAACGTGATTTAGTTTATCAAAACAATACAAGGAGGAGTCTCTGATTTTAGCAGAGAATAGAGTATTCCATGCTCAGAAATAGGCTATCGCATAGTCTTGGGACTGATGCTCGGCCTGCCTCCTAGTGGAATGTTTCTCACTGAGGAAGAAACCATAGACTTGCCCGATATAGTTATTAATGTGCTACAATACACTGTTAAACTCGATTAAGATAATTGGTTGCAAAATAACGGTTAACATTATTATGTAAACCGAGAAGTCTACCTAGAAGATGCCAGTGAATTTATGGATAATGAGTGAATTCGGTTCACACCACTTCCATAAATGTAGGCATTTAGCATTTAATGCTTGAAGGTAGGACTGGAGATTTTGCGCATACGTTCAGATTGTGACTGATCGTGAAATATTTTAATGAGACGAGTGAAGGTTGATTATAAGATTCTTGAGATCAGAAAGTGACGGTTGAACTGTCACAAGCCTTCTGATAGAATCTATAAGTAACAACCTTAAACCTTGGAGTACGGTTACCCAAAGGTAGTTACTATCTGATTTAATCAGACCACGTCCAACATCGGTTGTTGGTGATTACACTAATAAATACTACTAGATCAGGATGTCAATCCACCACGCAGTGGGAGTATGGTTTAACCATTAACCCATTGTGGTTTTGTGGACTTTACGGTCTGCTGGGGTGATTGATAACCTATGGCTCTTAGTGGGCTGTATAGGATTCTGATCATAGAGGTTGGTTTGACAGCCTTAACCCTGTGAATGGAGTTTTTGTACTCCAGTTTTGTTCAGTCTATTGTAGAACCACCTGAGTGTCTCAGGCCCAGTGGGAGCAATTGGATCTACATAGAAAAGAGTCGAATGAATAGGAAAGTTTAAACTTTCAGCGCAAAGTTGAGTGGTATAGGGGTGATTCCCTGACAAGTAGAGAGTTAACCAGACCTTGAACTCTCTCACCTCTCAGTCTTGCTAGATTTCGTTAGAAAGCAGAAAATAGGGGTGATTCCCTGAGACTTTCTTGCCGAACAAACGGAATCTGAATTCATTCAGAACAGAAGGGTTTTAGCTAAGAATGAATAACGGATTTGTTACAAAGCAGAAGATAGGGGTGATTCCCTAAAACCTTTTTTGCGAGACAAACGATATCATAATTCATTCAGAAAGAACCTTTGGTAGGAGGCCTGCCATGGCTTATATCCTTTGTGGATTTAAGAGAACCTGTCGGTCATTTAAAAGTCACATGTTTTAAAATATGTGGACTTGACCAGTATGTTGATAAGTCTTTTGTAGACTGGGTATCAGTATTGGTAAAGTAGTAGTATTAGTGTTCATAAATGATAACACTAAAACAGTTGGAAACAACATGGGTGTGCTATCTGAAGTCGGAAACTGACACGCCAAAATTCTCTGAATGAGAGAATTGGACTATATTCTAAGAATTTGATTCGGTCAAATCCACGAGAATGAGTCATTGGCTATCCCACATGTCTTATTGAATAAGATTGATTATGCATATACGGTTGCAACATTCATCGAGAGTAGTACTACCCTACCTCTCAGGAATGATTCTCCAAATCTCCGGATAAAGAGAAAAAGGGATAGAGTCTCTCTTGGATAACGGCAAGTCAGGTTATCATAAGTCAATAGTAATCGAATCTTGGATTCGAGCAATAAGTAGCGGTTTTAGTACGTCCTCAAGTATCTTTAGAGAACGAGGAATAATATGCTTGTATATTCAGGTGCAAACTTGAATATGGTTGACTACACTGATTCTGACTTGTAGTCGATTAAGGATGATCATTAAGTTGATCTCGGCTCAGTGTTTACTCATAGTGCTTAGAATTTCCTTTTTGGTCTGGGAGTAATTCCAGGTCCGATAAGCCGATATCACTTCATTGTGAAAACAGTGAAGAGATAGCTTAGAAGGATCTTCTCAGTCACTAGAGGTCAAAAGCATATTGAGAGAGTGTACCGCCTGATTGGAAGGACCGGCAACGTTTCAATCCTAAGGATCGTCTCAAGTCGACAACCTAACTGATCAGTGTACCAAGTCGAGTGCTTGGAGGGTACGGCATTGAGGTATATATCTCATCTGCTTTTAGAGCAAGTGGGAGAGTGTTGTGAATAAGATGAGAAAGGGTGTGCTCTAAAAACAATCGTTGCTTGTCATTTCGTGCAAGTGGGAGATTGTTAGATGTAGTGCCCGAAAGACAATTTGTGTAATTGTTTTTAATAATGGATGACAGAATTTATCTCACCTTATTACTTGCTTTGTGCTTGTAAAGTAATACACTACTGCAAACCCTAAGTATATCAGTATGTAACCGCTTAACTCAGTGTATGGCATGCACGTGAGGATTGAGTTAGTGGTGATATACTTAAACTGTTAGTCCGTGGTGAACTTAATCAGAGTTTAGGGTCTCTTGATTAAAACACCAACAATGCGCCCAGAACACCTTAGGGTGTGATAGTCTTATCCGGACTATCGGTAGAGGGTACCTACGTGGGGCATTTATATATGATGGCATTCATATAGGATTGGACCGATTTAATCTGAATTTCTCGATATAATTCCGTAATCGAGGAATCTTATTAAATCATTAGATGATCATATATGGATCAACCTTAATCCCGAGGTGATCACAGGGTGCTGCTTGTCCCGGGGTAGTGTTTGATGTGTTAGTTACGGTTCACTTAAATATGTGTTCCAAGCCACTTCTCATTGGCACTATCTCCGGATGAGTGAGTAGTTCTGATTTTCACAGACATGGAATCCATTCCTTCCTGCGGGAAGTAGAGAGACAGTCCCCTTATTTGTTAGCCCTAAGAAAGTGATCGATCCCGGAGTTCACATTTGACTAATTGATCACTAGTCGATATGTGTACTAATTGATCATCAGGGGGTTAATGGTAAATAAGGATAAGATATTCTGTGTTGGGTTCACGGAGACATCCCACACAGAATGGACAGTCTATGGAGGGTTAATCCGTATGTAGTGATTATATCAATGGACGCTTATTCACTCTATGGGTTGAGTATAAGTATACATCTATAATCGGTAGAGTTCGGTTTTGGGTTTATGGTGGCGTAATCCCGAATTAATAATTAATGTACTTATTCGGTTCGATGAATAGTTAATTATTGGAGCTACTGGTTATAGGTCCATGGTCCCCAATGTGGCTTCTATAATTCGGACTAATAATCTTGTTATTTGGGCCTCAGTGATAATTAATTGGCTGGGCTAATTAATTGATATGCATGGATATTATTTAGTTGGGCTAAATAATATAATACACATAAAAGACATTTTATGTGGGCTAAAACCCTAGGGAGGTGGCGCCATTTTGGTTCTCTTTTAGCACAAGAATTGATTTTCTTGTGTTATAGAAAATAAAAGATATTCTTGTTATGTGATTGGTTGGATGACTTGTTATTTGATTTCCTATTGGTCAATACATGTCACAATTAGTCATTAAGGAAAATATCTTTTTATTTTGTTTAATTAATTATTTATATAATTAATTAATACTTGGAGACCAAGGATTTACTCTCCTATAAAAGGAGAGTTATTCCAAGGATATGGGCAAGTGAAAATTTCGACCACCATCATTAAAAAGAGGGAAAAAAAATTGTTTTCTCATCTAGGGTTTTTAGAGGAAGAAAAACTTGGAGTTTTTCTTAGTGTTGCATATCAAGGAGGTTCGTGTATCAAGAAGGGTGTCCACCAACCGCCGTTTGGAGAACACATCGGAAGATCTTGGCTTCTCTTCCTACTATTGGTAACATGGTCTTAACCCCCTTGTAGTAGTTTAAGTCCTTTAATTATGTATTGTGGTATATGAATCGTGATCCATCCGCTGCGCATAGATCTAATTCGTTTAGATCTGAGAACCTGCATCCTTCATTTGGATTGGATATCAACAACTTAGGGAGATGTAGCGTCTCTTTGAAATTACTAATAACCCAATGTATCACGTAAAAGTCATAACCGTCATCAACAAGGTCGGATCGGTGTGATATTTTAGAACAAAACTCATCATCCAGAAATGCCGGGATAGGCGTAAAAGTGTGAAATTTAAAACTCCCGGTAGAAAGATAAGTTGTAGTTTGATCGAACCAAAAACTTTTAAAATCTAGCTGGGTTCAGAGCTACACTTACCCCAGCTAGGATCATGAAAACCAAAATGATAAAAGATAATCAGTAAAACTTAGCAATATTTCAAATTCCGCAACACATGGGTATAATGTAAACAAAATGGAGGTTTATAGTGTGTTGGGTTTAGAAAAAGATATACATAAGGATGGTGAGAAAAGACAAAGGGTGGGTAAGAAATTGTGTGTTGGGTGGGTATTGGTTAAGGGATTGGGTTAGGGTGGGAGAGTGAAATAGACGGAAAGAAAGAGAGGGGATGAAAGAATGGTTAGAAATGTGAACTATGAGGCAGATTGGTGAGAGAATAGAAAAGGTTGAAGGGTGAAAAGGTATAAAGGAAAGGATAAGGATAGTAGCAGAACGAATTGCACACAACTTTGGATTTTCACTCGGATCGCCATTCTAAAAAGTTTTGGGAGTTGACCAAAAAGTGTTCTTGTTCGCACCAATCATACTCTGTTACATTTTCAGTAATTCTCAAGCTCTCTTAATGCTTCCATCTTAAGGTTGATCGCTAAATTCCCTTTTCTTTAGCAATTTCTCTACTCTCCTATGGAACTCTACTTCACGTGGCCTATATTGAGTAAAAAAGTTTTGTACATCCTTAGCCCAATGGCCATCGGAACACGGCAAAATAAAAAACCTCAACATATGTCACGTTACTCTTATTGTACTCAAAGAAAACAAAACCTAAAATCCTACAAAGAAATCTTAAGGGTTTTAAAGAAGTAGTTCTGAGTTTAAAGTCCTCAGCTCGACTTTCCAAAAATTATCCTTGTCAGTCATCCTTCTTGGATCGCCAGATGTTGACCCCTTGAGCACTATATGAGGTGAGCTCGACGCTTTTGCGGATTAATATCCTTCCCTTGGTTGTGAGACCTAGGAAACGACATATATCCATACCATTTATACAAAGCTCTTACCTTTGCTCTCGTTTTAGGAATTAGTGAATTCTAAGAAGATTTAGTCCTAAGGACCCATTTTAATCACATCCTCTATAATGCTGCTTCATTATGCTCTCTCAAAACTCAACGTCTTCTTTTGATTGTAAATTCCTAAAACTACACAAATTGTTGCTCCCCTGGCCAGTAGAAGCAATCTCATGCATAGGACAATGAGATTTTGACAGAACTACGAGGAACTCTTTATTCACTGCTTCCTTCAACTACTACATGTTTCCTTACACCCTCTAGATGAGACAGATTTGGGGCAGAACCTTCCACACTAATAAAATAAATCTTACAAACCAACTCCGGGCTAAGATTCTCATTCAGGTTCATGTAAAGACTAACTTATGTTCAAAAAAAAAACCAAAAGATAGTAAAACATAAGCAAAAAAGGTAGTACCTTGCCTTCAACATTGTACCACGAATAATTTATTTTCTCGGAGCCATCTTGTTGCTTTAAAGGTGTTGCTTCCATTTCTTTTCCCATCGTAGATTCGTAGCTCCACATGTTGCTAGGTTATTTTCTCAGTGCCCACGAAAAATTACTGACTCAGATTATTGCTTCCCTGGTTTCTGCAAACAGAAGAAAAACAAAACGAACCGTAGATTGATTTTAACATGGTTTCCCATGCTGCTATCAGACTTACAGATTAAACATACGGAGAAAACAGACACGCGAAATTCCAGAGAACTGACCAGACTTGCTGACAGCGAGAAGCAGTCTCACTGGGAGCAAAACCAGTTTTTCCAGATTCTGGAATTTTTACACAGAGCAGACAACCAGAGGGACTCAAAAACGTAAAAACAGACTCTAAAACAGAAAACGTAACATGAATAAAAAATTATTTATATATAAAATTGACCATTGGTTCCCCGGCAACGGCACCAAAAACTTGATGACGTAGATCAAGTGATAAAAAAATACTTGACCACCATAAACCAATACTAGCAAGAGGACTAGGCCCATCGTAGTATAGCTATAGCGAATCAAGGTCGATCCCACAGGGAACCAATTGTGGGTCATTTATATACAAACAACTAATTACTCATATCAAGGACACAAAGCGGTCTATGACCAACAAAAGACAAGAAAAAGTAAAGGACACGACCCGACACAACACATAAACAACGTAATTAATCTCCCCAATTATTATGTTATCGTTTGGATCTAGAGATTCTATATAATTAAGCTAGACTCGACAACTATTAATCCGATCCGTATTTCTTTTATACTGGCTACGGGAGTCATCCCCTAAACTAGATCTAGCTCCGGGTAGGCCATCCAGATCACTATGCTACATCACGTGACTTCGCTTTTTTTGCCTCCATCTCATATGACTTGCACGCTTACAAAACTAGGGATGCCGATATTAACCGTATTCCTCACCTAGGCAACATTCATTTGTTCAGGCATACTTCCTAAGCGATCGCATCAGTCTCTGTCCCATTAACACTAACTTTTAGGTATCATGTTAATCTACGATTTACGTATAACTAGGTGTTGACAATTCCCTAATACAGAACAGATCTAGATCTCGCTGAAAGTCCCGGAAGATCAATTCATGAGCCAACCTAGGAGCCCAATATTGGTATTTCCTAATCATACGCTAATTAAAACAGACGAGCAACGTAGCCGTAGCCATACCTACTAAGATAAGAAATTCTAGGTGGACAATCACACCATAAAGACGTGGCTAGATTGACGCGACGAACAACTAAATCTTAGCGTTTCTATATATGTAACGGATAAAAAGACTCATAAAGCAATTATGTTGATCTACTAAAAACACGGTTGTCGATCATACCAAAGTCATCTATAGGTCACCAGATAACAGTTCTGGGCGTGTGGATCCTTATAGACAAGGAATCCCCACTGCCTCATATCGTATCCTTAGATCTATATCGTTCGGTGAAGAACGAACAACGTCAAACAATAAACAATAATTGGGGGATTAATTACAAAGAACTAAGAACAAATAAATACAAGAACTTACATAATTGCAGAACTTGTAAAATAAACTGCTCTAAGAAAAACCGAGAACTTTATTATAATTTTAGAGAAGTGTCTGAGGTGTAAAAGGCGTGTATTGTATGCCTTTATTTATAGGGGTTCAAACTAATTAAGAGATATACATCAAAATATCAAAACAAATAAGAGATAACTCTCGGCCGATCTCAAAAAATAATGGTGCGCCCCCCCTTCATGCGTGTGTCAAAGTTGGCGCCATCTTGGACTGGTTTGCCGGCTTTTGTCATGCTTATCCGATCTTTATCTTTAATGCATCCGGATTTCCTTGGACTTATCTTGAGATTTAATTCTTTCTTTTGTATTTATCCTCCATAATTATCCAAATCTGCAAAATAGATATTTATCCCAAAGTAAATCATATTTATATAAAACGGATAAATATAATAAAACGGATAAATACCAAATTATATAATAAGAATGGATAAATACCAATAAAAATGGATAAATACCAAATTATATTTAATAAATCACATAACATTAAATATTCAATATAACACGTGATTTAATTATAAAATATATATTATTACTCTCGATTTAAGGTCATCGTTGATGACTTTTACGGGTATAATTTGAGTAAACTCTAATACAATAATAAACAAAAAGTGGTAAACCCCCCGTTTTGAGTAAACTTCTATACAATTATATACAAAAAGTTGTAAACCCCCGTTTTGAGTGAACTCTATTATACAATTATATACAAAAAGTTACAAACCCCCGTTTTGAGTAAACTCTACTATAATTATTTACAAAAAGTTGTAAACCCCCGTTTTGAGTAAACCCTAATACAATGATATACAAAAAGTTGTAAACCCCCGTTTTGAGTAAACTCTACTATACAATTATATACAAAAAGTTGTTAACCCCCATTTTATTGTACAAAAAGTTGTAAACCCCCGTTTTGAGTAAACTCTACTATACAATTATATACAAAAAGTTGTAAACCCCCGTTTTGAGTAAACTCTACTACAATTATATTCAAAAAGTTGTAAACCTCCGTTTTGAGTGAACTCTACGATAATTATATACAAAAATTTGTTAACCCCTATTTTGAGTAAACTCTACTATACCATTATTTACAAAAAGTTGTAAACCCCCATTTTCAGGAAACTCTACTCTACAATTATATACAAAAAGTTGTAAACCCCGTTTTATAGTAAAAAAAGTTGTAAACCCCCGTATTGAGTAAAATCTACAATACAATTATATACAAAAAGTTGTAAACCCCCGTTTTGAGTAAACTCTAACACAATAATATACAAAAAGTTGTAAACACCGTTTTCAATAAACACTACTATACAATTATTAACAAGAACTTGTAAACCCCCGTTTTGAGTAAACTCTACTATAATTATATACAAAAAGTTGTGAACCTCCATTTTGAGTGAACTCTACTATAATTATATACAAAAAGTTGTTAACCCACGTTCTGAGGAAACTCTAATACAATAATACACAAAACGTTTTAAACCCCCGTTTTGAGTAAACTCGACTATACAATTATATACAAAAAGTTGTAAACCCTCATTTTTAGTAAATTCTACAATGCAATTATTTACAACAAGTTGTGAACCTCCGTTTTGAGTGAACTCTACTATCAGTATATACAAAAAGTTGTTAACCCACGTTTTGAGTAAACTCTAATACAATAATATACAAAATTCTGTAAACCCCCGTTTTAAGTAAACCCCCGTTTTGAGTAAACTCTACTGCACAATTATTTATAACAAGTTGTAAACCCCCGTTTTGAGTAAACTCTACTTTAATTATATACAAAAAGTTGTAAACCTCCGTTTTGAGTGAACTCTACTATAATTATATACAAAAAGTTGTAAATCCCCGTTTTGAGTAAACTCTAATACACAATTATATACAAAAAGTGTTAGGAAATCTACGCGGGAACGCAGCGGAATTCAAAAATTTATTTCCTATCGACCCAAGATCGACTTCGTTTAAGCAATAAACAAATAAGCTAAAGACGGTGGTTACCTTGGTTGATCTATAAGATCGACGCTTTGACCGTCTAAGGAGAGTAGTTCTGCATAGAGCCGCCCAAGTGTTCGGCCTCTACCGCTAGTCCACACGAACACCCCGCCGGAATCCCATCATGGATTGCTATTGGAAAACTCCGGTTGCTAGACCGGCCTTTTCCCTCTCTCCAACTCTCTATAGGATGCTCTCCAATTTTACACAAGAACTATTAGCTCTTGGAATTATGATGTACAAAAGAGTTTGACACCCACCTCCTATTTATAATGGATGTGGCGCCTCTTAGAAGAGTGGAGGAGAAGAAAACCTTTTTCCAATAAAATAAGGAAAATATATTTGATTGATTTATCTCATTTATTATAATATCTCATATTAAATAAATCTAGGATATTGTCAATATCTTATATTGAATTTCCAAGATATTGTCAAGATCTTATATTGACTATCTTTTATTATATTACCATAAATCAATTTACATATGTGTATATATCACATATATATAACACATATAAATCTATTAATACACAAATAGTCATACACAACGGTGCGCATGATCAATTGGCTTTTACGTGTGTCAATTACACACACGCATGCACTCATAATATATATATATATATATATATATATATTAATATCTTATATTAATATTTGGTAATACTATTAATTAAATTGCACAATCCAAGTGTATCTTATACACTTCAATGTATCGCCCCATATAGCCAAATATTGGCTTCCGAATATTCTTTAATTAATATAATACTATTAATATCTTGTATTTAATTTATTCATAATAAATAAACACCACCATATTAATTTACCACTATAACCTTTATAGTCTCGAGATAAACTTTCCTTATTTGGTCATCATCTATAACCACATTTTAATCCGCTAGATGTTCTTATGTGTGTGACCCGATAGGCTTCCGAATATGTTGGCCGTAGACACAAAGTGCAAATTACGAAAATGCCCTTCATGCCTAACGATCACGGGATAGCGCCTAGCAACACACCGTGACCCCCAATCATCGGAAGAGTCAAATGCAATGACTACTACCTTTCATGTGAAATAGCCACCGTGTAACTTACAATCCTATCGCAGTAATAATATCCATACGGTCGTTAGTCGAGTGTCAAAACATCAACGACCGTATCTTATAATCTGGATATCATGCTCTCTCAAGTAACTCGTTTACTCCCACTTTGCAAAGATTCACGAGAGTAAGACATTCCTTATAAGAAGGCCATTTCGGATATTCGATCCCAATCATAGGATACGCGATTCCCGGACGACCAATCATGTATACTCCGCATGCTTCAAGATCATACCCAATCACTACCGCATGATCGCCCCGTGGTTAGGGGAAACCTCAATAGTGTCAAAGCATGACAATCCACACCGTGATGCCATGAAGACTCCGGTCAAAAGGATAATTACACAACCGCCACATAGTGTGACACTTATCTGTGTAAGTGGGTCAGTCTAACGTACGCATTCTCTAATACACGCCCACGTACAGTCCAAGTGTCTCTACACTTCGATAGACGAGATCTATCCCCGCCCTTAAAGACAGAAGACATCTAATACGTGCTAGTCTGTTCATACTATCAATGCCCTGTTTGATAGTACATCAGCCTAGAGACATTTAAGTATCAAACTTATTAAAGTGATTAGAGATCTCATCAACCATAATCGCCTATCATGGTTTCTCTATCACAATTTAATACTAAGGACGTTATCATATAACAATTCATAATTGGTTCTTTAAAAGAACATATATATGACAACAGAAAAGCCATTTAATATATGTATAAACATAAAGAAATAGTAGAAATGATCCGACCCGGTCGGATCCGGTCCAACCCGATTGGGTTTAGGACACTATTCCAACACC
>CM044903.1:53817311-53862570 GCA_024500145.1 Gentiana dahurica var. dahurica | reverse complement strand
CACTTAAAATAGGCGACCCAAAAGACATCCATCTAGATTCAATGTACTTGGAATACACGAAACTTGACTTCTTGGACTTCCATGCTAGCAAAAGTGGTGCCATATTATCATGAGCATTCAGCCAATATTTTTAATATTTTAATTAATAATAAGATATAATAATATGTAATTTAATTCCTTAAAATGCCTCCAAAATGTGGCACCAATAATATCCTCAAAAAATCAGCCTGTATTTTATCATTAATATATTATATTATTACTTAGATAATAATATATGTAAGAATACTTAAAAGTGAGATATATGATGGATCCTGATTCACATCATACTCTCCCTCTTCGAAAGGATTCGTCCTCGAATCCACCAGGGTCGAATATGAATGTTGGCAATACACACCGAATGATTTCAACATAGAAACCGTCAACCAACACAAAGAAATGGATGAACAATGCCGCCATCATCCTTGCAAACATTGTAATCTTCTCATTGATCCTTTGCACATCTTCATTTTTTCCAGCCATTCTTTTGTTCATATGTTTTTTTTTGAGAAAATATAAAGGGATATAATACCGTCAATCTGCCTTGTCTCGGATACCAACGGATGCGAAACCGCCCGGAGGAAGGCTTCGGATATAATGAATACTTAGGATCGTGGATTTGAAGGTATTTGGATAGTCCTCAACACAACCACAACCTGTGTGGAAGCACCTTTGAATAATAAGCTCCGCGACACAATCACAACCTGTGTGAAGGCACCTTGGAATAAAACCTCAACACTTAGAAAACATGTTTCTAAGCACCTTGGTATATGGATAACCACAAGGATTGCTCAAGTCCTTGATAATCTGAGATTTGAATTCCCTTTCCAGAGAAACTCACACAACACTTTTCCAAGTGAAGAATAAAATATAATTTGATTAATTGATTTCAAAAAGCTTCTGATTTTCAAAGTACAAATACAAGGACTATTTAAACGAAAATAAGTACATGAATTCATAATAATAAGTTGAAAAGTTTATCCTAAATTAAATGCATATTGCCGCATCCAAGGAGCTTCATCCAGGTTCGATGTATCTTCTTTATGTTGTCCAGTTTTTTTGTCCCGCAGCAGTTTAGGCTATTTTGACCATTATAACTTATTCAAATGAAGATGACTCCTTGATGAAAGTTGAAGTTCAGGTTTTCTACTACGAAATGCACATGTGGATCATCAATTTTGGATAAGTAAAGCTCCTGATCCTATTCAATAAAGAAAACTGCTCACTAAGTTCAATGCACTTAAAATAGGCGACCCAAAAGACATCCATCTAGATTCAATGTACTTGGAATACACAAAACTTGACTTCTTGGACTTCCATGCTAACAAAAGTGGTGCCATATTATCATGAGCATTCAGCAAATATTTTTAATTTTTTAATTAATAATAATATGTAATTTAATTCCTTAAAATGCCTCCAAAATGTGGCACCAATAATATCCTCAAAAAATCAGCCTGTATTTTATAATTAATATATTATATTATTACTTAGATAATAATATATGTAAGAATACTTAAAAGTGAGATATATGATGGATCTTGATTCACATTAGTTGTAAACCCCCGTTTTGAGTAAACTCTACTATAATTATACACAAAAAGTTGTAAACCCCCATTTTGAGTAAACTCTAGAATACAATTATATACAAAAAGTTGTAAACCCCCATTTTGAGTGAACTCTAATACAATAATATACAAAAAGTTGTAAACCCCTGTTTTGAGTAAACTCTACAATAATTATATACTAAAAGTTGTAAACCCCCGTTTTGAGTGAACTCTAATACAATAATATAGAAAAAGTTGTAAACCCCTGTTTTGAATAAACTCTACTATACATTATATACAAAAAGTTGTAAACCCCCGTTTTGAGTAAACTCTAAACCAGTAATATACAAAAATCTTTAAACCCCCGTTTTGAGTGAACTCTACTATACAACTATATACAACAAGCTATAAACCTGTGTTTTGAGTGAACTCTACTATAATTATATACGAAAAGTTGTAATCACCCGTTTTGAGAAAACTCTAATACAATAATATACAAAAAGTTGTAAACACCCATTATGAGTTAACTCTACTTTACAATAATATACAAAAAGTTGTGAACCCCCATTTTGAGTAAACTCTACTATACAATTATTTACAAAAAGTTGTAAACCTCCATTTTGAGTTAACTCTACTAAAATTATATACAAAAAGTTGTAAACCCCCGTTTTGAGTGAACATTATTACAATAATATACAAAAAGTTGTAAACCCCTGTTTTTGAGTAAACTCTACTATAGAATTATATACAAAAAGTTGTAAACCCCGATTTATTGTAATCAAAGTTGTAAACCCACGTTTTGAGTAAACTCTACTATACAACTATATACAAAAATTTGTAAACCCCCATTTTGAGTAAATTCTAATACAATAATATACAAAAAATTATAAACCCCCGTTTTGAGTAAACTCTACTATACAATTATTAACAAAAAGTTGTAAACCCTCATTTTGAGTAAACACTACTATAATTATATACAAAAAGTTGTGAACCTCCATTTTGAGTGAACTCTACTATAATTATATACAAAAATTTGTTAACCCACGTTTTGACTAAACTCTAATACAATAATTTACAAAAAGTTGTAAACCCCCGTTTTGAGTAAACCCCAGTTTTGAGTAAACTCTACTATACAATTATTTACAAAAAGTTGTAAACCCCCGTTTTGAGTAAACACGACAATAATTATATACAAAAAAGTTGTAAACCTCCGTTTTGAGTGAACTCCACTATAATTATATACAAAAAGTTGTAACCCCCATTTTGAGTAAACTCTAGTATACGATTTTATACAAAAAGTTGTAAACCCCCGTTTTGAGTGAACTCTAATACAATAATATACAAAAAGTGAGAAGCCCACGTTATGAGTAAACTCTACTATAATTATATACAAAAAGTTGTAAACCCCCTTTTTGAGTAAACTCTAATAAAATAATATACAAAAAGTTGTAAACCCACGTTTTGAGTAAACTATACTATACAATTATATACAAAAAGTTGTGGACCCCTATTTTGAGTAAACTCTAAAACAATAATATACAAAAAGTTGTAAACCCCGTTTTGAGTAAACTCTACTATACAATTATATACAAAAAGTTGTAAACCCCCGTTTTGAGTAAACTCTAATAAAATAATATACAAAAAGTTGTAAACCCCCGTTTTGAGTAAACTCTACAATACAATTATATTGAAAAAGTTGTAAACCCCTATTTTTTGTAAAGTCTACTATACAATTATATACAAAAAGTTGTAAACCTCCGTTTTGAGTGAACTCTACTATAATATATACAAAAAGTAGTAAACCCCCATTTTGAGTAAACTCTAATACAATAATATATAATGTTTTGAGTAAACTCTACTGTACAATTATATACAAAAAGTTGTAAACACCCGTTTTGAGTGAACTCTACTATAATTATACACAAAGTTATTAACCCCCGTTTTGAGTAAACTCTAATATAATAATATACAAAAAGTTGTAAACCCTATTTTGAGTAACTCTACTATACAATTATATACAAAAAGTTGTAAACCCCTGTTTTGAGTAAACTCTAATAAAATTATATACAAATAGTTGTAAACCCCAGTTTTGACTCTGCTATACAATTATATACAAAAAGTTGTAAACCTCCGTTTTGAGTGAACTCTACTAGAATTATATACCAAAAGTTGTAAACCCCGTTCCGAGTAAACTCTAATACAATAATATACAAAAAGTTGTAAACCCCCGTTTTGAGTATACTCTACTATACAATTATATACAAAAAGCTGTAAACCTCCGTTTTGAGTAAACTCTACTATACAATTATATACAAAAAGTTGTGGACCCCTGTTTTGAGTAAACTCTAAAACAATAATATACAAAAAGTTGTAAACCCCGTTTTGAGTAAACTCTACTATACAATTATATACAAAAAGTTGTAAACCCCCGTTTTGAGTAAACTCTAATAAAATAATATACAAAAAGTTGTAAACCCCCGTTTTGAGTAAACTCTACAATACAATTATATTGAAAAAGTTGTAAACCCCTATTTTTTGTAAAGTCTACTGTACAATTATATACAAAAAGTTGTAAACCTCCGTTTTGAGTGAACTCTACTATAATATATACAAAAAGTAGTAAACCCCCATTTTGAGTAAACTCTAATACAATGATATATAGTGTTTTGAGTAAACTCTACTGTACAATTATATACAAAAAGTTGTAAACACCCGTTTTGAGTGAACTCTACTATAATTATACACAAAGTTGTTAACCCCCGTTTTGAGTAAACTCTAATACAATAATATACAAAAAGTTGTAAACCCCTATTTTGAGTAAACTCTACTATACAATTATATACAAAAAGTTGTAAACCCCTGTTTTGAGTAAACTCTAATAAAATTATATACAAATAGTTGTAAACCCCAGTTTTGACTCTGCTATACAATTATATACAAAAAGTTGTAAACCTCCGTTTTGAGTGAACTCTACTAGAATTATATACAAAAAGTTGTAAACCCCGTTCCGAGTAAACTCTAATACAATAATATACAAAAAGTTGTAAACCCCCGTTTTGAGTATACTCTACTATACAATTATATACAAAAAGCTGTAAACCTCCGTTTTGAGTAAACTCTACTATAATTATATACAAAAAGTGGTAAACCCCCATTTTGAGTAAAGTCTAATACAATAATATACAAAAAGTTGTAAACCTCCATTTTGAATAAACTCTACTATACATTATATACAAAAAGTTGTAAACCCCCTGTTTTGAGTAAACTCTAAACCAGTAAAATACAAAAATCTTTAAACCCCCGTTTTGAGTGAACTCTACTATACAACTATATACAACAAGCTATAAACCTGTGTTTTGAGTGAACTCTACTATAATTATATACAAAAAGTTGTAATCACCCGTTTTGAGTAAACTCTAATACAATAATATACAAAAAGTTGTAAACCCCCGTTATGAGTAAACTCTACTATACAATAATATACAAAAAGTTGTGAACCACCATTTTGAGTAAACTCTACTATACAATTATTTACAAAAAGTTGTAAACCTCCGTTTTGAGTTAACTCTACTAAAATTATATACAAAAAGTTGAAAACCCCCGTTTTGAGTGAACATTACTACAATAATATACAAAAAGTTGTAAACCCCTGTTTTTGAGTAAACTCTACTATACAATTATATACAAAAAGTTGTAAACCCCGTTTTATTGTAAACAAAGTTGTAAACCCATGTTTTGAGTAAACTCTACTATACAACTATATACAAAAATTTGTAAACCCCCATTTTGAGTAAATTCTAATACAATAATATACAAAAAATTATAAACCCCCGTTTTGAGTAAACTCTACTATACGATTATTAACAAAAAGTTGTAAACCCTCGTTTTGAGTAAACACTACTATAATTATATACAAAAAGTTGTGAACCTCCATTTTGAGTGAACTCTACTATAATTATATACAAAAAGTTGTTAACCCACGTTTTGACTAAACTCTAATACAATAATTTACAAAAAGTTGTAAACCCCCGTTTTGAGTAAACCCCAGTTTTGAATAACTATACTATACAATTATTTACAAAAAGTTGTAAACCCCCGTTTTGAGTAAACTCTACAATAATTATATACAAAAAGTTGTAAACCTCCGTTTTGAGTGAACTCCACTATAATTATATACAAAAAGTTGTAACCCCCGTTTTGAATATACTCTAGTATATGATTTTATACAAAAAGTTGTAAACCCCCGTTTTGAGTGAACTCTAATACAATAATATACAAAAAGTGAGAAGCCCACGTTTTGAGTAAACTCTACTATAATTATATACAAAAAGTTGTAAACCCCCGTTTTGAGTAAACTCTAATACAATAATATACAAAAAGTTGTAAACCCCCGTTTTGAGTAAACTCTACTATACAATTATATACAAAAATTTGTAAACCTCCGTTTTGAGTATACTCTACTATACAATTATAAAAAGTTGTAAACCCCCGTTTTGAGTAAAATCTACTATACAATTATATACAAAAAGTTGTAAACCCCTGTTTTGAGTATACTCTAAAACAATAATATACAAAAAGTTGTAAACCCCGTTTTGAGTAAACTCTACTATACAATTGTATACAAAAAGTTTTAAACCCCCGTTTTGAGTAAACTCTAATAAAATAATATACAAAAAGTTGAAAACCCCCGTTTTGAGTAAACTCTACAATACAATTATATTGAAAAATTTGTAAACCCCTATTTTTTGTAAAGTCTACTATACAATTATATACAAAAAGTTGTAAACCTCCGTTTTGAGTGAACTCTACTATAATATATACAAAAAGTAGTAAACCCCCATTTTGAGTAAACTCTAATACAATAATATACAATGTTTTGAGTAAACTCTACTGTACAAATATATACAAAAAGTTGTAAACACCCGTTTTGAGTGAACTCTACTATAATTATACACAAAGTTGTTAACCCCCGTTTTGAGTAAACTCTAATACAATAATATACAAAAAGTTGTAAACCCTATTTTGAGTAAACTCTACTATACAATTATATACAAAAAGTTGTAAACCCCTGTTTTGAGTAAACTCTAATAAAATTATATACAAATAGTTGTAAACCCCAGTTTTGACTCTGCTATACAATTATATACAAAAAGTTATAAACCTCCGTTTTGAGTGAACTCTACTAGAATTATATTCAAAAAGTTGTAAACCCCGTTCCGAGTAAACTCTAATACAATAATATACAAAAAGTTGTAAACCCCCGTTTTGAGTATACTCTACTATACAATTATATACAAAAAGCTGTAAACCTCCGTTTTGAGTAAACTCTACTATACAATTATATACAAAAAGTTGTGGACCCCTGTTTTGAGTAAACTCTAAAACAATAATATACAAAAAGTTGTAAACCCCGTTTTGAGTAAACTCTACTATGCAATTATATACAAAAAGTTGTAAACCCCCGTTTTGAGTAAACTCTAATAAAATAATATACAAAAAGTTGTAAACCCCCGTTTTGAGTAAACTCTACAATACAATTATATTGAAAAAGTTGTAAACCCCTATTTTTTGTAAAGTCTACTATACAATTATATACAAAAAGTTGTAAACCTCTGTTTTGAGTGAACTCTACTATAATATATACAAAAAGTAGTAAACCCCCATTTTGAGTAAACTCTAATACAATAATATATAGTGTTTTGAGTAAACTCTACTGTACAATTATATACAAAAAGTTGTAAACACCCGTTTTGAGTGAACTCTACTATAATTATACACAAAGTTGTTAACCCCCGTTTTGACTAAACTCTAATACAATAATATACAAAAAGTTGTAAACCCCTATTTTGAGTATACTCTACTATACAATTATATACAAAAAGTTGTAAACCCCTGTTTTGAGTAAACTCTAATAAAATTATATACAAATAGTTGTAAACCCCAGTTTTGACTCTGCTATACAATTATATACAAAAAGTTGTAAACCTCCGTTTTGAGTGAACTCTACTAGAATTATATACAAAAAGTTGTAAACCCCGTTCCGAGTAAACTCTAATACAATAATATACAAAAAGTTGTAAACCCCCGTTTTGAGTATAGTCTACTATACAATTATATACAAAAAGCTGTAAACCTCCGTTTTGAGTAAACTCTACTATAATTATATACAAAAAGTGGTAAACCCCCATTTTGAGTAAAGTCTAATACAATAATATACAAAAAGTTGTAAACCTCCATTTTGAATAAACTCTACTATACATTATATACAAAAAGTTGTAAACCCCTGTTTTGAGTAAACTCTAAACCAGTAATATACAAAAATCTTTAAACCCCCGTTTTGAGTAAACTCTACTATACAATAATATACAAAAAGTTGTGAACCCCCATTTTGAGTAAACTCTACTATACAATTATTTACAAAAAGTTGTAAACCCCCGTTTTGAGTTAACTCTACTAAAATTATATACAAAAAGTTGAAAACCCCCGTTTTGAGTGAACATTATTACAATAATATACAAAAAGTTGTAAACCCCTGTTTTTGAGTAAACTCTACTATACAATTATATACCAAAAGTTGTAAACCCCGTTTTATTGTAAACAAAGTTGTAAACCCATGTTTTGAGTAAACTCTACTATACAACTATATACAAAAATTTGTAAACCCCCATTTTGAGTAAATTCTAATAAAATAATATACAAAAAATTATAAACCTCCGTTTTGAGTAAACTCTACTATACGATTATTAACAAAAAGTTGTAAACCCTCGTTTTGAGTAAACACTACTATAATTATATACAAAAAGTTGTGAACCTCCATTTTGAGTGAACTCTACTATAATTATATACAAAAAGTTGTTAACCCACGTTTTGACTAAACTCTAATACAATAATTTACAAAATGGTTTAAACCCCCGTTTTGAGTAAACCCCAGTTTTGATTAACTCTACTATACAAATATTTACAAAAAGTTGTAAACCCCCGTTTTGAGTAAACTCTACAATAATTATATACAAAAAGTTGTAAACCTCCGTTTTGAGTGAACTCCACTATAATTATATACAAAAAGTTGTAACCCCCGTTTTGAATATAGTCTAGTATACGATTTTATACAAAAAGTTGTAAACCCCCGTTTTGAGTGAACTCTAATACAATAATATACAAAAAGTGAGAAGCCCACGTTTTGAGTAAACTCTACTATAATTATATACAAAAAGTTGTAAACCCCCGTTTTGAGTAAACTCTAATACAATAATATACAAAAAGTTGTAAACCCCCGTTTTGAGTAAACTCTACTATACAATTATATACAAAAAGTTGTAAACCCCTATTTTGAGTATACTCTAAAACAATAATATACAAAAAGTTGTAAACCCCGTTTTGAGTAAACTCTACTATACAATTGTATACAAAAAGTTTTAAACCCCTATTTTGAGTAAACTCTAATAAAATAATATACAAAAAGTTGTAAACCCCCGTTTTGAGTAAACTCTACAATACAATTATATTGAAATATTTGTAAACCCCCGTTTTCAATAAACTCTACTATACAATTATATACAAAAAGTTGTAAACCCCCGTTTTATTGTACAAAAAGTTGTAAACCCCCGTTTTGAGTAAACTCTACTATACAATTATATACAAAAAGTTGTAAACCCCCATTTTGAGTAAACTCTAACACAATAATATACAAAAAGTTGTAAACCCCCGTTTTGAGTAAACTCTACTATACAATTATATACAAAAAGTTGTAAACCCCCGTTTGAGTAAACTCTAATACAATAATATACAAAAAGTTATAAACCCCTGTTTTGAGTAAACTAAACTATTCAATTATATACAAAAAGTTGTAAACCCCCGTTTCATTGTACCAAAATTTGTAAACCCCCATTTGGAGTAAACTCTACTATACAATTATTTACTAAAATTTGTAAACCCCTGTTTTGAGTAAACACTAAACAATAATATACAGAAAGTTATAAACCCCTGTTTTGAGTAAACTCTACTATACAATTATTTACAAAAGTTGCAAACCCCTGTTTTGAGTAAACTCTTCTATAATTATATACAAAAAGTTGTAAACCACCGTTTTGAGTGAACTCTACTATAATTATGTACAAAAAGTTGTTAACCCTATTTTGAGTAAACTCCAATACAATGATATACAAGAAGTTGTAAACCCTCATTTTGAATGAACTCTACTATACGATTATATAAAAAATTGTGTATACCCCCGTTTTGAGTAAACTCGAATACAATAATACAGTAAAAACTATAAACCCCCGTTTTGAGTAAACTCTACTATACAATTATTTACAAAAATTTGTAAACCCCCGTTTCGAGTAAACTCTACTATAATTATATACAAAAAGTTGTTAACCCCGTTTTGAGTAAACTCTAATACATTAATATACAAATAGTTGTAAACCACTGTTTTGAGTAAACTCGACTATACAATTATATACAAAAAGTTGTAAACCCCCGTTTTGAGTAAACTCTAATAAAATAATATACAAAAATTTGTAAACCCCTGTTTTGAGTAAACTCTACAATACAATTATATACAAAAAGTTGTAACCCCCTGTTTTTTGTAAACTCTACTATGCAATTATATACGAAATGTTGTAAACCTCCGTTTTGAGTGAACTCTACTATAAAAGTTGTAAACCCCCATTTTTAAAAAATTCTAATACAATAATATACAACGTTTTGAGTAAACTCTACTGTACAATTATATACAAAAAGTTGTAAACCCCCGTTTTGAGTGAACTCTACTATAATTATATACAAAAAGTTGTTAACCCCTGTTTTGAGTAAACTCTAATACAATAATATACAAAAAGTTTTAAACCCCCGTTTTCAGTAAACTCTACTATACAATTATATACAAAAAGTTGTAAACCCCCATTTTGAGTAAACCCTAATGCAATAATTTACAAAAAGTTGTAAACCCCCGTTTTGAGTATACTCTACAATAATTATATACTAAAAGTTGTAAACCCCCGTTTTGAGTGAACTCCAATACAATAATATTGAAAAAGTTGTAAACCCCCGTTTTGAGTAAACTCTAAACCAATAATATACAAAAAGCTGTAAACCCCCGTTTTGAGTGAACTCTACTATACAACTATATACAAAAAGCTATAAACCTGCGTTTTGAGCACTACTAAAAAACAGGCTTTTAGTGACCTAAACTTAATGACGGGTGGTAATACCCGTCATTAAATTGTAGTTTTAATGACCGTAAAAAAAATCCTAACTAAAAGACTACTATTTTAATGACAAAATTTCAAATCCCGTTATTATCTTTTACTAATCCCATCATTATGAATAAATAAATTTTTTTGTTTAATTGGCAATAAACACCCTTAATCGTAGCTTCTAATTAGTCGATCAATTAATAGGTCAAAGAATCTCCTCGGAAGTTATTTGCATCGTCGCTGTCATCCCCATGTGATATTCCTGCGGCCACCCTTCTCTGCCTCTGTCGCCATCATTATTTGCCTCCGTCGCAACCATTTTCTTCCGTCGCCAGCCATCATCCTCCCTCTGCTATCCACTCCATCCTGGAATTGAAGCTCGGTATATATTTTTGACTAGCTAATGGGTCTTGAAGCCGAAGATTCCGGTAAGTGTTGAGAGTCAATTCGCACTGATTAGTGAAAAATTTTGAGTTAGGTATTCTGGGTTTTCATGAGGGTTGGTGTTGGTGGAATCGATTTTTGTTGATTGAAAGGGAAAGGATGCCGATTAAAGGATTGGGTGCTACTGGGGAATTGAAGAAATTCCCAAACGAGCTTTTGTAAGAATCCGAAGACGGGAAGGGTTCTGATGATGATTTGAGCGAGAAATCGGATGAATCGAGATTATGAATGTTACCAGTTAAAGTTTTTATTTTTCATTATTTGATAGAATAGACTGTGCGGAAGAGATGCTATGTATGTAAAAGAACATTTTCAATTTGATTCCAGGGGATGCTGGGGGCTTGAAGAAACTGATTTTTTTTTTACAATGAATTGAGTTTGTTTCCTTTGGGAATTGGGCTTTGATAGTATGCCTGAGTTGGAGAGATTGCAAGTGATGGTGCTGGAGGCCCCAAAATTTAGTGGTTTTGATTTGGGGAAATTGCAGGTTTTGAAGGAGCTTGAGCATAGTAGGGTGCCTTTAAAACCATCTGTGTTTCCCAGTTTGAGTGAAATTGTTGGACTCGGTAGTTTGACCAAACTGACTGTGCCATTTTCATATCAGGTTAGGCCATTGTTTCAATACTTTGTTGAAGTAAGTTTTCCCACTCCAATAGGGCATCCTTTTAGAACATTTGTTGATAGTTGTTTGTTATATACAATAGGCTAGTTTAGTTCTGACATTTTTTTTGGTTTCTTGGAGCCATTCTTGCTTTAAATTTTGGGTATACACAATTATCATGTCTTTGAATTCCCCTATGAGTTCTCTATGTGCATTACATTTCTCATATCTGTAATTATACAAATGGTATTGAGATATTGCCTATAGAAATTATGACTTCCAGTATACAAGTTTTAAATACAGTGCTTCACAAATAGAACTAATTTCATATTTTGCAATTATTTTTGTGCCGCTGAGTATAGGATGCAATAATTCCTGAGCCAAGACTTATCTGAAATTCTATAAGAAATCTATCATATCTCTTGCTAAGCTTACCGAACACCATGTGCATGTACTAGTGCTTCTCTCGGCATTTCTCTGTTATTTTTCTTAGAATGTGGATAACAGAGATTGTTCCATTACATAAAACATCCAAATTGATTGTTGGTAAACCGGTTTCTTCTCTTCAAATATTTATTATGTGTCTCATTAACTGAATGCCTTAATGAATTACAATGTCTTTTGTATTATCCCTTTTTCTGGTTGGGTTTTGCCAAAATATATTTCTCTCTGTCGGTCAAACATTTTTCTGGCTTGTAAATCTAGTTTACAATATATGTTTTCCGTAACATACATTATTTCGCTAAAACGGTTGAATATATGGAAGTTTCTAATATAGTTTGGACTGGATCTCAATCAACTTCAAGTTGAAGTGGCAATGAAATTCTCAAGATTCAAGACTTAGGTTTCTATTTTTGTTGTCGCTCATTAATATTATTTGTGTCCAATTTTTTTCTGTCGTCTATGACCATTTTATTGTGTCCTACAAAATGGAATGCCTTGACATGCTGTGCATTCATTCATGATAATTTCATCCATTCATTCTGGTTATATTCAGGAACAAAAGTATGGCTTTATGAATGTGCTGATAAGGGCCATCTTTCAAAATTGATAGGGGAAATCAGTTTACTACTTTGGGTTGTGAATTTTTTTCGTTTGATTAAATATTTGATGTTGTGTATCAACTTGATTGGAGTACGAATGCTATTTCTGAATTTCATTTACTGCTTCTGACTAGATTGTGCTGATGTTGCGATGCTGATTTGGTACTGATGATGTTTTATCCGAATCTTCCATCAGTATCATTGTTTGTGAGTTAGATTTTTTAGCTCAAGCTGGTTTGCTTCTGTTATTATATATTTAAATGTTCTTTTTTTGCAGATCTTTGGTGCAGAATTGTAGGTTTAATGAATTCTGAACTGCTTTCTCTGCTTTGTTAGGTAAGTTGTATGGATGTTTAACTTCATTTGAAATGCGATCTTTTTTCTTTTGTGTGCATTTTTGAATTAGGATTTTATTGTTATTTTGGTAAGTGTATATATATTCATAGTTTGTTCTGGATTGTGACTTCTTTGGAAAGAATAAAAATTTTAATGGGAGTTTTCATGTGACTATTACATCTTCTTGTAATCCTAAATGTGTCGAATTCTCCGGAGAAAACATTTGAAAACTTATGTACAACAGGTATAGAAGAGGAGTTTTTTAAGTTATGTTTTAGTCAGATATTTTTATTGTTTACATGCCGTTACTAAATTACCGTAAAGGTTATGGTGTGAAGCTTATCGTAGCTTAGACATTATGTTGTAGTAAATTAATAGGAAGTGGTACAAGTAAAGTAAATATTGAAGACTTATTATTAATTATATACACAAGGAAGAATGGTAATATGTACTTGAAAGTGCAGTTTGCCTTATGGTACTGTTTTTCTTTGAAAAGGAAATTTAGTGAGGCTTTAGTTCAAATTAACTTTCTTGTTTAGGCTTGGCACAACATCGATTTGAATTTGTTCCAGACTGCAAAAGTGAGATTCATAGGTATTTTCATGTTTAGCTGAGGATTTAGATGCATCAATGCCTCTTAATTGTGTATGGGAAGGGTTGGACGTGGCAGGATATATACTCAAAGGTTAATTATGGTGTTGGATAGTAGTTATATGGTGAAGGAACTTTGGGCACTACTATTCTCTGTATCTTCATGTGATACGAGGTTACATTACGGTAACTATTAAAATCTTGTGTTGCATAACTCTTAAGCTAAAGATACAAAATAAGGAAGTATGCATTTTATTGATGGAAATTGTCTTCTGCATTGTATAAACTTGATAGATGTTTTCCTTCCATTTATTTTCAGCCATGAAAGCAACTAGGAAGTTCCTGCTTTTGAATGTTTATTGAAAGGAAGTAAAAATGATTGTAAAAATATTAATGACAACACTTTTATGCTCTTGACAGGTCAAAGGATCCGTGCAACGCGAGTTGTTTGGTACCATATGATCTAAAAATCAATTTGTATGATCTTAATTACCATTGAAATATATCAAGGTTTGTTCCATTGCTTATATTATAGTAAATTCTTTACACTTGTAGGCTTGTATTTGGTGGTTGTACGACTGTATCACTGAAGATCAAGATGAGGTGATTTCATGACTATCATTTCAACACGAAACTGATTGCTTCTGATGTTTGGAAAAAAATTCGAAGTAGCAGCCCCTGGTTTTGTTATATTAGATACCTGAAGAGCCTACTTAGTTCCACTTCTTCTCACATTTTCAAATTCGCTAAATGTGATAATGCTACGTTTTGGTGTTTCAGTGGTGTTGGTGTATTCATATCTTTCTTAATTAGTATTACATTTGATTTAGTGTGTCCTTTGAGGTTGAACTCGTTTCTTAGATGATTGAGTATTTGAAAGTACCAAGAATATCATGTTAATGTTTATTTCAATAAAATATGCAATAGCTTTAATTTTGTGTATCTATATTTATGGTTTTCAAATAATTATAAATACAAAATGGTATTTAATGCTTTGATGGAATATCATAGTATTGCAGAAATAAATTTATAATGAGGGACTAATGCCGGTATAATTAATAATTGATGAGAATTAAATATTGGCGGTAAAAGGACTTATAGTGATGGAAAGATTGATAATATAATGATGGGGTACATTGTTAGTAATTGTTTTTAATGAGGGGAGATTTAAGCAAAAATGATGGAAATTAACTTCATTAATATGAACATTAGTGAGAGTATAACATTGTCATTAATAATATAACAACAATAATGACAGGACACTTTGCGGTCATTAATTACTTTTAGCTAGGAAGGCAGTGGTGACGGGCCATGACGGGAAATTTCCCGTCATTAAACGTCTTTAATGATGGGAAATTGACATTTAATGACCAGTTTTCCTGACGTTAAAACCCAAATTTCTTGTAGTGGAGTGAACTCTACTATAATTATATACAAAAAGTTGTAAACACCCGTTTTGAGTAAACTCTAATACAATAATATACAAAAAGTTGTAAACCCCCGTTCTGAGTAAACTCTACTATACAATTTATACAAAAAGTTGTGAATCCCCGTTTTGAGTAAACTCTACTATACAATTATTTACAAAATGTTGTAAACCTCTATTTTGAGTTAACTCTACTAAAATTATATACAAAAAGTTGTAAACCCCCGTTTTGAGTGAACTTTAATACAATAATATACAAAAAATTGTAAACCCCCGTTGTTCAGTAAACTCTACTATACAGTTATATACAAAAAGTGGAAAACCGCGTTTTATTGTAAACAAAGTTGTAAACCCACGTTTTAAGTAAACTCTAATATACAATTACATACAAAAATTTGTAAACCCCCATTTTGAGTAAACTCTAATACAATAATATACAAAAATTTGTAAACCCCCATTTTGAGTAAACTCTACTATACAATTATTAACAAAAATTTGTAAACCCTCGTTTTGAGTAAACACTACTATAATTATATACAAAAAGTTGTGAACCTCCATTTTGAGTGAACTCTACTATAATTATATACAAAAAGTAGTTAACCCACGTTTTGAGTAAACTCTAATACAATAATTTACAAAAAGTTGTAAACCCCCGTTTTGAGTAAACTCTACAATTATTATATACAAAAAGTAGTAAACCTCCGTTTTGAGTGAACTCCACTATAATTATATACAAAAAGTTGTAAACCTCCGTTTTGAGTAAACTCTAGTATCCGATTATATACAAAAAGTTGTAAACCCCCGTTTTGAGTAAACTCTAAAACAATAATATACAAAAAGTTGTAAACCCCTGTTTTGAGTAAACTCCACTATACAATTATATACAAAAAGTTGCAAACCCCTGTTTTATAGTACAAAAATTTGTAAACCCCTGTTTTTAGTAAACTCTACTAAAAAATTATATACAAAAATTTGTAAACCCCCGTTTTGAGTAAACTCTAATACAATAATATACAAAAACTTGTAAACCCCCGTTTTGAGTAAACTCTACTATACAATTATTTACGAAAAGTTGTAAACCCCCAATTTGAGTAAACTCTACTATTATTATATACAAAAAGTTGTAAACCACCATTTTCTGTGAACTTTACTATAATTATATACAAAAAATTGTAAACCCCCGTTTCGAGTAAACTCTACTATAAAATTATATACAAAAAGTTGTAAAACCCTGTTTTGAGTAAACTCTACTATAATTATATACAAAAAATTGTGAACCTCTGTTTTGAGTGAACTCTACTTTAATTATAAACAAAAAGTTGTTAACCCACGTTTTGAATAAACTCTAATACAATAATATACAAAAAGTTGTAAACCCCAGTTTTGAGTAAACTCTACTATACAATTATTTACAAAAAGTCGTAAACCCCCGTTTTGAGTAAACTCTACTATAATTATACACAACAAGTTGTAAACCCCCATTTTGAGTAAACTCTATTATACAATTATATATAAAAAGTTGTAAACCCCTGTTTTGAGTGAACTCTAATACAATAATATACAAAAATTTGTAAAAAAAACCCCCGTTTTGAGTAAACTCTACAATAATTATATACTAAAAGTTGTAAACCCCCGTTTTGAGTGAACTCTAATACAATATTATAGAAAAAGTTGTAAACCCCCGTTTTGAGCAAACACTACTATACCATTATATACAAAAATTTGTAAACCCCCGTTTTGAGTAGACTCTAAACCAATAATATACAAAAAGCTGTAAACCCCCATTTTGAGTGAACTCTACTATACAACTATATACAAAAAGCTATAAACCTACGTTTTGAGTGAACTCTACTATAATTATACACAAAAAGTTGTAAACACCCGTTTTGAGTAAACTCTAATACAATAATATACAAAAAGCTGTAAACCCCCGTTCTGAGTAAACTCTACTATACAATTTATACAAAAAGTTGTGAACCCCCGTTTTGAGTAAACTCTACTATACAATTATTTACAAAATGTTGTAAACCTCTGTTTTGAGTTAACTCTACTAAAATTATATACAAAAAGTTGTAAACCCCTGTTTTGAGTGAACTTTAATACAATAATATACAAAAAGTTGTAAACCCCCGTTTTTGAGTAAACAACTATACAGTTATATATAAAAAGTGGAAAACCCCGTTTTATTGTAAACAAAGTTGTAAACCCACGTTTTGAGTAAACTCTAATATACAATTATATACAAAAATTGGCAAACACCTATTTTGAGTAAACTTTAATACAATATATACGAAACTTTGTAAACCCCCTTTTTGAGTAAACTTTACTATACAATTATTAACAAAAATTTGTAAACCCTCGTTTTGAGTAAACACTACTATAATTATATACAAAAAGTTGTGAACCTCCATTTTGAGTGAACTCTACTATAATTATATACAAAAAGTAGTTAACCCACGTTTTGAGTAAACTCTAATACAATAATTTACAAAAAGTTGTAAATGTTAGATGTAATATCGTCGGATCAATCATAGATTGACCCGATTACACAGCGGAATGCATCAGATCTAGATCTAAACGAAACAAAGAACATAAATTTAAGATCTAAACTACAAGGGGGTTTGGGAGCCTACCTTTTTATGGTGCTTAACTCCAAGAACAAAAGGCTCCTTGAACACGTGATTGAGCAGCCACCGTCTTACAACGTGTGTCTCCCAGCAACACCAAGTGGATGGTGTTTCCCGCCGCCGGACCTCCTTGATATGCTACCGGAATAATCCCGAAGATTATTCCAACTCGAAACCCGAAGAAAATAGCCAAAGATTCCAAGCTATTTTTCTTATGATAATGGCGTGTATTTGTTGTGTTTCAAAAGGCTTGGAAGAACTTTCTTTTATATAGGAGAGTAAAACTTAACCTCCAAGGATTAAATAATTAAGAGATAATTATTACATTAATCATTTTTCCAAATAAAAGATAAATACAAATAATTATCCCAAACAAATTATGATAAATCATATTATTATCTAATATTCCATGAATTATCATTTAACAAATAAAAGATAAATCACATGTCAAATAATTATCCAAGAAAACTAATTTCCTAATAATTAAATAATACAACAAAGATGCGCCACTTGCAAAACCCAAAATAAGGTCCATACGCATTTTACTATATTTGACCAATTTGGTCAAAAAGGTCAACACACCAATTTGGGTCGAGTCCACAAAAAATGTATTTTCTGTGTATTTAATTATTTAGTCCAACTAAACAATTAATCCGCATATCAATTAAATAGTCCAATCCAACTATTTAATTATAATTGAGGTGCAATGACGAGAAAACCTATATGCTATATTAGGAGCCACGTCGGGGACCATGGACCCATATTCAGTAGCTACAATAAGTCGAATAAAATTATCCGTCAGACAGAATAATTATATCCAACCTATTAATTCCATGATTACACCACCATAAACCTGAAACTGAACAATATCGAATATAGATAACTTACACTCAATTTATGAGTCGAAATCGTCCACTGATATAATCATTACATACGGATAAATCCTTCATAGACTGTTCACTTCGATTCGGGATATTTCCGTAAACCCTTCTTGAAACCTATTATCATTATTTACCATTAACCCCCTAGTGATCAATTAGTTCATAAACAATATAATATGAATTGGGCCCATCGATCAGTTTCTAGGGTCAACAAATAAGGGAACTGTCTGTCTACTTCCCAAGGGAAGGAATGGATTCCATACCTGTGATTACACAGACTACTCACTCATCCCAGAATAGAGCCAATGAGAAGTGTTGGACCACATACTGCGAAGTGATCCTTACTAACACATCAAACTCTACCCTAGTCTAAGTAGTCGTCTGTGATCACCTCAGGATTAAGATTAATCCAAATATGATCATCTTGTGATTCGATAAGACTTTTCGATTACGGAATTATATCGAGAACTCAAATCAAATCGGTCCAGCCCTATATGATTATCATCATATATAAATGCCCCACTAGGTACCCTATTACCGACAGTCCGGATAAGACTGCCACACCGTAAAGTGTTCTGGGCGCGTTAATAGCAAATTAATCTAGAGACCCCTACTCCGATTAATAAATGCTACGGACTATGTTAATTTTAAGTATATTTCACAAACTCAATCATCGTGTGTATAGCCATACACTGAGTTGTGATTACATAATCAATATACTTAGGGTTTTCTGTAGTGTATCAATATTGGCAATAAATGCGAATAAATAAGATGAAATAATTCTGTCATTTATTTAAATAAAACAATTACAAATTGTCTTTCGGGCATAAAACCTAACAATCTCCCACTTGCACGAAAGGCAAGTGGATTAATTGTTTTAGAGCACACCATATATCTATATTACAGCAATACAACTCCCACTTGCTCTAAAGCAAATAAGTTATGTCCCTAATACCAATAGTTTCCAAGTGCCGGTTGAAGACTTCTAACGGCAATGTCTTGGTGAAAGGATCAGCAGGGTTGTCAGCAGAGGCGATTTTCTTGACAGAAATGTCACCTCTTTGGACTATCTCTCTGATTAAATGGTACTTTCGCTCGATATGCTTCGACTTGCGGTGACTACGGGGTTCCTTCGAATTTGATACTGCCTCATTATTGTCACAATAGAGAGCGATTGTATCGTTGTGATTTGGAGAGACTCCTAAACCACTCAGGAACTTCTTGAGCCAAACTGCTTCCTTAGCTGCCTCAGAGGCCGCTATGTATTCAGCTTCTATAGTAGAATCAGCCGTGCTGGATTGCTTGACGCTTCTCCAAATGACTGCACCACCACCAATGGTAAACACTGAACCCGAGGTAGATTTGAAATCATCTCTATCTGACTGGAAGTCAGAGTCAGTGTACCCCTGTACATCCAGGTTTGCACCCGAATATACCAGCATATAATTCCTAGTCCTCTTCAAATACTTTAAGAGGTTCTTTACTGCAATCCAATGCTCATTGCCTGGATTAGACTGATAACGACTGACTAGTCCAGAGCCATAATAGATGTCAGGTCTAGTGCACAGCATAGCGTACATTAGACTACCTACAGCCGAAGCATAAGGTACTCTTTGCATAGCCTCTGTTTCCTCAGGAGTCTGAGGACTCTGAGTCTTAGAGAGATGGACGCCATGACGAGTAGGTAGGTAACCCTTCTTTGCGTCCGTCATGCTATATCTAGCCATCACCTTATCAATGTAAGTGGCTTGTGAAAGAGCTAACATCTTGTTCTTACGATCCCGTATTAATTGGATCCCGAGAACATAATTCACCTCTCCTAAATCTTTCATTTGGAATTGGTTGGCCAACCAAATTTTAACGTCCGACAACATCCCCTTATCGTTTCCAATTAGGAGAATGTCATCTACGTACAACACTAGGAACGCAAACTAATCCTTGATGACTTTCTTGTATACACAAGGTTCATCAGGATTTTGTTCGAAATCATATGACTTAATGGTGTCATCAAATCTATGATTCCAAGACCGAGATGCTTGTTTCAACCCATAAATGGATCTCAGCAACTTGCACACTTTGTGCTCTTGGCCTTCATCGATGTATCCTTCTGGTTGCTGCATATAGATTTCCTCGTCGAGAAAGCCGTTAAGAAACGCAGTCTTGACATCCATTCCAGATTTCATAATCTAGGCTTGCAGCAATAGAAAGGAGGATCCGGATGGATTTGAGCATGGCCACAGGGGAGAAGGTCTCTTCGTAGTCTATACCCTCTCTCTGTGTGTAGCCCTTAGCTACAAGCCGTGCTTTAAAGGTTTGCACCTTACCATCAACTCCTCGCTTCCTCTTGTAGAGCCATTTGCTCCCTATGGGTTTTACCCCTTCGGGACAATCTACAAGTTTCCAGACAGAGTTAGAGTACATGGACTCTATCTCTTGACTCATCGCGTCAACCCATAGATCCTTGTCACGATCATCCATTGCCTTGCGAAAAGACACTGGATCATCTTCCACACCATCGGAGACGGCTACGTTCGCTTTTGATTGTCCATACCGATTTGGTGGCCGAACCACTCTCTCAGTACGTCTGGGTGGATTAGGAGGAGGGGTGACTGTTGCATTTGTAGTGTTGTCTACAGTGACACGAGGTGGCACTTGTGGTCTGACCTCATCAGAAAGTAACTCCTCAAGTACGACTTTACTTCGAGGCTTGAAGTCTGTCATATACTGATCCTCCAAAAATGTGGCGTGAGTAGAAACTATCACCTTGTTATCTTCCGGATCGTAAAACAGTCCTCCATGTGTTCCTCTGAAGTAGCCTACAAACATACATACTTTCGTACGCGTTTTTAGCTTCGATGTCTTGTCATTCAGCACATGTGCATGACAACCCCAAATGCGAAAGTGACGTATGCTTTCGTGACGTCCCTTCCACAGCTCCAAGGGTGTCGTAGTGACAGACTTTGACGGTACTGCATTCAATATGTAGACCGCTGCTTCTAGAGCATATCCCCAGAAAGATATCGGTAGTGAGGCGTAGCTCATCATTGATCTGACCATGTCAATCAATGTTCTATTTCTCCTTTCAGCAACTCCATTTTGCTGAGGTGTCCTAGGCGCAGAGCGTTGGGAACAGATCCCATGTTCAAGTAGGTAGTCAGTGAACTCAGTATCTAAGTACTCTCATCCGCGATCAGATCGAAGGCATTTCAAAGACTTGCCTATCTGCCTTTCGGCTTCTGCTTGAAATTCCTTAAACTTGCCAAAAGTCTCGGATTTTCGACGCAGCAGATAAGCATATCCGAACCTCGAGTAGTCGTCAATGAAAGTAACAAAATACTCGAATCCACCTCTAGCTTGTACATTCATCAGACCACAAAGGTCTGAATGTACTAACTCTAGAGGTTCTTTGGCCCTATTCCCTTTTGACGAGAAGGGACGCTTAGTCATTTTTCCTTCCAGGCAAGATTCGCAAACCGGCAACGAGTCAACATATAACTCCTTTAAGGTATCACCCTTAGCCAGTTGTTTGAGTCTTTCCAAGGAAATGTGACCTAGCGTAAGGTGCCAAAGATATGTACTATCTTCTTTATGAGAAATTTTCTGCCTTTTAGCATATTTTTGATGTGCTACTTTAAACATTTCAGTATTTAACAGGGGAGCTTGCGTGGGTTTAATGAAATACAATCCGTTTTCTAATACAATAGTACACAAAGTAAAACCATTCTTTGAAATAGTAAACTCATTATTCATAAAAGAATCAGAGTACAACTGGTCTTTCAAAGTAGAACACGAAATCAAATTTCTACAAAAATTCGGAATAAAATAAACATTGTCTAACTTCAAAGTTTTATTTCCAAAATGTAAAACCACAGCTCCCACTGCTTTTGCTGAAACTAACGCCCCGGTGCCGACTCTCATAACTTGAGCTCCTTCCTCTAGTTCCTCTAACGAACTAAGGATCTGTAAAGAAGAACATACATGGTTAGTAGCTCCAGTATCCAGTATCCAATTCGATACATCTTTAGCTACATTAAAAGATTCCAAGACAAGTAATTCATGATTACCTTTCTTATCTATCCCATTGCTAGCCTTAACCTTCCCATCCTTTACATCTTTGAGATATGCGGGGCAGTGACGACGCCAGTGCCCTATCTCATTGCAGTAATGACACTTGCCCTTGGGCTTGGATGGTGTATTCGGCTTAGCCTTCTTCTTCATAGGTTTAGTCGCCGGCGCAGTTTGTTTCTTATTCTTTTGTTTACCCTGCTGGTTTGACTTAAACGCCTTGGCTAGGACCACATTGGCCTCAGCCTTCTTTTCCTGGTCTAGGGTTTTATCTTTCGTAGAAAGACCCTCATAGACTTGAAGTTCGTTGATCAACTCCGTCATGGCAAGGTGAGCCTTAGACATGACGTAGCTGGTCCTGAACGTCAGGAAGTCAGATGTCAGAGATTCGAGAATCACTAACACTTGGCTAGCATCGTCTATAATCGCACCATGAGTTGCTGCATCGGTAAAGTAACTAATCATGTTCATCACATGACCAGTAATCGACTGACCCCGCCTCATCTTGGCATTGACAGCCTTCCTCACGGCCTCGTGTCATGCTTGATCAGACGGTTTGCCAAACATGATGGTTAAATGCTGCAAGATTTCTCGTGCAGTATTAAAACCCTCAATCTTGCTCCGAATGACATCCGACACTGAGGCTAAGAAGATGCCTCTTGCCTTATTATTCGCTTCTTGCCATTTTTTATGTTGATCGCAAATGCGTTTAGGCGGATTTTGAGGGGGAAGAACAGGGCACTACTCAGTCAAAACAAACTGCATATTCTCAAATACGAGCACCACGTTAACGTTACTTTTCCACTTAGTAAAATTGTCTCCATTAAGCTTATCATTCAGTAAAGTTTGAATTTGCGAAGACATGTTGCTGTAAATAAAATGACAGAAACTTAATCAAATATACACTACTATATATTGTTTTAGGAATAATAAACTACAAGAAGTCTATCCTACCATTCCAAGGATTTAACCTCGCATCGTACCGCCGCCTTTAGGGTCAGTATCAGCACAATGATGGTTGAACTGAGACAATCTCTCTCAATGATAAAGCTTCGAGAATCGAACATCTCACGGGAATCAGACATCCCGGCTCTTTATCATTGATTACCTTCCTTTTTCTAGCCTAGATATTTCGAAAATATCCATAATGAGTGTGACCTACTATATCAGACCTCGAAGTACGCCCCGAGTATGCCGCCTTTAGGGTCGGACAGTGACCCAATGAGTACCCGAAATCCTATCCTTTCGGAGACCAAGCCTTGAATTTTGATAGGGGTGAACACCATCCTTAAGGGGCCGGAATCAAAGCGGCACGAGGCGTCACCCTTCTCTCACATGCTTGCATCTATAGTAGAGGCTGTGGGGTTGGTTGTCGCCTTCCCCGCTCCCACTCAATATTTTGAAAAAGTGGTGGGTTTACTAATTACGGTTTTGGCCTTGACAATAAGAAAAAATAAATCAAAGTACTCCGAATAGGGTCAGCTATGTAGGCAAGCCTACGCCGTCGTATTCGTTGGAACATATGTGACAGTTCAGGCCAATCCGGCAAGAAAATCCCCATTTAGCCCGAGGGCTTATCGGCTATGCTAAGTCCTGTCGAACTGCTGTAACATACATCACACGTGGAGGGGAGTCGATTGAGCCGAAGCTCGGTTGAACTCGCCCAACCATGGTTAGACCATTTCCGAACCCATGTACTAAGATTCTTCGATTTCTAAATCGTCACCCAACGCGTAATCTCGTTTCTGTTTAAGGTGGGTTCACTGAGAAGCCATCACCGAAAAACTCAATGATTTTTCCAAGTGGGATTCACCGAGAATCCATCACTAAAATCGTAAACGATTGACAAAAACCCGGTTCCTCGGTTTTTATAATTAGCTACTTATTATTTAACTACCACATATTAAATTAATAAGCATTCATACTAATTATTCGAGTTATACATGCCTAATTTATTCGAAATAAACTAGCTACATGTATGCATTGGAGTGGAATCATGAAGATGCAAGTCATGGCAATTTTCCGGTTTTAAGCACGTAATCTTGATCAAACACAAAATTATACCGAAAAGTAAACACCGAGATGGACCGTTGGTATTCCCGACTAACTATTTTCTAAGGAAAAGTAAAACTTATACTATGTCTTCGAGTCTTGATCTTCGAATCTTGAACTCAAACCGCCGGATCACGAACCACGAACACCCGAGAGGAGAAAAGGCTTTTTAATTAAATAAACAAATATTATTATAATTATCAAAAACCTTTTTTTTTTTTGTTTGTTTAAGTGCGGCTGTAAAATTTATTTATTTTTTTGTTGATATTGTCGGCTATGTGCAGAATATTTACCATTTTGTTTTGTTTTGTTATTATTACAGCCGAAAGGCTGTTTATTAAAGAAGAAAAAAAATTTATGCATGCAGCCGCATAGAAAACCCTAGCCGCATGCTAGGTTTATAAAAAAAATAGACTTATAGCGACGCTTTTCAGCGTCGCAGAAAGTCCTGTAAGCAATTTTTTATTTAAAAAAAAACAGGTTTTTAACCGTTTCTTGTCACGGATTTTATCTAACAAAACAACAAGTAATAAAATTTATAAATCCGGTATTCCCCAAGTGTAGGGATCGTAGTATAGCGATTAATACCAGAGTCGATCACAGGGAATCGGGGTATCTATTTCATTAATTTTCCTAAGATTGATACTATTATTACTAAACCTAAACTAAAACGGAAAATAAACTGGACAGAGGATTGTCAGTCCAAAGCCAGGAAGGATAAAAGCAATAATAAATAAAACTATAAACGAGAAAAAGCAATAAAAACGATGATCATGGTGATTAAACAATTGAACAAGAAATTATCCACCGGTCCCGCAACCCTTAATTTCCTCTCTAAAGTTGTCTTGTGATGGTTTAATCAAAGATGTGGTTCACCTATCAAACGTATGAATTTCTACTCTCGTAGATAATTCGCCTATCAATCTCTCATCTCTCGATACATAAGATTGACGCTCTCAAAACAAGGTGTAAGATCTCTCAATCTAGCAACCTAGAAATCTAACCTATCAACTCTCGTTATGTCAAGGTTAAAAATCCCATCTTTCCTATGGTGATATAAGGTTTACACCGAGAGTCGGTGTAAACCTTAGATCTGTTAGGTGTAGTGCCCGAAAGACAATTTGTGTAATTGTTTTTAATAATGAATGACAGAATTTATCTCACCTTATTACTTGCTTTGTGCTTGTAAAGTAATACACTGCTGCAAACCCTAAGTATATCTGTGATAACCACTTAACCTGGGTATGGATTACACGTGAGGATTGAGTTAGTGGTGATATACTTAAACCGTTAGTCCGTGGTGAACTTAATCGAGTTTAGGTCTCTTGATTAAAAAACACCAATAATGCGCCTGTAACACCTTTTAGGGTGTGATAGTCTTATCCGGACTGTCGTAGAGGGTACCTACGTGGGGCATTTATATATGATGGCATTCATATAGAATTGGACCGATTTGATCTGAATTTCTCGATATAATTCCGTAATCGAGGAATCTTATTAAATCATTAGATGATCATATATGGATCAACCTTAATCCCGAGGTGATCCGCCAGTCTTTGCTTGTCCCGGGGTAGTGTTTGATGTGTTAGTTACGGTTCACTTAAATATGTGTTCCAAGCCACTTCTCATTGGCACTATCTCCAGATGAGTGAGTAGTTCTGATTTTCACAGACATGGAATCCATTCCTTCCTGTGGGAAGTAGAGAGACAGTCCCCTTATTTGTTAGCCCTAAGAAAGTGATCGATCCCGGGAGTTCACATTTGACTAATTGAGCACTAGTCAGGTATGTGTACTAATTGATCATCAGGGGGTTAATGGTAAATAAGGATAAGATGTTCTGCGTTGGGTTCACGGAGACATCCCACACAGAATGGACAGTTTATGGAGGGTTAATCCGTATGTAGTGATTATATCAATGGACGCTTATTTACTCTATGGGTTGAGTATAAGTATACATCTATAATCGGTAGAGTTCAGTTTCGGGTTTATGGTGGCGTAATCCCGGAATTAATAATTATATTCTGTTTGATGAATAATTAATTATTGGAGCTACTGGTTATAGGTCCATGGTCCCCGATGTGGCTTCTGTAATTCGGACTAATAATCTTGTTATTTGGGCCTCGGTGATAATTAATTGGCTGGGCTAATTAATTGATATGCATGGATATTATTTAGTTGGGCTAAATAATATAATACACATAAAAGACATTTTATGTGGGCTAAAAACCCTAATGGTGGCGCCAATTAGTGTCTCTTTTATCACAAGAATTAATTTTTGTGATGTGGAAAATAAAAGATATTCTTGTTATATGATTGGTTGGATGACTTGTTATTTGATTTCCTATTGGTCAATACATGTCACAATTAGTCATTAAGGAAAATATCTTTTTATTTTGTTTAATTTATTATTTATGTAATTAATTAAAACTTGGAGACCAAGGATTTACTCTCCTATAAAAGGAGAGTTATTCCAAGGGAAATTGATAAGCAATTTTCGACCACCACTTGTAAAAGGAGAGAAAAATTAGTTTTTTCTCATCTAGGTTTTTTTTTAGAGGAGAGTTTTTCTTCGTGTTGCATATCAAGGAGGTTCGTGTATCAAGAAGGGTGTCCACCAACCGACGTTTGGAGAACACATCGGAAGATCTTGGCTTCTCTTCCTACTATTGGTAACATGGTCTTAACCCCCTTGTAGTAGTTTAAGTCCTTTAATTGTGTATTGTGGTATATGAATCGTGATCCATCCGCTGCGCAAAGATCTAATTCGTTTAGATCTGAGAACCTGCATCCTTCATGTGGTATCGGAGCCAGGTTCCACGATTTATATATTCATAATCGTAATTAAACGATTTAAAGGAGTGGAATTGCATGTAGGTGATATTTTACTTATTATTATGCATTAATAATTTTTAAATTGCTATGGTTGAAGAGATGGATTGGGGTTGGCACCGTTTTCCCGTTAGATCTATTGTAAACTCATATAAACAATGAAAATTCGTTCATATGAGTATAGGAAATTATGTAATTTATGTATTATTGCAATTTTAATTTCCAGAAAATAGATCTGTACATTAGCTGTTTAGTATTTTCGTTTTTTCCGTTGTTTGAGCCGTTAAAACGAAGATCCCTCCGGTCAGAATCAAGATTGGAATTTGATGAACAATCCCACAAAATTTGGCGTCGATCAGAGTCCGTTTGGGTTTCCGTTCGTTGCTGCGAAGTGGCTGCTGTAACAGAAAAACGTAGGATTCACAGAAACCCTAACTGTGACTTCTTCGATTTTCTGGGAACAATTGGACCGTTCAAATTAAAATCCGACCGGTCAGATCGATAATCATGGAGTTTTGGACGTGAGATAAAATTTTCAGGACGATCGGGATTCATCTTGATCCCCGATCGGCCTCGGGAAGTATATGATGCGGTGCTGTAAGAGTCTGTTTCAGCAGCAAGTTGGGCGGCTCACTGAGGAAGATTGACAAGTCAAAGCTCCGATCCGACCGTCCATCTTGAAGTCCGAAGAATGAAGATCAGATCTGGAAAGTTTCATCCCGATCCAAGTTCGTTTGATATGCCGATCGTCGAAGATTCTTAACAGCTGCAGATTAGGGTTTTAATTTATTTTCGAATAGATTAGTTACGGGGGTGCCAACGGTCCATCTCGGTGTTTATTTTCCGCACTAGTATACATGTGTAGATTGTATGAGTAGAACGGAAAATTGCCATGACATGCATCATATCATGAATTCCACTCCATATGCATACATGTAGAAATTAATTCGAGGAATTAGTTAGGCATGTATAAAACACACGATTAGTTTTAATTAATTGTTTGATATTAATTAGAAACTAATTAGGTAAAAACCGAGGAACACGGGTTTTTTCAATCGTCGAGGTTGGGTGATGGATTCTCGGTGAATCCCACTCTGCGAAAGCATAAGGAGTAAAATCCCGAAACCTCGTGGTTAAGGTGTTGGATTCTCGGTAAATTCCACCTTACCTAAGACGAGATTACGTTTTTGTTCCGTAGTGTCTACGTGAAAGTTTGATGTTTAAGGATTGGATAATCACGGGCAAACAGGTTCGAAAGTGGTTTAACCACGGTTGGGTGGTCAACAGTAGCTACGGCTCAATCGACTTCACCCTCCACGTGTGGCGTTTGCACGGGGGTCTGGCAATACTGAGCCATCCGAAGAGCCACTACGTCTCAACGGACCTCTCCTAGCCTTGACCCGTCCGACGGCCACATATGTTCTAACGAATAGGTCGGGTGGGCTAGCCCACATAACCGACAACATTCGGGCTTATGATTTATTGTTCCTTAATGTAACATCAAGTCCGAAAACGTGATCAGTAAACCCACCACTTTTTCAAAATATTGAGTGGGAGCGGGAGAGGCGACAGCCGACCCCACGGCCTCTACTGTTGACACAAGCAACGTGAGAGAATGGTGACGCCTCGTGCCGGCTTTGATTTCGGCCTCCTAAGGAAGGCCTTCACCGCTATCAAAATTCAAGGCTTGGTCTCCGAAAGGATAGGATTTTGGGTACTCGCCGGGTCACTGACCGACCCTAAGGCGGCACACTCGGGGTCTACCTAAAAATCTGAGACAGTAGGTCACACTCATAAAGGGTATTTTTGGTAGTACCTTGGCTGAAAAAGGAAAGGTGATTGAAGATCACAAATGAGATGTTCGATTCTCAATCTGATCTTCAATATTAATCGAAACCTCTTTGACCTACCCTAAGGCGGCACTGAGGCATTAGATTAAATCCTTGGAACGGTAGGATATACTATAAGTAATTAGTTTATGTTCCTAAAATTTTAGTAGTGTATGATTTGGATTTATTTTCTGTCAATTTTATTTACAACTGTTATATATATCTCTCTAAGGTGCTAGACTGCTAGTGTAAAATTGACTAGTAATGACTTCGTTAAAAAGTGGTAAGTAACTAGAACGTTGTATTTATTAATCTCACATGCGATTAATTTTTCGGAAGAGATATTTCTCTTGAAGCCTTCAAAACTTAAGTGACGTAAATAGACATGTCACTGATGTCACTCGTGCAGAACGAGAGACAACCGTAGTTAGTTTGAAAGATGATTGGGACGATAAAATTCTTCTAGTGAATTTTAATGGTGTAGTGTCTACACGAGAAATTTTCTAAAAGAAAAATTAGAGAATCATAAATTAAAGTGTCGCTAGTTAGACGGTATTTGGAACCGATAAACTAGTGGGAGCTTTTGTCTTATGTTTTTCTAATTTAGAAAATTAGTCCCACTGGGTAACGCTTTCATTAGACATCCCACAGTTCACGAGTAGTGTCTACTCAATTGAACTGCTAGTTCAAGACTATTTCCTTTTAAGGAAAGTTGAGAATGGGAAAGAATGTCTATAAGTGTTAATCATCTTAACTAAAGTTTTGAGGCTAAACCGAAACATTAATTAAAGAAAGTATAGGATAAGGAAAGTGATTTCGCATCGCTAACCAATGAATCCTTAGCGATTTTCTTAACCGAGTAACTTGACTCGGTAGCTTAGTTCTTTGGAAGAACAAGGAAGCTGTGCATTAACGATTAATAGAGTAACAACGGGCAGTAATTTCAGCTATAATAGTGGGAGTGATATAAGAAAATGAATTTCGGATTCTATCCTTGATTATCACAGAAAAATTTATTTTTATGTTTACAGATTCGTTGAAACAAATGGATTCACTTTCATCTCGATACTACAGTTGCCTTAAACAAAGTGAAGATGACATTTGTAGTACGAATCTGTGACTCGGACTTTTGTTTGATAAAGACAAAACCACTAAGAAAAGCTGAATAGGTATGTGTAACACATCTAAAACTATTAAAGGTAAAAGGTTTCCGTATTAAGATAAACGACCCTTCAATATCTATTAATTAGTGCATATATCCTAGAGATAAGACCTGACGACTGGCTAAGGGTGATTCCTATCTCCTAGTCTAAGAACACTATCTCAAAGGAACAATGACTAAGTTTCCTTTCAATCGGGAAAGGGTAATAGATTTGAAGAGGTAACATAGCTTGTTCACAGTGACCTTCGGGGTCTAGTGAGAGATACAAGCTAGTGGGAGTTTTTGAGTGGTGACATTTTGTCTGATAACTACTCGAAACGTGATTTAGTTTATCAAAAGAATATGAGGAGGAGTCTCTGATTTTAGCAGAGAATAGAGTATTCCATGCTCATAAATAGGCTATAGCATAGTCTTGGGACTGATGCTCAGCCTGCCTCCTAGTGGAATGTTTCTCACTGAGAAAGAAACCATAGACTTGCCCTATATAGTTATTGATGTGCTACAATACACTGCTAGACTCGATTAAGATAATTGGTTGCAAAATAACGGTTAACATTATTATGTAAACCGAGAAGTCTACCTAGAAGATGCTAGTAAATTTATGGATAATGAGTGAATTCGGTTCACACCACTTCCGTAAATGTAGGCATTTAGCATTTAATGCTTGAAGGTAGGACTGGAGATTTTGCTCATACGTTCAGATTGTGACTGTTCATGAAATATCTTAATGCGTCGAGTGAAGGTTGGTTATAAGATTCCTGAGATCAGAAAGTGACGGTTGAACTGTCACAAGCCTTCTGATAGAATCTATAAGTAACAGCCTTAAACCTTGGAGTATGGTTACCCAAAGGTAGTTACTATCTGATTTAATCAGACCACGTCCAACATCGGTTGTTGGTGATTACACTGATAAATACTACTAGATCGGAATGTCAATCCACCCAAAACGCAGTGGGAGTATGGTTTAACCGTTGACCCATTGTGGATTTGTGGACTTTATAGTCTGCTGGGGTGATTGATAACCTGTGGCTCTTTGTGGGCTGTATAGGATTCTGATTATAGAGGTTGGTTTGAAAACCTTAACCCTGTGAATGGAGTTTTGGTACTCCAGTTCTGTTCAGCCTCTTGTAGAACCACCTGAGTGTCTCAGGCCCAGTGGGAGCAATTGGATCTACACGGAAAAGATTCGAATGAATAGGAAAGTTTAAACTTTCAGCGCAAAGTTGAGTGGTATAGGGGTGATTCCCTGACAACTAGAGAGTTAACCAGACCTTGAACTCTTTCACCACTCAGTCTTGCTAGATTTCGTTAGAAAGCAGAAAATAGGGGTGATTCCCTGAGACTTTCTTGCCGAACAACGGAATCTGAATTCATTCAGAACAGAAGGGTTTTAGCTGAGAATGAATAACGGATTCGTTACAAAGCAGAAGATAGGGGTGATTCCCTAATACCTTTTTTGCGAGACTAACGATATCTTAATTTATTCAGAAAGAACCATTGGTAGGAAGCTTGCCATGGCTTATATCCTTTGTGGATTTAAGAGAACCTCTCGGTCATTTAAAAGTCACATGTTTTAAAATATGTGGACTTGACCAGAATATTGATAAGTCTTTCGTAGACTGGGTATCAATATTGGTAAAATAGTAGTATTAGTGTTCATGAATGATAACACTGAAACAGTTGGAAACAACATGTGTGTGCTATCTGAAGTCAGAAACTGACACGCTAAGATTCTCTGGATGAGAGAATTGGACTATATTCTAAGAATCTGATTCGGTCAAATTCACAAGAATGAGTCATTGGCTATCCCATCCGTCTTATTGGTTAAGATGATAATGCATATACGTATGCAACATTCAACGAGAGTAGTCCTACCTTACATCTCAGGAATGATTCTCCAAATCTTCGGATACAGAGAAAATGGGATAGAGTCTCTCTGGGATAAGGGCAAGTCAAACGAGTCAATTGCAGTTGAATCTTGGATTCAAGCAATAAGTAGCGGTTTAGTACGTCCTCAAGTATCGTTAGAGAACGAGGAATCATATTCTTGTATATTCAGGTGCAAACTTGAATATGGTTGACTACACTGATTCTGACTTGTAGTCAGATTAAGGATGATCATTAAGTTGATCTCGGGCTCAGTGTTTACTCATAGTGCTTAGAATTTCCTTTTGGGTCTGGGAGTAATTCCAGGTCTGATAAGCCGATATCACTTCATTGTGAAAACAGTGAAGAGATAGCTTAGAAGGATCTTCTCGGTCACCAGAGGTCAAAAGCATATTGAGAGAGAGTACCGCCTGATTGGAAGGACCGGCTACGTTTCAATCCTAAAGATCGTCTCGAGTCGACAACCTAGCTAATCAGTGTACCAAGTCGAGTGCTTGGAGGGTACGGCATTGATGGATATGTCTCATCCGCTTTTAGAGCAAGTGGGAGAGTGTTGTGAATAAGATGAGAAAGGGTGTGCTCTAAAAACAATCATTACTTGTCATTTCGTGCAAGTGGGAGATTGTTAGGTGTAGTGCCCGAAAGACAATTTGTGTAATTGTTTTTAATAATGAATGACAGAATTTATCTCACCTTATTACTTGCTTTGTGCTTGTAAAGTAATACACTGCTGCAAACCCTAAGTATATCAGTATGTAACCACTTAACTCAGTGTATGGAATGCACGTGAGGATTGAGTTAGTGGTGATATACTTAAATTGTTAGTCCGTGGTGAACTTAATCGAGTTTAGGGTCTCTTGATTAAAACACCAATAATGCGCCCAGAACACCTTAGGGTGTGATAGTCTTATCCGGACTGTCGGTAGAGGGTACCTACGTGGGGCATTTATATATGATGGCATTCATATAGGACTGGACCGATTTGATCTGAATTTCTCGATATAATTCCGTAATCGAGGAATCTTATTAAATCATTAGATGATCATATATGGATCAACCTTAATCCCGAGGTGATCACAGGGTGCTGCTTGTCCCGGGGTAGTGTTTGATGTGTTAGTTACGGTTCACTTAAATATGTGTTCCAAGCCACTTCTCATTGGCACTATCTCCGGATGAGTGAGTAGTTCTGATTTTCACAGACATGGAATCCATTCCTTCCTGCGGGAAGTAGAGAGACAGTCCCCTTATTTGTTAGCCCTAAGAAAGTGATCGATCCCGGGAGTTCACATTTGACTAATTGATCACTAGTCAGGTATGTGTACTAATTGATCATCAGGGGGTTAATGGTAAATAAGGATAAGATGTTCTGCGTTGGGTTCACGGAGACATCCCACACAGAATGGACAGTTTATGGAGGGTTAATCCGTATGTAGTGATTATATCAATGGACGCTTATTTACTCTATGGGTTGAGTATAAGTATACATCTATAATCGGTAGAGTTCAGTTTCGGGTTTATGGTGGCGTAATCCCGGAATTAATAATTATATTCTGTTTGATGAATAATTAATTATTGGAGCTACTGGTTATAGGTCCATGGTCCCCGATGTGGCTTCTGTAATTCGGACTAATAATCTTGTTATTTGGGCCTCAGTGATAATTAATTGGCTGGGCTAATTAATTGATATGCATGGATATTATTTAGTTGGGCTAAATAATATAATACACATAAAAGACATTTTATGTGGGCTAAAAACCCTAATGGTGGCGCCAATTAGTGTCTCTTTTATCACAAGAATTAATTTTTGTGATGTGGAAAATAAAAGATATTCTTGTTATATGATTGGTTGGATGACTTGTTATTTGATTTCCTATTGGTCAATACATGTCACAATTAGTCATTAAGGAAAATATCTTTTTATTTTGTTTAATTTATTATTTATGTAATTAATTAAAACTTGGAGACCAAGGATTTACTCTCCTATAAAAGGAGAGTTATTCCAAGGGAAATTGATAAGCAATTTTCGACCACCACTTGTAAAAGGAGAGAAAAATTAGTTTTTTCTCATCTAGGTTTTTTTTTAGAGGAAGAAAAACTTGGAGTTTTTCTTGGTGTTGCATATCAAGGAGGTTCGTGTATCAAGAAGGGTGTCCACCAACCGACGTTTGGAGAACACATCGGAAGATCTTGGCTTCTCTTCCTACTATTGGTAACATGGTCTTAACCCCCTTGTAGTAGTTTAAGTCCTTTAATTGTGTATTGTGGTATATGAATCGTGATCCATCCGCTGCGCAAAGATCTAATTCGTTTAGATCTGAGAACCTGCATCCTTCATGTGGTATCGGAGCCAGGTTCCACGATTTATATATTCATAATCGTAATTAAACGATTTAAAGGAGTGGAATTGCATGTAGGTGATATTTTACTTATTATTATGCATTAATAATTTTTAAATTGCTATGGTTGAAGAGATGGATTGGGGTTGGCACCGTTTTCCCGTTAGATCTATTGTAAACTCATATAAACAATGAAAATTCGTTCATATGAGTATAGGAAATTATGTAATTTATGTATTATTGCAATTTTAATTTCCAGAAAATAGATCTGTACATTAGCTGTTTAGTATTTTCGTTTTTTCCGTTGTTTGAGCCGTTAAAACGAAGATCCCTCCGGTCAGAATCAAGATTGGAATTTGATGAACAATCCCACAAAATTTGGCGTCGATCAGAGTCCGTTTGGGTTTCCGTTCGTTGCTGCGAAGTGGCTGCTGTAACAGAAAAACGTAGGATTCACAGAAACCCTAACTGTGACTTCTTCGATTTTCTGGGAACAATTGGACCGTTCAAATTAAAATCCGACCGGTCAGATCGATAAGCATGGAGTTTTGGACGTGTGATAAAATTTTCAGGACGATCGGGATTCATCTTCATCCCCGATCGGTCTCAGGAAGTATATGATGCGGTGCTGTAAGAGTCTGTTTCAGCAGCAAGTTGGGCGGCTCACTGAGGAAGATTGACAAGTCAAAGCTCCGATCCGACCGTCCATCTTGAAGTCCGAAGAATGAAGATATAAATGCCCCACTAGGTACCTTATTACCGACAGTCCGGTTAAGACTGCCACACAGTAAAGTGTTCTGGGCGCATTAATAGCAAATTAATCTAGAGACCCGTACTCCGATTAATAAACGCTACGGACTAAGTTAATTTTAAGTATATTTCACAAACTCAATCCTCGTGTGTATAGCCATACACTGAGTTGTGATTACATAATCAATATACTTAGGGTTTTCTGTAGTGTATCAATATTGGCAATAAATGCGAATAAATAAGATGAAATAAATTATGTCATTTATTTAAATAAAACAATTACAAATTGTCTTTCGGGCATAAAACCTAACAGTAAACCCCCGTTTTGAGTAACTCTACTATACAATTATTTACAAAAAGTTGTAAACCCCCGTTTTGAGTAAACTCTTCAATAATTATATACAAAAAGTTGTAAACCTCCGTTTTGATTGAACTCCACTATAATTATATACAAAAAGTTGTCAACCTCCGTTTTGAGTAAACTCTAGTATCCGATTATATACAAAAAGTTGCAAACCCCCGTTTTGAGTAAACTCTAAAACAATAATATACAAAAAGTTGTAAACCCCCGTTTTGAGTAAACTCCACTATACAATTATATACAAAAAGTTGCAAACCCCCGTTTTATTGTACAAAAATTTGTAAACCCCTGTTTTTTGTAAACTCTACTAAAAATTTATATACAAAAATTTGTAAACCTACGTTTTGAGTAAACTCTAATACAATAATATACAAAAACTTGTAAACCCCCGTTTTGCGTAAACTCTACTATACAATTATTTACAAAAAGTTGTAAACCCTCAATTTGAGTAAACTCTACTATTTTATATACAAAAAGTTGTAAACCACCATTTTCAGTGAACTCTACTATAATTATATACAAAAAGTTGTAAACCCCCGTTTTGAGTGAACTTTAATACAATAATATACAAAAAGTTGTAAACCCCCGTTTTGAGTAAACTCTACTACAAAATTATATACAAAAAGTTGTAAACCCCCGTTTTGAGTAAACTCTACTAGAATTATATACAAAAAATTGTGAACATCTGTTTTTAGTGAACTCTACTTTAATTATATACAAAAAGTTGGTAACCCGCGTTTTGATTAAACTCTAATACAATAATATACAAAAAGTTGTATACCCTAGTTTTGAGTAAACTCTACTATACAATTATTTACAAAAAGTCATAAACCCCCGTTTTGAGTAAACTCTACTATAATTATACCCAAAAAGTTGTAAACCCCCGTTTTGAGTAAACTCTAGTATACAATTATATACAAAAAGTTGTAAACCCCCGTTTTGAGTGAACTCTAATACAATAATATACAAAAAGTTGTAAACCCCCGTTTTGAGTAAACTCTACAATAATCATATACTAAAAGTTGTAAACCCCCGTTTTGAGTGAACTCTAACAAAATAATATAGAAAAAGTTGTAAACCCCCGTTTTGAGTAAACTCTACTATACAATTATATACAAAAAGTTGTAAACCCCCGTTTTGAATAAACTCTAAACCAATAATATACAAAAAGCTATAAACCCCCATTTTGAGTGAACTCTACTATACAACTATATACAAAAAGCTTTAAACCTGCGTTTTGAGTGAACTCTACTATAATCATATACAAAAAATTGTAAACACCCGTTTTGAGTAAACTATAATACAATAATATACAAAAAGTTGTAAACCCCCGTTCTGAGTAAACTCTACTATACAATTTATACAAAAAGTTGTGAACCCCCGTTTTGAGTAAACTCTACTATACAGTTATTTACAAAATGGTGTAAACCTCTGTTTTAAGTTAACTCTACTAAAATTATATACAAAAAGTTGTAAACCCCGGTTTTGAGTGAACTTTAATACAATAATATACAAAAAGTTGTAAAACCCCGTTTTTGAGTAAATTCTACTATACAGTTATATTCAAAAAGTGAAAAACCCCGTTTTATTGTAAACAAAGTTGTAAACCCACGTTTTGAGTAAACTCTACCACACAATTATATAAAAAAAATCTGTAAACCCCCATTTTGAGTAAACTCTAATACAATAATATACGAAAATTTGTAAACCCACGTTTTGAGTAAACTCTACTATACAATTATTAACAAAAATTTGTAAACCCTCGTTTTGAGTAAACACTACTATAATTATATACAAAAAGTTGTGAACCTCCATTTTGAGTGAACTCTACTATAATTATACACAAAAAGTTGTTAACCCACGTTTTGAGTAAACTCTAAAACAATAATTTACAAAAAGTTGTAAACCCCCGTTTTGAGTAAACTCTACAATAATTATATACAAAAAGTTGTAAACCTCCGTTTTGAGTGAACTCCACTATAATTATATACAAAAAGTTGTAAACCTCCGTTTTGAGTAAACTCTAGTATCCGATTATATACAAAAAGTTGTAAACCCCCATTTTGAGTAAACTCTAATACAATAATATACAAAAAGTTGTGAACCCCCGTTTTGACGAAACTCCACTATACAATTATATACAAAAAGTTGCAAACCACCGTTTTATTGTACAAAAATTTGTAAACCCCTGTTTTTAGTAAACTCTACTAAAAATTATATAAAAAAATTTGTAAACCCCCGTTTTGAGTAAACTCTAAAACAATAATATAGAAAAAAACTGTAAACCCCTGTTTTGAGTAAATTCTACTATACAATTATTTACAAAAATTTGTAAACCCCCGTTTCGAGTAAACTCTACTATAATTATATACAAAAAGTTGTTAACCCCCGTTTTGAGTAAACTCTAATACATTAATATACAAATAGTTGTAAACCACTGTTTTGAGTAAACTTTACTATACAATTATATACAAAAAGTTGTAGACCCCCGTTTTGAGTAAACTCTACAATACAATTATATACAAAAAGTTGTAACCCCCTGTTTTTTGTAAACTCTACTATGCAATTATATACAAAATGTTGTAAACCTCCATTTTTTATGAACTCTACTATAATTATATACAAAAAGTTGTAAACCCCCATTTTGAGAAAATTCTATTACAATAATATACAATGTTTTGAGTAAACTCTACTGTACAATTATATACAAAAAGTTGTAAACCCCCGTTTTGAGTGAACTCTACTATAATTATATACAAGAAGTTGTTAACCCCTGTTTTGAGTAAACTCAAATACAATAATATACAAAAAGTTTTAAACCCCCGTTTTCAGTAAACTCTACTATACAATTATATACAAAAAGTTGTAAACCCCCGTTTTGAGTAAAATCTAAAACAATAATATACAAAAATTTGTAAACCCCCGTTTTGAGTAAACTCCACTATACAAGTATATACAAAAAAGTTGCAAACCCCCGTTTTATTGTACAAAAGTTTGTAAACCCCTGTTTTTAGTAAACCCTACTAAAAAATTATATACAAAAATTTGTAAACCCCCGTTTTGAGTAAACTCTAATACAATAATATACAAAAACTTGTAAACCCCCGTTTTGAGTAAACTCTACTATACAATTATTTACAAAAAGTTGTAAACCCCTAATTTGAGTAAACACTGCGATTATTGTTATATACAAAAAGTTGTAAACCACCATTTTCAGTGAACTCTACTATAATTATATACAAAGATTTGTAAACCCCCGTTTTGAGCGAACTTTAATACAATAATATACAAAAATTTGTAAACCCCCGTTTTGAGTAAACTCGACTATAAAATTATATACAAAAAGTTGTAAACCCCCGTTTTGAGTAAACTCTACTATAATTATTAACAAAAAATTGTGAACCTCTGTTTTGAGTGAACTCAACTTTAATTATATACAAAAAGTTGTTAACCCACGTTTTGATTAAACTCTAATACAATAATATACAAAAAGTGATAAACCCCAGTTTTGAGTAAACTCTAGTATATAATTATTTACAAAAAGTCGTAAACCTCCGTTTTGAGTAAACTCTACTATAATTATACACAAAAAGTTGTAAACCCCCGTTTTGAGTAAACTCTAGTATACAATTATATACAAAAAAGTTGTAAACCCCCATTTTGAGTAAACTCTACTCTAATTATACACAAAAAGTTGTAAACCCCCGTTTTGAGTAAACTCTAGTATTCAATTATATACAAAAAGTTGTAAACCCCCGTTTTGAGTGAACTCTAATAGAATAATATACAAAAACTTGTAAACCCCCATTTTGAAAAAAACTCTACTATACAATTATATACAAAAAGTTGTAAACCCCTGTTTTGAGTAAACTTTAAAACAATAATATACAAAGAGTTGTAAACCCCCGTTTTGAGTAAACTCTACTATACAATTATATACAAAAAATTACAATACAATTATATTGAAAAATTGTAAACCCCTATTTTTTGTAAAGTCTACTATACAATTATATACAAAAAGTTGTAAACCTCCGTTTTGAGTGAACTCTACTATAATTATATTCAAAAAGTTTGTAAACCCCCATTTTGAGTAAATTCTAATACAATAATATACAACGTTTTGAGTAAACTCTACTGTACAATTATATACAAAAAGTTGTAAACACCTGTTTTGAGTGAACTCTACAATAATTATACACAAAAAGTTATTAACCCCCGTTTTGAGTAAACTCTAATACAATAATATACAAAAAGTTGTAAGCCCCTATTTTGAGTAAACTCTACTATACAATTATATAGAAAAAGTTGTAAACCCCTGTTTTGAGTAAACTCGAATAAAATTATATACAAATAGTTGTAAACCCCAGTTTTGACTTTGCTATACAATTATATACAAAATGTTGTAAACCTCCGTTTTGAGTGAACTCTACTAGAATCATATACAAAAATTTGTAAACCCCCATTTTGAGTAAACTCTACTATACAATTATATACAAAAGGTTGTAACCCCCTGTTTTTTGTAAACTCTACTATGCAATTATATACATAATGTTGTAAACCTCCGTTTTGAGTGAACTCTACTATAATTATATACAAAAAGTTGTAAACCCCCATTTTGAGAAAATTCTAATACAATAATATACAATGTTTTGAGTAAACTCTACTGTACAATTATATACAAAAAGTTGTAAACCCCCGTTTTGAGTGAACTCTACTATAATTATATACAAAAAGTTGTTAACCCCCGTTTTGAGTAAACTCTAATACAATAATATACAAAATGTTTTAAATCCCCGTTTTGAGTAAACTCTACTATACAATTATATACAAAAAGTTGTAAACCCCCGTTTTGAGTAAACTCTAATACAATAATATACAAAAAGTTGTAAACCCCCGTTTTGAGTAAACTCTACTATACAATTATATACAAAAAGTTGTAAACCCCCGTTTTATTGTACAAAAATTTGTAAACCCCCGTTTTTAGTAAACTCTACTAAAAAATTATATACAAAAATTTGTAAACCCCCGTTTTGAGTAAACTCTAATACAATAATATACAAAAACTTGTAAACCCCCGTTTTGAGTAAACTCTACTATACAATTATTTACAAAACGTTGTAAACCCCCAATTTGAGTAAACTCTACTATTATTATATACAAAAAGTTGTAAACCACCATTTTCAGTGAACTCTACTATAATTATATACAAAAGGTTGTAAACCCCCGTTTTGAGTAAACTCAACTATACAATAATATACAAAAAGTTGTAAACCCCCGTTTTGAGTAAACTCTACTATAATTATATACAAAAAATTGTGAACCTCCGTTTTGAGTGAACTCTACTTTAATTATATACAAAAAGTTGTTAACCCACGTTTTGATTTAACTCTAATACAATAATATACAAAAAGTTGTAAACCCCCGTTTTGAGTGAACTCTAATACAATAATATACAAAAAGTTGTAAACCCCCATTTTGAGTAAACTCTACAATAATTATATACTAAAATTTGTAAACCCCCGTTTTGAGTGAACTCTAATACAATAAAATAGAAAAAGTTGTAAACCCCCATTTTGAGTAAACTCTACTATACAATTATATACAAAAAGTTGTAAACCCCCGTTTTGAGTAAACTCTAAACCAATAATATACAAAAAGCTGTAAACCCCTGTTTTGAGTGAACTATACTATACAACTATATACAAAAAGCTATAAATCTTCGTTTTGAGTGAACTCTACTATAATTATATACAAAAATTTGTAAACACCCGTTTTGAGTAAACTCTAATACAATAATATACAAAAAGTTGTAAACCCCCGTTCTGAGTAAACTCTACTATACAATAATATACAAAAAGTTGTAAACCCCTGTTTTGAGTAAACTCAACTATACAATTATATACAAAAAGTTGTAAACCCCCGTTTTGAGTAAACTCTACTATAATTATATACAAAAAATTGTGAAACTCCGTTTTGAGTGCACTCTACTTTAATTAGACACAAAAAGTTGTTAAACCACGTTTTGATTAAACTCTAATACAATAATACACAAAAATTTGTAAACCTCCGTGTTGAGTAAACTCTACTATACAATTATTTTCAAGAAGTCGTAAACCCCCATTTTGAGTAAACTCTACTATAATTATACACAAAAGATTGTAAACCCCGGTTTTGAGTAAACTATAGTATACAATTATATAGAGAACGTTGTAAACCTCCGTTTTGAGTGAACTCTAATACAATAATATACAAAAAGTTGTAAACCCCCATTTTTGAGTAAACTCAACAATAATTATATACTAAAAGTTGTAAACCCCCGTTTTGAGTGAACTCTAATACAATAATATAAAAAAAGTTGTAAACCCCCGTTTTGAGTAAACTCTACTATACAATTATATACAAAAAGTTGTAAACCCCCGTTTTGAGTAAACTCTAAACCAATAATATACAAAAAGCTGTAAACCCCCATTTTGAGTGAACTCTACTATACAACTATATACAAAAAGCTATATACCTTCGTTTTGAGTGAACTCTACTATAATTATATACAAAAATTTGTAAACACCCGTTTTGAGTAAACTCTAATACAATAATATACAAAAAGTTATAAACCCCCGTTCTGAGTAAACTCTACTATACAATTATATACAAAAAGTTGTGAACCCCCGTTTTGAGTAAACTCTACTATACAATTATTTACAATTGTTGTAAACCTCCGTTTTGAGTTAACTCTACTAAAATTATATAAAAAAGTTGTAAACCCCTGTTTTGAGTGAACTTTAATACAATAATATACAAAAAGTTGTAAACTTCCTTTTTTGAGTAAACTCTACTATACAATTATATACAAAAAGTGGAAAACCCCATTTTATTGTAAACAAAGTTGTAAACCAACGTTTTGAGTAAACTCTACTATACAATTATATACAAAAATTTGTATACCCCCATTTTGAGTAAACTCTAATACAATAATATACAAAAATTTGTAAACCCCCGTTTTGAGTAAACTCTACTATACAATTATTAACAAAAAGTTGTAAACCCTCGTTTTAGTAAACACTACTATAATTATATACAAAAAGTTGTGAACCTCCATTTTGAGTGAACTCTACTATAATTATATACAAAAAGTTGTTAACCGACGTTTTGAGTAAACTCTAATACAATAATTTACAAAAAGTTATAAACCCCCATTTTGAGTAAACTCTACTATACAATTATTTACAAAAAGTTGTAAACCCCCGTTTTGAGTAAACTCTAGTATACGATTATATACAAAAAGTTGTAAACCCCCGTTTTGAGTGAACTCTAATACAATAATATACAAAAAGTGGTAATCCCCCGTTTTGAGTAAACTCTACTATAATAATATACAAAAAGTTGTAAACCCTCATTTTGAGTAAAATCTAATAGAATAATATACAAAAGTTGTAAACCCCCGTTTTTAGTAAACTCTAATACAATAATATACAAAAAGTTGTAAACCTCCATTCTGAGTAAACTCTACTATACAATTATATACAGAAAGTTGTGAACCCCCGTTTTGAGTAAACTCTACTATACAATTATTTACAATTGTTGTAAACCTCCGTTTTGAGTTAACTCTAATAAAATTATATAAAAAAGTTGTAAACCCCTGTTTTGAGTGAACTTTAATACAATAATATACAAAAAGTTGTAAACTTCCGTTTTTGAGTAAACTCTACTATACAATTATATACAAAAAGTGGAAAACCCCTTTTATTGTAAACAAAGTTGTAAACCCATGTTTTGAGTAAACTCGACTATACAATTATATACAAAAATTTGTATACCCCCATTTTGAGTAAACTCTAATACAATAATATACAAAAATTTGTAAACCCCCGTTTTGAGTAAACTCTACTATACAATTATTAACAAAAAGTTGTAAACCCTCGTTTTAGTAAACACTACTATAATTATATACAAAAAGTTGTGAACCTCCATTTTGAGTGAACTTTACTATAATTATATACAAAAAGTTGTTAACCGACGTTTGAGTAAACTCTAATACAATAATTTACAAAAAGTTATAAACCCCCGTTTTGAGTAAACTCTACTATACAATTATTTACAAAAAGTTGTAAACCCCCGTGTTGAGTAAACTCTAGTATACGATTATATACAAAAAGTTGTAAACCCCCGTTTTGAGTGAACTCTAATACAATAATATACAAAAAGTTGTAATCCCCCGTTTTGAGTAAACTCTACTATAATAATATACAAAAAGTTGTAAACCCTCATTTTGAGTAAAATCTAATAGAATAATATACAAAAGGTGTAAACCCCCGTTTTGAAAAAAACTCTACTATACAATTATATACAAAAAGTTGTAAACCCCCGTTTTGAGTTAACTTTAAATCAATAATATACAAAAAGCTATCAACCCCCATTTTGAGTAAACTCTACTATACAATTATATATAAAAAGTTGTAAACACCCGTTTTGAGTAAACTCTAAAATAATATACAAAAGTTTTAAACCCCCGTTTTGAGTAAACTCTACAATACAATTATATTGAAAAATGTTGTAAACCCCTATTTTTTGTAAAGTCTACTATACAATTATATACAAAAAGTTGTAAACCTCCGTTTTGAGTGAACTCTACTATAATTATATTCAAAAAGTTGTAAACCCCCATTTTGAGTAAATTCTAATACAATAATATACAACGTTTTGAGTAAACTCTAATGTACAATTATATACAAAAAGTTGTAAACACCCGTTTTGAGTGAACTCTACTATAATTATACACAAAAAGTTGTTAACCTCCGTTTGGAGTAAACTCAAATACAATAATATACAAAAAGTTGTAAACCCCCATTTTGAGTAAACTCTACTATACAATTATATACAAAAAGTTGTAACCCCATGTTTTGAGTAAACTCTAATAAAATCATATACAAATAGTTGTAAACACCAGTTTTGACTCTGCTATACAATTATATACAAAAGTTGTAAACCTCCGTTTTGATTGAACTCTACTAGAATTATATACAAAAAGTTGTAAACCCCCGTTTTGAGTAAACTCTAATACAATAATATACAAAAAGGTGTAAACCTCCGTTTTGAGTGAACTCACAATAATTATGTACAAAAAGTTGTTAACCCCCGTTTTGAGTAAACTCTAATACTATAATACACAAAAAGATGTAAACCCCCATTTTGAGTAAACTCTACTATACAATTATATACAAAACATTGTAAATCCCCGTTTTGAGTAAACTCTACTATAATTAT
>CM044903.1:53787281-53816811 GCA_024500145.1 Gentiana dahurica var. dahurica | reverse complement strand
AACTTTTTGTATATAATTGTATAAGAGTTTACTCAAAACGGGGGTTTACAACTTTTTGTATATAATTGTATAGTAGAGTTTACTCAAAACGGGGGTTTACAACTTTGTAAATAATTGTATAGTAGAGTTTACTCAAAACGGGGGTTTACAACTTTTTGTATATAATTGTATAGTAGAGTTTACTCAATACGGGGGTTTACAACTTTTTGTATATTATTGTATTAGAGTTTACTAAAAATGGGGGTTTACAACTTTTTGTATATAATTATAGTAGAGTTCACTCAAAACGGTGGTTTACAACTTTTTGTGTATAATTGTATAGTAGAGTTTCCTCAAAACAAAGGTTCACAACTTTTTGGAAATAATTGTATAGTAGAGTTTACTCAAAACGGGGGTTTACAACTTTGTGTATATTATTGTATTAGAGTTACTCAAAACGGGGGTTACCAACATTTTGTAAATAATTGTATTGTAGAGTTTACTCAAAACGGGGGTTTACAACTTTTTGTATATAATTGTATAGTAGAGTTAACTCAATACGGGGGTTTACAACTTTTTGTTTATAATTATAGTAGAGTTCACTCAAAACGGGGGTTTACAAATTTTTGTATATTATTGTATTTGAGTTTACTCAAAACGGGGGTTTACAACTTTTTGTATATAATTGTATAGTAGAGTTAACTCAATACGGGGGTTTACAACTTTTTGTATATTATTGTATTCGAGTTTACTCAAATTGGGGGTTTACAACTTTTTGTATATAATTATAGTAGAGTTCACTCAAAACGGTGGTTTACAATTTTTTGTATATAATTGTATAGTAGAGTTTCCTCAAAACAGAGGTTCACAACTTTTTGTAAATAATTGTATAGTAGAGTTTACTCAAAACGGGGCTTTACAACTTTGTGTATATTATTGTATTATAGTTTACTCAAAACGGGGGTTAACAACTTTTTGTAAATAATTGTATAGTAGAGTTTACTCAAAAAGGGGTTTACAAATTTTTGTATATAATTGTATAGTAGAGTTAACTCAATACGGGGGTTTACAACTTTTTGTTTATAATTATAGTAGAGTTCACTCAAAACGGGGGTTTACAAATTTTTGTATATTATTGTATTTGAGTTTACTCAAAATGGGGGTTTACAACTTTTTGTATATAATGGTATAGTAGAATTTACTCAAAATGGGGGTTTACAACTTTTTGTATATTATTGTATTAGAGTTTATTCAAGACAGGGGTTTACAACTTTTTGTATATAATTGTATAGTAGAGTTTACTAAAAATGGGGGTTTACAACTTTTTGTATATTATTGTATTAGAGTTTACTCAAAATGGGGTTTGCAACTTTTTGTATATAATTATAGTAGAGTTCACTCAAAATGGTGGTTTACAACATTTTGTATATAATTGTACAGTAGAGTTTACTCAAAACGGGGGTTTACAACTTTGTAAATAATTGTATAGTAGAGTTTACTCAAAATGGGGGTTTACAACTTTTTGTATATAATTGTATAGTAGAGTTAACTCAATACGGGGGTTTACAACTTTTTGTATATTATTGTATTCGAGTTTACTCAAATTGGGGGTTTACAACTTTTTGTATATAATTATAGTAGAGTTTACTCAAAACGGTGGTTTACAATTTTTTGTATATAATTGTATAGTAGAGTTTCCTCAAAACAGAGGTTCACAACTTTTTGTAAATAATTGTATAGTAGAGTTTACTCAAAACGGGGCTTTACAACTTTGTGTATATTATTGTATTAGAGTTTACTCAAAACGGGGGTTAACAACTTTTTGTAAATAATTGTATAGTAGAGTTTACTCAAAAAGGGGTTTACAAATTTTTGTATATAATTGTATAGTAGAGTTAACTCAATACGGCGGTTTACAACTTTTTGTTTATAATTATAGTAGAGTTCACTCAAAACGGGGGTTTACAAATTTTTGTATATTATTGTATTTGAGTTTACTCAAAATGGGGGTTTACAACTTTTTGTATATAATGGTGTAGTAGAATTTACTCAAAATGGGGGTTTACAACTTTTTGTATATTATTGTATTAGAGTTTATTCAAGACAGGGGTTTACAACTTTTTGTATATAATTGTATAGTAGAGTTTACTCAAAATGGGGGTTTACAACTTTTTGTATATTATTGTATTAGAGTTTACTCAAAATGGGGTTTACAACTTTTTGTATATAATTATAGTAGAGTTCACTCAAAATGGTGGTTTACAACATTTTGTATATAATTGTATAGTAGAGTTTACTCAAAACGGGGGTTTACAACTTTGTAAATAATTGTATAGTAGAGTTTACTCAAAATGGGGGTTTACAACTTTTTGTATATAATTGTATAGTAGAGTTTACTCAATACGGGGGATTACAACTTTTTGTATATTATTGTATTAGAGTTTACTAAAAATGGGGGTTTACAACTTTTTGTATATAATTATAGTGAGTTCACTCAAAACGGTGGTTTACAACTTTTTGTGTATAATTGTATAGTAGAGTTTCCTCAAAACAAAGGTTCACAACTTTTTGGAAATAATTGTATAGTAGAGTTTACTCAAAACGGGGGTTTACAACTTTGTGTATATTATTGTATTAGAGTTACTCAAAACGGGGGTTACCAACTTTTTGTAAATAATTGTATTGTAGAGTTTACTCAAAACGGGGGTTTACAACTTTTTGTATATAATTGTATAGTAGAGTTAACTCAATACGGGGGTTTACAACTTTTTGTTTATAATTATAGTAGAGTTCACTCAAAACGGGGGTTTACAAATTTTTGTATATTATTGTATTTGAGTTTACTCAAAACGAGGGTTTACAACTTTTTGTATATAATTGTATAGTAGAGTTAACTCAATACGGGGGTTTACAACTTTTTGTATATTATTGTATTCGAGTTTACTCAAATTGGGGGTTTACAACTTTTTGTATATAATTATAGTAGAGTTCACTCAAAACGGTGGTTTACAATTTTTTGTATATAATTGTAATGTAGAGTTTCCTCAAAACAGAGGTTCACAACTTTTTGTAAATAATTGTATAGTAGAGTTTACTCAAAACGGGGCTTTACAACTTTGTGTATATTATTGTATTATAGTTTACTCAAAACGGGGGTTAACAACTTTTTGTAAATAATTGTATAGTAGAGTTTACTCAAAAAGGGGTTTACAAATTTTTGTATATAATTGTATAGTAGAGTTAACTCAATACGGGGGTTTACAACTTTTTGTTTATAATTATAGTAGAGTTCACTCAAAACGGGGGTTTACAAATTTTTGTATATTATTGTATTTGAGTTTACTCAAAATGGGGGTTTACAACTTTTTGTATATAATGGTATAGTAGAATTTACTCAAAATGGGGGTTTACAACTTTTTGTATATTATTGTATTAGAGTTTATTCAAGACAGGGGTTTACAACTTTTTGTATATAATTGTATAGTAGAGTTTACTCAAAATGGGGGTTTACAACTTTTTGTATATTATTGTATTAGAGTTTACTCAAAATGGGGTTTGCAACTTTTTGTATATAATTATAGTAGAGTTCACTCAAAATGGTGGTTTACAACATTTTGTATATAATTGTATAGTAGAGTTTACTCAAAACGGGGGTTTACAACTTTGTAAATAATTGTATAGTAGAGTTTACTCAAAATGGGGGTTTACAACTTTTTGTATATAATTGTATAGTAGAGTTTACTCAATACGGGGGTTTACAACTTTTTGTATATTATTGTATTAGAGTTTACTAAAAATGGGGGTTTACAACTTTTTGTATATAATTATAGTAGAGTTCACTCAAAACGGTGGTTTACAACTTTTTGTGTATAATTGTATAGTAGAGTTTCCTCAAAACAAAGGTTCACAACTTTTTGTATATTATTGTATTAGAGTTTACTAAAAATGGGGGTTTACAACTTTTTGTATATAATTATAGTAGAGTTCACTCAAAACGGTGGTTTACAACTTTTTGTGTATAATTGTATAGTAGAGTTTCCTCAAAACAAAGGTTCACAACTTTTTGGAAATAATTGTATAGTAGAGTTTACTCAAAACGGGGGTTTACAACTTTGTGTATATTATTGTATTAGAGTTACTCAAAACGGGGGTTACCAACTTTTTGTAAATAATTGTATTGTAGAGTTTACTCAAAACGGGGGTTTACAACTTTTTGTATATAATTGTATAGTAGAGTTAACTCAATACGGGGGTTTACAACTTTTTGTTTATAATTATAGTAGAGTTCACTCAAAACGGGGGTTTACAAATTTTTGTATATTATTGTATTTGAGTTTACTCAAAATGGGGGTTTACAACTTTTTGTATATAATGGTATAGTAGAATTTACTCAAAATGGGGGTTTACAACTTTTTGTATATTATTGTATTAGAGTTTATTCAAGACAGGGGTTTACAACTTTTTGTATATAATTGTATAGTAGAGTTTACTCAAAACGGGGGTTTACAACTTTTTGTATATTATTGTATTAGAGTTTTCTCAAAATAGGGGTTTGTAATTTTTGTATATAATTATAGTAGAGTTCACTCAAAACGGTGGTTTACAACTTTTTGTATATAATTGTATAGTAGAGTTTACTCAAAACGGGAGTTTACAACTTTTTGTAAATAATTGTATAGTAGAATTTACTCAAAACGGGGGTTTACAACTTTGTAAACAATAGTATAGTAGAGTTTACTCAAAACGGGGGTTTACAACTTTTTGTATATAATTGTATAGTAGAGTTTACTCAATACGGGGGTTTACAACTTTTTGTATAATATTGTATTAGAGTTTACTAAAAATGGGTTTTTACAACTTTTTGTATATAATTATAGTAGAGTTCACAATTTTCTCAAAACGGGGGTTTACAACTTTGTGTATATTATTGTATTAGAGTTTACTCAAAACGGGGGTTAACAACTTTTTGTAAATAATTGTATAGTAGAGTTTACTCAAAAAGGGGTTTACAACTTTTTGTATATAATTGTATAGTAGAGTTAAACTAGGGGTTAACAACTTTTTGTAAATAATTGTAGTGTAGAGTTTACTCAAAACGGGGGTTTACAACTTTTTGTATATAATTGTATAGTAGAGTTAACTCAATACGGGGGTTTACAACTTTTTGTATATTATTGTATTCGAGTTTACTCAAATTGGGGGTTTACAACTTTTTGTATATAATTATAGTAGAGTTCACTCAAAACGGTGGTTTACAATTTTTTGTATATAATTGTATAGTAGAGTTTCCTCAAAACAGAGGTTCACAACTTTTTGTAAATAATTGTATAGTAGAGTTTACTCAAAACGGGGCTTTACAACTTTGTGTATATTATTGTATTAGAGTTTACTCAAAACGGGGGTTAACAACTTTTTGTAAATAATTGTATAGTAGAGTTTACTCAAAAAGGGGTTTACAAATTTTTGTATATAATTGTATAGTAGAGTTAAACTACTAGAATTTTCCGGATTTGTGACGGTGGTTTTCGTCGCAACTTCGTCACAAACGATCGTTTGTGACGAATTTGTGACGAAACCTATTTCCGTCACGGAACACCCCGTTGCAAATTTTTGAGTCGAAATTAACCTTGTCACTAAGTTTTGTGAGAAATTTGTGACAAAAGCTATACTTTGTGGCACAACAGTGATGAGTTTTTTTGTGATGAATCTACGACAACATTCATATTTTGTGACGAAAGTGTGACGGAATTTCGCAACGGGTCTGTGATAGAATGTTGTGTCAAAGTTGCTACGTACGATAGCGACAAATTTGTGACTAAAGACTACGACAATTTTGTGACCAAATATATTAACGGAATTGTGACAACCTCCTATCACGAATTTAAAATAAATTTGTGACGAGTGCTTACAATAAAATTATAACCGAGCGTTGTGACAACAGTGTACGATAAAATTGTGACAAAATATATTTGACAAATTAATAGCCATGATTTGAAACAAAATATTTCATCAAATTTACGACCAAACAAATGAATATATTCGAAATGATTTTATAATCACATTTATATTCGTATTTTTTATTCGAAAAATTATATCCAGTCCTACAAATGCATTTCAAAACAATTAAACATAGTGAAAATCATAAATAAATAAAAGGACCGAAAGATCCCGAGAGTCAAATAACATCTTCAACATGAAATTAAAAAAATTAGTAATTAGTAGACAATTTTGAGAAACTAATGTTATTTTCAGTAAACAACTCAATTCTTGTGAACAAACAAAGTTCCCTACAACCATATATAACTCAATTTTGGACCTGCTTTTGAATTTTTCACTTTTCTTGACTTTATGCATCTTGTCCCTGAATTTTCGTAAAAGAGTGGAATCAAACATTTCTCTCACATGGCCGAGATCCTCATCTTTAATTGTGAAATAAAGCTGCAGATTCAAGTGCATCAGCAAAAAAACAACAAATTCACAATTTCAAGAACAATAGTAAAATTGTCCTTGATCTCTAGCATGTGTGTTCGGTTTAATGTCATAAATATCTATGTTAATCAAAATGTATATTTTTGTGATCTATATGGTACATTTTAGTGTTCTTATCCTGAATCTACAAAAGATAACCTCGAAAGAACTGTCAATATAATTTCTACTGAAATTGCTATTTCACTAGTAAAAACGATTTACAGTAATCAAAAGGAAGATCAATTAATACCATTTCCTCATTACTCTGCTTTGGAAAATTGAGAACACCATTAGAAATTGTAGTATTAGAAACTTGGAAACCTTGTGATCCTTCTTGACAAAGTCGTACATCAAGCTATGATTCTTTTACCTGAAATTAGTCCATTCACCAAATGTTGTTTGATAGAGGAATGATGTGAGACACGCCGGCGGTCATTTTGGGACAGATAAACAAAACCTATCTTTTACGGCATTGATGGATTTTAGCCCTATTGACCTATTCAGTTGAATACAAAATTTGCAGAATTTACCATATTTGGAGGTAAATCCTTTGCAGAAGCTCCCTCGTTGTCGCCACACTTTGAACTAGGAACTTGTCTGTGCAATGCATACCTGGTGGAGCTTCCTATTGTACTTGCATTGTTACTGAAACAGAATCAAACCATCCCTTTCACTTACTCATTGCTTAAGTATCTAGGAAAACACATTCTACAATTATAGGCCCTCATAAAAATTCTAAAATTCAAGTTCATCCCAATAAATATAAGTGTGGAAACAACAAGGAAAACCTTGAAGGCATCATCTGGAAAACTATAAAAGATGCAAATAAACGCAATGAAGGAAATTAGTTACCAAAAAATTGGCCAAGAAATTCACCACAAATAACTTTAATGACGCAGAACGAGAAGTGAAAAATTAAAATGTTCACATAGAGACTATTCAACTTAGGAGGTATAATAGAGTGTAAGAACCTGGACTAACCATTAAGAACTAGCAATCAGATACATGGAAAAAAAATGATACAAACTCTGACTTAGACAAGACTAATGCATAACGGATCGCAACTGCAACTCACTTAGCAGATTGCTTTGAAACAACACATAAGATCAGGACAACAAAGACCTGAATTGGACATCAATAGACTCAACAAAACAGAGTTCTGATGAAAAAACGCATATTCCTCAATTTCTATACCAAAGTCGTTGATTTTCTACCACCGCACCAAATCGTTCTATGAAACAAAAGCTTTAAGATTGTGCTTTATGAAGGATTCACGAAGCTTACCTGGGTTCGGTTAATGAACGAGTGGGCAATTTTCCGTGGTTTGGAGAACGTGGAGGTCGTGGAACAAAGATCTCGACGGTGGCAACGGTCGCCGGGTTTACGAAAGAAAGAGGCCGGCTTTAAGGCTTTAAAGCAGGAAATCGAACTTTTGTCAACGGAGAGTGGCCGGCTCGATGGAATTTTTATTGGAAAATGAACGGAAAGCAGCAGCGGCGGCGACATCTCGTGCTTGAGGGGAGAAGTCGAACTGGGGGCTGTGGGTGGGTGGGTGGGTGGGTGTCTAGGGTTGAACGCAAATGATGTCTCGTGCAAAGAAAATAATTATATACCATCTTTACTAATTTTTTTAGGGAAAAAATGAGGAAAAAATAACAAACATTTTTTTTTCTTAAAACTCTCTTATCCGAAACCAACTTGTCCAATTAATTCGGAGTTCGGTCCGGATAGTGTCTCACCGGTTCAGCTAGAACCCACCAGGTCATTGGTTGAACCTGTGGATTTATCGTGATTGAGCCGGTTGCTTCCCTAAATGAGTTTGCTTGAACATGCCACGTTTCATGACCGGTTCATTAGGTTTGACGGCGAATCATCGGACCGGACATAGTTTGATATTTATGCCTTAAACAATTCAATGCTTAAATTAGATTGCTTCCGTCTCCAGACTACTCGTTTTAACGGTGAACCACTGGTCCTGTCTGGTTCAAAAAACTATGGATTTGGGATAGACATCTCCAGTCCATGAATTGGGAGTTGACCATGACCTAACTTTGTATACATTGTTTTTTACTTACGGATATTCTCAAAATTCCATTTCCCTTTTAATTCTAAAGCGTTTATTAATGTGTTCTGATAAAAGGGAGTTTAACAATTTTAGTGCTGAGATTTTTGCCACTCACAATTTCTTATAAAAAAACTATTTATAGTTTGTTACTAATCCATCAAAATGTTGTCACAATTTATTAATTTATTTATATTTTGTAAGTAATCTATCAAAATACGGTCACAAATTTTTTCACTAATTTGTGACAAAATATATTCTTCCGATTAGCAAAGAATTAGCTATGAAGGTTTGTGACAAAACATTCACCAAATTCTTATCATTCGCATATTTGTCACAAAAGTGGTCACAAGTTCTAGCACAATTATGTTATTTTGTGATTTGTCACTAAACCATTAAAACTTTGTCACAAATCACAAACGGAATATTTTCACAACTTTTTCGTCATAAAATTCTCGTCACTAATTAGTGGGTAAATGGATGTGGGCCAAATTTTCCAATAGTGACAAATTAGTTACAAAAAATTTCGCCACGAAGATACTTTATCATAGATTTGTCACGAAATATGGCGCCGAAATTTGGCGTGAATGTTTGCGACAAATTGGTGACAAGAGGTTTGCTATGTACATTTTTTGTCGCATTGTCATCATGATTTGTGGTAAAAATGATTCGTTTTGTATTTTGTCACGAAATAGTAGCAAATATGTCGCAAATTAGTGACGGAATATTTTTGCCACAAATTTCCATCACAAATCCATGAAATTCTCGTCACTAAGTAGTGGGTAAAAAGATGTGGGCCAAAATTTCCAATAGTAACGAATTAGCTACAAGATTTTTTGCGACAAAAACACTATATCGTAAATTTGTCACACAAAATGGCGCTGAAATTTGGCGCAAATATTTCCGACAAAATGGTGATAAAAAGTTTGCGACGTACATTTTTGGTCGCATTGTCGCCATGATTCGTGGTAAAAATAAATTTTTAATATTTTGTCACAAAATAGTAGCAAAAGGTTGTAAACCCCTGTTATCTGCAAACTCTATTATATTTATATACAAAAAGTTGTTTAACCCCTGTTTTGAGTAAACTCTACTATACAATTATATACAAAAAGTTGTAAACCCCCATTTTGAGTAAACTCTAATACATTAATATACAAAAAGTTGTAAACCCTTGTTTTGAGTAAACTCTACTATACAATTATGTACAAAAAGTTGTAAACCCCCGTTTTATTGTACAAAAATTTGTGAACCCCCGTTTTGAGTAAACTATACTATACAATTATATACAAAAATTTGTAAACCCCCGTTTTGAGTAAAATCTAATACAATAATATACAAAAAGTTGTAAAACCCCGTTTTGAGTAAACTCTACTTTACAATTATATACAAAAAGCAGTAAACCTCCGTTTTGAGTAAACTCTACTATAATTATATACAAAAAGTTGTAACCCCCATTTTGAGTAAACTCTAATACAATAATATGCAAAAAGTTGTAAACCCCTCTTTTAAGTAAACTCTACTATACAATAATATACAAAAAGTTGTAAACCCCCGTTTTGAGTAAACTCTTATACAATAATATATAAAAAGTTGTAAACCACCATTTTGAGTGAACTCTACTATAATTATATGCAAAAAGTTGTAAACCCCCGTTTTAAGCTATAAACCCCAATTTTGAGTAAACTCTACTATACAATTATTTACAAAAATTTGTAAACCCCCGTTTAGTGTAAACACAACTATAATTATATGCAAAAAGTTGTTAACCCCCGTTTTGAGTAAACTCTAATACAAAAGGTTGTAAACCCCTGTTATCTGCAAACTCTACTATATTTATATACAAAAAGTTGTTTAACCCCCGTTTTGAGTAAACTCTACTATACAATTATATACAAAAAGTTGTAAACCCCCATTTTGAGTAAACTCTAATACATTAATATACAAAAAGTTGTAAACCCCTGTTTTGAGTAAACTCTACTATACAATTATGTACAAAAAGTTGTAAACCCCCGTTTTATTATACAAAAATTTGTAAACCCCCGTTTTGAGTAAACTATACTATACAATTATATACAAAAATTTGTAAACCCCCGTTTTGAGTAAACTCTAATACCATAATATACAAAAAGTTGTAAAACCCCGTTTTGAGATAACTCTACTTTACAATTATATACAAAAAGCTGTAAACCTCCGTTTTGAGTAAACTCTACTATAATTATATACAAAAAGTTGTAACCCCCATTTTGAGTAAACTCTAATACAATAATATGCAAAAAGTTGTAAACCTCACTTTTGAGTAAACTCTACTATACAATAATATACAAAAAGTTGTAAACCCCCGTTTTGAGTAAACTCTTATACAATAATATATAAAAAGTTATAAACCCCCGTTTTGAGTAAACTTTACTATACAATTATTTACAAAACGTTGGAAACCCCCGTTTTAGGTAAACTCTTCTATAATTATATACAAAAAGTTGTAAACCTCCATTTTGAGTGAACTTTACTATAATTATATGCAAAAAGTTGTAAACCCCCGTTTTGAGCTATAAACCCCTGTTTTGAGTAAACTCTACTATACAATTATTTACAAAAATTTGTAAACCCCCATTTAGTGTAAACTCTACTATAATTATATACAAAAAGTTGTTAACCCCATTTTGAGTAAACTCTAATACATTAATATACAAAAAGTTGTAAACCCCTATTTTGAGTAAACTCTACTATACCATTATATACAAAAAGTTGTAAACCCCCGTTTTTAGCAAACTCTACTATAATTATATACAAAAAGTTGTTAACCTCCGTTTTGAGTAAACTCTACTATACAATTATATACAAAAAGTTGTAAACCCCCGTTTTGAGTAAAGTCTAATACATTAATATACAAAAAGTTGTAAACCCCCGTTTTGAGTAAACTCTTCTATACAATTATGTACAAAAAGTTATAAACCTCGTTTTATTGTACAAAAATTTTTAAACCCCGTTTTGAGTAAACTCTACTATACAATTATATACAAAAATTTGTAAACCCCCGTTTTGAGTAAACTCTAATACAATAATATACAAAAAGTTGTAAACCCCCGTTTTGAGTTAACTCTACTATACATTTATATACAATAAGCTGTAAACCTCCGATTTGAGTAAACTCTACTATAATTATATACAAAAAGTTGTAAACCCCCATTTTGAGTAAATTCTAATACAATAATATACAAAAAGTTGTAAACCCCCGTTTTGAGTAAACTCTACTATACAATTATATACAAAAAGTTGTAAACCCCCGTTTTGAGTAAACTCTAATACAATAATATACAAAAAGTTGTAAACCTCCATTTTGAGTAAACTCTACTATACAATTATTTACAAAAAGTTGTAAACCCCCGTTTTGGGTAAACTCAAAAGTTGTAAACCTCCATTTCAAGTGAACTCTACTATAATTATGTACAAAAAGTTGTAAACCCCCGTTTTGACCGAACTCTAATACAATAATATACAAAAAGTTGTAAACCCCCGTTTTGAGTAAACTATACTATACAATTATATACAAAAAGTTGTAAACAACCGCTTCATTGTACAAAAATTTATAAACCCCCGTTTTGAGTAAACTCTACTATACAATTATTTACAAAAATTTTTAAACCCCCGTTTTGAGTAAACTCTAATACAATATTATACAAAAAGTTGTAAACCCCCGTTTTGAATAAACTCTACTATACAATTATTTACAAAAAGTCGTAAACCCCCATTTTGATTAAAATCTACTATAATTATATACAATAAGTTGTAAACCACCGTTTTGAGTGAACTTTAGTATAATTATGTACAAAGAGTTGTTAACCCCCGTTTTGAGTAAACTCTAATGCTATAATATACAAAAAGTTGTAAACCCTCGTTTTGAGTAAACTCTACTATACAATTATATACCAAATTTTGTAAACCCCCGTTTTGAGTAAACTCTAATACAATAATATACAAGAAACTGTAAACCCCCATGTTGAGTAAACTCTAATATACAATTATTTACAAAAATTCGTAAACCCTCATTTCGAGTAAACTCTACTATAATTATATACAAAAAGTTGTTAACCCCCGTTTTGAGTAAACTCTAATACATTAATATACAAAAAGTTGTAAACCCCCGTTTTAAGTAAACTCTACAATACAATTATTTACAAAAATTTGTAAACCCCCGTTTTCAGCAAACTCTATTATAATTATATACAAAAAGTTGTTTAACCCCTGTTTTGAGTAAACTCTACTATACTAATATATACAAAAAGTTGTAAACCCCTATTTTGAGTAAACTCTAATACATTAATATACAAAAAGTTGTAAACACCTGTTTTGAGTAAACTCTACTATACAATTATGTACAAAAAGTTGTAAACCCCCGTTTTGAGTAAACTCTACTTTATAATTATATACAAAAATTTGTAAACCCCCGTTTTGAGTAAACTCTAATATAATAATATACGAAAAGGTGTAAAACCCCGTTTTGAGTAAACTCTACTATACAATTATATACAAAAAGCTGTAAACCTCCGTTTTGAGTAAACTTTACTATAATTATAAACAAAAACTTGTAACCCCCATTTTGAGTAAACTCTAATAAAATAATATACAAAAAGTTGTAAACCCCCATTTTGAGTAAACTCTACTATACAATTATATATAAAAAGTTGTAAACCCCCGTTTTGAGTAAACTCTAAAACAATAATATACAAAAAGTTGTAAACCTCCGTTTTAAGTAAACTATAATATACAATTATTTACAAAAAGTTGTAAACCCCCATTTTAGGTAAACTCTACTATAATTATATACAAAAAGTTGTAAACCTCCATTTTGAGTGAACTCTATTATAATTATATGCAAAAAGTTGTAAACCCCCGTTTTGAGCGAACTCTAATACAATAATATAGAAAAAGTTGTAAACCCCCGTTATGAGTAAACTATACTATAAAATTACATACAAAAAGTTGTAAGCTCCCGTTTCATTGTACAAAAATTTGTAAACCCGTATTTTGAGTAAACTCTACTATACAATTATTTACAAAAATTTGTAAACCCCCGTTTTGAGTAAACTCTAATACAATAATATACAAAAAGTTGTAAACCCCTGTTTTAAGTAAACTCTACTATACAATTATTCACAAAAAATTGTAAACCCCCGTTTTGAGTAAACTCTAATACAATAATATTCATGAAACTGTAAACCCTCATGTTGAGTAAACTCTAATATACAATTATTTACAAAAATTCGTAAACCCCCGTTTCGAGTAAACTCTACTATAATTATATACAAAAAGATGTTAACCCCCGTTTTGAGTAAACTCTAATACATTAATATACAAAAAGTTGTAAACCCCCGTTTTGAGTAAACTCTACAATACAATTATTTACAAAAATTTGTAAACCCCCGTTTTCAGCAAACTCTACTATAATTATATACAAAAAGTTGTTTAACCCCTGTTTTGAGTAAACTCTACTATACAATTATATACAAAAAGTTGTAAACCCCCATTTTGAGTAAACTCTAATACATTAATATACAAAAAGTTGTAAACCCCAGTTTTGAGTAAACTCTACTATACAATTATGTACAAAAAGTTGTAAACCCCCGTTTTATAGTACAAAAATTTGTAAACCCCCGTTTTGAGTAAACTCTACTATACAATTATATACAAAAATTTTTAAACCCCCGTTTTGAGTAAACTTTAATACAATAATATACGAAAAGGTGTAAACCCCTGTTTTGAGTAAACTCTACTATACAATTATATACAAAAAGCTGTAAACCTCCATTTTAAGTAAACTCTACTATAATTATAAATAAAAACTTGTAACCCCCATTTTGAGTAAACTCTAATACAATAAAATACAAAAATTTGTAAACCCCCGTTTTGAGTAAACTCTACTATACAATTATATATAAAAAATTGTAAACCCCCGTTTTGAGTAAACTCTAAAACAATAATATACACAAAGTTGTAAACCCCCGTTTTGAGTAAACTTTAATATACAATTATTTACAAAAAGTTGTAAACCCCCGTTTTAGGTAAACTTTACTATAATTATATAAAAAAAGTTGTAAACCTCCATTTTGAGTGAACTCTATTATAATTATATGGAAAAAGTTGTAAACCCCCGTTTTGAGCGAACTCTAATACAATAATATACAAAAAGTTGTAAACCCCGGTTTTGAGTAAACTATACTATAAAATTACATAGAAAAAGTTGTAAGCTCCCGTTTCATTGTACAAAAATTTGTAAACCCGCATTTTGAGTAAACTCTACTATACAATTATTTACAAAAATTTGTAAACCCCCGTTTTGAGTAAACTCTAATACAATAATATACAAAAAGTTGTAAACCCCTGTTTTGAGTAAACTCTACTATACAATTATTCACAAAAAGTTGTAAACCCCCGTTTTGAATAAAGTCTACTATAATTATATACAAAAAGTTGTAAACCACAGTTTTGAGTGAACTCTACTATAATTATGTACAAAAAGTTGTTAACCCCCATTTTGAGTAAACTCTAATACACTAATATACAAAATGTTGTAAACCCCTATTTTGAGTAAACTCTACTATACAATTATATACAAAATGTTGTAAACCCCCATTTTGAGTAAACTCTAATACAACAATGTACAAAAAGCTGTAAACCCCCGTTTTGAGTAAACTCTACTATACAATTATTTACAAAAATTTGTAAACCCCCATTTTGAGTAAACTCTACTATAATTATATACAAAAAGTTGTTAACCCCCGTTTTGAGTTTACTATAATTATATTAATAAATTAATATACAAAAAGTTGTAAACCCCGTTTTGAGTGAACTTACTATACAATTATATACAAAAAGTTGTAAACCCCTGTTTTCTGCAAACACTACTATAATTATATATAAAAAGTTGTTAACACCCATTTTGAGTAAACTCTACTATACAATTATATACAAAAAGTTGTAAACCCCCATTTTGAGTAAACTCTTATACATTACTATAAAAAAAGTTGTAAACACCCGTTTTTAGTAAACTCTACTATACAATTATATACAAAAATTTGTAAACCCCCGTTTTGAGTAAACTCTAATACAATAATATACAAAAAGTTGTAATCCACCATTTTGAGTAAATTCTACTATACAATTATATACAAAAAGTTTTAAACCCCGGTCTTGAGTAAAGTATAATACAATAATATACAAAAAGTTGCAAACCCCCATTTCGAGTGAACTCGATTATACAATTATTTACAAAAAGATGTAAACCCCCGTTTCGAGTAAACTCTACTATAATTATATACAAAAAGTTTTAAACCTCTGTTTTAGAGTGAACTCTACCATAATTATATACAAAAAGTTGTAAACCCCCGTTTTGAGTGAAATCTAATACAATAATATACAAAAAGTTGTACGCCCCTGTTTTGAGTAATTATATACAAAAAGTGGTAAACCCCCGTATTGAGTAAACTCTTCTATTCAATTATATACAAAAAGTTGTAAACCCCCGTTTTGAGTAAACTGTAATACAATAATATTCAAAAAGTTTAAACCCCCGTTTTGAGTAAACTTTAATATACAATTATTTACAAAAAGTTGTAAACCCCCGTTTTAGGTAAACTCTACTAAAATTATATACAGAAAGTTGTAAACCTCCAATTTGAGTGAACTCTATTATAATTATATGCAAAAAGTTGTAAACCCCCGTTTTGAGCGAACTTTAATACAATAATATACAAAAAGTTGTAAACACCCGTTTTGAGTAAACACTACTAATTATATACAAAAAATTGTAAACCCCCATTTTCAGGAAACACTACTATAATTATATATAAAAAGTTATTAACACCCGTTTTGAGTAAACTCTACTATACAATTATATACAAAAAGTTGAAAACCCCCATTTTGAGTAAACTCTTATACATTACTATACAAAAAGTTGTAAACCCCCGTTTTGAGTAAACTCTACTATACAATTATATACAAAAATTTGTAAACCCCCGTTTTGAGTAAACTCTAATACAATAATGTACAAAAAGTTGTAATCCACCATTTTGAGTAAACTCTACTATACAATTATATACAAAAAGTTTTAAACCCCGGTCTTGAGTAAACTATAATACAATAATATACAACAAGTTGTAAACCCCCGTTTTGAGTGAACTCTATTATACAATTATTTACAAAAAGATGTAAACCCCCGTTTCGAGAAAACTCTACTATAATTATATACAAAAATTTGTAAACCTCTGTTTTTGAGTGAACTCTACCATAATTATATGCAAAAAGTTGTAAACTCCCATTTTGAGTGAACTCTAATACAATAATATACAAAAAGTTTTACACCCCTGTTCCGAGTAATTAAATACAAAAGGTGGTAAACCCCCGTTTTGAGTAAACTCTACTATTCAATTATATACAAAAAGTTGTAAACCCCCGTTTTGAGTAAACTTTAATACAAAAATATATAAAAAGTTGTAAACCCCCGTTTTGAGTAAACTTTAATATACAATTATTTACAAAAAGTTGTAAACCCCCGTTTTAGGTAAACTCTACTATAATTATATACAAAAAATTGTAAACCTGTATTTTGAGTGAACTCTATTATAATTATTTGCAAAAAGTTGTAAACCTCCGTTTTGAGAAAACTTTAATACGATAATACACAAAAAGTTGTAAACCCCCGTTTCATTATACGTAAATTTGTAAACCCACGTTTTGAGTAAACTCACCTATACAATTATTTACAAAAATTTGTAAACCCCCGTTTTGAGTAAACTCTAATACAGTAATATACAAAAAGTTGTAAACCCCTGTTTTGAGTAAACACTACTATACAATTATTCATAAAAGTTGTAAACCCCCGTTTTGAGTAAACTCTACTATAATTATATACAAAAAGTTGTAAACCACCGTTTTGAGTGAACTCTACTATAATTATGTACAAAAAGTTGTTAACCCCCGTTTTGAGTAAACTCTAATACGATAATATACAAAATGCTGTAAAGCCCCGTTTTGAGTAAACTCTACTATACAATTATATACAAAATGTTGTAAACCCCCGTTTTGAGTAAACTATAATACAATAAAGTACAAAAAGCTATAAACCCCTGTTTTGAGTAAACTCTACTATACAATTATTTACAAAAATTTTGTAAACCCCCGTTTTCAGTAAACTCTACTATAATTATATACAAAAAGTTGTTAACCCCCGTTTTGCGTTTACTATAATTATATTAATAAATTAATATACAAAAAGTTGTAAACCCCCATTTTGAGTAAATTCTACTATAGAATTATATATAAAAAGTTGTAAAACCCCGTTTTCAGCCAACACTACTATAATTATATATAAAATTTTATTAACACCCGTTTTGAGTAAAATCTACTATACAATTATATACAAAAAGTTGTAAATCCCCATTTTGGGTAAACTCTTATACATTACTATACAAAAAGTTATAACCCCTGTTTTGAGTAAACTCTACTATACAATTATATACAAAAATTTGTAAACCCCCGTTTTGAGTAAACTCTAATACAATAATATACAAAAATTTGTAATCCACCCTTTTGAGTAAACTCCACTATAAAATTATATACAAAAAGTTTTAAACCCCGGTCTTGAGTAAACTATAATACAATAATATACAAAAAGTTGTAAACCCCCATTTCGAGTGAACTCTATTATACAATTATTTACAAAAAGATGTAAACCCCCGTTTCGAGTAAACTCTACTATAATTATATACAAAAAGTTGTAAACCTCTGTTTTGAGTGAACTCTACCATAATTATATACAAAAAGTTGTAAACCTCGGTTTTGAGTGAACTCTAATACAATAATATACAAAAAGTTGTACACCCCTGTTTTGAGTAATTATATACAAAAAGTGGTAAACCCCCGTTTTGAGTAAACTCTACTATTCAATTATATACAAAAAGTTGTAAACCCCCGTTTTGAGTAAACTGTAATACAATAACATACAAAAAGTTGTAAACCACCGTTTTGAGTAAACTCTACTATACAATTATTTACAAAAATTTGTAAACCCCTATTTTAAGTAAACTCTTCTATAATTATATACAAAAAAGTTGTAAACCTCCATTTTGAGTGAACTCGACAATAATTATATAAAAAAGTTGTTAACCCCCGATTTGAGTAAACTCAAATACAATAATATATAAAAAGTTGTAAACCCCCGTTTTGAGTAAAGTCTACTATACAATTATGTACAAAAATTTGTAAACCCCCGTTTTGAGTGAACTCTACTGTAATTATATACAAAAAGATGTAAATGTCCATTTTGATTAAACTCTAATACAATAAAATACAAAAAGTTGTAAACCCCCATTTTGTGTAAACTCTAATACAGTAATATACAAAAAGTTGTGTTGGACTTATTTCTTAGTTTTGATGATGAGTGCCATACTAGCTGTTATAGTGCAAAGGCAAAAAGATGTCTAGATAAAATGTATAGGTTTATTAGAGTTTGATTCATAAATAGGTTTGATCAAACAAGCACTGTAAAAGGCTGCTGACTGTTTATCAGCAGACTGGTCTAGGTCAGTAGGGTAGATAGGTCAGGAGACTTGTCGTGAACCTGCAGAAGACTTAAGACTGAAGGCTGAGGGTTCAAACTCAGTAAATGAAGGCTAAGGGATCAAACTTAGTATTTAATGTCAAGGATATGGAATCAGAATTTAGGCAAGTCTGTGATGACCTAAACTGATTACATATACCTTGTGTAGAAGGTCTAAGTTCCATAAGTTGGATGATGTTTGGAACTTGGTTATAATTCAAAATGATGTAATCTAACTTCACAAATAAAAGTTGGATAAAAGGAATCAGCTGCATTATATTTTACAAACAAAAATATGATGTTCAGCAGACTGATTGGTTTTACAGCAGACTGCTGAACCTGCTGATATATACCTCGATTAATTCAAGATTATTGGAAAGTTACATGGATAAGAACAGCCAACTACCTCTGACCTATCAAGCAAATCAAAGGATGAGATTAAAAAGACGTTGGAATGATCCATATTTTTATCCATTGGATACAAGTCAAAGGGGTGGACAGACTGCACTGTCAAAAAGTAATCCTGACAGTGTCAGTCCTATGAATAGTGACAGAATGCAGTGCAGATGGGACAAATACAAGGAACGGTCACATTTGAATTTCAAATTCAAGTCACATGCATTCCTACCTATAAATAGAGGACTTTCAACTCAAGAAGATGATGATGAATTTTGGATTAAACTTCAAGTGATAACATTGAGCTGAAAAACACCCTGCTGAACTTACTGAGCTTAAGGCTGCTGATCTAGTTATTTTCTTCAAGTGCATTCTGTGTTCAAGCTGCATCAAGCATACACACTTGAAGACTGCAAGCTGCTGATTATATCATCCTAATCAAGTTGCTGCAACTGAATCATATATTTGATTCATTCTTTATTTTATAAAGAACCTGCTGAAGACAGTGAAGCATCTGTTAGGTGTGAAAGACTGTTGGTTTGTGGTGGAGCTGGTGAAGAGGCAATTCTACCCTTCAAGGACCAGTGGAAGACTCAGGAGCAGCAATCCTACCTGTTCCCAGTTTTCAGTTTGTGAAGCCATAGTTATTGGTGAAGGACAAGCAACCTAGGATTCTTTGTAACAGATAACTCAAAGATCACTAGTGAATTTCCTCCAACATCACAGGAGAAGAGTGGACGTACAGGATTACATCACCTGGAACCACTATAAAAATCTCTCTACTTACTTACTGCACTTACTTTCTGCACTTAGTCATTATTCATATCAACCTGCTGAATCTAACAACTGAAATCACACACATACACTACTGAGTATCTAATACATAGTAACATATTTAACAACAAGTAATAAGGCTTAATTTTGATATTATTCCGCTGCACAAATTTATCAAACTGAACTGTCAGTAGACTACTGTTTATCAGCAGGCTACTGGGGTCTCAGCAGACTACTGAAGTATCAGCAGGCTGCTGAAGTTGCAGAATTTGTTAACTCCAAAGTTTTAAGTGTTAAGTTTATTCACCCCCCCTAAACTTAACTAAAGCCTTTTCAAGGGACCAACAATTGGTATCGGAACAGTGCTTCTGTTCTGAAGGAATCCTACTTGTTGTGCTTGTGAAAATTCTTTAAAACTTTCTTTCAAGTTACTGATTTTCAAGACTTGCATCATGGATAACACACAGTATGCTAGAACCATGTTGATGTGCTCTCTTGATAGATTTGATGAGTATAAACGTCGAATGCAGGCATATCTTGCTGCTACTCATGATGAGATGATGAATGTACTAACTGAAGGACCACTGGAGATTACAAAGGTAGTAACAGTGGGTGACAGAACTGAGTACATTCCTAAACCAAAGAGAGAATGGAATGCAGAAGACAGGAAAAGAGCAAACCTCAACAACATTGCTATTGATATCATCTACAGAACCTTGGATAGCAATATGTACATGAAAGTCAAAGATTGCAAAACTGCAAAGGAACTTTGGGATAAGATTCACCTAATCTGTGAAGGCACTGATGCAATAAAGAAGAACAAAATCAGTGTGGCCAGAAAAAGGTTTCAAAAGTTCAAAATGCTACCTAATGAAACCATTGAGCAAATGGAGTCCAGATTCAATGCAATCTTAGATGAACTTACTCTGCTGAGTGTAAGTTATTCAAAAGAGGAAGTAAACACCAAAATCTTGGAAGCTTTACCTGCAAGAGATGTTTGGAAAATGAAGGTGACTGCAATTGAAGAAATGAGAAAGCTGCATGAAGAAGACACCTTCAAACTGTTTTCTGATCTTAAGGCCTATGAATTTAGCAAGAAGCTGGTGCCTGAAACTGAAAAGGAAGAGCCAAAGACCACTGCCTTGGCTGCTTCACATCATGAAGAAACATCAGGAGGACAGGATGATATGCTAGATGAAATGCAAGAGCAAATTGCCCTACCGAGCAAGAAAATCAGAATGATGAAGACCGGAAAGGCCCCTACAAGAAATTTCACAAAGAGGCCTACTGAAAGAAGGAAAGAAGAACCAAAGAAAGATAATGATTATCTATGCTTTCATTGCAAGAAACCAGGACACTTCAGACCTGATTGTCCTGAGTTGAAACAAGGCAAAGAACCTGATTATCTTTGCTTCAACTGTAAGAAGCCTGGACATTTTAGACCTGATTGTCCAGACCTACTGAAGACCAAGAGTCAACAAAGGAGACATGGCAAGAAGGCTATGGTTGCTGAAGATGAATCAGGATATGAAGTGGAATCTGAAAAAGGAAATGAATCAGATGACACAGCACTGGTTGCTGATATGGAGGATTATGCTTTGATGGCCAACATGGATGAAACTGAGGAGGTATACAACACTGGATCTATAAACACTCCTGCTGGAAGTGATTGTGAATCAACCTGTGGTTCAAATCCTAGAAATTCTGACAACAATGAGACTTTGGATGCCATCCTTAATCAACTAAGGATAATACAATCTGGTTATGAGGTTGTGAAGGCTGAAAAAGAGGCTCTTGAGTTAGAAGTTGGAAGATTGAAAGCTGAATTAAGGGTTTTCAAAGGTAAGGAAAAGATGTTGGACAGAATCAGCATAAGTCTGCTAAACATCCAGCAGCCTCTGAATCTGCTGAACCATCTTGTTCCAATACTGCATACAAATCAGGAAAGCCTTATGGAGATAGAACTGGGCTTGGATTTGGAACTCAACAATCTAACAAGAGTGGATCCAGTAAGGTTACTGAACCTAGTACCAGAATTGGTCCTAAGTTTGTGCCTGCACTAGATCCATCTCCCAGTAAGGCTGCTGAAGCAGTAAAACCAAATGAGAATGCCTCAAAGAAGCAAAATCAGAAGTCTCAGAAGTCAACAGCTTCTAGTAAAAAGAATAAATCCAAAAATAGGACTGCTGTGCCTTCTAAGCTTGCTGATAGCAGACCTGCTACCAAGTCTGCTGGACCACAGAAGGGAAAGAAACAGAAATATTCCAAGAATAAGAATCCTAAATCCAAAAATGTTGATCATTCAAGGGATACTTATCTCAGGGGGAAAGGTAGACTGTTCCCTGCTGATAATGATTGGAATATTCCTGCATCTAATGCTAGAAACAGTCAGTATAACCATACTACTAGGGTAAAACCTAGGCAATGGAATCAGCAGAGGACTTTCACAAGACCTCAGCAGACTCCATATTACAGGGCTGTTCCTAATAGACAGCACACCTATGGTTATGCAAATGTTTCTAATAACAAGAATCATTTCAAACAGCATTATGTACCAAAAGGCCAGAAAACATATGTGGTTCCTACACAACCTACTGTTAGAACTTATGGATGTGTGGAATACATGTATGAACCAAAGTATGAACCAAAGTATGACACATTTAGGAGAAGACCTTATGGAAACATACCAAGGGTCATGCTTTCCACTGACCACTATGGACCCAAACAGGTTTGGGTACCTAAAATGCATTAACTTTGTTTTGTAGGGTGTCTGGTACTTTGACAGTGGATGTTCCAGACACATGACAAAGAATAAGCACTGTCTATCAAACTTTGTGGCAAAAGATGGTCCAAGGGTGAATTTTGGCAACAAAAATACACCTGGTTATACAAGAGGATATGGCACACTTATCAGAAATGGACTTACAATCAAGAATGTTGCATATGTGGAAGGACTGGATTACAACTTGCTGAGCACTGGACAATTCTGTGATATGGGATACAAGGTCACTTTTGACAAAAACAACTGTATTGTCATTAGTGAAAGAGGTGATCAAGTTGTACTTGCTGGTAGAAGGCAACAGAACATGTATGTTGTGGATTGGTCTACTGCAGTTCCAGAAACCTGCCTGATTGTGCATACCAAATCTGAACTCAATTGGTTATGGCACAATAAGTTAAATCATCTAAATTTTGATGATATTAATCAGTTAGTGAAGAAGAAGTTAGTGGTTGGTTTACCTGAGATCACATTCAAGAAGGATGCTATCTGTGATGCATGTCAGCAAGGTAAACAGATAAAGTCAAGTTTCAAGTCAAAGACTAAACAATCAACTAACAGAGTGTTGGAGCTTATGCACATGGATCTTTTTGGACCAATAACTCCAACAAGTGTGACAGGAAAGAAATACACCTTAGTGGTTGTGGATGATTTTTCTAGATACACTTGGGTGATATTCATGAACAAGAAAAGTGAGACACTCCAAAGCATGCCTAATCTTTTGAAGAGATTACAAAATGAGAAAAGTTTAACAGTCATAAAGATAAGATCAGATCAGGGTACTGAATTTCTCAACAAAGTTATAAGAGAATATTGTGAACAGAATGGTGTACTTCATCAACTTGCTGCTGCTGGTACACCTCAGCAAAATGGGGTTGCTGAAAGAAGAAACAGGACACTAAAGGAAGCAGGAAGAACAATGATTTGTGAAGCATTGCTACCTGAAAGATATTGGGCTGAAGCAGTAAATACAGCATGCTATACACAAAATAGAACATCAGTAAACAAGAAGTTGCTGAAGACACCTTATGAGGTTTGGAATGGAAGGAAACCTAACATATCCTATTTCCATCCATTTGGAAGTAAATGTTTTATTCTAAATCACAAAGTTCATTTGAAGACATTCCAACCAAAATCAGATGAAGGCATATTCTTGGGATTTTCTTCAGTCAGCAGAGCATTCAGGGTACTGAACAAGAGGTCACTAAAACATGAAGAAACAATCCATGTTGTGTTTGATGAACCTAAGTTTACTGGAATGGAAGATGAAGATCATGAACCTGCTAAGAATCAACAAGTCACTGATCTAGATTGTGTTGAAGTTTTGGAAAGATTCAATGACTTAAAAGTTTCTGATACTGCTCCTGCTGAACACCCTGCTGACAATGTTGCTGATGCAACAACTGAAGCAATTCAAGGATCTGCTGACCCCCCTGTAGAAGAAACTACAGCAGACCCTACTGAAGATGATGTTCCTGAAAATCAAAATAACCAAAATCCACAATGGTTGAGGAATCACCCTGCTGAACAAGTAATTGGCAATGTACAGCAAGGTGTGAGGACTAAAAGACAACTGGAAGCTATGTTTACTTGTTTTCTATCTCAAATGGAACCTAAAGTTGTTGAAGAAGCAATTTCAGATCCAGATTGGATAATTGCTATGCAAGAAGAATTAAATGAATTTGAAAGAAATCAAGTTTGGACACTAGTTGAAAGGCCAAGTCATGCAAATATCATTGGTACTAAATGGGTATACAGGAATAAACTTGATGAATCTGGTACCATTGTTAGAAATAAGGCCAGACTAGTTGCAAAAGGCTATTCTCAAGCAGAAGGAATAGATTTTGATGAGACTTATGCACCTGTTGCAAGATTGGAAGCTATCAGATTATTTTTGGCACATGCTGCATACAAGAACTTCAAAGTATATCAAATGGATGTCAAGAGTGCATTTTTGAATGGTATCCTAGAGGAGGAAGTGTATGTTCAGCAACCTCCTGGATTTGAAGTTAAAGATCAAGAAGATAAAGTGTATAGACTCAACAAAGCACTTTATGGATTGAAACAAGCACCAAGAGCATGGTATGAGACTCTATCTCAATTCTTGGTGGACAATGGTTTTACAAAAGGGACCATTGACAAGACACTTTTCAGAATCAGTGAAGGGGACAGCACCCTGCTGGTACAAATTTATGTGGATGACATAATTTTTGGTTCTGAGAATGATTTACTTTGTGAAAAATTTGCAAATCTAATGAAGAGCAAATTCCAAATGAGTATGATGGGAGAGATGAATTACTTTTTGGGACTGCAAGTTAAACAGATGAAGGATGGTATCTTCATTCATCAAACCAAGTATACCAAAGAGTTACTGAAGAAATTTGGTATGGAAAACAACACTAAGAATTCAACTCTTATGAGTACAAACATCAGATTGGATGAAGATAAAGAAGGCAAAGATGTTTATCAGACTTTATACAGAAGGATGATAGGCAGTCTGCTGTATCTCACTGCCAGCAGACCTGATATATCCTTTGCTGTAGGTGTTTGTGCAAGATTTCAATCTAAACCTAAAGAAAGTCATTTAGGTGCAGTTAAGAGAATTCTCAAGTATCTTAAAGAGACCTTGGGAGTAGGAATATGGTATTCCAAGGAAGGAAGCTTCAAAGTAATATCCTACTCAGATTCTGATTATGCTGGATGCAAGATTGATAGAAAAAGCACCTCAGGAACCTGTCAGTTAATGGGAAATAGACTGGTCTCCTGGTTTAGCAAGAAACAGAATTCTATTTCAACTTCCACTGCTGAAGCTGAATACATTGCTGCTGGAAGTTGCTGTGCACAAGTACTATGGTTAAGACAACAATTAAGGGATTATGGAATTGAAGAAAGGGAAATTCCAATCATGTGTGACAACACAAGTGCAATTGCAATCACAGAAAATCCTGTTTTGCATTCAAGAACCAAGCACATTGATGTGAGACATCATTTTATAAGAGATCATGTTGAAAAGAAAGATGTGGTGGTTCTATACATTCCTACTGAAGATCAACTTGCTGATATTTTCACTAAGCCACTTGATAGTGAAAGATTTGCCAAATTAAGGACTGAACTTGGAATTATAAAGATTGATTGATAATCAGCAGTGTACTGGAATTCACCAAGGGGATTAGTCTTTGCTATGTTGGGTGAGCTCACTTAGCAGATTAGTCATTGGTATCAACAATTCCATGTACTTATGTTTGGACAATTGAGCAAATGAGGTTGCCAAGGGGATTGGTCTTTGTCATGTTGGGTGAGCTCACTTGACAGATCAGTCATTGGTATTAAACCTCATCTTGTATTATCAATTGAACAAAACAAGAAGAAAACAAGGTTCAGCAGAGTACTTTTGTCAGCAGGCTGCTGAAGTCTACTTATCAGCAGACTGCTGCGCCCACCCTGCTGAAGATACCCTGCTGGAGGGAACGTTACTCAGTCAAAGTAATTAAAGTCAAAAAGCATATTGGCGGGATATTTATTTTATCCATTATTACCACAGTTAAACCATCCAACGGTTACAAACGTTATGGAGGAGTAATGGACCACGTGTCAAGACAGCATTTAATCAGATTTAATTGTGGTTACCTCAATGTACGTGCAGTGACAGTTTCAACTACCCACTGTCTATATAATCAGACTGTTACTTAGCAGATTCACCACTTGCATTTTCTGCTTTATCTCTGCAAAATCTACTTCGTGTGAACACAGATTTGAGAGCAACCTTTCTTCATCCTTTTCTTATTTCAATGGCGGAAAAGATTGAGGTTCAAATCGAATCAAGCCAAAGTGTAAGAGGCTATGTTGTTGATGCAAATCAAACAGAGCTGGCCATTAATATAGGTCGAAGAATAAGAAGATTTGCAGGACTGGAGAATATACTCAACATCAGATTAGAAACGATATCATACACCAATGTTATTGATTTCTGGAAGAATATGGTTATAGAAGAAGGAACTGAAGCTTTCAAAACCACTGTGAATGGTGAGGAGCTTGTAATCTCCTCCAGTCTGCTGAGACAAGTGTTTGGTTTTGAAGAAGTTGTTGATGGTTCAGTCAATCCTGAAGCTATGGGATTGGACAAGATGGCTTTTGTAGATCAGATCAAGACAGATGCAACTATCAAATCAGTACCAGGCATCAACTGCAAAAACATTGGTATTGAATATAGTCTGCTGAGCAAGCTCATTGCAAAGAACATACTTGGGCTAGTTGGCAGTATGGATACTCTATCAGGACCCAAGATAGAGCTGATGATTATCATCTGCAGGAGCATGAAGTTTGACTGGGCTGGGTACTTTATTCATTATATGAAGAAAGTTGCAAAGGAGGACAAACTAGGGAAAAGGAAATCAAAGGCCTTACCCTTAGGTTTGATGATTCAGACCCTGCTGAATCACTTGGAGGTTCCTGACCTTGAACCAGTTGACATAAATCAGTCCAGATACAAAAAGGAGATTGATTATGCAATTCCTGGACTTGATGATGATGAAGAGATTGCTGGAGAGGCTGCTGATGATAATGATGATGGAGATGATGGTGATACTGGTGGTGAGCAGGTTCAGAAAACCAAGAAGATATCCATCAAACCTGCTGCACCAAAGAAAAGTGCTGGAAAGAAGAAGAAGAGTGCTGATGTTAGAAAGACTACAGAAGTCTTGAAATCTAAAAGAACAAGAAAAGAAACAGCACAGACTGATGAGTCTGCTGAGGGTCAAGTGGAGGTTACTGACCCTGCTGTAGCTTCAAGAAAAACTGTTGGAGAAATTTTTAGAGAACAACAGAAGGAAGCTAGTAGAAAAAGAAAATTGACTAGAAAAGTTGATGATGATGAACCCCTATCCAAGAGGATGAAGGAGGTTATCAAAAAGAAGAAATATGGCAAAGGGAAAGAGTTAAAGAACTTGGAAGCTCAAAGAGTCCAAGAGGAAGCACCAGTAGAAGAGGAAGAAGAGGCTGTTGAGGCTGAGCCACTAACTATCATTCCACCAGTTGTTATTAGTGATTCCTCAAATGAAGAAGTTTTCAAGTCTACTGATGCTGAACAGGTTGTTTTTGAGCAATCTGTAGAGGATGTACAGTAGTCTACTGACCCTGAGCCTACTGTAGTATCCACTGAAGAACCACAGCAAACCACTGAACCTGAACCTGCTGTGGTGGTTGACGAGGTGATTGGAGACTTGGTTGAAGACCCTGCAAATTTGGCAATAGTTCAGGGGGAAGAGCAGTCTGCTGCTAACCCTGCTGATGAGCATGTAAGTCAGGGGGAACCAAGTGTGATACAGATGGAAGTAGTAGGTACAAATGTACAATCACAGCAACCTGCTGACTTTCAAACATCTGTAGAAGATACCATGAATCTGCTTGTTGGAACCTTTGGAGGTCAACAAGCTACTGGAGCTGCTCCCAGGAGATCTTTTATGCCATTTGAAAGGCATGTGAAGAAGAGCAAGAAAACTGAAGAGTATGTGGATCCCAAACTTCAGCAAATTGCTGATTACTTCCAGTGGAAGTTTGGGTTCTACAAAAGACAAAAACCAGCTGCTCAACCAATGACAGATTTTGAAGAATGGGTTTTTGACAAGTTGGGAGTGGAAAACTTGTTGGATCTGATTGATACAACCTTGCTGCAATCAAGACTGATGGATCTGTTTGATGAGCAACAGAAGGAGGAGGGTATCAAATTTAGAGATCCAAGAGATGGACCTGATGATTCCTCTTCATCATCAGATAGTAGAGGAGATTTTCCCTCTGGACCAGGATAATCAAGTGGGGCTGCACTAACACATGTACCATCTGTACAACAGTCCACTGATGCTGGTAGATCTGCTGAGGGCCAGCAGACTGAAGAAATGGATGAGGATCTGCAAGATCTCACCATGGATGATCTAGAAGCACTAATCACTGAGGGAATTACATTGAGTGCTGGTAGGCTGACTGATGAACCAAGCACATTTCATGTTGTAGAGCCTACTGCACAACCTGAAGATGTACAGAATGTTGATTTGGATGTGGAAAAGACCACTGACTTCAGTGAACCAAGTGCTAGTTCTGAGGAATCCATTGAATATCAAAGTGGATTTGACTTTGAAGGGATTCTCACCAAAACTGCCATGATTCTGACCAAGATTGGTCATGCAGAAGGTTTCCAAGTGGATAATGAGGCTATATTTAATCCACAGGAAATTGAAGAGGAGGTACAGGTTGCTGAGGTACAAACAGCACCTGGACAAAGGTTGGAACAGGAGGTACAGGCTGCTGAGTCTCAAACAGCACCTGGACAAAGGTTGGAACCAGAGTTGGGTATGGAGGAAACCCCTGTTGTTGATGAGGCTGCTGTAGTAGAGCCTGCTGGAGCCAAGGTCACTGTAAGGAAGGATAGTCAGCAGACTGCTGTTAATGAGGATGAGCAGCTGCTGGACTATGACTACAATGA
>CM044903.1:53476332-53786833 GCA_024500145.1 Gentiana dahurica var. dahurica | reverse complement strand
TATAACAGCTAGTATGGCCATCATCAAAACATAATAAAATGTTCCTAACAGATAGTTTACCCACCAAGAAAGGGAAGTGCAGTGAAACATATACATCTATATTCTCTTTGGCAATATCTTAGTCGATGGAGCGTAAGACGCACGACTTTTGCATAGACCGATAAACGTGAGCGAAGAGTGACATATGCTCGGTTCTCGATCCGCCTTGCTATCACAATTAATTAACAAATACATGTTCAAGACTGGTTAGGTCGACTACGGGTTGACGTAATGTGAAATTGTCTGCATTTCTAAGTGGTTGTGAAAGTTATTGCGCACACACATTGGCTCATGACTTGAATAGTGTTTAATATGTTACTAATGGATACGAATGGCATGATCTTGATCTTGACTTAATGGGGCATAGTAGTTTTTAATTAACTTGTATACTGATCAGAGTGTTATTTTCTTTTCGCCCTTTTGCTCGTGATGATCAAAAGCTAAGAGGGGGGTAGTTGATAACGCTCTAAATGGTACCAATAATTATACCTATATTCATCCTGAATTCTGCTCAATAGAGGATAGATACACTCATTGTTACTTGGAATATATGTCAAATGCTATGTGAGTGTTTCCAGGATCGTAATTCTGCATCTATGCTATTTTCCCGATGTTTTGGTACTTTTTTGTCTCATTTTGCGTAAACTGGAAGGCTAGGCCCGGTAAACTGGTGTCTTGTGGAACACAAAACTGATTCTTCCGTATTATCTAGGTCTGTTAGGGTTTTAGAGAGTCTTAAGTCGGCTATTGTATCTATATAAAGCCGCATATACTGAGATAATTCATATGCGTAATACAATCTTCAATTTTATATATTACATTACAATTATTATTATGCAATAAATTTTTCTTGAGCTTTGGAGAGTTATTTTCAGTTTCCTCCATTCTTCCATCATCTCTAGCTTGAGTAGATGGAGCTAGATCTCCATTGTTGAAGGTATGAAGCTTTGAACATTCCTTTTTGTCTTCAATATGGTAGATCTGTTCGTATTTATGTGTTTTAGTTAATCTGCATGTTTAACAACCCCGTAATTTACTTATTTTGATCGTACTGAGCAATGTAGATCCAAAAATTAGGAAAATCCGCCCCCGGTAAACCGGCGGTCTATACCGGTTTACCGAAGCATGTTTTAGAAAACCTAAACCGGGATTCACTACAGCTACGTTGATCGGCAGGAATAATTAAAACGAGTAGTAGGTCTGACCAATCTAATATTCGTAATTCGTAAATTAACATGAAGGACAGTTAGTGAAGTGTTAATTAGGACATTGTCTTGAATGGACCCTAGGAACGTGCTGGTCAATGTCGACAGCTGTCTAGGCGGGTTAGCGGTATGAGTTAGCGCTCAATATCGGCAATTCTAGTTCTTTATGCGTATGGGCTATTACAGACCAATTATGGAAGGTAGCTTGCATATAGATTGTCTGCTGCCATTGTTAGAGTAGATAGGGTTAGGAATTGCACCCGTAGCTGATAAGTATGATAATAATCATTAAAAGCTCGCGATTAATCTAAGGAAATTATGTGGGGTAGTAAACATAACGATTAACTAATCCAAGTTAGTAGATCGGTGAGGAGAGGGAGAGCTATACAATGTTTGTTTTCTTTTACGTTATTGTTGGTCAGTGACCGCCTTTATGTTGCTTCTTAATTAGGTTAGAATCATTTATACTTATAAGTTGCATTGTCTCTGTGGGATCGACCTTGACTCACATTTACTATACTGCAATGTACCTAGTATTCTTGCTAGTATTATCGACGTTAGTGACTTACACGTGATCACCTACGTATCCTGTAATTGTTCAGAATCAAGTCTCTCTTAGTTCTTTGGGATCGTTTATATAGAGGACTCTTCGTCCAGTTTTCTTGTCCCCTAACCATTGGGGGATTCTTTCCGTGTCAATCCCTTGATTTTAGGAGATAAATACGGTTATACTGGAATGATAGGATCAGAGTCCTAATGGAAAAATGATCCTTAGGATTTTTTCATAGTTATCGTTTGTTATAAGCACATGAGCTATTTTATCGGATGAGGGGAGCTCTGGCCGACCTGTGTAGAGCCCCTAAGGCCGTATCGACCCGAACTGTGCTGGCCCCGCTCCGTTGCGACCTAGTCAACCTGCGGTGGTCTGAGGAGCGAGCCTGACCGATCTCCCACCTGTGGTTTAGATCTGCCCTTAGGCATGAAGTGAGGTTCCTGACCCTTAATGTTATAATTTCTCTGCCTTCATTTAATACTTAGCCAATATAAATATGACACGTGACGAGCTTCAGTTCGACCATCATCAACTAGATTGCTTGTTTTCTTTCTTGTGGATTCATCTCTTCACATTAACTACTTAGAGTAATAGCAACAAAATGACTAAACAATGGAAATGACAAATAATTAAGGCAAAGCAAATAAAATGATAGCAAAAGAAAATGACAAAGAGTAATGCTTTTAGTATTTCTTTCTGAACATCTCGCTACAACACAAAGGGGGGATATGGGTTATGATGATACATAGGCCCATCGGGTCAGATTATACGTAGTTGGGCCGGGTCCGTTATGGAAATTAGACAATTGAGATAAACAGACTGGTCAAGACGCTGACCAGATCATTCTCCTGTATAGAATAGTCAGCGGAGCAGGACTTTACCATATTCTGTGCAGGAGTATACCTGGACCGAATAATCAAATGAGCAAGACGAAGACCAAGTCAGTGGCGTTTTAAGTGTCTATAAACGTGGGTAGATCCCACGCTTGATCATATCCAAGATAACCGACGATAACTTCCCTCCATGATGGAGGAGGTTACCAACACGATCTATAGATATAAAAAGAAAGACTCTAAACTACGAGGGGGACTTGATTCCAATTTGATACTCGAATTGGATACGTAGGCAACTCTCTCAAAGAGTTCAGTCCAAACTTATACACCAAACTCATTGTTCTTGTATTATATTCCTAACTCGAATCATCCAATTACCCGATTGTAATTTTGAGCAACATCATTTGGCGCTAGAATGAGGGCTGATTCTAGTTAGTGAGTGAGTATTACAGTAAAATGGCAAGAAATCAAGGAAATGCGAAAAAACAACAGCACCAGCCAGAAAAGGAAAATCATACTGGGGGGGGGGAAAGAGCCCAGACAGGAATGATCAAGAAATCAGAAAGAAAATCCTGGAAGAAGGACAAACTAGCAATCCAAATGCAGTCAAACAAATGCTGGTGGAAAACCTTGTCAATCTCAAAGCTGAAGAGATAAAAGCCATATTTGAAGAAGTCTTGAAAGCCAGAAATCAGGATAACTATGTTTCTGAGACACCTACTCCGCTTCAGACCGCTAAGAAAGAGAAACACGAAGTAGAACTAGCATAAGTGTGGTAGTTACTCACTTAGGTGGTGATAATGCCAGAGCAGAGTTAGATGCTATCCTAAGCCTAAACAAGATGAGTTTAGGCTGGTATCCCCTTTTACTGAGGACATTGATGCATTTCCTTGTCCTCCGGGATTTAAGATTCCCAAGATCCAGGCATATGATGGTACAAAAGATCCATATGATCATATGCACCGGTATATTCAGCATATGAATCTATACAACACACCAGAAGAGATGAAATGCAGGGCATTTGCAACTCTTCTCGCAGGAAAGGCAAGAGATTGGTCCAACAAGTTGAACCCAGGATCCATACCAGATTTCCTCACCCTGACCAGGAAATTCATGCATGCATTCATCGCAGCAAGACCTTTCCAGAGAAACCGAACATATTTGCTAACCATCAGGCAGAAAAGTGATGAAACAGTATTGCAGTTTATCAAAAGATTCAATGGAGAATCATCCCAGATAGCAGATGTGGATGATAAATTCTTAGTGGTATCCTTCGTAGCAGGTCTTAGAAAAGGCCGGTTACATGCCAAGCTGAGCAGCAAGAATCCAAGTACGATGGAGGAATGTCTGGAAATTGCTTACAGACATTGTCAAGGTGAAGAAGCTAACAGAGCCAAGAGAGAGGAATCCCACAGGGATTCTAAAAAGGGAAAAGCTGATGATAAGTCTGACAAGAAGAGAAAATCTGTTTGGGATAGGGTAACCGCTCCCATTTCTGAGAGATTAGGAACAAAAGGTGCATTGAAGGACAGAGACCTTATTCCTCTGAACAGATCCCGTGACCATGTTCTAACAATCATGGAAAAGAAAGGCATTTCCAAGACCCCCCCCTCCTTTGAGGGGGCCCAGAGAAAAGAGAGACCATACCAGATGGTGCAAGTATCACAAAGACATTGGACATGACTCTGAGCAGTGCAGAGACCTGATCAGAGATATAGACGCAGATGTAATGGAAGGAAAGATCGATGAATGCATCGATTGAACACAGGGAGATAACCCCAGAGGAAGGAGAGAATATAAAAAACAACACAACAATCATGACAGGTACAATCAAAGGAGACACAGAGATCCGTCCCCTGATGCTGATGGACATAGAGAAAATGCCCCAATCAACACAGTGAACATAATTGTTGGAGGGCCAGGAGAAGTTAATAAGGCTGGTCAACAAGAAAAATGTTGCAGCACAGGAAAAGACGGGGAAGCAAAGAAACAGAAAGTGATGGGACCCGTTCAATACGGCCCAAGAGATGCACTACCAGCTATTGTGAGCAACGAAGGCACTATCGGCTCTCCGACTCATGAATAAAATAAAGATTCAAAAGAAATAGCAGAATGACATAAAGACAGAGACTTACTTGTAATTGCAGAAGGGCGGTTCCAAAGGTTTGAAATAGAAGAGTCATATGGAAGGGAAGCAACGCAAGGGTTCAATCCGGAGTTATGATAATGAACGGGTGTGACTTGGCCTCGATTCGCGATATATTAAAAACAAAAGTTGCACCGTCACAGACTAGGGCAGCTGTAAAGCAGTCCACCCTAGTCTGGGGGGACTTATGATGATACATAGGCCCATTGGGTCGGATTATACGTAGTTGGGCCGGGCCCGTTATGGAAATTAGACAATAGAGATAAACAAACTGGTCAAGACGCAGACCAGATCATTCTCCTGTAAAGAATAGTCAGCGGAGCAGGACTCCACCATATTCTGTGCAGGAGTATACCTGGACAGAATAATCAGATGAGCAAGACGAAGACCAAGTCAGTGGCATTTTAACTATCTATAAACGTGGGTAGATCCCACGCTTGATCATATCCAAGATAACCGACGATAACTCCCCACCATGATGGAGGAGGTTACCAACACGATCTACAGATATAAAAGAAAGACTCTGAACTATGTGGGGGACTTGATTCCAATTCGATACTCGAATTGGATACGTAGACAACTCTCTCAAAGAGTTCAGTCCAAACTTATACACCAAACTCATTGTTCTTGTATTATATTCCTAACTCGAATCATCCAATTACCCGATTGTAATTTTGAGCAACATCAGGTTATATATATATTGAGAACATGGAAAATGAAACATCATGTAACCAATATTAAAACATTATTATTATGATTATGGTGACATCACAGATGATTAAAAGCCACTAAACGGTGTTAGTATGGGCGTTCGGTACGGCCAGGGCCGAAAAATTACCTCAGAGCAAATTTAACTTTTTCTCCTAATTTTCCTGTTTTGCCCTTAGCATAAAGTATTTGTAATGGGTCCAAACACACTGACACAATTTCCCATACTTTGCATACTGACGTCTTTTCTTTAGAGTCTTGATACATCCACTACTCATTTTACCACTATATCCTACACAACACAATCAACACCACATATTTTGTTGGGACCCACCACAACATTTCACTACTCATTTTAATCAAGGGCCACTACACATGTAGTAGAAAGTGTATTACACACTTGTGTAGCGCACATATCATTTCTCTTTTCTTTATTAGTACTTTTTATTTAATATTTGAAATGTACTTTTTATCCACAAATAAGAGGATACGTAGTGGTTAAAAAGAAAAAGGTCCCTCCAAATCCTATGTGGAATTGTGTGAGTGCGTTTAAAAGCTTCTATATTGTTAACTAGTGTTTTTACACTGTGCAAGGCACAATACATGCCCACTGCAGGAAATGTTTAGACATATTTGATTTATTTATGTCTTTATTCTATAAATAAGACCAGCAAGAAAAGTTAGGTTGATGCAAGAACGCTATGAAAGTGAACATAACAACAGTAAGAATACCAGAAAAATATATTTAATACAAAATGTTCCAGTGTTGATAATAGAAATCCAGGCCAGTGTTTTGATATTCATGTTATTAAACAAAAGATCATACATACTACAGTAATACCAGAGATGCATGACACATGGTTGACTTGGACTATTAGGGAACAAAGTATTGTTTATTAAAAAAATAGTAATTGCTAGTAAAAAAAAGGACATACTCTTCGTGTATCACAACAAAGTCTCTTACTGATGTAGACCGATCGGTATCTTGAATTGGTAGAGCATGGATAACCAAGGCTTTGGTACCTAAGTAAAAGATTACTCCATTTGGTTGATCATTTGAACAACACTATCTGACTGTAGATAATTTTTAAAAGAGACTTTGATGAATACTTACAGACTGGATGATCTTGGTCAGCAAATGACATGTTTTTTCTCGATTGCAGCTTCAACTTCTTTTGTTAATGGAGTATTCTGTTTTTCAAATATAAACCATATCAGGGAATGATTTGACAAGTTGTAATTGGTATATAGCCGATGTAAACAAACAATTCCAGCTAAGATAGGATAAACCAAAACATTCAAGATGCTCATCACAAAAATTAAACGAACTCCTAGCTAAAAAATTTGGAATCGCTTTGAAGCACCAAGAGGAGATGCAGTAATGAATCAGAATTCCTAGAATTGATTTTTTTTATTAAAAAAAATTGAACTTACAGACTGAGGAATTGCATAACGATTCGTGCTTTCAATGGATCCGATTGTCATGAAAGAGAGGATTTTCACCAGTTAAGATCACCACCTCCACCTGATCCGTCGTCGCCGTTGTCTATGTCTCATCTCGCAAGACATCTTCCAAAGAGTATTATTGTATTTTTTTTTCTTCTCCAGAAATGATCCCTTTATTAGCAAAGCCAGTGGCAACCTAAAAAGCTCAAACAAGGCACATATACAAAAAGGAACTTAAAAGACCACCCAAAAAACTAATCATCTATATGCTATGCATTGCTAGACGGAGGTTCCTAGCTCTTTCAACAGCAGTAGCCACAAACACAAACGCACGGGGGAGCATTCCTTCTCATGGCCATGTAATATACTATTTCTCCAAAGCCATATTCAGCATCGGTATAAAGTTATAGATCAATTTAATAGCTTCCATTAGAAAATTGCAACATTGGGCAACTATTTTCTTATACTCAATAGTAAGTATCCATTTTCCCTCTAAGATACCCATCAAAACTTTGAGGGTTCTTTTGCAGGTTTCATCCTTGTTTGTAGAAGCAATGATATGGGTGATGCTCGGATCCCAATTATTCAATATCCTGACTTCACATAACTTCTCAAATTGTGAAAGAACTTCCTGAAATTCATGGGGAAAAAACACTTCATTTGAGACACAGTAATTGAAATCCCTTATTACTCATTTGGTCTTGTTTTAGTTCCAGATGGCAAGAGCATGCAGATGAGTATATGAAGGCATGTATGAAATCATAGATCTTTCCTAAGAAAGGGTAAATAATGTCTACCTTTTCACATTCAATAAGACCTGAACAACACAAAACCAAGTTCTTGGACTCCATGTGAGACTTCCATTATGAACAAGCTATTTTGTCATCTTTCGGCACTTCTTTTTGAATGCCATTGTTCCTATGAGATAAAGTAAACAACTTCAATGAATCCATAGGGAGTAAATAAATTTCAATTCAGTGAAGAAAACTGACTGACAAACAAAAAAGGAACATGAGGAAGACATTTTTTCCCAATAAGAGAACACACCTTTCGGGAGCAGATTTCATTTTCTGGCTAGATTGCAGCCCCGGTAGCTCACATGGCAATTTACAGGAAGCATGAAGAGGGCAGAGCATAACAAAATTATCATTCAGAAAGATGAAGCACATACGTTATCGCATCTACATTCCGGAGTCATCAAGGCACAAGGAACATGAAAACTCTTGTGGAAACTCTTGTGGTAACTTTCTGTATCTTTATAGCTGTACTTGTTGATTTAGTTTCAAACTTAGGATTAAAGACATGGCGACCCGCTGTCATCAGAATGTCCTATAGCACTACAAGCTAAGCAGCACCAATTGCCTTCACATATGATGTATGTATACTCATGTCGACGAGCACGTTCTTTTAACACAGAAGATTCTGTCATCATAAAGTAAAACGTAAACTCAAATTTTCAAATAAGTTTCAACTTCCCAAACTATGTAATGTGAATAGGAGAAGAAATATGTTGCCACAATTATTAAAAGGTTGTACCGTGTGAATGGATGTGATGCATCCAAAGTGAAATGCATCACATCCATCCATTTGGTACAACACTTATAACAACTATTTAGATTCTTTCTCCTGACCTTTTTCTGTAGCATCCTTGGGATCTTTTGGAAAACGTTTAACAGAGCTATAATCAATGGAACGAAAAATCTGCACATTAAATGAAGAATTTATAGACGAATAAGCAGATGAAACATAGTTTAAATATAGCAAATTTTAGTAATACCTGCGCATTCCAGCTTTCAAAGTCATTAACATGAACAAAGGGGATCCTTCTATTTTTAATATATGAGGAATTCTATCAAGTATGAGCAATGGATCGTCGTGTGAAGCTTTAATCTTTTGAACTACATGACGTTTTGCAGCCCTATTCCGACTCTCTTCGAAGTTTGTTAAGATATCGTATGCAGCACGACCATCAACACGACAATGTAGATCATGCCATGGTTCTCTTGGGAAACCAGTTGTAGGACCCCCTGTAAATGAGATATGAAACAATAACTTCAAACGAACTATATTATCTATCACACATCTAAAAATTTAACTGCACAACCCGAGTGATCCAAGTCACACGATCCTTGCATGTGCATTTATACCCGCACATAGTATTTTTAAAAAAATGAAGTTCTTACCGTGATGTCAACAAAATCAAAGAATACAAAGATGTCAAAATCGATAACACCGAGCTTTTGCCAATAATTGCTGCTATATAAGCTGATATCTAACAATAAAGAAGGTATAATTACCATGCAAGTGAAATTCAAAAGAGCCATTGTGCATCAATTCATACAGAAGCAGCCTTGTTTCACTGCTAATGATATTACCTAACTATGACATGATATTCAGATGCTGAATTTTACCCAACAATTGTACCTCAGGCTGCAAATAGACAACCACATCGAATCATCAAACACAATATCCAATCAAGAAACTAAATCAGTAGTATAAAAATTCAGTTGTTAAGCACCTCAAATTATTTAATTGCATCACGAGTCCCTCCTTCTAGCGTCTTTACTGCAACATATAAGTTATCCCCTAACAAAGCCTTGTACACACATCCAAGCTACAGCGAAACTAACAAGCCTTGCACAATCAAAGCTACAGATGTTGGGGAATCATCTTCTGAATGAAAAAAAAACTAAATAAGTATTTATGTCCATAAAATTGGGATTTCTTTCTCTGTATTCACTGTGTCTGTTTCATAATAGATTGCAACATAAGTTTGTAAAGATTAATCAGCTAGTGCTACAAAAGATCCCCAGCAAACATTAGGTGCTTTCTCAGCAAAAAAAAGCAACAGCTAAAAAGTGGTCAATCAGCATCTAACTGAAAATTCAGCAGATAGAGAACTACTTGCAGACTCCCATACAGTTATCAATTGTGTATCAATAACAAAATTAGGTTGTTAAGACCTAATTTGAACATATTATCATGAGAAATACTTATAAAAAATAAGGAAAAGACCACAACTCCATCTGCACACAATTCCAAAGCAAGATCCGTTAATACCAAATCCAACTTTTATCAAAAATCATCAAAAGATGCCAGCTTTCGAATAGGAAAAAAGAAAAGAAGAGAAAACAACAAGAACAAGAACAATCAAATATTAGAAAATATTAGAAAAAATATCGATTATTGTAAGGCTCAGATAGGGGATAACAATTTTCAAAAGATCAATTGTGTTCAAACATCACTCCATGGCTGTTAACCAAGAAGCAAAACCCAAAAGGGCTTCGCCATTTTCAAGGTCGCAGAGCCATGATATTGATGAATTTCTTCAAGAAAGCGATAGTATGTTATCATCGCAGCCCTACAACCAGTTGTAGGGCAGGAATATGCCCGAGTATTCATTTTCGGCATTTGGGTCATATTAAATCATCAGAAAATCAAGGGTCATTACTTCCCTGATTTCCTTTGCCTAACAGAAAGCATAGAGCCACGAATCAAAGCAGAAATCCATTCAAAGCAGCATAGAACCAGCAGAAATATGACTGAGTAATCATTTTCGGCGTTTGGGTCATATTAAATCATCAGAAAAGCAAGGGTCATTACTTCCCTGATTTCCTTTGCCTAACAGAAAGCATAGAGGTATGAATCAAAGCAGAAATCCATTCAAATCAGCATAATAAATGATAGATAAATGAACTGATAAGGAAAGAATGCACCTTGGCATGAAATAGATTCGAAATCATTCGAGTCAGAGCCTTTGTGTATAAACACGTTGCTCAAGGTCAATGAGTCGGCATAAAGGTGGAACCTTTACAGCAGCAAACCTTCCATTGACGGTTCAAACACAGAATAAAGGCAGATATCAAGTTCAAATGAAAATACGAGCTATAAACAGAAAGGTTTCACCTTGCCATAAGTTTGACTGCAAAACCTTTAAATCAAGGATTAAATGCTCGAATCGAAGCCTTCCTTCTATGGGTTGCTCGTATCTCAGCATAATTGAAATCGAATCGGCATTAAAGCAGAGGTTTTTTTGAGCCTTCCTTAACCGATTTCATCACGTGGTTGCTCGATGGTAGCATCGGCTTCTTACTATAAAGGAATTCGCCATGTGGAGAAGGAGACACAGAGAAAGCGATCGTATCTGTAATTGATTTGCAGAAAAACGGGACCAAGAAACGGAGTAATAGTAGAGTGAATTCAAATGCGGGTTTCAAGGTAGGGGCGTTTCATAAAGGAGCAGACATTGAAACTGAGGCTGAATTTGGAGGAGGTGCTACTATGGGGCTGATTTTGGGGGTTCAATCGAACCCTAGAAGCCATTGCCGGAGATTTTGGGGGTGGGGATGCAGGGGCACGAACGAGAGAAAGTTGAAGATGAGTCATTTTCTATCCATGCTATAATTATCTGGAAAAAAAACGAAAAATAAAAATAAAAATAAATGAATAAACGAATGCATTAAAAAAAATTAATAGCCGGACCAATCAGGGGGTGACACATGGCAAGCCCACAATGATCCCCTTGTCTTTGTATTAGATAGTAGGAAACCAACGTAGTGACCGTTTAACAATTAGGTCCTTCATTTTATTATATTGTAATATAATAATGGCAACTTGGGTAGTTTATTGTTTTTTTTTTCTTTTTTTCTTCTCGGTAGTTTTTTATTAAACAGTGTAAAAATTATCTTCAAAAAAACAATCTACTTAAATTTGGAGTAAATTAATAATTAACATAATAATTGGATAGTAAAAATAGTTGGGGTGATAATATTGTGTTATTTCAAGTCAAGAAAAAATAAAATCCGTATATATAATTTTAGTAAAATAATAATTATAAAGTAACGCCAAGTTGATTGGTTGATCTAGTTAAATACATGGTGATGGTATTTTAAGGATAATAATTTGTAGTAACTATATTCTACTATAAGTGAAGTCTACATTATGTCAACATAGACATCATCTCACAACACATTTTCTACTTATGAAAAATTAACAAAAAAAAAAAAAACAACATACAATGACAACCCAAATATGATGTTGGATGTATACATGGTGTAGAGTTTCTGGAGTAGCTCTATCTTTATCTTTTTGTAAAATTTTATTAGTATGACACATGGCAATCATTGATTTGGCAATGAGATTGCAGATCAAGATCATATTATTTTTTATATTACATGTGTCATGTGCTAATTTGTCAATGAGATTTCATATCTTATTTCATGTGTAGTGGTATTTTCTATAAATACATGGAGATGAAACATATTAAAAAGACTTCTTTATGTCCATTTTCAACTCTTTATTTTTTTCTACAAGTTATTAGTTTATCATCATGGATCGTCTAGGTGCATACTGGACCAATAGACGCAAAGAGCGGAAAGAACGTGAAAGAGAGCGGAGACAGAGAATGGAGATGGATGATGATACGAACCGAATGCTCTACCAATTGGTTCCTCTTGCACAAAATGTGGACTTTGCAGATGCTCCAGTCATGAGAACATATATTAATCGAAACCGGGAAGATCGTCATGCTCAGCTAATGGCAGACTATTTCGGACCGAATCCTAAGTTCCCTCCACATTATTTTCGACGAAGATTCCGGATGCGACGTGAGCTTTTCTTAAGGCTGCTTTACGCCGTGTCTGAAGCTAATCCATATTTCAGGCAACAACGTGACTGCACTCGCAGACTTGGCCTTTCACTGTTGCAGAAGGTCATGGCAGCCGTACGCGTGCTAGCTTATGGGTATGGCAGACTTGGCCTTTCACCGTTGCAGAAGGTCATGGCAGCCGTACGCGTGCTAGCTTATGGGTTTGGATAGGCGAAAAGATGGCTAAGGATTCCATGATCAATTTTTGTGACACAATTATAGTCCTCTTCAAAGAATAGTATTTGCGTGATCCAACTCCTAAAGATCTTTCAAAGTTATTGGCAGAAAACTCCGAGCGTGGATTCCCTGGGATGATTTGGGTCCCTTGATTGCATGCACTGGCGTTGGGACGCATGCCCTCACGGTTGGAGAGGCCAATTCAATGGCCGGTATAGACATCCCACAGTCATCTTGGAAGTTGTTGCATCTTATGATCTTTGGATTTGGCATGCATTTTTTGGTATGCCTGGTACCAACAATGACATTACCGTGTTAGACCACTCCACATTGTTCAAAAGGCATCTTCAAGGTTCCGCACCGCCGGTTCACTATGAGGTCAATGGGAGACAATACAACCTCCCTTACTATTTGACCGACGGAATCTATCCAAAGCATGCCATTCTCGTGCAAGCTGTAAAGAATCCTATAACCCCTAAAGAACGGACTTTCACAAGAAAGCCAGAATCTTGCCCAAAAGACGTCGAAAGGTTATTCGGCGTTATACAACATAAGTGGCATATAGTGCATATTCCTGCAAGTCTTGAGAAACGAAGTGATCTGTTAAAAGCGATGTTGACCTGCCTTATTTTGCATAACATGATTGTTGAAGATGAGCGCAGTCAGGACTTGCTTGAATGGACCCGCCAGACGAAGATGAACCTAGCATGCCCGAGATTGTATAATCAGTGGAAGAGACTATTATGCTTATAAGCACTAGGCTTGGTAGAATTCATAATAGGGATGTTGGATTTAACCGTATTTGATGAATCACTTTGATCCAGGATCGTTTATGCTAAACTATCAAGAATCTATAGAAAGATAAACCGGAAGCATACCTGAGTCCGTAGTGCCGCAGATCTCCTATAGGATCCGGTCTTCTAGATCTACACACTTTCTGGAGACATTCAGAAAACCCTTTGGAAATCCTCTGTAATCTCTCTGATAATAGGAGACAGAAGAGTTGAGAATAGTGTGTGACCTAAGTACCATGACCCTTTTATATAGTTAATTATAGTTTAGGTATTTCTGATTCTACCCATCAACGAAACAGAAATTACCTCTTAGTCTCTACACATAAAAGGTCCACACCCTAACGATACGTTACAGTCCAATAATTATAACCGTAGTAGATCACTTTAAAACGGACTAACATTTATTGACAGTCTACGCCATAACAATTATTTCACATATAAACCCAACGTTGGATATATGATCCAACAATCTCCCACTTAGGCTATATGTGTAACTTTATAATTGTATGTCATAAGATAACCGAATGAGCGCTCAACTTGGCTGTCATTACAAAATGTATCAAATAACAATCCCGTCCATCAAAGTCACCAACATATGACCAAAGCGCCTTCGTCACATCTATCGTAACGGGACCCATCAATGATCACGTATGCTAGTAAAGTTGAATGACATAGATCATGATGTGGATGCGTAGCATGGAAATTAACACGAAATGTGATCTTAACATGTAAATTTCCAACTGGTCCACCTTAAACTTAATGAGATCAAAACCGTATATCGAGATCAAAGTGTGAAACATCAAAACTAAATTTCTGCAGAAACAACCGTAATTGTCACTTTAACCTTAACCGAAACAACTGAAAATTGTGTATATATTGAAACAAACGTTATCAATTACAAACTCCCACTAAACCTGAGTATCCTTAACTGACATGACACCCATATGAGCAATATGCTCAAGAATATCTTGGGTGGCTGTCCCATAGTGAGTGGATCCACAATAATGGAGTTTGTTATGATATGTTCAATAGACACCCTTCCACTTTGAACTCTGTGCTTAACAACTAGGAATCATATATCAATGTTCTCAGACATTGATGAATTTCAATCGTTGTTGGGATAAAACACCGCGGAACTATTATCACAAGAATCCTTAATGGTCCTTATTGACCAAAACTCGTAGCTCGAAATAAATTTTCCGCATCCATATCCCATCACTAGTGGCTTCAAAAGCCCCGAATTTTGTCTCCAAAGTCAAATAAATCATAAGTGTCTGCTTAGCACTTTTTAGAAAAAACAACTTCTTTTGACAAAATGACATAACATTATGTGGATTTAAATGTATCTTTACATCCACCAAAATCTGAGTCAGTATACCGAATGATCTCTAACTTTTATGACTCCAGATATGTGAGCATCCTAAATTTTGTTTTCTGTAAGTACTTTATAACCTTATAGGCTGCAATCAAATGACCCTTTCCAGGATCATTTAAGAATCTGCTCAACCTGACTAAAACGTACGTAATAACCTGACACGTACAAACATGAGCACACATTAGATTCCTAACAACCGAATCAAAGGGAACCTTCTGCATTTCCTCATACTTTAAATCATTAGAAAATGGCTCTATTTGAGACTAGCCTTGTCTTCCTTAGACACAGGGTGTTGGTCCCTTGGAAAGGCTAACACAAGTTTAGAGGGGGGGTGAATAAACTTGTCACCAAAAACTAATCCTGAACTGGAAAAGTCCCAGGAACTGAGTTTCTCTGAAACTTAAACTGATCTTCAGTTCCTGTCCCTTTAACTTGTGCGGAGTTCAGTTAGCTTAACTGAATATAAGTTATTACTGACTTATATTTAGTCTCGTTAACTGGCAGCGGATAAAACTAGCCTTTAGTGCAATAGATGTGTAAATAGAAAACTAGACCTTCTATGTATCAGTTATGTGCTGACTCAGTGTCTGGTGTTTGCTGAGAGATAATGCAATAAATAAATAAAACAAACACAGATGCATAAAGTAAATCAACACATGATTTGTTTATGGAAGTTCCGGGTGGTGTAATCCCGTACGTCTCCCCTTCTCCTGTGGCGTAGGAGGTATCACTAGAATAATGAGATAACCGTTACAAAATCCTAGCTCTATGACAGTCCTTCACGACACCCTAGTTTCACTGCCTACACAAAATGAAGAAAGGTGAGATTGCTCCCTTCACTCTGCACACTGATCTTTCGGAGGTGGAATTGCTCCTTCACCAGCTCACCACTCACATACACAGTCCGCAGACTGCACCAACTGCTGTAGCAACACCGTATTAAGAAAGGTAGAATTGCTCTCTTCAAACTATGCACAGCCAACCCTTTTTCACAAAGGTTAGGTTTAGAATTAATCAAAGATTAATTCAGTGAGCTGTTTAATTCTTCTGGATCTGACTTTGTAGCTCCAAGATGCCTTCATTCCCCCTTGATGGGTTACTGGATCTTCCTTTGAAGTTTTCAAGGCAATGTCGTTGGCTCCCCTTTATCTGGATAAATATAATCTGATTTTTATGGATCTGGATTTGGATCTTGAATGTATGCTTGTAAAGCTCTTTTTCTGATCCTCCTCTCCTCTTTCTTGAGTGATTCTCTTGTGTATTTATAGGGGTGATGTGATGGTTACTAGCTCTTGTAGCCGTTACACTTGTCATTTAGCCAACGTTCATATGTACGATCTTTTGTCGTATTTAAATTCAATCAAGGCCTTAACTCAGTTTTCTACTCTTCTTCAAAACTGAGTACCTTGTTTACTTAATATCTGACTTTAATTCACTAAGTCAGAGTACACCATTCAGTTTCTTCTTTTCCAGGTAGCTGATAATCTTTGTCCTTAAGATTATTCAGTTTTACATGATCTATAACTCAGTTTCAGGTCACCACAGACTTGCCTGAATCCTGACTTATAATCACGACTTAATCAGCTTCTAACTGAGTTTCCCACCTCAGTTCTTCAATCTCCAACAACTGAGTCTGTGTCCCTCAGTTCTTCAGTCTTCTAGATAAGCCAACTGAGTCTGTGTCCCTCAGCGAACTTATCTTCTTCAGTTTTAGCATAACTGAGTTTGAACCCTCAGTTCTTCAAGTGCATACTCAGTTTTTCTTGTTGTGACTCAGCTGTTCGCCTAGTTCCTATTCTATTACAATGCTTGTCTGAAACAACCTATACAAAGTTCAGACTCTAGATAGAACTTATTCATTTGTCTCTAGACCATTTCTTGCTTCTTCTTTTATTATGCACTATAACAGTTAGTTACGACTTCATCATCATGGGTTGTAAGTGATTTGTTTAATTTCGTGACGAATCATCATCAAAACTTAAATAATATTTCCAACAATTTCCCCCTTTTTGATGATGTATCATAACCCTCCCTAAAAGAAATAATGAAAGAATAGTGCAAGAAATCATAACAAAACATTTTAAGATAGCAAAATAGAACATCCAAGTTTATCAAAATAGAGCAGACTGAGTTAAAAACTGAATTAGATTACATCTTTTCATTTTCTAGTGCCATTAATTTTTCTCCAAAAAGAATGCTCCTCTTCGTCTCCAAAAGTCTTCTTTCTTTTCTTTCTTGAACTGACTCACCATCTCTCGGCTTGATTTCCAGATATTCATTCAGCAATCTGTTTCCTTCTTCATTCTCTTGGTTTTTGAACTTGATCAGAATTTCTTTGAGTTCTTCTCCCATCAATTTCTCTTCTTCCTCTGAAATGAGATTAAGTTTTTCTTTTTCCTCCTTATTTTCTGATTTCTTTTCAGTTTCCCCCTTTGTTTGTGTCTCCTTATCTCCCAGTTTTTCAAGAGATTTGACACAGATTACAAGCTTCTTTCTGATACTCAACACTGCTTTAACTGCGGCTTCCTCATCATCCTCAGTTCTTGTTTCTTTAAATTCTCCTTCTGCAATCAGCTCTTCAAACAGACCATCAATTGCTTCTTCATCAATTTGAGTAGTTAGTAGATCACATCTACTTGTCTGCCTTGATCTTCCATCAGTTGTCTGGCATAAGCCTCTTCAGCTTTAGCTGCATCTTCTCTTACAGCTTCATCACCTACAGCTTCATCTTCCCCCTTGTTTGAAGATAAGCGAAAGCAATCTTCAAATAACTTAGGTAGGGTGATGATGTTTGAGTATTTGTTCAAACCTGAATAATGTATCCTTCCAATTATTTCATGTAGTTTGAACATTTTCTCCTGTAGATTTTGTATTAAACATTCAATGAATTCTTTCAGATTTTTCAGTTTCTCAGCTTCAGTTTCTTGAACCAGAGATTCTCCAAATGCTGATTTGCTTGTGGATGCCTCATGAGCTTGGGATGAGGAGCCAGTTTCAGGATAGTAAAAGTGAGTATCATGAACTGTCAGTTCCTTTTCATACTCAGTTTCACAAAATTCTGCGTCTTCCACAGCTTCTCTCTGTTTTTCAGTGTATTCCCCAAACATAGTAGTGAGAAATTCACTCCATTCAGATACTTCATCAGTTTCAGTCTCTTCAGATTCTTCAATCTCTCTTTCAGTTTCTTCTTCCATTTCTATATCATCTTCAGTTTCATCTGTTTTGCTTCCTTTGTTTCCCTCACTTCCTTCTGATTCTTCAACATCATCAGTTTCAACATCACTTTCATCAATATTGATTACCACTTTAGGTTCGGCTTTCATTGCCTGAAGTTTGTTCCATAACCTCTTCTGTCTCCTCAGATTTCTTTCATCTAAGTTCACAGTTCCACTTGAACTGGAGTCTGACGCTTCACTCAATTCCTCTTCTTCAATGATTTTCCTTTTCTTTGTCCCAGTGGACACTGATTTGAGTTTTTCTTTGGCTTCTGTAACTTTTGATATGGAAAAATGATCTAGTATTCTTTGCACTAGATAAGGAAATCCCTTTTTCAGTAAAAACGATTCTCCAGTATCTTCTCTTTCTTTGACTCTTTCTTTCTCGTCTGAAATTTGCTTTATCAACTGATTGAGAACAAATTTGTTCCAATTAAATCTCTTTTCAAACCAAATAGCATAAATCATCTTCATTTTATCTGTTGAGAGAGTATAGAAATTTCGAGCATGGCCAATGACGTTTCTGGTCAGAGGTATCGTCAAGAATGCAAACTCTCATTTCTGCTGATAAATAGAGCCACTGTAATTCTTCTCCTTCTTGTTGATTGCCGTGATGTTCCAAAGCTTGTCTTTTTCTTCTTTCCCAAAAGTGAAAGATGGAGAGCCTCCAATTATATCTAGACGGAACACTAGGGAAAGTAATTGTTCATCAATGGTGAAGCTTTTGTCTTGAACAGTTGTTTTGAAGCTTTTTCCATTGTTGATGATTTCGGCATTTCTGTAGAAATCTCTAATTCCGTCTGGACACAAAGTAGTGACCTTTGTATCAATCAAATTCTCCAAACCTCGAATCTTTTTAATCTTCTTTGTAATTTGAATTGAAAGAGTGGAGTTTGAGAATTTTTGACATAAGTTGTCCAGGCTGGTGGTGATTCCATCGTCTATGTTGTATCGCTCCATTGATTTTTGAGTTAAGGATGCTTGAGTGCTTGATTTTGGGTGAGTAGGATTTTGTCAAGATTTTGCAATCGTTTTCAAATGAGAGTCGTGTCACAATCAATGAGATTATGTAGGGATGTGCATCTACTTTTTCTCCCAGATTGACACGTGGCTTCGAGTGATTTGCCATGTCAGTCCAAACATCAGATGGTAGCTGGAAAGTCTTTACTTCCTTGACAGTTTTGTCCTTCATCAGCTTTTGCCATCTCAGTTTTGTATGGAAGTCAGTTTTCTGAGGATTTTGCAAAGTGAACTGACTTTTCCTGCAAAACAATTTATGTTTTCTTTGGTACCCATATCTTTTTGGGTCCGATTGAGTTAGTTATTGAAATATTACTTTCAATTTCTTTGTTGAGAGAATTAAACCTTCTCAACTCTTTTCTGGATAAACCATTACGCTCAATTTTAGTTGATTTCACAAGGATTCTTTTAGATTTAACATTTTTAGTTTCCTTTTGTAATCCACTAAATCTTCCAGTATCTTGATTTCTAGAGTTTATACTTTTGAAGTCTCAAGACTGGGTAGGGGTGTGGGATTATTATTACTTTTGTCAGATCTGCTAGACATTAGTCTTTCAGCTAGATTTGAACCTCAGTTTCAAGAAACTCATTCCAATCTTTTGCTTTGTCAAGTTCTCTCTCTTTTAATTTTAGTTGCAACGTAAGTTTTTCAGTTAACTTGACAAGATCAGAGTTTTTCAGACTGAGTTCAGCAAATGATAACCGATTTGAAGAATGTACCTTTCCTTGATGATTTGATGCAGTTTTAGGATTCGAATGTACACTCTTTTGTTGCTGTGATGAATCTTAATATCAACAACCACTTGTGATTCCTTTCCTTCTTCTTTTGAGAGGTCTCTTAGTGATGGAACTCCTCTGGATTTATTAATATGAATATTGGAGTTTGTATCCACAACATCACTGAGTTGAGGTTCTGAATTTGTATATAAATCTGTCGTACTGAACCTTTCGATCAATTGATCCTGAAAATCAGATATATTATGCAAGCAATTAGTCAGGGGGTGAATAAGCCAACTTCTAGCTCTAGATGTAGACATTGAAACTAATTGAACTGATACAGTGAGGGGTCTTCAACAACTGGTTTAAAAAGGCATACTTGGATCTTCTTTCAAGTGAAAGAACTGCTCCGATACCAATTGTTGGTCCCTTGGAAAGGCTAACACAAGTTTAGAGGGGGGGGTGAATAAACTTGTCACCAAAAACTAATCCTGAACTGGAAAAGTCCCAGGAACTGAGTTTCTCTGAAACTTAAACTGATCTTCAGTTCCTGTCCCTTTAACTTGTGCGGAGTTCAGTTAGCTTAACTGAATATAAGTTATACTGACTTATATTTAGTCTCGTTAACTGGCAGCGGATAAAACTAGCCTTTAGTGCAATAGATGTGTAAATAGAAAATTAGACCTTCTATGTATCAGTTATGTGCTGACTCAGTGTCTGGTGTTTGCTGAGAGATAATGCAATAAATAAATAAAACAAACACAGATGCATAAAGTAAATCAACACATGATTTGTTTATGGAAGTTCCGGGTGGTGTAATCCCGTACGTCTCCCCTTCTCCTGTGGCGTAGGAGGTATCACTAGAATAATGAGATAACCGTTAAAAAATCCTAGCACTATGACAGTCCTTCACGACACCCTAGTTTCACTGCCTACACAAAATGAAGAAAGGTGAGATTGCTCCTTTCACTCTGCACACTGATCTTTCGGAGGTGTAATTGCTCCTTCACCAGCTCACCACTCACATACACAGTCCGCAGACTGCACCAACTGCTGTAGCAACACCGTATTAAGAAAGGTAGAATTGCTCTCTTCAAACTATGCACAGCCAACCCTTTTTCACAAAGGTTAGGTTTAGAATTAATCAAAGATTAATTCAGTGAGCTGTTTGATTCTTCTGGATCTGACTTTGTAGCTCCAAGATGCCTTCATTCCCCCTTGATGGGTTACTGGATCTTCCTTTGAAGTTTTCAAGGCAATGTCGTTGGCTCCCCTTTATCTGGATAAATATAATCTGATTTTTATGGATCTGGATTTGGATCTTGAATGTATGCTTGTAAAGCTCTTTTTCTGATCCTCCTCTCCTTTTTCTTGAGTGATTCTTGACGATCCGGGTTACGCACCTCGATATATCATCATCGAGTGGACCCCATGGATGCAATATTTACTGAGGCACATAAGCCAGATAAGGCATGCAAGTCGGACTATCGACTTGAAAGCCATGGCACGCATGTCGGTCCTCGAGCCTGAAGTATGGCTAGGGATTCGAGGTCACGACTATCAACTTACGGGCAGTGCAGGACGTGAGTTCCAGGAGTCGATCATCCCAGGTCGGGCAGATCGATATCGAGAACAGAGTCCACACCAGCTACGTTGGCCCAATATCCACAGGATAACTTGGGCAAGGGGTAAAGCCCAATTAAGGGTAAATATGACAATAGCTACAAACCGACTCATATTACGGTTAGGTCATGCATTGTCCTTATAAATACAACGTTCCAGGAACTACGTAAGGCTTGATTCCTGGAATAAGAACAGGATACGTAGGCACTCTAAGAATTTCACTTAGACTCAGCCGCAAATATACAAAACCCCTCCTTTGTTCTTGGCATTAGGGTTCTTGATTATTCATCATTAATATAAGGAAAATCCCGGATCTTTAAGGTGACATAATTTGTCATCGTCATTGGCGCTAGAAGGAGGGCCCTTTCTTTTGCAGAATATGTCAAGATCATCATGCCTCCAAAGGACAAAACCGCCAGAAGAACCACCTCCAAAAACGTGGATCCGCAGAATCCACAGATAAGTGAGCAGGCAGGTATGGAGACTCAGGGAGACAAAGATCCATCCTTAGATACCGTCCAAGAAAATCCACCAAAGCAAACTCAGGAAAATCCGCCAAATCAGGCTCAGGGCCTCGCCCCAGAGCATCAGGCCATAGTGGATCAGTTGGCGGCTACGGATCACAATGCTCTGAGAAAAATAATGGCGGAAGCATTTACACGACAGAAACTTCAACAACAACAGCATCAGGCGGAAGGCGGTCTGAATATCGCCGCCATAAGCCTAAGCCAGTTCAGTTCGAAGAGATCAGCGCCTCATCAAGTTCGGTTGAAAGGAGGAAGCGATAAATCCAACAGAAGCACATACGCATCGACGAAGATAGCGTTAGGCAAGAGTTAGACGTAATCCTAGGGAAGACCCAGGGTTCGTTGTGGTTAGAGTCTCCATTCACCAAGGAGATTGAAGATTATCCTAAACCCAAGGGATTTAAGATTCCTAAGATAGACCCGTCTGATGGCACCACCGACCCGGAGGACCATCTTCACAGGTATCTATCCCAGATGAGGCTAGACTGTGCACCAGACGAGATGCGATGCCGGGCATTCGAGACTCTACTCGTAGGTCGAGCAAGAGAGTGGTTTACCAAGTTGAAACCCGGGTCCATCTCCAACTTCACCATACTCGCCTGAAAATTTAGAGACACCTTCATCGTTAACAAAAAGTTTCAATTGAGCGAGACACACCTCACAAATGTGAGGCAGCATAGGGACGAGTCGGTGTTAGATTATCTGAAGAGGTTTAACCTTGAGGCCATGCAGGTCAAGGATCCACAGGATCGAGTCTTGATCACTTCATTTGTAGGGGGACTGCGCAGCACAAAGCTATATGAGAAGTTAAGCAGAAACCTACCACGAAACATGGATGAATGTGTGAACGTCGTCCATCGATTTTGTCAAGGCGAGAAGGCAGTGCGTAGGCACACCCAAGCCGAGTGGATGAACAACTCGAGGAAAGATGGTCGAGGAGCAAATAAGAACCAGTCTCGACAGCAAGATGTAGAGAGAAAAGCATCAGTTTGGGATCGCATTGAGGCTCCCGTTTCGGGCCGGTCAGAGAGAAAGGGTGGTAAAAAGGATAAAGATTTTACTCCTCTCAACCGGTCCCGTACGGAGGTTTTATCAATCATGGTCTCCAAGAACCTAGCGAAGAGGACACCTCCGATCAAAAAACCTCGAGAAAAACGAAGGTCAACAAAGTATTGTGAATTCCACGAGGATACAGGCCACTCGACAGAAGAATGTTTCGATTTGAAGAAAGACATCGAAGCCCGTATCCAAGAGGGGAAGTTGGACGAGGTCGTTGACAGATCACGGTACACCGAGCCCAAGGGGCAACGAGATTTCAAAAGGAAAAATCCTGACCAGGATAGAGGCCGAAGTCGAGAGAATCAGAGAAGAAGAGATCGATCCCCCAGACGAGACCGATCTCCTGATAACGATAGGGACTACTATGGTCAAGACCTCTATGATGACAATCGCACAAATAATTACGTGAATATGATATTTGGGCCAGGAGAGAGCGAGAAAGAGCGAGCCAGTCGGGAACCAGACGACAGCTCGAGGCCACGCAAGCAGTCAAGATTAACCATGGAGGTCGGGTATGGCCCCAGAGACGACGTCCCAAAATCGACAAGTCATAGTGAGGGGTTAGTGATTGAAGCAATTATAAGTCGCGCCAGAGTATCGAGGGTTTGCATCGATAATGGTAGCGCTGTGAATATCTTGTACTACTCGGCATTCCAGGGTATGAAGCTCAAAGAGAAAGACTTAGTGCCTATAGCCTCTCCACTATTCGGTTTTACAGGTCAGGCAGTCCATCCCATGGGTTCCATAAAGCTACTCACGACAGTAGGTGATGGAGAAAAAAGGAGGACGCTAGAGCTAAACTACGTGGTCGTTAAAGCTCCCTCCGCATATAATGTCATTTTGGGTAGACCAGCCCTTTTCGAGTTACGAGCTATAATTTCGACGTTTCATAACAGCATGAAATTCCCGACTCGAAATGGTTCCCACGAAGTAAAAGGGGATGTTGAAATCGCCAGAAGCTGTAATTCGATAGTGATGAACGGTAAGATGGCGGTACAACAAGTCCTCGTCGAGGAACTTATTCCGGAAGAAGAGGAAGAGAAGTGTTGGGCCTCGAGTGAAGCAGTTGAAAGCATTAGTTTGTGGGAAGAGGAAGACGATCAGAGTGTCCAAGTCGGGGTCTGGATCCCGGCTCAGGAAAAGCGGTTATTGATCGACTTGCTGAAAGAGTTCAAGGACGTTTTCGCCTGGAAGGCGTCCGACATGCCAGGTCTGCCGACAGACATCGCCCTCCATAAACTCGAGATTGACCAGGCCCAAAAACCAGTCAAACAGAAGAAGTGAAACTTCGCGCAAGTTCGATTGGAGGCTATCGAGTCCGAAGTCGGGAAGTTACTGTCGGCGAATATAGTGAAAGAAGTACTCTATCCAGAATGGCTTGCTAATCCAGTGTTGGTGAAGAAACCAGATGGCAGCTGGCGCATGTGCGTAGATTTCACGGATTTGAATAAGGCATGCCCCAAAGACTCTTATCCGCTGCCCATGATCGATAGGTTAGTTGATTCGACCATCGGTTTTGAGGTATTCACGTTCCTCGATGCATACAAGGGGTACCATCAGATTCTTATGGACCCTCGGGATGTAGAAAAGACCGCGTTCATTACAGAGTTTGGCACCTTTTGTTATGTTACCATGCCATTCGGACTAAAGAATGCTGGAGCTACATACCAAAGGGCAGTCAATAAAATTTTTGCGAAGCAGATTGGTAAGAACATGGAAGTCTATGTGGACGACTTACTCATCAAAAGCCGATCGATGGAGCAATTTTTGGTAGACGCCAGGGAAGTATTTGAAGTGTTAAGTGTTGGAAAGGTGTCCTAAACCCAATCGGGTTGGACCGGATCCGACCAGGTCGGGTCGTTTACAGTCTATTTAGTTCATGTAAAAACTTTATTATGATTAATAAAAGCACTTATGTTATTATATCTTGTTTGTCTTCATATTATTTGTTGTATATATATATAGTAACGTCCCTAGTATCAATCTGTGATAGAGAAACCATGATAGTGATTATGGTTGATGGGATCTCTAATCACTATAACAAGGCTGGTACTTAAATGTCTCTAGTCTTATGTATTATCAAATGGGACATTGATAGTATAATCAGACTAGCACGTATTGGATGTCTTCTATCTTTTAGAAGATAGGGATAGATCTCGTCTATCGAAGTGTAGGGACACTTGGACTGTACGTGGACGTGTATTAGAGAATGCGTCGTTAGAATGACCCACTTACATTAAGTGTCACACTATGTGGCGGTTGTGTAATTATCCTTTTGACGGAGTCTTCATGGCATCACGGTGTGGATTGTCATGCTTTGACACTATTGAGATTTCTCCTAACCACGGGGCGATCATGCGGTAGTGATTGGGTATGATATTGAAGCATGCGGAGTATACATGATTGGTCGTCCGGGAATCGCGTATCCTATGATTGGGATCGAATATCCGAAATGGCCTTCTTATAAGGAATGTCTAGCTCTCGAGAATCTTTGCAAAGTGGGAGTAAATGTGTTATTCCGAGAGAGCATGATATCCAGATTATAAGATACGATCGTCAATGTATTGACACTCGAGATACGATCGTATGGATATTATTACAGCGATAGGATTGTAAGTTACACGGTAACTGCTTCACATGAAAGGTAGTAGTCATTGCTTTTGACTCTTCCGATGATTGGGGGTCACGGTGTGTTGCTAGACGCTATCCCGTGATCGTTAGGTATGAAGGGCATTTTAGTAAATTGCACTTTGTGTCTACGACCAACATATTCGGAAGCCTATCGGGTCACACACATATGAACATCGAGTCGGATTAAAATGCGGTTATAGTTGATAACCAAATAAGGAAAGTTTATCTCTAGACTATAAATGTTATAGTGGTAAATTAATATGGTGGTATTTATTTATTATGAATAAATAAAATACAAGATATTAATTATATATAAATTATATTAATTAAAGAATATTCCGGAAGTCAATTTGTTGACTAATGGGCCGCCACTTTTGAGTGTATGAGATACACTTGGATTGTGCACTTTAATTAATAAATATTGCCATAATATTAATATAGGATATTAATTGATTTTGCAAAATAGATTTATGGTAATAAGATAATTATAATCAATATATGATATTGACAAAATAAAATAATTAAAGAGATAAATCAATCTAATTGATTTTCCTTATTTTATTAGAAAAATGTTTTCTTCTCCTCCACACTACATATGGGGTGCCACCTCCTCTATAAAAAGGAAGTGGGTGTCAAGCTCTTTTGTACATCACAATTGCAAGAGTTCATAATTCTTGTGTAAAATAGAGAGCTCTCTATAGTGAGTTTGTGAGGGAAGAAAAGGTCCGGTCTAGCAGACGGAGTTTTTCTGATAGCAATCCAAGGAGGATTCCGGCGAGGGGTTCGTGTGGATTAGCGATAGAGGCCGGACGCGTGGGCGTCTTGCGCATTGAACTACTCTCCGTTGGCGGTCAAAGCGACGATCTTGTAGATCATCTAAGGTATAACCGTCAAACTACTTAACGTGTTTATTGCATTAAGCGAAGAACGATCTAGAAAAGGAAATCAAATTTTAAATTCATTGCGTTAAACTAGTGATTTCTAACGGTGGTATCGAGCAGACTTGAGCTTAAGCAATAAGCATAATTTAAATGCGTAGTATTTAATCGATAGATGCAAGATTTAAATCACGAAACGTTAAAACAAAAAAAAACAAAAAAAATTAGGGTTCATGGGGGGGTCAGCCATTGGCGGCGCCCCCCTCCCTCTGCGGCGGCGGCGGTGGCCCTAGGGCTGCCGTCTGTCATCTGTCATCTTCAATGGGGGAGATCGACCCTTTTAGTTTTGTGATATTTATTGTGCATAGATATCTCGTTTGTTTAGTTGTGTCATATGGCCAACCAATGGTTCAAATAGTTTGGACCATTGGGAAACCATATGGCATATTGGCCTTTCCAAATTTTGATTTGGAATAGGCCTAGGTCCTTTCCAAATATTTGATTTGGAATAGGCCTAGGCCACTTCAAAATTTTGATTTTGGAAAGTGGCCAGGCCTAAACCAAAACTATTTGGCCTTTCCAAATATTTGATTTGGAATAGGCTTAGGCCCTTTCCAAATATTTGATTTGGAATAGGCCTAGGCCTAGGCCACTTCCAAAATTTTGATTTTGGAAAGTGGCCAGGCCTAGACTAAAATAATTTGGCCTTTCCAAATATTTGATTTGGAATAGGCCTAGGCCCTTTTCAAAATTTAATTTTGAGTTGTAAAAGGCCTAGGCCTAGGCCACTTCCAAAATTTTGATTTTAAAGTGGCCAGGCCTAAGCTAAATTTAGTTTTTGGAAAGGAAACAAATAGGAGACTTCATAATTTTAATTTTATATTTTGAATAGTTTAAATTTAATTAAAATTGAAATCGATTTAAAATTAAATGTTAATTTTAATTTTCGATTAAGTCATATAATTAATTAAAAGTTATTTAATTATTTGACGTGATAAAATAAAGACGCATGAGTAGTAGTAGTTAAAATTAGAATTTAATCTTTTTCATAAGATAAAATTGTATGGATTAGATGTGTAGATATAATGTGATTATATGGACCCCGATTGATCATGGACTCGACCAATAGGATAGATGGGAATGTTTTCTTTATGTTGGTTTTGAAAAATTGTCCTAGGCCGTTATGAAGAACGTGACCTAGTTTACTTTTTGCATTTATCCCATTCCATGAGCTCCCCCCCCCCCGTGTGCGGCGGGTGTAATTATTTATTATGTAACAAGAATGGAGCAAGAAGTTGAAGACCAAGGAGAAATAAAGAACCCATTGGCGTACAGCAATAAAGATCCTATTGGCGGTTGCAGATACCCTTAGTTTGTGACCCGCGGTTTCGTCAGTTTGTATTCGAAACCGCACCTAAGAAAAGTCCATGATCATACCGGTCATTTTATGCGCGGAATGTTGTGTATGTATTACTTTATATGATATCGTAGTAATATGCATATAGTAGATGAGACCATAATTAAACCAAATTAATTAAGTGAATTAATTTAAAATTATTCCCACATCAAAAATCAAGTCGGAATTGCCTCCCGATATTATAACGACGGTGAAGAGCCCTTGTTCGGACCCAACTCACCAGCCAAAGCGGGGGTTGACCTACCTCGGGTATATCGTCGTTATCGAGATATGATCGAAAGAGATCTCATGAATATTGGGGTTAAGAATCGACTAAGAATTCTCTCGGCCACCAGCCAAAGCGGGGTCGTTTGGATTTTAGAGGCAAGGGTTTGGCTATTTTCATAAGATGAAATATTGTCAAAGAGTTGACTGGTCAAACAACAAGAATCGTATAAGATACGATCGACAAATCGTTGTCCACCTGTTTAATTATTTTTGGCCCATCAGCCAAAGTTGGGGGTCGGGGTAGTTCGATGGGATCTTGCCCACTAAAGGAATTATTTTCTTGAAAGCCAATAGGGAATAGTTGGCTAGTGGGAGTAAAAACCTTATAGATTTATTAAGTGTAGGGTTTTTATACATGAGCTTTACTTATTCTATCTTTATATATTGTTGTAGAAAATGTCAAACAAATTGAACCTTCGTTTTATCAGCGAAAACAAGCTTGACGAGACAAATTTTCTCGATTGGGAAAGAAACCTCAAAATCGTTTTGAGGCACGAGAAGATTGGCTATGTCTTAGACGAGGCCCTACCGGAAAAGCCCGCTGAGGGTTCAGCTGCAGATGTTGTCGAGAAGTACAACAAGCACTGTTATGACAGTCCTGATGCTACATGTATCATGCTTGCTTCTATGACACCTGAACTGCAGAAACAGCATGAGTCTATGGACGCCTACTCTATCATGGTCCACCTGAAGGAACTTTATGCTTCTCGGTCTCGCACTGAGAGGTACAAGGTCTCGAAGGCCCTGTTTAGTTGTAAGATGGCATCTGGGACTGCTGTGGGGTCACACGTGCTTAAAATGATCGGGTACATAGAGAGGCTTGGGAAGCTGGGCCACAAATTGGAGCGAGAATTGAGTATTGACTTGATTCTACAATCTCTACCTGATTCATTCTCGCAGTTCGTGATGAACTATCACATGAACAAGATAGATTGCTCCCTTGTGGAGTTATTGAACATGTTAAAGACTGCTGAGGGCACTGTGGGGAAGGGAAAGCAAGTGTTGCTGGTCACTTCGAGCAAGGGCAAGGCAAAAGCCCAAAAGAAGTCCAAGAAGGCGAAGGCTACACCTAAGCCAACGCCTAAGATAGCGAAAGACAAATCCAAGGATGCTTGCTTCCATTGCGGTGAGACCGGACATTGGAGGAGAAACCGCAAAGGCTTCTTGAGTACCAAGAAGAAGCATTACGATGCTTCGACTTCAGGTATATTTATGATTGAGATCAATATTGCTTCTTCTAAGTCTAACCACTGGGTATTAGATTCTGGTTGTGGTTCTCATATTTGTACTAATATGCAGGCACTAAGAAGAACTAGAGATCTGAGGAAAGGAGAGGTGGACCTACGCGTTGGAAATGGAGCAAGTGTTGCTGCGCTGGCCGTAGGAGTTTATTTTCTTTCATTGCCCAGTGGGCTAGTACTAGAACTTAATAACTGTTATTTTGTTCCCGCTCTTACGAAGAGCATTATTTCTATTTCCGCATTAGATGTTGATGGTTTTTCATTTACGTTTGAGAATAAATGTTGTTCTTTTTCACGTGATGGAATCTTTTATGGTACTGGCATACTTAGCAATGGTCTCTACATATTAGATATGAATGTTGGCGTACTTAATATAATTAACAAGAAATCCAAAACAAATGACTTGAATGAATCCTACTTATGGCATTGTAGACTTGGCCATATAAATAAGAATCGCATTTCCAAGCTCCATAAAGATGGAATGTTGGATCAATTCGATTACGAATCGTTTGACGTATGCGAAGCTTGTTTACTTGGCAAGATGACAAAGTCACCTTTCAGTGGCAAAGGGATAAGATCCAATGAATTGCTTGAGCTCATACATATTGATGTGTGTGGCCCAATGTCAATTCAAGCCAAAGGAGGATACTCTTATTTTATCACCTTCACTGATGACCATTCTCGCTATGGTTATATATACTTAATGAAGTTTAAATCTGAAGCCTTGAAAAGTTCAAGGAATTGAAGTGAGGTGGAGAAACGACTAGGTAAAGAAATCAAAACACTTCGATCCGATCGAGGCGGAGAATACCTAGATGGAGAGTTTCAAGATTATTTGAAGGAGAATGGGATTCTACCTGAATGGACTCCTCCCGGAACGCCACAGATGAATGGCGTGTCTGAGAGGAGGAACCGCACCTTGTTAGACATGGTGCGATCTATGATGAGCTACGCAGTTCTTCCAAAATCGTTTTGGGGGTATGCTCTAGAAACCGCATCCTATACACTGAACCGAGTTCCATCAAAGACGGTTGACTCTACGCCATACGAGGTATGGACTAAGAGAAAACCGAGCCTAGGTCATCTAAAACCTTGGGGTTGTCCGACTTACGTGAAGCGGATGATGCACGACAAATTAGAGCCCAGGTCTGACAAATGTCTATTTGTGGGATATCCTAGAAACCAAAGGGTACCAATTTTACCATCCTGAGGAAAAAAATGTGTTTGTTGCGAGGTGGCCACTTTCTGGAGAAAGAGTTTATTCCGGATAGGGTCAGTGGGAGTAAAATTGATCTTGAAGAAATTCGAGAACCACTTACGGATAATAGTCAGTTGACGGAAGTAGAGGACTTGCCACACACAGATGTGACACCAGCCTCTACCGTGGACACACGAGCACCTCGAAGATCCACCAGGGAACGCCGTGAACCCGAAAGGTACACTGGCATGTATCTCATGGAAGATGAGGACCCTAGAACTTATGAGGAAGTGCTATTAAGGCATGACAAAGAGAAATGGCTAGAAGCCATGAATTACGAAATGGAATCCATGAAAGACAACCAAGTTTGGAACTTAGTTGATCCGCTGTGAGGAATAGTTCCCATAGGGTGTAAATGGGTCTTTAAGAGAAAGACCGACATGGACGATAACGTGACCACCTACAAGGCTAGGTTGGTGGCAAAGGGTTATAAGCAAAGACAAGGAGTTGACTATGACGAAACCTTTTACTTTGTTGCCATGTTAAAATCCATTAGAATTTTGCTCGCTATTGCAGCATACCATGATTACGAAATCTGGCGGATGGATGTGAAAACAGCTTTCCTTAACGGGAACCTGTCTGAGGAAGTGTATATGACCTGACTGAGGGTTTCACAACCAATGACGCCAGGATGGTGTGTAAACCGCAAAGATCCATTTATGGATTAAAGAAAGCTTCTCGGAGTTGGAATCTTCGCTTTGATGAGATAATCAAGCAGTTTGATTTCATCAAGAATGAAGATGAGCCCTGTGTTTACAAGAAGGTTAGTGGGAGTGCCATTGTGTTCTTAGTGCTTTATGTGGATGACATACTGCTCATAGGGAATGATGTGCCTATGTTACAATCAATCAAAGCTTGGTTATCCAAGAACTTCTCAATGAAGGACTTGGGTGAGGCAGCCTATATTCTAGGAATAAAGATCTATAGAGATAGATCTAAAAGGTTGCTTGGTCTGTCGCAATCCACCTACATAGACAAGATCTTTGAAGAGATTGACATGGAGCGATCAAGAAAGGATTGTTGCCCATGTCACATGGGGTCTACATGTCAAAGGGAATGAGTCCTAAGACAGAGGAGGAAAGGGCACAAATGAGTAAAGTCCCTTATGCTTCGGCAATCGGGTCTATCATGTACGCCATGTTATGCACAAGACCAGACGTCTCGTACCCTCTTAGTATGGCTAGTAGGTACCAGTCCAATCCAGGTGATGGTCACAGGATTGCTGTCAAGAATATCCTTAAGTACTTGAGACGTACTAGGGATATGTTCCTGGTTTTCGGGAACGATGATTTAGTATTACGAGGTTACACAGATGCCAGTTTCAAAACTGACAAGGACGACTTCAAGTCACAATCTGGATTTGTTTTCACGCTTAACGGCGGAGCGGTGAGTGGAAGAGTTCCAAGCAGGAGACTACTGCGGAATCTACAACGGAAGCCGAATACATAGCAGCCTCGGAGACGGCAAAGGAAGCGATTTGGATGAAGAAGTTCATTCTTGAACTTGGTGTGGTTCCCTCCATTGAAGGTCCAGTGCCTCTGTACTGTGATAACAATGGAGCGATATCTCGATCAAAGGAACCAAGGTCTCATCAGAAGTCCAAACATGTGCTACGGCGCTATCACTTGATTAGAGAGATAGTAGATAGAGGAGATGTAAAGATAGAGAAAGTCCACACGGATGATAACATAGGGTTGGACCGGATCCGACCAGGTCAGGTCGTTTACTGTCTATTTAGTTCATGTAATAACTTTATTATGATTAATAAAAGCACTTATGTTATTATATATTGTTTGTCTTCATATTATTTGTTGTATATATATATATAGTAACGTCCCTAGTATCAATCAGTGATAGAGAAACCATGATAGTGATTATGGTTGATGGGATCTCTAATCACTATAACAAGGTTGGTACTTAAATGTCTCTAGTCTTATGTATTATCAAATGGGACATATAATCGGACTAGCACGTATTGGATGTCTTCTATCTTTTAGAAGATAGGGATAGATCTCGTCTATCGAAGTGTAGAGACACTTGGACTGTACGTGGGCGTGTATTAGAGAATGCGTACGTTAGACTGACCCACTTACATTAAGTGTCACACTATGTGGCGGTTGTGTAATTATCCTTTTGACCGGAGTCTTCATGGCATCACGGTGTGGAGTGTCATGCTTTGACACTATTGAGATTTCTCCTAACCACGGGGCGATCATGCGGTAGTGATTGGGTATGATATTGAAGCATGCGGAGTATACATGATTGGTCGTCCGGGAATCGCGTATCCTAAGATTGGGATCGAATATCCGAAATGGCCTTCTTATAAGGAATGTCTAGCTCTCGAGAATCTTTGCAAAGTGGGAGTAAATGTGTTATTCCGAGAGAGCATGATATCCAGATTATAAGATACGATCGTCAATGTATTGACACTCGAGATACGATCGTATGGATATTATTACTGAGATAGGATTATAAGTTACACGGTAACTGCTTCACATGAAAGGTAGTAGTCATTGCTTTTGACTCTTCCGATGATTGGGGTCACGGTGTGTTGCTAGACGCTATCCCGTGATCGTTAGGTATGAAGGGCATTTTAGTAAATTGCACTTTGTGTCTACGGCCAACATATTCGGAAGCCTATCGGGTCACACACATATGAACATCGAGTCGGATTAAAATGCGGTTATAGTTGATAACCAAATAAAGAAAGTTTATCTCTAGACTATAAATGTTATAGTGGTAAATTAATATGGTGGTATTTATTTATTATGAATAAATAAAATACAAGATATTAATTATATATAAATTATATTAATTAAAGAATATTCCTGAAGTCAATTTGTTGACTAATGGGGCGCCACTTTTGAGTGTATGAGATACACTTGGATTGTGCACTTTAATTAATAAATATTGCCATAATATTAATATAGGATATTAATTGATTTTGCAAAATAGATTTATGGTAATAAGATAATTATAATCAATATATGATATTGACAAAATAAAATAATTAAAGAGATAAATCAATCTAATTTATTTTCCTTATTTTATTAGAAAAAAAGGTTTTCTTCTCCTCCACACTACATATGGGGCGCCACCTCCTCTATAAAAAGGAAGTGGGTGTCAAGCTCTTTTGTACATCACAATTGCAAGAGTTCATAATTCTTGTGTAAAATAGAGAGCTCTCCATAGTGAGTTTGTGAGGAAGAAAAGGTCCGGTCTAGCAGCCGGAGTTTTTCGATAGCAATCCAAGGAGGATTCCGGCGAGGGGTTCGTGTGGATTAGCGATTGAGGCCGGACGCGTGGACGGCTTGCGCATTGAACTACTCTCCGTTGGCGGTCAAAGCGACGATCTTGTAGATCATCTAAGGTATAACCGTCAAACTACTTAACGTGTTTATTGCATTAAACGAAGAACGATCTAGAAAAGGAAATCAAATTTTAAATTCCGCTGCGTTAAACTAGTGATTTCCTAACATTAAGAGATACTGAAATGAAGCTTAATCCCAAAAAGTGCACCTTTGGAGTGAGAACAGGCAAATTTCTAGGGTACATGGTCTCGAGGGACGGGATTCGAGCTAACCCTGATAAGATCGACACACTAAAGAACATGCCTGCACCTCGAAATATGAGGTTCAGAGGCTCACAGGTCGGATGGCAGCACTAAATAGATTCTTATCTCAGTCAGCCCAGCACGCACTACCGTTCTTCAAGATTCTTCGAAAGCCCAGTCCTTTCCACTGGGACAGCGAATGTCAGGCAGCCTTCGAAGAACTAAAAGCATATCTGTCCGAACTACCTATTCTCACTTCTCCTCGAGAGGGGGAAAGGTTGTTGGTTTATCTATCGGTCTCCGAGGAAGCAGTGAGTTCGGTCTTGGTCCGAGAAGGGGAAAAAGGCCAGGTGCCTATATATTTTGTAAGTAAAGCTCTGCATGGCCCCAAAACTCGATACTCACCGGTGAGAAACTCGCATTATCGTTGATACATGCGTCGAGAAAGCTTAGACCATACTTTCAAGCCCATCCTATAGTGGTAGTTACAGACCAACCACTTAAGCAAATTCTGGCGAAGCCCGATACGTCTGGTCGACTCGCGAAATGGGTAATAGAGATGGCTCAATATGATATCGAGTTCGTTCCACATACCGCGATCAAAGCTCAAGCCTTAGCAGACTTCTTAGCTGAAGGCATATCAGTACAACTTGAGCAAGAAAAGCAAAGTCGGGAAGAACGATGGATGCTCCATGCTGATGGGGCCTCGAGCAAAGAAGGAGCAGGCGCAGGCCTCTTATTAGTCAGCCCGAAGGGGGAGGAGTTTCCATATGCTCTCCGGTTCAATTTTAAGGCAACTAATAATGAGGCAGAGTATGAAGCAATTATTCCTGGTCTGAAGCTCGCCCTGAAGCTGGGGGTCAAAAATCTCAACGTTTACAGTGACTCGCAATTAGTTGTTAACCATATCAAAGGAGAATACGAGGCTAAGGAAGAGACTATGAAGAAGTATTTGGCGGTAGTTCAAGGCCTCAAGCCGAGATTCAACTCGATTCAATTCGAACAGGTACCTCGAACTCAGAACAAGAGGGCCGACGCTCTGTCCAAGTTAGCATCGAATTTCGTCTCTAGCAAGAAGGTGTTAGTAGAGTTGCTAACAGAAAGGAGCTATGAAGAGATAGAGGCCCAGCCGATATCTCAGCAGGCCACATGGATGGATCCGATTGTCCTTTACTTAAAGGACGGAATATTACCCAATGATAAAGTACAGTCAAGAAAGGTCTGACTACGGTCGGCTCGATATGCATTCTTCAACGACATACTTTATCGGAAGTCATTCACGAGTCCATGGTTGAGATGCGCATCCGAGACAGAGGAGAATATCTTCTCGAGGAAATCCATAGAGGAGCTTGTGGAAATCTCTGTGGGGCTAGGATGTTAGCCCGGAAATGCAAGCTCGCAGGATACTTCCGGCCGTCAATGCAACGAGATGCGAACAAGTTAGTGCAGAGATGCAATTCTTGTCAAATTCACGATAACATCTCTCATCAACAGGCACAAGAAATGAATGTCATCTCGTCGGCATGGCCTTTCGGCGTGTGGGGAGTCGATATTGTGGGACCCCTACCCCGAGCTCCAGGGAACAATAAGTTTGTAGTAGTTGCGGTGGATTATTTCACTAAGTGGGTAGAAGCCAAAGCTTTACCCGATATCAAAGCGACTACAATCAAGAAGTTCTATGGGTCGATATTTTATGCGGTATGGTATTCGAAGGCTTTAATCTCGGACAACGGCACTCAATTCGAAGACCGAAGAGTCAGAGAGTGGTTAGCCGAGTATCATATCGACCAGCACTTCACCTCGGTGGCTCATCCTCAAGCAAATGGTCAAGTCGAGCAGACAAATCGGCAGATTAAACTCGGATTGAAAAAAAGGCTAGAGGCTGAAGGGCGAGACTGGGCGTTACAACTCCCGAGCATCCTGTGGTCATACAGGACAGCTCCAAACTCATCAACGGGTGAAACACCTTTCTCCCTAACCTATGGGTGTGAGGCGGTTATCCCTGCGGAGATCGGCGTCCCTTCCCCTCGAGTTTTAGCGTATAATATTGAGACGAATGACCCCGACATCCGACAGGAGAAGGATAATCTCGAGGAGCGGAGAGAAATGGCCTCGGCCAGAATGGCAAGGTACAAGCGGAAGATCTCTCAATATTACAACGCCAGAGTGAAATACAGGTATTTCAAGGTCGGAGATCTAGTCTTGAGGAAGAATGAGGCAAGTCAACAGAAGGAGATCGGGACACTCTCCCCGAACTGGGAAGGCCCGTATCAGATTCTAAAAGTCCACCCTAAAGGTTCATATCAACTAGGTCGAGCAGACGGAACCATAGTCCCTCGACAATGGCACGCGAATAATTTGAGGAAATTTTACGTTTAAGCCTTAGTTGACCAGTTTGTTTCTACTTGTCTTTTAAGATTTGTAATCAATCCATGAGACAGTTCTATCTTTGTTATAATAAATGATGGTTCCTCTTTCCTACTGTCCTATTAAGTTATTTTAGTAATATTCTAAGTCCAAAAGGACACGAAGTTACAATCGACAAAGTATGGAGCAATCCGAAAGTCGGAACTCCCGACAACGCCATAAGCATACAATGCAGAAGGCACCAAGAAGACTCGCAAGGTCGGGTCAAATGTCCAAGTCAAAAGCCTAACGTACCTAAGGGTTGAATAAGACAGACAAAGGACGGTTCGCAGGGTCGGGCAAAATGTCCAAGTCAAAAGCCTAATGTACCTAAGGGTCGAATAAGGCAGACAAAGGACGGTTCGCAGGGTCGGGCCAAACGTCCAAGTCGGAAGTCTAACCAGCCCAAGGGGCAACTAGACCGAGACAAGGACAGTTCGAAATGTCGGACTAACATGAGGATCTAGCAAGCCTATAAGGCTAAAAAGCCAAGGCAATTAGATCGACCTAAAAGCCATATAGAACCCAAGTGCATTATGAACTAAAGTTGATAAAACACTTAGGGGGGCAATATTACATCGATAAGGCAGAAGCAAACAGAGCCAATGGCTCGACAAGCAGGAAAGCCCAAAGACGGTAACAAATGAGAGAGTAAATAACAACAAAAAGAGATAAAAGGGCAGAAATTTCAAAACAAATTAGGGCCAGGTCGAAATGACCAACCACGATAAAGTAAATACTCACCCAAGTCAACTCAAAGTTGATAAAATTTACAAATAATTGCAAGATAAAGTTCAGAACATCAAAAAAGGCAAGACAGTTAAACAGAAGCATCGGGAGTCGGAGCCGGAATAGCATCTTCGGGGGTCGGCGTAGGAGCAATGGCAGTGGAACTCGTATCATCGTGAGTCGGGCTTGCTGTGGGACCACCATACTTCTGGACAAGTGATATACCCGGTTGAAATTCATCGAAGTACAGGTCGTACAGCGCCTCCGAGTCAGGGTCATAACAGCCAGGCTCTTCAAGCTGGTCGATCTCGACTTCGGATAAGCATTCTTTACTTGGTCCACCGCCTTGGTGAATCCTCCAAGTATAGCTGTCTGCATGATTACGTCGAGATCCTTGCCCAACTCTTCAGACTTCCGATACTCGAGAATCGTGGCAGCCCTTGCTTCCTCTAGCCGCCCAGGGACCTGATCCAATTCGGTCTTGAGTTGATCTCTCTCTTTGGCGGTGGCGCTCCCCGTGCCAATTCCTGCTCGAGAGTCTCTTTCGAGTAGCCTCTCTCCCCTCGGCTGCAGACAGATCTCTCCTCAGCTCGGCAATGACAGCTTCTTGCTCCTCATTTACCTTCTGTATCTCAGCAGCAGCTTCTTTCTTGAAAACATTGAGCTGCGATTCCAGACCAGTGACACTAGCTGACTCGATAACAAGCTTGTCGTTCAACCTCCGAATCTGTGTCTTCAGCTCTTCCTCAGTCTCGGACGGCGTGCTCATACGTCGAGAAGCCTCTCGACTCATAAAGTAGTGCTGCCAAAAAGGAAAAGTTAAGGCATAAGCTTCGAGAGGGGCAAAAAAGAAGACATGAAATCGACAAGAGTTAGTGTTTACCACGCGACCCAGCTCTCGGAGGGAAGAGGCCAGGACCTGGTCGTCCAGCTTCTCGACATCTTCGGCCGACATCCTACTCGTGGCGGCAAGGTCGAGAGAGGGTTTGGTGACCTTGGCTTTTTTAGCCAGCTTTTGCTGATCTCTCACCAGCTCCTCGAGGGCCGAACTCCTCTTCTGCAACCGGGTCGCCTCAGCGCCAGAAGTTTCTTCACCCCTTCCGACAGTAAAGTCGATAACGTCCTCTGCTTCGCGTATCGACCGGTGCTCATGGGTGAGTCCCCCCGAGGTAGAAGGCGGAGTCGGTTGTGCGACAAGGGTAGTTGTCTCGACACCCTCAGTCGGGTCAACAACATGAGCAGGTCTTTCCTCGGACGCCGGGGGAACGACCCTCGACCTAGATGCAGCGATAGCAGCAGCAACTGCGGAAGCCTTTGGGACAGCGACCTTTGAAAATCTTCCCACTACGCAACGGAAAAAGGAGTTAGTATCAAGAATAGTAAATATACAACTTCAAAGAACAATAAGACTTAGCAACAAAATAATAAAGTTTCATACGATGTTCCCGATCGACAGCAGGAAGGCTTATATACGGTACGGGTCCCGCCTCCTCGAGGCGGGCAAGGCCGTAAAGGAGACTCAGGTCCTGTGTAACCACCTCGAATGTGAATCTCTCGAGAGAAAGAGCTTCGTTAGATGCGGCCTCCCGACCCAGTTTGTCATCCCTTCCTTCTCTCAACCTCCATAAGCCGACATAGGGATTATCCGACCCATGTCGGAGAAAGAAGAACCTAGGCTTCCAATTTCCATGAGATGAGGGTCCTTTAGACACGAACTCATGACGATTGGCACGCTTCTGAAACGTGTACCACCCCGAATCTGGCATCGTAGAGATCTTGTGCCACCATCGAAACAAAGGGACGGTAAATCCGATATCCGCGACTCGGCAGGCAATCAAAAAGCCCATCAGATTCCGGATGGCATTCGGGCCCAGTTGAGATACGCCAATCTCGTAATGGCGAAGAACAGCCTGGACCGCCGGACATAGGGGGAACCTTAGCCCCATCGACAACTGGGCCTCATAGACCGTACAGAACCCTTCTGGGGGCTCATCGGCAAATTGATGCTGGCCGGAAGGAAGCTGAACCACCACTTGGGGGCTGGAAAGCCCATATCTCCGCCGTATTTGGTTAAGGTCATCCAGGGTAAGACAGGAAACGCATCCCTTCGGCCCCTTTCCGTCCATTCTTGTGGACAATTTCTTGGGCTCCCTGATAGTGCCCAAGGGTTCTTCAGGATTTGGTTGTAGAGGTTGATCGGAAGGAGCAGATACTGGTGTTTGATCACCGGAACGAGACTCCTCTATCCTATCAGAAATTGTAGCACTACTAGACATGGACAGACTCAAGCAAGAGCGGTAGGAACGAAAAGAAAGAGATGATTGCAGAAAAGATGCTTACTTGTATTTTCTGAGTCTAAAATGGAGAAATGGATAGGCAGAAATGATTCACCGTCTGGTTCTTCTCTCCCCCTTTTATGCGTTGCTAATGCCAAATGACAGTGAAAAGACGTGATTAGGGGGGTTACTAGCGGTTATAACTACTCATGAATCGCGAAAATCAAGGGTGACATCATTTATGGCGGAAGACGAAAAGATAGTGTGCTCGGACGTCACAATGGACGGCCACGATTGGCTGGGGAGACAGTTGGCATCTGAAGCGGTTACACCATTTCCGCCCAAGTTTTAGTCCAACTCGAAGACGATTTCAAATTGGCCGATCGACCTCGGACAACGGAAGTCGCCTCTCTCAGGTCTGGGGGGCTTATGGCGATACGGGTTACGCACCTCGATATATCATCATCGAGTGGACCCCATGGATGCAATATTTACTAAGGCACATAAGCCGGATAAGGCATGCAAGTCGGACTATCGACTTGAAAGCCATGACACGCATGTCGGTCCTCGAGCACGAAGTATGGCTAGGAATTCGAGGTCACGACTATCGACTTACAGGCGGTGCGGGGCGTGAGTTCAGTCGATCATCCCAGGTCGGGCAGATCGATATCGAGAACAGAGTCCACACCAGCTACGTTGGCCCAATATCCACAGGATAACTTGGGCAAGGGGTAAAGCCCAATTAAGGGTAAATCGACAATAGCTACAAACCGACTCATATTAGGGTTAGGTCATGCATTGTCCTTATAAATACAACGTTCCAGGAACTACGTAAGGCTTGATTCCTGGAATAAGAACAGGATACGTAGGCACTCTAAGAATTTCACTTAGACTCAGCCGCAAATATACAAAACCCCTCATTTGTTCTTGGCATTAGGGTTCTTGATTATTCATCATTAATATAAGGAAAAGCCCGGATCTTTAAGGTGACATAATTTGTCATCGTCAATTCTTTTGTGTATTTATAGGGGTGATGTGACGGTTACTAGCTCTTGTAGCCGTTACACTTGTCATTTAGCCAACGTTCATATGTACGATCTTTTGTCGTATTTAAATTCAATCAAGGCCTTAACTCAGTTTTCTACTCTTCTTCAAAACTGAGTACCTTGTTTACTTAATATCTGATTTTAATTCACTAAGTCAGAGTACACCATTCAGTTTCTTCTTTTCCAGGTAGCTGATAATCTTTGTCCTTAAGATTATTCAGTTTTACATGATCTATAACTCAGTTTCAGGTCACCACAGACTTTCCTGAATCCTGACTTATAATCACGACTTAATCAGCTTCTAACTGAGTTTCCCACCTCATTTCTTCAATCTCCAACAACTGAGTCTGTGTCCTTCAGTTCTTCAGTCTTCTAGATAAACCAACTGAGTCTGTGTCCCTCAGCGAACTTATCTTCTTCAGTTTTAGCATAACTGAGTTTGAACCCTCAATTCTTCAAGTGCATACTCAGTTTTTCTTGTTGTGACTCAGCTGTTCGCCTAGTTCCTATTCTATTACAATGCTTGTCTGAAACAACCTATACAAAGTTCAGACTCTAGATAGAACTTATTCATTTGTCTCTAGACCATTTCTTGCTTCTTCTTTTATTATGCACTATAACAGTTAGTTACAACTTCATCATCATGGGTTGTAAGTGATTTGTTTAATTTCGTGACGAATCATCATCAAAACATAAATAATATTTCCAACACAGGGGTACCATGTTGTTTACAATACATCATGTCGAATCTCATAAGAAAACTTTATCGATATAGTCTGTTTGTAATGATCAAATAATACCTCAAGAATAACCCTGATATAACTGGATCCCGAAAAACTAAAAATAGCGTATTCTAAATCTTTCAACTCAAAACCGAACGAGGTAAATGATTTAGTTTCACGCCCAAAAACTATATCGTTACTGAATATCATCGACATGCAAAACCAGAGTATGAACCTACTCCCACTAAACTTATGTTAGATACATTCATCAACTGAATTTAACCCAAAAACCAAACGAGACAACAATTTGAGGAATCTAACATACCATTGATAGGAAAACCGTTTGAGTCCAAAGATGGATTTCTTTAATTTGCAAGCCATATTCTTTGCGTCACCAAATGCAAAGTTCTCTGGCAGCACTAAATCAATGTTTCATCAACGTCACCACTGATGAACATTGTCTTTACATCCATCTAATGTAACTTCTAATCCATATGAGCAAGTAGAGCCATAATTATTCTGAAAGAAACCATAGAGAAAGCATTTTATAATATATGCTCCTTTTGAGGAAAGCCTTTAATGACAAGAATACGTTATATCTTTCCACATTACCATCTGAATCCCTCTTGGTCTTAAATGTCCATTTACAACCAATGGGTTTCGATCCTTCTGGAAATGGTAGAATATTCCAAATGTCATTGTCCTTCATGGACTTCCTCTCATTTTGCACAACCTTAATCCACTTATGAGAGTTGGAGCTTTCCATGGCTTGGGGAACGGTAACTTGATTGTCCTCCATATTGCCAGGATCCTTATGCTCAAGGAGGTAAACAATATAATTATTCTGAATTGTTGACACAATCTCTCTAGTGGAGTGTCTTGGTGGCAGTGCCAATGATTTCTCATGTGGTATCTCATATGCTCATGTTGCTCCCATATAAGTTATTGAGGATGTTGAGGTTGTCTAATTGGAAGTTCAAGAATATTGTCATAAACCGTATCTGGCAATAAATACATCCCATTTGGGAAATACAAATTGTTACCAACTGCCACTTTAGGGAGAGTCATGGTAGGCTCTTCCTTAAAGACAATATTTCATACTTATCTTCCCCCCAAACTCAATATCCTCAAGGAACCTTGCAGATCCCGTCTAATAAAAACAAAAAATTGGAAGTACGACCATAGAACTTAAAACCCCTGGATCTCTTAAAACACCACATAACATAACAATTAACCAAAGTCCAATTTTCTTTCCTTTGGCTTATAGACCATAACCTTAATTGGACAACCACCAATATGATTACACTAAATACTGGGTTTTCCCAGTCCATATTTCATATAAGGTTTTGGTTACTAATGTAGTGGGTATTTATTTAGTGTGAAAGCTACTATCTTTAATTTCCATAGTGACTGCCATTTGATACAAGGAATAAGAAACAAATAATCATCTATGAATGTGATACTTTGTTGCTGAACATTCCAACATACCGTAGGGAGTAAACAGCAAGTGACCATACGCATCAATTCTAAGACGTACATAGAGCAATCACATACCTAATCTCCTTATATCGGTTTGTTATCCCTTAATACAACCTACTCAGACAAGATCTGACATATCAAGGGGACCAAATGTTCCATCTGACACAAGCCTCTATATTCTCTTTCGAGATTTTTTCCTTAAATGCTAATGTCAAACCATATAGGAACCATCATTAGCTGACTTTGATTTGTGCCATGAAAACTAAATGCAAAGTGATAATAATGATACAATGGTATCCACCTTAAATAGATTATCACTGAAAGCCAAATGATTAGAACATATTTGATCTGAATCCTGGAAAAGACTAAATGTATCATCCTTAATTGAACAAGAATTTCCTAATTTGTCCAATCAAGAAATGAAAAGCCGAATTCCGCCATAAAGACGGTCTGATAAGTCTCTTCCAAGTCTAGAAAATGTTCAATCTTTGGTAACAATCTATTGTCTGAATAGCCTTAAACTTTACAACATTATCATCACCCTAAAAGATGTATCTTTCAACATCAAATGGTAATCGATAATGCCAGTTACTCTGCATATTCACACTCAAGTGAATAGTTGCATCAGAAGCTGTCCACCAAGTGTGCTTAGGCACATAAATCAACTCAACCCCTTAACAAACCAAAAAAGGAAAAACTTAACTTTATTTGCGCAGCAAGCGATCTTTCATTGTGTACCTAACTATTGGCATAAGAACAACCAATAATATCCTTATGTTGTCATTATTGCCCCTAGTGTTAAATACTAGCAGATTCTTTAAATTTAATTTTTTTTGTGCCCTTACCTTTAATGGTGACCATATTTAGCACTTTCTGGCTGGCCGAATTTCAATCATTCGACTTCTTGCACTCAGTGGGAAATCATTTTCTTCAACTCCCACAATTCCTTATGTCAGTTATAACTGACATTTAATTTACCATATTGTGCATGAAGAGAAAGAATGATAAATTTCACTAAAAGGCCATCATGGATATCCAAATCAAAGACCTGAATTTTGGAAATCAGATGATCCATTTCCGGAGTGTGCAGCTTATTGAATACAAAATTTTCCAAATAGTCACCATAATCCTTTTGCCACTTTTAAGAGTATCTAGAATGACTTCCTGCAAGATCACTTGACTCAACTTGTTTGATCACTCTCAGTTCTCAAAGTACAAATATGTTTGACTTTATTATCCTAACTGTGAGGTTTAAGAGGATCATACATAAATTTCAAGTCTAGATCCATGGTGTCAGTGACAAGAACAAACTTGTTCTTTCTAACGCCTGAAGTCATAGATAATTAGTGGAGGAATATAATGCTTCAAGGATGAGATATACTTTAAAGCAGAACTTAAGTAAATACAAATAACTTAATTAACCTTAAGCTCACATATATAAGATCCGAAGAATATCCAAAGTCAAAAAAATTTATGATATATTTTCCCATCAAGAGATACTGGCACGACATTAGTATCTCATCTTTGGATGATAATACTAACTTGTAATTGACATCTTGGCGTAGTGATCAAATACTGACAATAAATCATGTCAAATAATAGACCAATCTTTGGACCGTATCTATTACCCACATGGAAAGCAAATAATTGTCATGTATTTATCACCACAAGTGTATTTACAATTCTGCCAAATAATATCCTTCATTTGGGCCGAATACTATCCGCATGAATTTATAAACACACAAACCATTTTACATCCCACCGTGAATCAGTTTCCGCGTAGAGGTCATTTTGGCGACATATCGCTTCAACAAATCCACTTAGAGATATAATAAATGCAAATACCGCAATATATTAATAATTGATTTTACCGTAATGATCTTTAAAATAGATCTATCAAAATTGAGTTATTTATTTCTTCAGATCTTATTATAATACTTTATATGGACAAATTATGGAATAAACGTCCAACGGAATAAAATCCCAAAAACATTTTCTAAGTCCTGAATATACATGTATATTTAACCTGGACCGAACAAAATGTTGCATTGCTTCAATTACAAAATAGTTTTTTAATTCACAAAGATTATAGCAAATTGCAAACTTTACTGATACCGTACTTTATGTCTAATGCCACGGACAATCTTGCCGTAACCCCATTTATTTATTTATTATAAATGTCAGGAATTTCCTTTATTTTTATTTTATTTGATTTTAACAAAACAAAAAAAGGAATAAACTTATAAACCCTATTCCTGTGTGTCGACTTTAGAACACAAAGGTCCACTAATAAAATAAAAATAAAAATAAATAAACCCTAATATAGTCCTTCCTCTCGCCGCCGAACCGAGAACAAGGTGAATTGATGAGTTCAACCATTGTTTTATTTCTTTAATCAACCAGAAAAAGAAACGAATGAATAAACTAATTGCTATACTCCATTTACCACTCAGTGTTGATAAACTAGATACTGAAGTCTTAAGCCCAGACGTGAATCGCAATTTGCAAATACCGTAACATGCATCTCATCTCAACTATATCATCGGCCTTTTATTTCGATGCAGCAAGATTTTCTTAATTGGATCGGCAGCATAATAAGCCTTCGACTTAACAAGAATACTACAATACATTATCTTTTAAGACTGATCCGTATAAGCGAATTGATTCGTAAATAAATAAAAAACGATTCCCGATAATCTAACATAACCTCTCTCTGATACCAATTGTTGGATCTAACCGTATGTGATGAATCACTTTGATCCAGGATCGTTTATGCTAAATGATTGGGGGTGACCCGAATCGGTCCACGTGTCAAGTGTATACAGAATGGATCAGCAGGACAGGAAAGAGCCATATCTGACCTGGAAGCTAACACGACCAGATGGGCCAATCAACTGGATAGGATTCCTGATCAGGCCAGGGCAGGTCCTAGACTAGAGATAGCAGCCAGATCAGATCAGGGCAGGTCCCTGATCAGATAGGTCAGACCAGGGCAGGCCCCTGATCAGAAGAAGCCATCGGGGATGAAAAGCATATATGTACGTGAAGACGTGGGGGGCTACATAACCGCCCACTAACCTCTATATCATGGATAACCGCCTGAACTATGGTTGGACTTGATTCCAAATATATATTAGGATACGTAGGCAGCTTATTCCTTAAGTTCAGTCCATAAAAAGATCAACAACTACTCTCTGTATAATCCTAGAGCAAGAAAGACCCGATTGTTCACCTATTTCATTTTGAATACGATCATTGGCGCTAGAAGGAAGGCCGTTTTTTGTTTCTAGTGACGAATTACAGAGTAGCAAACATGAAATCTAAGAAAACTCAACTAGGGAAGGACCAAGCAGGTTCCTCACACGATCCGGAAAATTTGGATCAAGACCAAGAGCGAGATCTGGAAAAACAACCAGAAGATCAACCAAATCCTAAGGAATTGGCGAAGCAACTCCTAGTGGATGCTTTAAAGACGATGGGAGATCAAGATTTCCAGGTTCTATTCGAGAGTGTGAGAAAGGGGAAGAAAAAAGTAGAAACTCTCGAAGAAGAAAGGCAGTTATCACCAGAAAATAGGGGTGGTCATAAGGAAGGTGCCGAATCCAGTTGCCGAGTCGTTAAGGGCAGAACTCGTCAAGCGGATGAAGATGCCAGGGCCGAATTGGACGTAATGTTAGAAGAGGAGGAGGACGAGTTTCATTTGGCGTCACCTTTTGCAGAGCACATAGATGCATACCCCTGTCCTAGAGGATTCAAGATACCTAAAATCAGTCCGTATGATGGAACAAAAGACCCTTATGATCATATGCAACAGTATATAGCGCATATGCAGTTGTACAACGCTCCAGACGAAATGAAGTGCAAGGCTTTTCCTGCACTTCTTTCTGGAAGGGCTAGGGACTGGTTTAACAAGTTGCCATCCAAATCTATCACTAGCTTTACAGTTTTAACGAAGAAGTTCATGAGTACTCATTTGCTTACTATCAAGCAGAAGTCCGACGAAACGATTCTACAATTCATCAAAAGGTTTAACGCCGAGTCAACCCAGGTGGCTGATGTGGACGATCGGTTTCTGGTGGCCTCGTTCGTAGCAGGACTACGAGAAGGGAGGTTACATGCAAAATTAAATGGAAAAAACCCCAGAACTATAGAGGAGTGCTTGGCAGTTGCTTTCAAGCTCTGTCAGGGTTAGGAAGCTAATCGTGATAAGCGCGAGTCGGAGAAAGGAGATCATAGGAAAGGAAAGGCAGACGAAAAATCTGATAAGAAGCGTAAATCAGTTTGGGATAGGGTGCATGCACCCATAACCGACAGATTGGGCGAAAGAGGGGCTCTGCAGGACAGAGACCTGATTCCGTTGAATAGATCATGGGAACAAGTTCTCGCTATCATGGAGCGTAAAGGCATAGCTAGAACTCCATTTCGCATGAAAGGACCCAGAGAAAAGAGAGATCAGACCAAGTTCTGTAAATTCCACCAGGATGTTGGTCACGATACAGAGTCATGCAGGGAAAATCAACGACATAGATGCAGCAGTTATGGAAGGACAACTTGATGAGGTCGTTGATAGGTCTCGTAACGAGCAGCCTAGGGGCGCAGAGAGTTTAGGAGGGGACCGTACCAGAATGAGAGGAATAGGAACAACGAACAAAGAAGGCAGAGACATCCCTCCCCAGATCAGGACGGTCAGATCAACAACCGTCCAATAAATACAATCAACACGATCATGGGAGGTCCCAGGCAGACGGATCAGGAGAAGGAAGTAGGCTTAGCAGGCCAAACAAATCAGGGTCAGAGTTCTGGTAAACGTCAAAAGGTATCAGGAGAAGTGAGATATGGACCAGAGGACCCACTACCGCTAGTCATCAATAATGAAGGGCTGGTCATTGAGGCCTTGATCAACAAGAACTGGGTGAAAAGAATCTGTGTCGATACAGGAAGTGCTGTTAACATCTTGTATTACAGGGCCTTCCAGGCCATGAAGTTGAAGGACTCTAGTTTAACACCAGTATCCACACCACTGTTCGGATTTGCAGGCCCGCCTATCCATCCTATGGGCATGGTCACACTACCAACAACTTCTGGTCAATTACCTAAGGGCAGGACCCTCATGGTAAATTACATTGTGGTTAAAGCACCCTCAGCGTACAATGTCATCATGGAAAGACCAGCAATAATAAATCTGCGAGCGGTTATCTCCCCTGCCCACAACAGTATGAAGTTTCCTGTCAGTTCTGGATCGGTTGAAATCAAGGGCGATGTGGAAATAGCCAGGAGCTGTTATACATCTGTAGTTGGCGAGAAACAAGGTTCAACAGGTAATGCTTGAAGAGTTATTACCAGAAGAAGAAAAGACTTGGGTATCTGCAGATCAGACCGAGGTTGTGATGACGGTCAAATTATACCTGTAAAAGTCATCAACATGGACCTTAAATCGAGATTAATAATACGCATTTTATATTAAATCACACGTTTATATTTAATATTTAATGTTATGTGATTTATATTATGTAAATTGGTATTTACTCGTTTTTATCCGATTTACTGTGCGATTAATGTTGATTTTATAGATCATTACAAATCGAGAAGATTAGTGTCACTCAATCAATTATCTCAAGATAAGGAAGGAAGGAAATCGGAGCATTAAATGAGAGATTTATCGGATCGACATGCAAGCGTGCAGTGGGGAACAAGCTAGACGAAGAAAACGTGTTAAACATGCAAACTTAGGTTCGGTCGACCGAGCCGATGCTTTGATCGACCAAGTGAAGATCTTCGGTTGACCGAGCCTTAGGTTTGGGTCGGTTTCCGGCTTATATCGTGCTTATCTTCTAGAACCACCCTAAGTCGGCAAAAACCTCTATATAAGCAAGCAGCTACGAGAATTGTAATATATACCTTAGAATATCATTCAATAAAATCACTCTATTCATATCTTGATACAATGTAGAATAATTTGAGGGTTTCCAGAGTTTAAGGGCTGCAAATTATGTAAGCCTTTATTTTCTGTTTCTTTCTTTTAAATAATTAATCCCTCCCAATTATGCTTTATCGTTTGAGTTAGTTAATCGTAGCTAGATGATGTAGATCTAGGCTATGACGTTAGGGATGTGGCGACGCCTTGTCTATGAGGATCCCATAACCTACGTCATATACTTAGTATTTATTCATGAATCTGCTTAGTTTAATTAATGCGTATCTATGTTAATTTATATGATTGCTTTACGAATTACTGTTTAATCTGTTCTGTATGATGAAACACTGAGAGATATATTCTAGGATGTAATCTGGGGATGAAATCGTTTGGGTGACCGAATGGAATCATTCGGTCGACCGAGCCCCTATTTGTCTGTTAGTTAGTCCGCCACGTCTTTATGGTAGGTTTAGCTTAGTAGGATTTATTATCTCAGTAGGTATGGCCACGGCTACGTTGCTCGCTAGTTTTAATTAGCGTACGATTAGGAAATACCAATATAGGGCTCCTAGGTTGGCTCATGAATGATCTTCCGGGACTTTCAGCGAGATCTAGGTAGGTTTTGTATTAGGGAATTGACGTCACCTAGTTATACGTAGTTCGTAAACTAGCATGAGACCTAAAAGGTAATTGTTAGTTGGACGAGGGCTTGAGCGATCGTTTAGGAAGTACGCCTAACCATAGGAATGTTACCTAAGCGAGGTGTACGATTAATATCGGCATCCTTAGAGTCGTAAGCGTGTGAGTTATATGAGATGGAGGCACCAAAAGGCGAAGTCACGTAACAATATCACAGTGATCTAGCCACCTAACCGGTGCTAAGTCAAGTTAAAGAGGATGACTCCCGTAGCCAATCTAAAATAAGATACAAACGGATTAACAGTTAATGAGTTTAGTTAGTCTTATAAATTATCTAGGTCCAAACGATAAAGACTGTAATTGGGGAGGTTAATTACGTTTGTGTCGAGTCGTGTCTTTACTTTTCTTGTCTTATGTTGGTCGTAGACCGCCTCTATGTCCTTGACATGTTTAATTAATTGTTTATATATGGAATGACCCACAATTGGTTCTCTGTGGGATCGACCTTGATTCACTATAGCTATACTACGATGGGCCTAGTCCTCTTGCTAGTATTGGTTTATGGTGGTCAAGTATTTTATAACCTGATTGACCACGTCATCAAGTTTTTGGCGCCGTTGCCGGGGAACCAACGGTCAATTTTATATATAAATAATTTTCTTATTCATGTCAAGTTTTCTGTTTTAGAGTCAGTTTTTACGTTTTGAGTCCCTCTGGTTGTCTGCTCTGTGTGACTTCGTGTTTCTGTTTATCCTCGTATGTTTAATCCGTAAGTCTGATAGCAGCATGGGAGACCATGTTAAAATCAGTCTACGGTTTGTTTTGTTTTTCTTCTGTTTGCGGAAACCAGGGAAGCAATAATCCAAGTCAATAATTTTTCAAGGGCACTGAGAAAATAACCCAGCAACATGCGGAATTACTACTCTACGATGGGAAAAGTGATGGAAGCAATACCATTAAAGCACCAAGATGGCTCCGAAAAAAAAAATACATATTCTAAGGCTTAAATTCTTCGTGGTACAATGTTGAAGGCAAGGTACTACCTTTTTTTTGGCTTATGTTTTACTACCTTTTGGTTTTTTGAGCATAAGTTAGCCTATACATGAACCTTAGTATGAATCTTAGCCCGGAGTTGGTTTGTAAGATTAATTTTATTAGTGTGGAAGGTTCTGCCCCAAATCTGTCTCATCTAGAGGGTGTAAGGAAACATGTAGTCGTTGAAAGGAAGCAGTGAATAAAGAGTTCCTCGTAGTTCTGTTAAAATCTCTTTGTCCTATGCATGAGATTACTTCTACTGGCCATGGGAGCAACAAATTGTGTAGTTTAAGCATTCACAATCTAAAGGAGACGTTGAGTTTTGGGAGAACACCATCTTTTGCTTTCGTTGATGTTTATGGTGATGGCTTCTCGGTGAACCCACCTTAAACAAAAACGAGATTACGCTTTGGGTGAAAATTTAGAAATCGAAGAATCTTTGTACATAGGTTCGAAAATGGTTTAACCATGGCTGGGCGAGTTCAACCGAGCTTCGGCTCAATCAACTCCCCTCCACGTGTGATGTACGTTACAGCAGTTCGACAAGACTTAGCATAGCCGATAAGCCTTCGGGCTAAACGGGGCTTATCTTGACGGATTGGCCTGAACTGTCACATATGTTCCAACGAATAAGACGGCATAGGCTTGCCTACATAACCGACCTTATTCGGAGTACTTTGATTCATTGTTTCTTATTGTCAAGGCCAAAACCGTAATTAGTAACCGTAATTCACTAATTCCTAAAACGAGAGCCGAGGTAAGAGCTTTGGATAAATGGTATGGATAAATGTCGTTTCCTAGGTCTCACAACCAAAGGAAAAGTATTAATCCCCAAAAGCGACAAGCCCACCTTATATAATGCTCGAAGGGTCAAAGTCTGGCGATCCAAGAATGATAACTGACAAGGATACTTTTGGAAAGTCGAGCTGAGGGCTTTAAACTCAGAACTACTTCTTTTAAACCCTTAGGATTTCGTTTTAGGATTTTAGGTTTTGTTTTCTTTGAGTCAAATAAGAGTAACGTGACATATGTTGAGGTTTTTTATTTTTCCGTGTTCCAATGGACATTGGGCTAAGGATGTGCAAAACTTTTTTACTCAATATAGGCCACGTGAATTAGAGTTTCTTAGGAGAGTCAGAAAATTGCTAAAGAAAAGGAAATTTAGCAATCAACCTTAAGATGGAAGCATTAAGAGAGCTTGAGAATTACTGAAAATGCAACAGAGAATGATTGGTTCGAACAAGAACAATTTTGGTCAACTTCCAAAATCTTTTAGAATGGTGATCCAAGTGAAAATTCAAAGTGGTGCGCAATTCATTCTGCAATTATCCTTATCTTTCCCTTTACACTTTTTCACCTTCAAACTTTTCGATCCTCTCACCAATCTGCCCCAACAGTTCACATTTCTAACCATTCTTTCATCGCCTCTCTTTCTTTCGACCCGTTTCCCTCTCCCACCCAATCCCATACCTTTAAACAATTCTCAATCCCAAAAACACAATTTCTTACCCACCCTTTCTCTTTTCTTCCCACCCTTATGTGTATCCTTTTTCTAAACCCGTCATACTCTCAACCTCCATTTTGTTTACATAATACCTATGTGTTGCGGAATTCGAAATATTGCTAAGCTTTAATGATTATCTTTTATCATTTTGATTTTCATGATCCTAGTTGGGGTGAGTGTAGCTCTGGCCCTAGCTAGATTTTAAAGGTTTTTGGTTCGATCAAAGTACAACTTATCTTTCTACCGGAAGTTTTAAATTTCACATTTTTTCCGTCTATTCCGGCATTTCTAGATGATCAGTTCAGTTCTAAAGTATCCCACCGATCAGACCTTGTTGATGACGGTTATGACTTTTACGTGATACACTGGGTTATTAGTAATTTCGAGGAGTAGCTACATCTCCCTAAGTTGTTGATATCTGATGACAGTTAAAATATACCTGTTTATGTCATCAATTCTAACCTTAAATTGGAGTTAATTGTATATATTTCATATTTAATCACGTGTTTATATTTATTATTTAATGATAAGTGATTATTAATATGATAATTGGTATTTAGCTATTTTTATTATAAAAGAGCAATTAATTGTGTGATAAATGCTGATTTTGCAGATCATGATAAATCGGGAAGATAATTATCATACAATCGGGAGATCTCAAGATAAAAGAGAAGAAAATCGGAGCATTAAAGAAAAGATAAATCAGATCAATTCAAAAGCATGGAGTGGGGAACAAGTCAGACGAACCGAGTGTGAAAACGCGTAAGAGGGAGGCTCGGTCGACCGAGCCATGCCATTCGGTCGACCGAGCGTGTACGTTCGGTCATCCGAGCCTGATGTGATAAATGCATGTCAATCTTCTGGATTCTCCCTATGTCGGCTACAACTCCTATATAAACAGCAGCTACGGAATTGAGAACACACACCACTACAACACAAAACAATTCATACAATTTTAGCTTTTAAGTTTTATTTTCTTTATGTTCGTTCATTGTGGATTCGTCGGATTCTCCGATTAGGGAGCGCATTAAAGAGTGGGAGTCACTCTCGTCTTCGAGGGTATGACTATTCAATTATGCAATCTTTATTCGTAGATCTGTTATATTTCATTATGGAGTAATTTTATTTGTATTGATTGCGTGATGTAGATTAATTTACGAACCCATGTGTTTAGGTTAGAAACGTTAAGAAGTAATCATGATTTGTACCGACACAGAACTGTGTGCGGTCGACCTAGACGTGTCACTCGGTCGCCCGAGTGCTGTCGTTCGGTCGACCGAGCATTGTGATATGTAGGGCAATATTATGATCGGCTTCGACTACGTCAGATTCTCTGATTTGGAATTAAAACGAGTAATTAAACCTGATCAACTTAGTTATTCGTTATCATAATTTAACATGAAACCTAAAAAGTGATTGTTACTTAGGATATAGATTGAATCGGCATCTAAGAAGTACGCCTTACCCCAGGAATGTTGCTTAGATGAGGTTACGGTTTATACCGGCATCCCTAGTCTTGTAATTGTGTCAGAAGTTATATGAGATGGAGGCACGATGATTTAGAGGGCCTAATTGAAGCTAAATCTACCTTAGGGGATGACTCCCGTAGTCATAATAATTAATCCTTAACGTTTGTTTTGTCTCGTTATCATCCTAATTCACATGGGGGAGTTATAATCTACTAGCGTAATCAATACTATTTGTTTAGATAATATCAACCGTATTATCCGTGTTTTAGTAGTCTTTAGTCTGTCTTTGTGTTTTGTGGTTGTCACTATTTTATTTATTGCAATTAGTTGGTCGTAGACCGCCCTTTCAATTTATTTCTAATAGGATAAAGTTGTGTTTCATTTGTGCCGAGTCTCTGTGGGATCGACCTCGACTCTATCTGGCTATACTACAATTGAACCTAGTTCTCTTGCTAGTGTGTTAGTAGGCATCGAGTTAATAATTTAGCTTGACCTCCATCATGTTTTTGGCGCCGTTGCCGGGGACTCGAGTCATTAAATTAAGATATAGCTTATTTTGTTAGAACTGGATTCGTGAATATTCTGTGAATAAGAGTCTGTATATTAAACAGTGTCATAAATAATAATAAATAAAAAAAAGGAGTTCGGTCGACCGAACCACAGCTCTCGGTCGACCGAGAATTTATTTTCTTTTCTGTTTCTGATTCTGTCTTAGTTTTAAAACATTCTGCTTCTGTTTTATTTACGTTTTCTTTTCTCAAACTTATTTCAAGTCTGTTTTAGTTAGTTAAAGGCCTAGCCTTTAATAGTGATTAATTGTTTTATTGTTGTTTATTATTTTATAGCACGCTACTCGGAAATCGAAGGAACCACTCGAACCATATAATCCTGAGATAGAAAAATTTGTGAGAAGAAATAGGAAATTAGCTAGGGAACTGGCTAAACAAGGAGAAGAGGATCCAAATCTTGAGGAAAGCGAGCAAGGAGTGGAAGAAGGACATACAACCGACCATTCTGAGCATTCTGAATCCGAAACAGAAATGGAAGGCAATCCGGTCAATCCAAACCAGGTACCTAATCCTGTTATTAATCCTGTTATCAATAATGCCAATAATATGAATGCAAATGCTAATAATGAGAACCAAGCCCTAGTTCAAGGAGCGAGGCGTACCTTGCAAAGTTATGCAACGCCCACTATTGAACAATTCATTCCCGCTATCGTAGCACCGCAAGATGCTGCGGAAGTCTATCACCCTAGGCCTAATGTAATTCAAATGGTGACCAATTATTCTACTTTTCATGGAGTCCAAAACGAGGATCCTGGTGTTCACGTGACGAATTTCTCGGAAATCGTTAGCACTGTGAAACCAGAATTAATCCCGGAGGGTAACATTCGTCTTAAGCTTTTCCCTTTCACTTTGAAAGATAAAGCTAAGCAATGGCTTCTCTCTTTAGAGGCTGGATCTATCACAACTTGGGAACAATTGTTGCAAAAATTCATGAATAAGTATTTTCCCTTAGGAAAAACTTTTAAGTTACGCCAAGACATCTTAGGATTTAAGCAACAACCTGGGGAGAGTTTTGATCAAGCTTGGGAACGTTTCAAGGAAGCTATGAGGAAGTGTCCTCATCATGACATCTCTCTTTGGCTTTTAATGCAAACTTTTTACCATGGGCTGAGAGAGACTGAGAAAATTAAAGTAGACGCTTCCAGCAATGGAGCGTTTGTTCTTTTATCTCCTGAGGAGGCACAAGGGAAGATGGAGCAAATAGCGATGAATAGCCAATGGGGAGGCAATGACATAGCTACTGTGAAGATGGCCGCTGATATATTTGATGATAGTGCATCTACCAAAATCTTAGAACAACTTTCTGTTATCAATGATAAGGTAGATGGGATGCAAGAGAGGATGACAAGAGTAGAGAAAGGGGCTGGAATCGAGGTAGCACCTCAAAGTGAGAATGCTGGTACTGAAGAAGCCAATTATGTCGGGGGAGGGTACAGACCTAATCATAACCATCCTGGATTCCGATATAGTGACATTAACGCAGGAGAAAGGCCTAAACCGCCTACCACTTATGTACCACAGCAGACTAAAACTTTTGGTTGGGAAGCTGCAATAGAAAAACCGAGTAATGTCGTCACCGACAATATGGGACAACTTTCAAAATCTATGGCTGAGTTAGCCACTAACTTTAGCCAATATTGTCAGAAGACAGATGCCAAAGTAACCAACCAGGAAGCTTTAGTCCAAAATCTCACACACCAGGTAGGACAACTAGCTGAGCAAGTCTCAACCAGACCTCCTGGAGGGTTGCCAAGCAACACAGAAAAGAACCCTAAGGACTTGAATGCGATCATGACAAGGAGTGGAAAGGAAGTAACTCCACCATCCCTGCAAGAGAAAGTCACAAAGAATAAGGATAGTGAGCCAAGCAATGAGGCCAATACTTCCGAGACTCTGCCTGAGCAAGGAACGTATAAAGAACCTGCTGGCCCTAGAGTTGAACTTTACAACAACAAGTATCCAATCTTCACTGATGTCGATCCTTCAACTCTACCTTACCCTCCACCAAAGCCGAAGCCTAAGTTTGATAATAAGAGGTATAAGAAGTTCGTGGATATGTTTAGTAAGTTACAAATCAATATACCCCTAGTTGAAGCACTAGCTGAAATGCCTGAGTACACCAAGTTTTTAAAAGACGCCATCTCCACTAAAAGGAAACTTCTGGATTTAGAGACCATATGCCTTAATGAGGAGTGCTCAGCCATTCTTCAACATAAGTTACCCCCAAAATGCAAAGATCCGGGGAGTTTTCTCATTCCCTGCACCATAGGTAACGTATGTCTGAACAAAGCTTTGTGTGATCTAGGAGCAAGCGTGAACCTGATGCCACTATCTATTTTTCGGAAACTAGGCATGAAAGATCTTAAAAAGACCTCAATCACACTGCAGTTAGCCGACCGTTCTGTCAAGGAGCCGTGTGGAGTGGTTGAGGATGTGCTAGTAAGAGTTGAAAAGTTTGTGTTTCCTGTCGACTTTGTGGTATTAGATATGGAAGCTAACTACGAGGTACCATTGATACTAGGAAGACCTTTCATGGCCACTAGTAGAACGCTAATTGATGTTTACAAAGGCGAGTTGGTATTAAGAGTGAACGAGGAAAGAGTTGCATTCAATGTCTTCGACACTGTGAAGCAACCTGATGATGGAGAAGATGCATGTTTCATGTTAGATTCCATTGACAGGATCGTTCAGGAGTTTCAACAACATGAAAGCATCAAGGATTTCTTGGATACTGTCTTAGAAGAAGAAGATGAAGTCAAGTACATGAGTAGTGAGGAGGAGAAGATGATATGGCCAGGATGTAGTAGAGGGACCCCAAGACCTGTAGAGGAAGTAAGTGCTGCAGAGATTGAAAGATTCTATCATAGACCAACATGGCATAAGTACTTCGAACTCAAACTCACTGGTCAGAAGTTGAAGACCTCTTTGGAAGAACCTCCCACAAATTTGACTTTAAAACCTCTTCCTGCGAATTTGAAGTATGTGTTTCTTCAAGATGAAACTTTGCCGCTAATCATATCTTCTTCCTTGACGGACTTACAAGAGGAGAAACTAATGAGAGTTCTAAGAGAGTACCGCGGAGCATTTGGATGGACCATAGCTGACGTTAAGGGCATTAGTCCTAGCGTATGTATGCACAAGATTTCCGTGGACCCTGAAAAGAAAGCGGTTGCACAACCTCAGAGGCGTTTAACCCCACAATTAAAGGACGTGGTTAGGGATGAGGTTATAAAAATGCTAGAAATAGGAATTATATTTCCAATTGCTGATAGCGAATGGGTAAGCCCTATCCACGTAGTTCCCAAAAAGGGAGGATTGACGGTACAAGCCAATGAGTTGAATGAGTTAATTCCTGTGAGGCTAATCACCGGTCATCGAGTATGCATAGACTTTAGGAAACTAAATAATGCAACTCGTAAGGACCACTTTCCTCTTCCCTTCATCGATCAAATGCTCGAGAGACTGAGCGGGCATGCTTTCTATTGTTTTCTTGACGGGTATTCGGGATATTATCAAATCCACATCTCGCCCGAAGATCGTGAGAAAACAACATTTACATGCCCATATGGGACATTTGCTTATAATCGAATGCCATTTGGATTGTGCAACGCCCCCGCAACATTTCAACGGTGTATGATGTCATTATTTGCGGATATGGTGGAAGATTTCTTGGAAATCTTTATGGATGATTTCTCCGTATTTGGAGACAATTTTGATTCATGTCTCACACATCTAGCACGAGTGTTGAAGAGATGTGAAGAGACTAATCTTGTGCTTAACTGGGAGAAGTGTCATTTGATGGTTACGGAAGGTATAGTACTGGGCCACCGCATATCAAAGAACGGTATAGAGGTGGATAGAGCCAAAGTCGAGGTGATCGAGAAACTACCTCCACCTACTAATCTTAAAACTTTGCGAGGTTTTTTAGGCCACGCCGGATTTTATCGTAGGTTTATCAAGGACTTTTCCTTAATCTCTAGACCTCTTACCGAATTATTGGCCAAGGACGTACCATTTGTGTTTTCTAATGAGTGCATAAAAGCTTTCAACGAAATAAAAAGTAGACTGATTACTGCACCCGTTCTGGTCGCACCGGATTGGGATCTTCCATTCGAACTAATGTGTGGTGCAAGTGATACTGCTGTTGGCGCCGCTTTGGGTCAGAGAAAGGATAAGATTTTTAGGCCCATTTATTACGCAAGTCGGACTTTGAATGCTGCCCAAAGAAATTACGCCACAACGGAGAAGGAACTTTTGGCCGTTATCTTTGCTTTTGACAAATTTAGATCTTACTTAGTGGGAGGGTCACTGTGTGGACTGACCATGCGGCTCTTAAGTATCTCCTAGCAAAGCAAGATTCAAAGCCGAGACTGTTGAGATGGATTCTACTGCTGCAAGAATTTGACGTAGAAATCCGAGATAAAAAAGGAAGTGAGAACGTGGTGGCCGATCATCTGTCACGCTTACAATTAGAGGATGGTGAGGAATTACCCGAGATAGGAGAATCTTTTCCTGATGAACAACTTTTCTCCATCACCACCATCAGGGGACATGATGATTGTGCTGCAGTTTCTTCGCGGATAGAGGTTGTGAAGGAGAAGAAGCAACCATGGTTTAGTTTGTTTGTCAATTACTTATCCGCAAAGTACCTGCCACCAAATCTCACTGTCTTAGAAAGGAAAAATTCTTTAAAGATCTTAGACATTATTATTGGGATGAACCGTACTTGTTTAAGCTAGGATCTGATAATGTTTTTCGAAGGTGTGTGCCCGAAGAAGAGTATAATGATATCCTGAAGCATTGTCATTCCTATGAAGTTGGAGGACACTACGGGGGAGATAAAACTGCGGCCAAAGTCCTCCAATGCGGTTTTTATTGGCCGACATTGTTTAAGGATGCACACCAATATGCAAAGGCATGTCATGCTTGTCAAATGACAGGTAATATTTCAAGGAGGAATGAGATGCCTCTCAAGAGCATCCTAGAAGTGGAGCTTTTTGACGTTTGGGGAATAGATTTTGTTGGACCCTTTACTTCATCACTATCTAACCGATATATCTTAGTTGCTGTTGATTATGTATCCAAATGGGTTGAGGCCATTGCTTCACCTACTAACGATGCTAGGGTTGTGGTTAGATTCTTGAAGAAGAACATTTTTACAAGGTTTGGGACGCCGAGGGCGATTATAAGCGACAATGGTAGTCATTTTTGTAATAAACCTTTTGAAAGGCTGATGATTAAGTATGGGGTTCGACATAAGCTAGCAACTGCATACCACCCCCAGACTAGTGGACAGGTAGAAGTCACCAATCGAGAGATAAAGCGTATCCTGGAGAAAACTGTCAATACGACTAGGAAGGATTGGTCGATACGTTTAGATGACGCTTTATGGGCTTATAGAACTGCATATAAAACCTCTATTGGAATGTCACCATATATGATTGTTTTTGGAAAGGCATGTCATCTACCTGTGGAACTGGAGCACCGGGCCATGTGGGCAACAAGGATGCTAAATTTTGATGAGACGTTGGCCGGTGAGAAAAGGATGTTAGAATTAACTCGCCTGGAGGAGTTTCGTTTAGAGGCATACGAGAATGCCAAAATTTTCAAGGAGCGCACGAAGAAGTTTCATGACAAAAAGATTCTGGAGAGGACCTTTCAAGAGGGTGATCTGGTTCTCTTATACAATTCGCGCTTAAGACTCTTCCCGGGTAAGTTGAAATCAAGATGGTATGGCCCATTTCAAGTTCAACGAGTCTTTCCTTCTGGAGCGGTGGAGCTATTCAATTTCAAAGACGAGTCCAGATTTGTGGTCAATGGACATCGTCTTAAGCATTATCACGGGCTTCCGCCTGCTGCTGAGGAGGAGGTTTTGTACCTCGACGACCCTGTCTATGAATAAACCATTTTGAGCTGAGTCGAGCTAGCGACTATAAACTTAGAACTACTACCTATACCTATACCTATCTTTTTAGTTTTTCTTTTTAATAAAGTAGCATGCGCCTATCACGGTTTTTTTCATCTCGCCATGTTCCGAGTCTAAGTTCGGAATAAACGAGGTTTTTTCCTTGATAGCCGTCATGTGAGTTTTTATTTAGGTTTAAATCCCTTTTGGTCTTGTCCATGGCAGTATAAAGTAGAGTGGCTTAAATTGTTTTTAGATATCTATATCTAATTACTGCCACGTTATTTTATAACTTCCATAGACATGGTATTTGACGATTTCGTGGAGCTTGTTTGTTTATACAGGATGTGTCTGTCTCTCCACGCTGTGCCGTTGGTTACTCCGAAAATGTTCCTTTACTTGGGAACCGTTTCCAGAGCTAAGTCTTTCATCTTGAACTCTCATTTAATTTTGTCATTGAGGACAATGCCATGTTTAAGTGGGGGGCTGGGGACTTAGCTATATATTGTGCTATATGTTGAAAAAGTCAAGGGGAACGGAATACTGAGACAATATTGAGCCAAATTTAAAAATTTTATGGATAAATGCCAAGTTGTTTAACTCGTACCCTTAAACTTGTGAAGTTCTTATACTTAGAATTAATAGGAAATGAACCAAGTTGCGTGAGTACGTGGTCATATTATACTTTTGCGATAAATTGTTAGTAAACTTAAGGATATTCATGCCAACAATTGCAAGTAGTTAGGTATTGTTCAATTACTCAACATGTGAATCGCTGAGTACCGCATGAGTTGTAATAATTGAAAGAAGTATGTGTACATTGCGCAGAGAATTGGTTATGAGGACCTAGTGTCGACATTTGTCGACTGATGTATTCCGATCTTCTAGCCAACAAAAGCGGAGTAATAAGCTTGGGACGTACCTGTGTTTTGAGAATGTATTAAAACACTGGGCTTGTAGTAATATTACCAAAGTAGCCCCGTGCTTGTGGTAATATTCGATACTATGCATGATCTAAGATAGGGGGATACTCTATGAAAAGTTTTCTTCCTTGAGGTTAGTAGTATTCGAAAAATATGCAAAATTGAAAAAAAAAAATTTCGAATTTTTAGAGGCTTTGAGTAGTACTCGGTCTCCAAGTCCAAAAACCCTATAGATACGCTCTTGCTTATTGTTCTAGTGCTTTAACCATTGCGAGGCATAAGAAGTATGAATGCTGATGTTGGTAAATTTTGATATGAAGCCTGCATAAGCTCTAATCTTGCTACATTTATATAAAACCAATGCACATGCACACAATCACTTCGATTCATAACGAGTAGTGGATAATGCATATCTTATGAGCATGACTGGTAGGAGTTGACTCGGGTTTCTTGTGTAAGTATGAGTTGACCACAGAAAATGTTGTCTTGGGGAATAACTTGTTAATGCTTTGTTCGGGACGAAGCAAAGTTTAAGTGGGGGGCATTTTGATGACAGTTAAAATATACCTGTTTATGTCATCAATTCTAACCTTAACTCGGAGTTAATTGTATATATTTCATATTTAATCACGTGTTTATATTTATTATTTAATGATAAGTGATTATTAATATGATACTTGGTATTTAGCTATTTTTATTATAAAAGAGCAATTAATTGTGTGATAAATGCTGATTTTGCAGATCATGATAAATCGGGAAGATAATTATCATACAATCGGGAGATCTCAAGATAAAAGAGAAGAAAATCGGAGCATTAAAGAAAAGATAAATCAGATCAATTCAAAAGCATGGAGTGGGGAACAAGTCAGACGAACCGAGTGTGAAAACGCGTAAAGAGGGAGGCTCGGTCGACCGAGCCATGCCATTCGGTCGACCGAGCGTGTAGGTTCGGTCATCCGAGCCTAATGTGATAAATGCATGTCAATCTTCCGGATTCTCCTATGTCGGCTACAACTCCTATATAAACAGCAGCCACGATGTTGAGAACACACACCACTACAACACAAAACAATTCATACAATTTTAGCTTTTAAGTTTTTAGTTTTATTTTCTTTATGTTCGTTCATTGTGGATTCATCGGATTCTCCGATTAGGGAGCGCATTAAAGAGTGGGAGTCACTCTCGTCTTCGAGGGTATGACTATTCAATTATGCAATCTTTATTCGTAGATCTGTTATATTTCATTATGGAGTAATTTTATTTGTATTGATTGCGTGATGTAGATTAATTTACGAACCCATGTGTTTAGGTTAGAAACGTTAAGAAGTAATCATGATTTGTACCGACACAGAACTGTGTGCGGTCGACCTAGACGTGTCACTCGGTCGCCCGAGTGCTGTCGTTCGGTCGACCGAGCATTGTGATATGTAGGGCAATATTATGATCGGCTTCGACTACGTCAGATTCTCTGATTTGGAATTAAAACGAGTAATTAAACCTGATCAACTTAGTTATTCGTCATCATAATTTAACATGAAACCTAAAAAGTGATTGTTACTTAGGATATAGATTGAATCGGCATCTAAGAAGTACGCCTTACCCCAGGAATGTTGCTTAGATGAGGTTACGGTTTATACCGGCATCCCTAGTCTTGTAATTGTGTCAGAAGTTATATGAGATGGAGGCGATGATTTAGAGGGCCTAATTGGAGCTAAATCTACCTTAGGGGATGACTCCCGTAGTCATAATAATTAATCCTTAACGTTTGTTTTGTCTCGTTATCATCCTAATTCACATGGGGGAGTTATAATCTACTAGCGTAATCAATACTATTTGTTTAGATAATATCAACCGTATTATCCGTGTTTTAGTAGTCTTTAGTCTGTCTTTGTGTTTTGTGGTTGTCACTATTTTATTTATTGCAATTAGTTGGTCGTAGACCGCCCTTTCAATTTAGTTCTAATAGGATAAAGTTGTGTTTCATTTGTGCCGAGTCTCTGTGGGATCGACCTCGACTCTATCTGGCTATACTACAATTGAACCTAGTTCTCTTGCTAGTGTGTTAGTAGGCATCAAGTTAATAATTTAGCTTGACCTCCATCAATATCCAATGCAAGCGAGAAGTTTCTGCGCTAAGTATTTGATTTTATCTTTAGCCAATAGGTCGCGTTCAATCTGTTATACCTTACCAAGTTTCTCTTCTCCTGGATTGAATACTTTTTCGATCGAGTAACCCTCGTGTTTTCCCACGTCGGGTAATGCTTTTTGATCTTTGTCTTCTCCACCCAGTTTTAAGAATATTTAGGCGGTGGAGGTTGTAGATGAAGACCACCATCTTTAGTAGCTTGTTTGTTTTTCTTTCTATTTAGTAGTTTTCTTTTTGGTTTCCCTTGTCATTGGTTGTTATAAAATAAAGTGGCTTAAACTGTTTTTAGGTGTTTATACCTCATTACTGCCACATTATTCTATAACTTCCATAGACATGGTGTTATTAACGGTTTCGTGGAGTTTGTCTGCTTATACAAGTTTTCACTTGCTTCTCCACAACGTGCTGACATTTACTCCGATATTGTTCCTTTACTTGAGAGCCGTTTCCAGAGCTAAGTCTTTTTCTTAAATTCTCATTTATTTTTGTCATTGAGGACAATGCCATGTTTAAGTGGGGGGGTAGGAGACTTAGCTATGTTATGTTATTATTGAAAAGCGAATGAAACGGTAGAAAAATTGAAAAATTGAAAATTTGAATAAATACCATATTATTTATCTCGTACCCATAGAATTGTGAGTTCCTAGCCAAGAATTGATAGGAAATGAACCAAGCTGCGTAAGTACGTGATCATTTTATACCTATGCTAAGTAAATTTAAGGATATTCATGCTGGTTGTTGCGAGTAGTTATTTATTATTCAATTACTCAATAAATGAATTGAGTTATACCGCGCAATTTATAAAAAAATTGAAAATATTGTGTACATTGCATAGATGATTGGTTATGCCTACCTAGTGTCAATATCTATCTGCTGAGGTATTCTTATATTCTTACCAACAAAAGCGGAGTAATAAGCTTGAGACGTACCTGTGTTTTAACAAAATGTTAAACACTGGGCTTGTAGTAACATTACCCGAGTAGCCTTGCGCTTGTGGTAATATTCAATGCGATATTTGATCTAAGATAGGGGGATAAATTAAAAAGTTTTCTTCCTTGAGATTTATAGTATTTGAAAAATATGAAGATATGAATTGAAGATATTCAACTCTTTAAGAGGCTTTGAGTAGTACTCGGTCTCCAAGTCCAAAAACCCTATAGATACGCTCTTGCTTATTGCTCTAGTGCTTCAAAAATTTGAAGGGTTGAGAAGTATGAATGCTGAGGTTGGTAGGTTGAGATTACGAAGTTGGCATAAACTCTAATCTTGCTACGAATATATAAAACTAAATGCACATACACACATCACTTCGATTCATAGTGAGTAGTGAATAATGGATATCTTATGAGCATGACTAGTATGAGTTGACTTGAGCTTCTTGCGTAAGTATGACCTGACCATGGGAAATGTTGTCTTGGGAAATGACTTATTGATGCTTTGTTCGGGACGATCAAAGTCTAAGTGGGGGGTAGTTGATGACGGTCAAATTATACCCGTAAAAGTCATCAACATTGACCTTAAATCGAGATTAATAATACGCATTTTATATTAAATCACACGTTTATATTTAATATTTAATGTTATGTGATTTATATTATGTAAATTGGTACTTACTCGTTTTTATCCGATTTACTGTGCGATTAATGTTGATTTTACAGATCATTACAAATCGAGAAGATTAGTGTCACTCAATCAATTATCTCAAGATAAGGAAGGAAGGAAATCGGAGCATTAAATGAGAGATTTATCGGATCGACATGCAAACGTGCAGTGGGGAGCAAGGCAAACGAAGAAAACGTGTGAAAAGGGGCATTTCTAGGTTCGGTCGACCGAGCCTGATGCTTCGGTCGACCAAGTGAAGATCTTCGGTTGACCGAGCCTTAGGTTTGGGTCGGTTTCCGGCTTATATCGTGCTTATCTTCTAGAACCACCCTAAGTCGGCAAAAACCTCTATATAAGCAAGCAGCTACGAGAATTGTAATATATACCTTAGAATATCATTCAATAAAATCACTCTATTCATATCTTGATACAATGTAGAATAATTTGAGGGTTTCCAGAGTTTAAGGCTGCAAATTATGTAAGCCTTTATTTTATGTTTCTTTTATTTTAAATAATTAATCCCTCCCAATTATGCTTTATCGTTTGAGTTAGTTAATCGTAGCTAGATGATGTAGATCTAGGCTATGACGTTAGGGATGTGGCGATGCCTTGTCTATGAGGATCCCATAACCTACGTCATATACTTAGTATTCATTCATGAATCTGCTTAGTTTAATTAATGCGTATCTATGTTAATTTATATGATTGCTTTACGAATTACTGTTTAATCTGTTCTGTATGATGGAACACTGAGAGATATATTCTAGGATGTAATCTGGGGATGAAATCGTTTGGGTGACCGAATGGAATCATTCGGTCGACCGAGTGTCTATGCTCGGTCGACCGAGCCCCTATTTGTCTGTTAGTTAGTCCGCCACGTCTTTATGGTAGGTTTAGCTTAGTAGGATTTATTATCTCAGTAGGTATGGCCACGGCTACGTTGCTCGTCAGTTTTAATTAGCGTATGATTAGGAAATACCAATATAGGGCTCCTAGGTCGGCTCACGAATGATCTTCCGGGACTTTCAGCGAGATCTAGGTAGGTTTTGTATTAGGGAATTGACGTCACCTAGTTATACGTAGTTCGTAAACTAGCATGAGACCTAAAAGGTAATTGTTAGTTGGACGAGGGCTTGAGCGATCGTTTAGGAAGTACGCCTAACGATAGGAATGTTGCCTAAGCGAGGTGTACGATTAATATCGGCATCCTTAGAGTCGTAAGCGTGTGAGTTATATGAGATGGAGGCACCAAACGGCGAAGTCACGTAACAATATCACAGTGATCTAGCCACCTAACCGGTGCTAAGTCAAGTTAAAGAGGATGACTCCCGTAGCCAATCTAAAATATGATACAAACGGATTAACAGTTAATGAGTTTAGTTAGTCTTATAAATTATCTAGGTCCAAACGATAAAGACTATAATTGGGGAGGTTAATTACGGTGTGTCGAGTCGTGTCTTTACTTTTCTTGTCTTATGTTGGTCGTAGACCGCCTCTATGTCCTTGACATGTTTAATTAATTGTTTATATATGGAATGACCCACAATTGGTTCTTTGTGGGATCGACCTTGATTCACTATAGCTATACTACGATGGGCCTAGTCCTCTTGCTAGTATTGGTTTATGGTGGTCAAGTATTTTATAACCTGATTGACCACGTCATCAGGTTGTTCAGATCGGGGAACAGGGAACAGAATCAGTGGTCAGTATAGGTTCATGGATTCCATACCCCATAAGAGGGATTTAACAGATCTGCTCAGAGAATACCGATATGTTTTCGCATGGAAAACAGATGATATGCCAGGCTTATCACCAGAATTTATAGTCCATAGTTTAAATGTGGATCAGAACAGACCCCCAGTACGTCAGAAGAAGAGACATTTTGCACCAGAACGAATCTTAATCATAGAGCAAGAGGTTGCAAAGTTAAAGCAAGCTGGAACTGTCAAGGAGGTAGTTTACCCAGAGTGGTTGGCTAATCCGGTTTTCGTGAAAAAATCGGATGGATCTTGGAGAATGTGGGTAGACTTTACAAATTTGAACAAAGCTTTCCCAAAGGACAGTTACACTTCACCCAGAATTGACAGGCTGGTGGATTCGACAGTGGGTTTTGAGATTTTTGGATTCTTGGACGCGTATAAAGGATACCACCAAATCTTTATGGACCCGAAGGATGCGGAGAAAATGGATTTCATAACTGAATTTGGCATATACTATTATGTGACTATGCCGTTTGGAATGAAGAATGCCGGTGCTACCTACTAGAGGGCAGTTAATCGAATTTTCCATGATCAGATAGGTAAATCCATGGAAGTCTATGTTGATGATTTACTGATCAAAAGCGGGTCTTTAGATCAATATTTACAAGATGTGAGAGAAGTTTGCGAAGTGCTTCGAGCAGCTAAGATGAAATTGAACCCAAAGAAGTGCACGTTCGGATTCAGATCTGGAAAGTTTTTGGGTTACATGATCTTTAAAGACGGGATCAGGGCCAATCCAGACAAGTTGGATGCTCTGAAGATGATGCCGCCACCTACCAATATCAGAGAGGCACAAAGATTAACTGGAAGGTTAGCAGCCTTGAACAGATTCCTTTCACGATCAGCACAGCGTGCACTGCCTTTCTTTAAGATTTTAAGGAAAGCTACACCATTCCATTGGGGGGCAGATTTCCAGGAAGCCTTTGACGAATTGAAGAAATACTTGTTGGAATTACCAACCCTGACATCTCCACAAGAAGGAGAAGTCATATACCTCTATCTATCAGTCTGTGATGAGGCCATTAGTGTTGTATTGGTTAGGCAACAGGATTCACTCCAGAAGTCAATTTATTTCATGAGAAAATCCTTACAGGGACCTGAAGTGAGGTACTCGGATGCGGAGAAATTGGTACTAGCATTGGTACATGCGTCCAGGAAACTGAGATCTTATTTTCAGAGTCACCCGGTGGTCGTCTTGACCGATCAGCCATTAAAGCAAATACTGAGTAGGCCAGATACTTCAGGTTGTTTAGCCAAATGGGTCGTCGAATTGGCAGGGTACGATCTAGAATACAGACCACGAACAGCAGTGAAAGCTTAGGCTCTGGCAGATTTTCTGGCCAAAGAGAAATCCATTTCTATCGATCAGCAAGTGAATCCGAAAGAATCAGGTAAGTGGAAGTTGTTCATTAATGGAGCATCTAGCAAGAGCGGGTCAGGAGTAGGTCTCCTCCTCATAAGTCCAAAGGGTGAAGAGTTCCCTTATGCTTTGCACTTTAACTTCCACGCAACCAATAGCGAAGCAGAGTACGAAGCACTGATTACCGGGTTGAACTTAGCTCTAAAACTGGGAGTTAAGCAACTCAAAGTCTACAGTGACTCTCAACTAGTAGTAAACCATATTAGGGGAGATTATGAAGCAAAGGAGGAACCTATGAAGAAGTACTTATCTCTGGCCCAATCAAGGATAAACCAGTTTCAAGAAGTGCAGGTAGAGCAGGTCTCCAGATCACAGAATACCAGAGCAGATGCCCTGTCCAAGTTAGCATCGAATTTCCTGTCAGACAAGAAGGTCCTGGTCGAGCAATTACATCAACGAAGTTATGAGTTATCTGAGGTGCAACCAATTACACAGAGGGAAACATGGATGGATTCCATTGTAGCATTTTTAAAAGACGGCCTGTTACTATAGGACAAGATGCAAGCTCGTAAAATCCAACGCTTATCTGACAGGTATGCCCTGTTCAATGACATTCTGTATAGAAAATCGTTCATATCCCCCTGGTTACGTTGTGTTACTATAGAAGAAGGCAATTACTTGTTGAGAGAGATCCACTTGGGGATCTGTGGAAACCATTTGGGATCAAGAGCTTTATCTAGGAAATGCAGGTTGTTTGGCTACTATTGGCCTAAAATGCAGCAGGATGCAGAGGAGTTAGTCTTGGCATGCAAGTCATGTCAGGTCCATAGTAATCTTTCTCATCGGTCGCCTAAAAATTTAACTCCAGTTATTTCAGCCTGGCCTTTTGATCAATGGGGTGTCGACCTGGTGGGACCACTGCCAACAGCACCAGGAAGCTTTAAATTCCTAGTGGTAGCCATTGATTACTTCACTAAATGGGTGGAGGCTGAGCCATTAACCACTATCACAGCCAAACAGATCCAAAAATTCTTGTGGAAGAACTTGATATGCAGGTATGGGATTCCAAATACCATAATTTCAGACAATGGCACTCAATTCGAAGACATTGGAGTCCAGGAATGGTGTACAGATTTGGGCATAACACAACATTTCACCTCTGTTGGTCACCCACAAGCCAATGGACAGGTGGAGCAAGCTAACAGGAAAATCAAGCTTGGTTTAAAGAAAAGGCTGGAACAAGAAGGAAAACACTGGGTGGAACACCTCCCAAATATTCTCTGGGCCTACAGGACTACTCCAAATATGTCAACACGTGAAACTCCATTCTCCCTGGCCTACGGATGCGAAGCTGTTATTCCTGTAGAAATTGGACTGCCATCCCCTAGAACAACGCTACATAACGATCAGGTCCAAGAGGAGGAAATGAGGCACGCTAAGGATGAAATGGAGGAGAAAAGAGATATTGCTCTGATCCGAATGGCTAAATATAAGCAGCAGGTGTCCCAATATTATAATTCCAAAGTGAAACAATGCTACTTTAAAGTTGGTGACCTGGTCTTGCGCAAAAACGAAGTCAGCAGGCAAGAATCAGGTGGAAGCTTAAGTCCTAACTGGGATGGACCTTACCAAATCATCAAGGTACATGGAAAAGGAGCATATCAATTGGCTGATAGCAAAGGGAAAACCATTCCAAGAAGCTGGAATGCGGTTAATCTGAAGAAGTTTTATGTTTAAGGCAAGTGATTGTTGCGTTTATTTTGCAAGTCTGTTTTGCATTATGACTCTATGTTAAACTTTTGAATTATGTCATGGCTGTAATATATTTCCATTGATAAACTCTTAAAAGAGAAAATTCTTAAGTCTGAAAAATCAGACCGCCTTTAGACCTTAGGTCAGGTCGTCTATTTAAAGACCTCAGGTCAGGTCAAAAAACTCTTCAAAAGAGAAAATTCTTAAGTCTGAAAAATCGTATCGCCTTTAGACCTCAGATCAGGTCGTCTATTTAAAGACCTCAGGTCAGGTCAAAAAACTCTTAAAAAGAGAAAATTCTTAAGTCTGAAAAATCAGACCGCCTTTAGACCTCAGGTCAGGTCGTCTATTTAAAGACCTCAGGTCATGTCAAAAAAACTCTTAAAAAGAGAAAATCCTTAAGTCTGAAAAATCAGACCGTTGTCAGACCTCAGGTCAGGTCGTCTATTTAAAGACCTCAGGTCAGGTCAAAAAACTCTTAAAAAGAGAAAATTCTTAAGTCTGAAAAATCAGACCGTTTTCAGACGTCAGGTCAAGTCGTCTATTTAAAGACCTCAGGTCAGGTCAAAAAACTCTTAAAAAGAGAAAGTTCTTAAGTCTGAAAAATCAGACCGCCTTTAGACCTTAGGTCAGGTCGTCTATTTAAAGACCTCAGCTCAGGTCAAAAAACTCTTAAAGAAAGGAAATTCTTATGTCTGAAAACCAGACCGCATTTAGACCTCAGGTCAGGTCGCTTATTTAAGACCTCAGGTCAGGTCGAAAAACTCTTAAAATGAAAAATTCTTAAGTCTGAAAAATCTGATCGCTCTCAGACCTCAGGTCAGATCGTTTATTCCGATATCTAAGGACAGGTTGAAGAACTTTTAAAAAGTGAGAATTAATTAATTTTGAAAAATCAGACATGTAGGACCTCAGGTTAGGTCGTAAACTTTCAGACCTCAGGTCAGGTCGATATCTCTGAAAATGAAGAAATTCATTGGGTTTGGATATAACTAGACTGCTAATAACCACAGTATGACAGGTGCTGCCCAGGCCAATCACATGCCATACTGGAGGGGACAGGATAAGGAGGAAGACAATAAAATATATGGCACAAAAGAAAAAACATATTTCAATAATATTGTGCAAAGTGCCAGAGGCACCCAAGGTCAAGAAGTTCCCATATGAAGGTAACCAAAATACCAGAGTTTGAAGGCAACAACACCAAATAATAATGTTTTCAAATCAAAATTGGAATAAAATGACAAGCTAAACGATTTCATTTCGAGTTGGGGGGAGCTTCGGACTGAGAAGATGAGCCAGTTTATGGAGGCTTTTTGCCATATTTGGAAACCAAGTCTACTCCATCTGTAAATTCTTTGAATCTGGTCTCGTAAATCTGAGACCCATCATGCCTATTCCAGCTCGAGTGGGAAAGTCTGGCAGCATCAACAGCTAGACCAGCAGCCTTCATGTCCTCAATAGCTGAGGAGTACCCAAACCAAATAATGGGGGCAAAAAGCATCTTGATGTTATTGGCTAACTCATCGGACTTCCTATAATTAGCAAGAGCTTCAGCAACATGCTCAGGCAGCTTGCTTTTCAAGTTGTCTCTCTCCTCTTCAAGGGTAGCTACCATCTTTTCCAAGTCGGATTTGATCTGATTAGCAGTAGCAAGCTGGGTCTAGAGTTCCTCCGTCTTGGCTTTCAATTCATCAGATAGAGCCATCTTCTCAGCAGCAGAAGTGTTCAGCAAATCTTCATATTTTGCTTTCCATTCGGATAAAGAGTTGGCCAGGTCTTCTTCAACTTTCCCAGAACTTCTCAGCCTGGATAGGATCTCTTTACCCAGTTTTGCCCCCTAATATATATATATATATATATATATACAAGGAGCCAAATCAGCATATGTTATGTAAAAAAGACAGAACATTACTTGTGAAGAAAACACTTACAAATGTTGACAGGTCTTGATTGGTCCACTCTCTCCAATCATATCTTTCTCCCTGATGTCGTTCTGAAGTCTCAGCATCTCCATCAGCTTGATCCTGAGATCTAATACGTTTTGAAGCACGCCTAGTCTCAGTTGTAGTCTCCACCAAAGTAGTGTGAGGAACCATCCGATAATCATTGGTCTCCTCGGAGTCACCTTCAGCCTGATCTGTCTCGTTTGAGGGCTCGATTGGATGGCTGTCAACAGGCTTGGCAGTCTGATCTGGCACATTTGGGTTGATAACAGGATGGGGTGCATCCTGACCTCTAGGAGGTGAAGCCTCATCAGCAATATGGACAATATCGGTGAAGCTTGCCATTGCAAAGGCCAACAAGAAGTCAAAAACATGTCTCAGACAAAAAAAATAAATATTCAAAAGCAAAAGGGGAATCCTACTTATATTATATCTCTCCTCAGATAATTCAACATAAGGTTCTGGACCGGCAGTGTCCAAACGAGCAGCATCGATTAAATTAGAATTGTAATGCCTCAGACCCAGGTATATGGGAGATGCCCTGATGTCATTTATCAACCTCTTGTCTTCCTTGCTCTCCAGCACATCGCTATTCTTAGTGGAAGTGTTCCACTTGCCTAAATCTCTAGCGGTGTTGTGCCTAATGAAGAAGAAGTGCTTCTTCCAATCAGAGAAAGATTGATCCGTTTTCTTAATCAGGCGGACACTACCCAAATTATCAGTTCTCCTACAAAGGCAATACCAGCCAGGACTCTTCTTAACCTGTTTGCACTGGTAGAAGGTTCTAAAAAGTACGAGATTGAAGAGGGGTGACGAATAGCCTACACCAGATTAGGAAGCATGTTATAGCTCTTTTGCTGTTAGGGACTATCTGACCAAGTCCCAGATCGTAATAGCGAAGAATCTCTAAAAAGGCAGGGGGAAGAGGAAACCTAAGACCGCATTCAAACTGTTCCTTGTAACCTGTGCAATACCCAGCAGGAGGGGCAGCAGCACTCTTTCCAGGCGCAGGTCGGATAGGGGCATAAGTGTTCTTATTTATCCCAAACCTATCACAGATGTCTGTGATATCCAAATCCTTCAATTTAGAGTCGATTGCGTGGCAAGACATCATTTTCTTAGTCTCGTAGGTCCTTTTCAATGCTCTTATGGGCACGGATAAGCCGGATATATTATACTCAGTCGGAGGCGATTCAACAAGGGTAGGAACAATAGAAGCAATCAGATAAGGAGGAAGGATAGAGAAAAGAGGGTTTTCGCCGGGGTTGGATATCTCAGGCTGATCTGGATTCATATGGAGTAAAAGAAAATTAAACAAATGGAAGAAATACTTACTTGCAAATCGAAGAGCAAATCCACCAAATCTGACGTTTGCGTCTATAAATAATGATGGGTGTGTACAGAGCTTAATAGGTGTAATAATTTTTACCCAGAGGATGGGACGTTTGAGCTACACATCGATTGGAAAGAAAAGCGTGTGCATTTATGGTGGCGTTTGAAATAACCAAGGCAAAGGTAGACAGGCCACCTGGACGGTACACGTGGCATAACCTTGAATCTCAGATCTTAATCCATCAGAAGTACAAACCTATATCGATTAAGATCTGGGGGGCTTTGATTGGGGGTGACCCGAATCGGTCCACGTGTCAAGTGTATACAGAATGGATCAGCAGGACAGGAAAGAGCCCTATCTGACTGGAAGCTAACACGACCAGATGGGCCAATCAACTGCATAGGATTCCTGATCAGGCCAAGGCAGGTCCTAGACTAGAGATAGCAGCCAGATCAGATCAGGGCAGGTCCCTGATCAGATAGGTCAGACCAGGGCAGGCCCCTGATCAGAAGAAGCCATTGGGGATGAAAAACATATATGTATTTGAAGACATGGGGGGCTATATAACCGCCCACTTGTTAGTAATATCATCCGCAGCGGAAGCGATTTTAAGGATCTAGATCTATAAAATACACGTAATAAAATAACTAGATCTATATCTACAAGGGGGTTGTAGATCATACCTCTTGGATCTCAAAATCCAACTTGAAGAACCGCAAAAGAAAGAACGAACAAAGGCGTGAAGAGCACCACGATCTTCCGTACGTGTGATCCAAGCAACTCCCGGTGGAAGGAAATTCTCGTCTCGAATCCTTCCGATATGCTACCCGGAAAAATCTCCAAGCCTTAAACCCTCTTGGCCGAAATTTATTCCTTCCCTCTCTAAGAGGTGAAGTCGAAATTTATGTGTGTCTAAGGCTTGGGAGAACTCTCTTTATATAGGAGAGTAAAACTTAGCCTCCAAGGATTTAATAATTAATACAAAATCAATTATAATAATCTCATTAAATAAAAGATAATCCCATAATATTCTAGAACAAATCTAGAATAATATTTATCTTTATTTCTTTCCATAAATATTTATCCAATAAATATTTTATGCACATGTCTTATTAATACACAAGAAAACAATTTCTTGTTCCAAAAATAAGGACATGGGGCGAAAATCATCACTTATTGACCTAGTCAATATTAATTTTTGCCATTACACAATAATTGGGCCAAGATTATGAAAATGTCTTTTCCACATATTTAATTATTTAGCCCAACTAATTTAATAGTCCACTAAACAATTAATTCACATATCGTTTTAATAAAGTCCAACAAGAACTAAATTAATATTATTAGGATTCGACGTCTGAGAATAGCTATGCTATATTAGGAGGCACGTCGGGGACCATGGACTAATAATCAGCGGCTCCGATAAATCAAATAAATAATTATCTTACGAACAGAATAATTATATTCGATAAATCAATCACAGGAATATGCCACCATAATCCCGTGACTGCACTCCTCCGATAATGAGATTATATTTATCTCCTCACGAGAATAATAATAAGCGTCCATAGACTCTTCATTCTAAATCGGGAAGTTACCGTTAACCCTTTTAAGAACCTCTTATCCTTATTTACCATTAACCCCCTAGTGATCAATTAATTCATATAACTCACTGGTAGCTAATCAGTGTAATATGAACTCGCGCGATCGATCAGTTTCTAGGATTAACAAATAAGGGAACCGTCTATCTACTTCCATAAATGGAAGGAATGGATTCCATATCTGTGATAACACAGACTACTCACTCAATCCAGTACAATGCCAAGATGGGGTAATTCAGACCACAGACTCAGTGTAATCCTTAACCGTCAAGTCAAACCTCATACTGATTCAAGCAGTTGACTGTGATCACCTCAGGATTAAGATATATCCATAAATATGATCATCCATTGATTCGATAAGACTTCTCGATTACGGAATTATATCGTGAACTCTAATCAAATCGGTCCAGCCCTATATGATATATCTATCATATATAAATGCCCCATTAGGTTCTCTTAACCGAAAGTCCGGATAAGACAATCACACCTATTGTGTTCTGGGCGCATTAATAGCACGTTAAAGGAGAGACCCGATACTCTCGATTAACTTCACTACGGGCTAATTGTATTTTAAGTACATCTTCACTAACTCAATCCTCCTGTGTATATACCATACACTGAGTTAAGTGATTACATAAGCGATATACTTTAGGGTTTTCTGTAGTGTAAATACTATTGTCACATCGGTGAATATGAGAATAATAAATATGAATAATAATATCATTTCATTTATTAAATAAAACAATTACAAAAATTGTCTTTCGGGCATCACACCTAACAATCTCCCACTTGCATGAAAGCATGTGATTAATTGTTTTAGAGCACACCCTATTATTTAAAATACAACAAACTACATCTCCCACTTGCTCTAAAGCAATGGAGACCCATCCCGTATTCTAGTACCCATTAAGCATATCATAACCATTTCAGATTCCAAAGTACACTCCGAGTATGCCGTCGTAGGATAGGTCAGTGACTCGGGGAGCACCTATATCTAAATGTCATGGGTCTTAATGATTAGTCAGGTTGTCGGCTCGAGACGATCCGTAGAATCGAAACGTTACCGGTCCATCTAATCATGTGGTACTAAGTAAACACTGAGCCCGAGATCGACTTAACGATCATCCTCAATCTGACTTAAAATCAAAATCAGTGTATCACACATATCCAAGTTCATACATGAATATGTCCGCATATTATTCCTCGTTCTCTTCAAGATACTAAAGGACATACTAAACTTGCTTTGTTAACCGCCGAATCTAAGATTCGATCAAAGTTGACGTTCAATAACCTGACCATCTCTTACTAGAAAGAGAATCTATCCCATTTCTCTTGATCCGAAGATTTAGAGAGTCATTCCTGAGGCATAGGGTAGAACTTCCTCGTTGAATGTTGCATACACGGATGCATCATCTTAACCAATAAGATGGATGGGAAACCAGTGACTGATTCTAATGAATTCGACCGAGTCAAACTCTTAAGAATGTTGTCCAAATATCTATTGTAGAGAATTGTGGTATTGTCAGATTCTGACTTCAGATAACACACCCATGTTGATTCCAACTGGTGCAGTGTTATCCTTCACAAACACTAATATATGTATGTATATATTCACTACTGTACTAAAATTGATATCCAGTCTAGAACAGACTTATCAATATTCTGGTCAACTACACATATTGTAGAAATATATGACTTCTAGTGACCGAGAGGTTTGCTTTTTATCCACAAAGGACATAAACCTTGACAGTCATCCTGTCATAAGTTCATAAGGCAATACTCTTTTGTTCCGAATGAATCCAGACTCCGTTTGTTTGGCAAGAAAGTCTCAGGGAATCACCCCTATTTTCTGCTTTTGAACGAAATCATGCAATACTAAGTGGTAAGAGAGTTCAAGGTCTGATTAACTCTCTACTTCTTAGGGAATTACCCTTAGACCACTCAAGCTTTGCTCTGAAAGATAAACTTTCCTATGCATTCTACTCTTTTCCGTGTAGATCCAATTACTCCCACTGGGCCTGAGACGCTCAGGTGGTTCTACAAGAGTATGAACAGAATTGGAGTACCGAACTCCATTCACAGGGTTATGGCTATTAAACCAACCTCTATTATCAGAATCCTATACTGCTCACAAAAGAGCCATAGGTCATCAATCGATCCTCAGACTACAAAGTCCGCAGAACGCGTATTGGGTAATGGATAAACCATACTCCCATTACATTCTGGGTGGATCGAAATTCTGATCTAGTTTAGTAGTATTTAGTGTTATCACCAACAACCGATGTTGGATGTGGTCTGATTTTAATCAGTTAGTAACTACCTTGAGTAAACGTACTTCAAGGTTCAAGGTTTTGCTAATCATGGACTCTATCAGGAAGGATGCAACAGTATAACTGTCCCTTCCCGATTTCAAGAATCTTATAACAAACCTTTTTCTCAATGCTACAAGATATATAACGATTGGTCACTGACCGAACGTGTTCGCGAAATTCCCAGACCTACCTTCAAGCACCGTGTGCTAAATGCTTATATTTATGGAAGTGGGGTGAACCGAATCCACACCTTATCCGTAAATTCCAAAGCATATTATATGTAGACTTCTCGGTCTTACATTTCAATGTAAACCGTTATTTCACTTCCAATATCTTTATTGAGTTAAGCAGTGTATTGTAGTACATCCAAAACTATGTAAGGCAATTTAACGGTTTCTCACTTAGTGAAAGCATTTCACTATGAGGCAGGCCGAGCATCAGTCCCTAGGACTATGTGATGGCCCATTTATGAGTATAGAATACTCTATCTCTGTTGAAAACAGAGAAACCTCAAAATATTTTGGATAAACTTACCGGAGTGTTTGAATAGTTATCAGACAAGAAGTCACTACTCGGAAGCTCCTACTAGCTCGTATCTTTCATCAGACCTCGAAGGTCGTCATGAACAAGCTATGTTACTTCTTTATAACCATTATCCTTTCCCGATTGAAAGGAAACTTAGTCATTGAACCTTTGAGACAATATAACCAGACTGGGAGAAAGGAATCACCCTGAGCCAGTCTTCAGGTCTTGTTTTTTAGGGACTATGCACTAACTATGGAATATGAAGAAGCGTTTATCTAAATATAGAAACCAATTGCTTTTAATAGTTCTTAAGATGTGTTTTATATACATATTTTAGCAGTTCTAAGTGGTTTTGACTTTATCAAACAAAAGTCCGAGTCTTGGATTCGTACTACAAATGGTATATTCACTTTCTATACGACAAACAAATTATCGAATAGAAGGTAAATCCATTCGTTCCAACGAATCTTAAACCGAAAATAAATTTTCCGTGATATCCAAGGATTGAATCCGAGATTCATTTCCTTGTATCACTCCCACTTTTCTAGCTAAAATTAACTGCCCGTTGTTTACTCCTTTAATCGTTAAATGCACTGCTACCTTGTTCTTCCAAAGAACTTAGCTCGAGAAAATTGCCAAGGATTCATAGGTTGGTGATCCAAAATCACTATCCTTATCCTATGATTTTCAGTTAATTAATTTTCCGGTTCAGCCTTAAAGTTTTCTCAATTTAGGTGACTAACACTTTTAGACATATTCTCCCATTCTTGACTTTCCGTGAATGGAAACAGTCTTGAACCAGCGGTTCGTTTGAGAAGACACTACTCTTGAACCGTGGGATGTATATTTCGAGTGTTACTCGTCGGGATTTCTCGGATTTTCTAATATACCAGAAAAAACAACATATCATAACATTAAAGCTCCCACTAGTTTATCTGTTCCAAATACCGTCTAACGAGCAATGCTTTATTTTTATGATTTTCCGATTTTTTCGATTTGAAAATCTTTCGTACATAGTTCCAATATTTCCAGAAAAAACAACAAATCATAGAACTCCCACTAGTTCATCGATTCCAAATATCGTCCAACTAGTGACATTCCATGACTTTCCAGTTTTTCAATTAGAACGGTTACATGTGTAGTCAGTTACACTTTTCTAATGTTCTAGAAAAACAATAAATCATAAAGCTCCCACTAGTTCATCGATTCCAAATATCGTCCAACTAGTAACACTTCATGATTTTCCGATTTTTAAATTAGAAAATTACTCATGTAATCACTACACACTCAAAATTCAATAGAAGAATTTCAAAGTCCGAAATCACCTTTGATCAAACTAAGTTTGTCTCCCGTTTGACACGAATGACACTAGTGACATACCTATATGTCACTCTGGTTTTTAAAAGGCTTAAGAGAAAATATCTCTTTCGAAAAATAATTGCATTATCGATTAACTAGTTCAACGTCCTAGTTACTTTCCACTTTTTAACGAAGTCAATACTAGTCAATTATTAATTTTAAGCAATTTAGTAAGGGATATAATGCTGTAAATAAAATGACATATATTAATTCAAGTTTAACACTACTATATTATTTTATTTTAGGAATTGTAAACTAAAAGTAAGTCTACTCTACCATTCCAAGGTTTTAACCTCGCATCTCAGTGCCGCCGTAGGGTAGGTCAAAGAGATGACGGTTAAATCGAGACAATTTCATCAATGAATAACTTGTGAGAATCAAACATCGAACATCCCTTTATTCATTGACTACCTTCCTTTTTTAGCCTAGATATTATCAAAAATATCCTTTATGAGTGTGACCTACTATATCGGATCTCTTAGGTACGCCCCGAGTGTACCGTCGTAGGATAGGTCAGTGACCCGACGAGTACCCAGAAATCCTATCCTTTCGGAGACCAAGCCATGAATGTTGATAGGGGTGAACACCATCCGTAGGGGGACGAAATCAAAGCGCCGCGAGGCGTCACCCTTCTCTCACTTACTTGTATCTATAGTAGAGGCCGTGGGGTTGGCTGTCGCCTCCCCGCTCCCACTCAATATTTTGGAAGTGGTGGTGGGTTAACTAACCACGTCTTTTTGATGTTAACATAAAAGTACATCAAATCAAGGATTCCGAATGGTGTCGGTAATGTAGGCAAGCCTACCCGTCCTATTCGTTGGAACATATGTGACAGTCGGACGAAGTCGGGTCAAGAGAGCCCCATTGAGATAAGAAGGAATCACCCATCCGCTCGCCGGTGTAGCTTAGTCTTGCCGGACCCCCGTGCATACATCACACTAGGAGGGTTAAGTCGGTCGAGCCTAGCTCAATTGACCACCCAACCTATAGGCGAACCGTTTTTATCCAAGATTTATTGTTCTTTTACCATCATTCAATCTCGTAGACACTACGAATCGAAAACGTGATCTCGTTTGGGCTTTAAGGCGGTTCACCGAGAACACACACCGAAAGGCTTAACGATTTCATAACCCGTCATCGGATCTTTAATTAGTTACTAAATTAATTAATTACCACGTATTAATTAAATTTCAACTAATTACGCGAGTTTGTATACATGCCTATTTTAATTACCAAAATTAAAATTCTACATGTATGCATGGTGTGGATTTATGATATGATGCATGTCATGGCAATTCCGATTTTATATCTATTTTATGATCAAACACATAAAAAATAAATTGCGGAAAATTTAAACACCGAGATGGATCGTTGGTACCCCCGACTAACCTATTTTCTAAGGAAAAGTAAAACTAATTCTAAGTCTTCAAATCTCGATCTTCGATCTTGATTTTGAAACTTCCGGATCTCGAACCTTCGATCTTTACACGAACCACGAACGACGAGGAGAGGAGGCCGTAATATACCAATATATTAAAAATATATCTATATTATTAATACTGTTTTTTTTTTTTATTAAATAGTCATCGGCTGTTACACAAAAAATTATTTTTCAAAAATAATGTTTTTGATTTTTTTTTTTTTTTGGTGTCAAACGGCAGTTTTCCAAAAAAAAAATAGGTTAAACAAAAAGTTGCTGCCGCCGATGGACTTAAAATAAACAAAACAACCCCTCTCCTTTTACCTTATTTATTGATGATCTTCAACACAATTATCTTCATCGTCTCGAACCCGGATCAAAAATAAAATACAAATGGTACTACCTTTTACAATTTTTCGCATGACATAAAATAAATTACACATCCTATGCTCAATTGATGCTAATCAAAAGAGCTACAAAATAGATCTACGGGTAAACAATACCAACCCCAATCCATCTCTTCAACCACGACAATCACAAGCATTCATCATGAAATTTTCGAAAATAATAAAATTAAAACGAAAATAATGCAATCTACACATGCATATTCCACTCCTTAGATCTAATATTTTATACGTATAAATATAGATCACCATGGCGACTGATACCACTGTTAGTAATATCATCCGCAGCGGAAGCGATTTTAAGGATCTAGATCTATAAAATACACGTAATAAAATAACTAGATCTATATCTATAAGGGGGTTGTAGATCATACCTCTTGGATCTCAAAATCCAACTTGAAGAACCGCAAAAGAAAGAACGAACAAAGGCGTGAAGAGCACCACGATCTTCCGTACGTGTGATCCAAGCAACTCCCGGTGGAAGGAAATTCTCGTCTCGAATCCTTCCGATATGCTACCCGGAAAAATCTCCAAGATTTTCCCTTAAACCCTCTTGGCCGAAATTTATTCCTTCCCTCTCTAAGAGGTGAAGTCGAAATTTATGTGTGTCTAAGGCTTGGGAGAACTCTCTTTATATAGGAGAGTAAAACTTAGCCTCCAATGATTTAATAATTAATACAAAATCAATTATAATAATCCCATTAAATAAAAGATAATCCCATAATATTCTAGAACAAATCTAGAATAATATTTATCTTTATTTCTTTCCATAAATATTTATCCAATAAATATTTTATGTACATGTCTTATTAATACACAAGAAAACAATTTCTTGTTCCAAAAATAAGGACATGGGGCGAAAATCATCACTTATTGACCTAGTCAATATTAATTTTTGCCATTACACAATAATTGGGCCAAGATTATGAAAAATGCCTTTTTCACATATTTAATTATTTAGCCCAACTAATTTAATAGTCCACTAAACAATTAATTCACATATCGTTTTAATAAAGTCCAATAAGAACTAAATTAATATTATTAGGATTCGACGTCCGAGAATAGCTATGCTATATTATGAGGCACGTCGGGGACCATGGACTAATAATCAGCGGCTCCGATAAATCAAATAAATAATTATCTTACGAACAGAATAATTATATTCGATAAATCAATCACAGGAATATGCCACCATAATCCCGTGACTGCACTCCTCCGATAATGAGATTATATTTATCTCCTCACGAGAATAATAATAAGCGTCCATTGATATAATCATTACATATGGATTAATCCTCCATAGACTCTTCATTCTAAATCGGGAAGTTACCGTTAACCCTTTTAAGAACCTCTTATCCTTATTTACCATTAACCCCCTAGTGATCAATTAATTCATATAACTCACTGGTAGCTAATCAGTGTAATATGAACTCGCGCGATCGATCAGTTTCTAGGATTAACAAATAAGGGAACTGTCTATCTACTTCCATAAATGGAAGGAATGGATTCCATATCTGTGATAACACAGACTACTTACTCAATCCAGTACAATGCCAAGATGGGGTAATTCAAACCACAGACTCAGTGTAATCCTTAACCGTCAAGTCAAACCTCATACTGATTCAAGCAGTTGACTGTGATCACCTCGGGATTAAGATATATCCATAAATATGATCATCCATTGATTCGATAAGACTTCTCGATTACGGAATTATATCGTGAACTCTAACCAAATCGGTCCAGCCCTATATGATATATCTATCATATATAAATGCCCCATTAGGTTCTCTTAACCGAAAGTCCGGATAGGACTATCACACCTATTGTGTTATGGGCGCATTAATAGCACGTTAAATGAGAGACCCGATACTCTCGATTAACATCACTACGGGCTAATTGTATTTTAAGTACATCTTCACTAACTCAATCCTCCCGTGTATATCCCATACACTGAGTTAAGTGATTACATAAACGATATACTTTTGGGTTTTCTGTAGTGTAAATACTATTGTCATATCGGTGAATATGAGAATAATAAATATGAATAATAATATCATTTCATTTATTAAATAAAACAATTACAAAATTGTCTTTCGGGCATCACGCCTAACACCACTATCCTCAGTATCATGGATAACCGCCTGAACTACGGTTGGACTTGATTCCAAATATATATTTGGATACGTAGGCAGCTTATTCCTTAGGTTCAGTCCATAAAAAGATCAACAACTACTCTATGTATAATCCTAGAGCAAGAAAGACCCGATTGTTCACCTATTTCATTTTGAACACGATCACTAAACTATCAAGAATCTATAGAAAGATAAAGCGGAAGCGTACCTGAGTCCGTAGTGCCGCAGATTCCTATAGGATCCGGTCTTCTAAATCTACACACTTTATGGAGCCATTCAGGGAACCCTTTAGAAATCCTCTGTAATCTCTCTGATAATGGGAGACAGAAGAGTTGAGAATAGTGTGTGACCTAGGGACCATGACCCTTTATATAGTTAATTATATTTTAGGTATTTCTGATTCTACCCATCAACGAAACAGAAATTACCTCTTAGTCTCTACACATAAAAGGTCCACACCCTAGCGATACGTTACAGTCTGACGATACGGGATTCCACCCCTCCACGTGGAATTATCTAATTGATCCAACTGGCTTTTGGAAAAGTCTAAGTTCCTTATCTACATCGAGTCGAATACGAGACGAGTCAGTGAAGTCCGCAATAACCGGAGGATTCTGCAAGTGTACCATCTCGAACACCCATGTCGGTGTTCTCCGAGTCGAGACCAGGGTCCCAGCCCAGATTCCTGAGTCCAACATCCATAGGGTTACTTGGGCAAGGAGCAAGGGCCAGTAAGGTTATTTATGTCAATAGACCAAACCGCCCTAAGTTTAGGGCAAAGGAAAGACATGTGCCTATAAATACACCAATCCAGGAACTACTTAAGGCTTGATTCCTGGACATTAGACAGGATACGTAGGCAATCCAAGATACATTCTTGGACTCAGCCATAAACCACCAAAAACACCATCTTTACTACATTCTAGCCATTCGATCCCTTCACAGCTCATCCTTAGATTACACGTGGCCCTGTTAATCCGGTGGTGCATTATTTAGCATCATCATTTGGCACTAGAAGGAGGGTCTTCTACCGGTGAGTTGGTAAAGATATCGCAATGGCACCACCAGCAAGGAGTAAGAAACCAACGAGTAGCAAGAACCAACAAGTCGAAGAGCACACGGATATAGATCCAGCAGGGGTTCAAACCCAAGCTCAGGAAGCCCTCACTGGATCTAGACCCGCAGTTGCAGATCCTCCAAGGCCACAACTTCCCCCACAGTTGCAAGACATGGCTGATCACTTGGCATCTCTGGACGAAGACGCCTTGAAAAGAGTAGTGGCCTCTGCGTTCATAGGTAAGGGAATTTGTAACCCCTCTGAGGAACACCTGTTGGACCCACCGGGTCGAAAGGAGATTAAGAATGCCAGGGGGAAGAAGCCTGTCGATCCTCGAGAAGAGTGTGAGGACGAAGTAGAAATCAGCATAACTAAGAAGCATCCTGGGCACGAAAGGCAACAAAGGCAAGTCGAGGATAGTATCCGTAACGAGTTCAACAGCATCGTAGGAATAGACCAGGTCTCAGAATGGCTCGAGTCGCCCTTTACCCCCGAGATAGAGATATACATGATGCCCGAGTCCTTTAAGCCCCCGAAGATGGAACCTTACAATGGTACTACAGACCCAGATGACCATCTGTACCGATATATATCACTGATGAGACTGAGGAATGCCAACGATGCTATGAAGTGTCGTGCCTTTGACACCTTGCTTACGGGTCGAGCTCGAGAGTGGTTCCATAAGCTACGACCCGGATCAATCTCAAGTTTTATACAGTTGGGACAGAAATTTCAGGATGATTTCATCGGGAACAAGAAGTTCCACCTCAGTTCTACTCACCTCATGAACATCAAGCAAGAGAAAGGAGAATCGACTATCGATTTCATGAGGCATTTTAATCTCGAGGCTATGAAGGTGCACAATGCCAGCGATGCACTTCAGGTCAATTCATTTGTTGGAGGATTGCGCAATATGAAGCTGTATGATAAGCTTTCTAAAAAGATGCCCAATGATATGGACGAATGTGTTAACATAGTCCACAGATTTTGCCAAGGTGAAGAGGCAATGCGCTTGCACACCATTTCACTTGGCCTCAATTCATGGAACGACACCCGAGGCCAGACCAAGGGCCAGCCAAAGGGACGGAATGATGAAGGAAAGTCCAATGTGTTCGATCGACTGACAGTGCCAATCACAGATCGGCTCGGAAAGAAAGAAAATTTGAAAGATCGAGATTTTATCCCTCTCAACCGATCTCGGGGGGAGGTGCTGGCTATCATGATCAAGAAGAATATCACTCGAACACCGAAACCGATGTCCAAAGATCCTGAGAAGAGAAAGAACACCCACAAGTACTGTGACTATCACAAGGATGTGGGGCATGACAAAGAAGAGTGCTTCGACTTGAAGAGATATATTGATGCATGTATTCAAAAGGGTCGGTTGGACGAGGTGATCGACTGATCAGAGAAGGACGAGCCAAAGGGCCATCGAGAATATAAGAGAAAGAGTTATAACCGGGGGAGAGACCGATCACCACAACGAGACAATCAAAGGCGTCGGGATAGGTCATCCGAGCCGACTTACAGAGATAACCGTCGAGATGATCGTCGGGAAGATTTGAATCGAGACCCTCACGGGGATAACCGCATCGGGTATGATGTCAACACGATTGTTGCAGAACATGAATCAGATCAACCTCGATCCAGTCGACAGTCTATGGACAGATCGAGGGAATCGAAGAAACTTAGGTTTACGACGGAGGTGGGTTATAGACCCAAAGATGATATTCTAAGTTCCCACAGTCATAGTGAAGGTTTGGTAATAGAGGCAGTGATAAGACGAGGTCGGATAAAGAGGGTCTGCGTTGATAGTGGAAGTGCTGTCAACATCCTTTACTACTCAGCCTTCAAAGCCATGAAGTTGAGGGATGAAGACATCGTACCGTTGTCGACCCCTTTGTTCGGGTTTACCGGTCAGGCGATTTACCCTGTCGGGTCGATAAGCTTGCTAACCACAGTTGGAGATGGGGAAAAGGGCCGAACAATGGAAATGACGTATGTCTTAGTTAAGGCCCCATCGGGGTATAACGTGATATTAGGTCGACCTGCTTTACACGATCTAAGGGCTATCATCTCCACCTTCCATAACAACATGAAGTTTCCCACCTGGTATGGTACCCATGAAGTGAAAGAAGACGTTGAGGTGGCCAGGAATTGCAGTCTAGTTACGTTAAAAGGGAAAGGCGTTGGGCAATTGTTAGTTGAAGAATTAATCCCTGAGGAAGAGGAAGATCGAAGCTGGGTCTCTGTCGACCCTACAGAGGAGATTCGTGTGTGGAAGGAGGAAGAGGGCCAAGGGGTCCAGATCGGGAAGTGGATACCACACCCCGACATGAAAGCCTTGGTCGACCTTCTTGTTGAATATCGAGACATTTTCGCCTGGAAGGCAGACGACATGCTAGGCCTGTCGGCAGATATAGCAGTTCATCGACTCAATGTCGACCCAAGAAAGAAGCCGATACGGCAGAAAAAGAGAAACCTCGCCCCTAAGAGGAAATAGGCTATAAAGAAAGAGGTTGATAAATTGTTAGTTGCTGGAATCGTCAAAGAGGTATTCTACCCCGACTGGTTAGCTAATCCAGTGCTGGTCAAGAAGCCAGATGAGAGCTGGTGGATGTGCATGGATTTTACAGACCTTAACAAGGCATGCCCTAATGATTCGTATCCTCTCCCGAAGATTGATCAGTTGGTCGACTCGACCCTGGGTTTTGAGGTATTCGGGTTTCTAGATGCGTATAGGGGGTATTATCAGATTTTCATGGACCCCCAAGACTCAGAGAAAACCGCATTTATCACGGAGTTTGGTACATTTTGTTTCATAACAATGCCTTTTGGTCTTAAGAATGCCGGAGCTACTTATCAGAGAGCGGTTAATAAAATTTTCGAGAAGCTGATAGGCCGTAATATGGAAATTTATGTCGATGATTTGTTGATCAAGAGTAAGTCCATGGGACAGTTTCTAGTCGATACCAGGGGAAGTTTTCGAGGTGCTCCGAGCTGCGAGTATGAAGCTCAATCCAAAGAAGTGCACCTTTGAGGTTTGATCTGGGAAATTTCTAGGTTATATGATATCGAGAGATGGAATTCGAGCTAATCCGGATAAAATCGAGGCCCTCAGGAACATGCCTACACCTCGTAATGTCAAAGAAGTGCAACGATTGACAGGTCGGATGGCGGCCCTCAACCGTTTCTTATCGATATCCGTGCAAAGATCCCTACCCTTTTTCAACATATTGAAAAAAGCAAGTCCGTTCCAATGGGATGATAAGTGTCAGAAAGCATTCGACGACCTAAAGGAGTATTTGTCTGATCTGCCAACACTGTCTTCACCTCGGGAAGGAGAGAAACTCCTGGTTTATCTAGCAATCTGTGAAGAGGCAGTAAGTGCCGTCTTGGTTCGAGAAGGAGAACAGGGATGTTAAGGCCATATTTATATGATTATTAAGGGTTTATTTCATTATTATTTTCCCCACATTTGCGTAATTTACATGAGAATTAAGGGTTTAAGTGTAATTATTTAATAAAGATGATTTTAAGAGGGTTGTATGCAAAATTGATGATTTTAAGTGTTAATTTGATGGAATTATTATTATTTGGATTTTATTACATTTTTGCATTGTTTATTTATCATGTAGGAGTTAATTTTCGAATGCTATAATGAGGATAAATAAAGCTCAAGTCGAATTATAAGAGATAGAGTTGGAATTGGCTCAAAGAAATTGGATAAAGATGATGAAATCCGACCCTCAGCATCTTGGACGCTACTTTTGTTGGGGAGATTTTGCATCATAAAAACAAAAGAAAATTTATAAACCTATACTTAACATGCAAACCAACTCCTAACCGACCAAATATCGGGTAGTTGATAGCATAGTAGGGTAAGTACAGGGTCGATCCACAGGGAAAAGGGATGAAGGATCTAATCTCACTAATTCTCTCAATTGCTACTCAAGAAACGGAAGACAAAACGTAAAAACAGAAAATAATTCAAATAATCTAACCTAAGGAATAAAATAAACAATCTAATCTAAAGACATGGGATCAAATAATGTACAAACCTATGTGATCTCAATCCTAGTTCAATTTATGATTTTAATTCAGTTTGTGGTTTCACCTTATCACGAGACATAAACCCCTAATTCCTTAGTGAATTTATTCTCAAGCTACGGATTCCTAATTCCTTAGTAAATCCAATTTATCAATCTCTCATCTTCCGAATGTTGAGACTGATTTTCAATACAAAACTCGGTGTAGATTCAGGTTAACTCTCGTATTTTAGAATCTAACAACCTAGGAATCTAACCAATTAATTTGTCACATAATCAACGGCTAAAAACCCTATCTTTCTATGGTGATCTAGTGTTTATGCAACTTCCGTATTATAAACATCGATAGAAAACTAAATCTCTCGATCTATTCTCACATAGCATCATAATCATAAAAAGATACAAAGTGAATTAAAGATCATGAACATAAACTAGAATTGAATTAATTGAAATAAAACAAACTCACATAGTTTTGGTACATTGGATGAACTCCAAGCATCAACAATGAAAGAAACGAAAAAAAAACGATCCTAATCTAACCCGGATCACCCGAGCACAAGGCTCGGGTGACCGGCCTTGAACTCCTCAAGAAGGGCTGCTGCTGCTGTGTTTTGCGGCTGTGGAATAATGTATGAATTAGGGTAAAAATCGCGCTGCTTTTATAGAAAAATCAAGTCGGTTGCTACAGTAACGGTGCCGGACGCCCGTTCAAAAGGGTCGGACGCCCGTCCACTATTTTCAGCAACAGCATCCAAACTTGTAACGCTCATATCTCGGGCCTCGTAAGTCGGAATGGAGTGATTCAAAATCCTGTAGAATCCTCTCTTCAAGCCCTACAACTCTTCTCTTGAGGTCCAGAGTCAAATCGGTTGTTATCATATAAAGAACTGCGTTGGAAGTTCAGCGCTACCCGGAATCCTGATTTTCTTCCTCTGGACGCTCGTCCAGTATCTCGACGTTCGTTCATTCAGCCTTGAACTTGTGCCAGACGTTCGTTCACTTCAGCGTCCAAACTCTCTGATGTAAAATACACCTCTGAACGCCAGTTCCCCTTCAAACGCCCGTTCTGTCTCGGACGCTCGTCCGCTTATAATGGACGCCAGTCTGACATCAATTTATTGATTTTTCCATCTTTATCTTGATTGATTTCTTTCCTTATCTCCTCAAATCTTCCATAAATCTGATTGATCCTTCCTCAACTCGAATTTAGCTCTTTAGGATCACCTTTTCCATCATCAATGAGTATCTACGAATATAAAAACATACCAAAGCGTAATAATTTCCAAAATAACATAAAATAATCATTTAAGCACATAAATCAATACGTTTTCATATTTAACCATTAAAAACACCATTTACTCAATATTTACATATATAGCTCAAAATCTATGAAAATCATACGAATGTAGGGGAAATTGATATAGAAAATATATGTAAAAATCACTATAAATCAGCCCTTAACAACACCCCCACACTTAAACTTTTGCTCGTCCTCGAGTAAAACAAAAGAAAATCAAACTCGAGACAAATAAACATCTATACAAATATTAAGTATATTCAATAACTTAGAAGTTCACCCGTGTAGTGTGTGCATAGCCATAATAAACTTCCACTAAGTTCCACAATTTGAAAGTTATTCAAACCAAAACTAGCCCGGTTTCCCATCTAAGTTAGAAATATTCAAAAATTATAACAGGCACTTTACAAAACATACATATCCCAAAAAGAAATAGTAGAGAATATCTAAAACATTTCTGACAAACTCAGAGGATAATCCCTACAACATATCCTTCAGTTTATACTGGGGATAAGATTAACGATAACCAAGTCCTTACTTATTCATAATAATATATTTCAATATTTTCACTTTTTCCACATTTTTCTAACACACATCAGAATAAGCTTTTGCCCTCATAGTAGAATAGGACATTTCGAGATAATCCCCTACCTTACTCCAATCATAAGGCAGCTTTAAACTGACTGTCGTAAGCTTTTGGTCATCATAGTGGAATAGGACATACGTGGTACACCCTACCTCACCCAAATCATAAACCAGCTTCCGACACACACAATTACAATTATGTTTACTTAGAGATTTCTGGCTGGCAGTGGAAAAGATTATTTTCTAGTAGCACAGACCACCGAGCATAACACCTCAAGTAAACAATTTATTACTATTGCAAAGACTTAATCACGTTTCACTTATCACATTCAAACTTACAGATATTCACGGTATGTCATACTTTAATCCTAGAATACAAACTACTAAACTTTTCAAGAATTGTACATAAGCAAAGAAACATGCTATAATCATCAAAAATCTCCAACTAAAATGGGGTAGGCTTTCAACATTTAGCTCATCATTTACTATGGCATGTGAAAAAGAGTGTCGGGTGAAACAACTAAAATTACTAAATATACAGAATATAGCAAAAATGATATAAACTCAAACAAAGATATGCCTTTGTCTACTCGGGACTTAACAAAAATTTGAAAAATTTAGCACTTTTCATAGAAATACTAAAAATATGAGCAAACGAAAGTAGACACATAAATCATCTATCCCTTCCCCCACACTTAGATTGCAACTTGTCCTCAAGTTATACATAAATAATAAATTAGAGAACTTAGCTGATTGGATGCTGGCAATTCTGGAGGAACCAACAAGAACCAGGATTGCTTGCATAGCTCAATAGACTGTGGAGCATCACAGGTAAACTGAATTCATCTTTAAAGTGCACAATCACTATAGAAAGTATCCTGCAGACTTGATCAGTGCAAAAAGAGTCTACGGGGAAAAAGATTAGACTTATACAAATAAAGCACATAAGGAAAAGAATTTATAGAGATATTCAAATTATGCTCACATATACATGAAAATATCACAAACTCGTGGGCTAGGTGCAACTACATGAAAATGCAATACAATGCAAACTACATGAAGAATCCTAAAAATAAAATAAATAAAAATAAAAACGAGGTAGTATTACGGAAACCGACAGTTAACTACACTCAAGAAAAATAAAAGAAAAATAGAAAAACAATGCAACTAGATGACATGCAACTAAATGATATGCATCTAAATGATATGCAAAAATAAAAGAAAATAAAAGAAAGAAAACTAGCCCACTCATTTGCAACACGACATATATAAAATAAACGTCTACCAAATAATGACAAGTTACGATAAACGACAGTGCTGTTCATTACATGCAATGTAGACGCGCCTTAAGACTCATCAAAGGTGATAGCATTATGGAAAACCAACAGTTAGCTATACTAAACAGATATAACTCATATGGACTGGACGTAGCATACGGAAAACCGACAGTAGCTACCCAAATGAGTTAAAAATAAAAAGAAAGCACATAAGTCTTAAAGCTTAAAAGATTCATCATAACGGTATGTAGCATACGGAAACCGACATTAGCTACTTTAACTATGAAAACAAGACAAGTTATAGCTTACGAGAACCGACAGTCACTATAACTTGCATAGATGAATCATATATAAGGAATTGATCAATTATCTAACATGGATTCATAGATGGAAAATTGGACACATGCAAGCTCAGGACATCTATGTAAAAGAAATAGCCACAGAAGCTCATATGAAAGAAATCCATATTAAATAAAGCATTAAAAATAAAGAAAAAGAAAAATTCTGGAACCTGGACGTGCGTCCTAAATACCAGACGGGCGTTCACCTGGGTTTTCAGCCCTGAACGCTCGTTCATAATGCCAAACGCTCGTTCCCTGCAAGTTAAGAACTGGACGGGCGTTCACTTACCTGAACGCTCGTCCAAACATCGAAAAAAAACCACAGAAAAGCAGGAAAACACAGCAACCCTAAATACTCAGCATGCTTTGTATACACAATATCATCACAGCAGCCACATCATAATATAGCACAGAGGGTTAGATTAGATACAACTTCACGTTTCACAAATTGAGTAAAAAACTTTTGCACATTCTTAACCCTACGGTCATCGAAACACGGCAAAATAAAAACTCTCAATCTATTAAACGCTACTTTTATTGAAAAAAAATAGATTGTAACAAAATCGAAAAATAACAAGATCAGATTCAACATGACACCTATTCCCCGGCAACGGCGCCACTTTTGTTGGGGAGATTTTGCATCATTAAAACAAAAGAAAATTTATAAACCTATACTTAACATGCAAACCAACTCCTAACCGACCAAATATCGGGTAGTTGATAGCATAGTAGGGTAAGTACAGGGTCGATCCACAGGGAAAAGGGATGAAGGATCTAATCTCACTAATTCTCTCAATTGCTACTCAAGAAACGGAAGACAAAACGTAAAAACATAAAAAAAATCAAATAATCTAACCTAAGGAATAAAATAAACAATCTAATCTAAAGACATGGGATCAAATAATGTACAAACCTATGTGATCTCAATCCTAGTTCAATTTATGATTTTAATTAGGTTTGTGGTTTCACCTTATCACGAGACATAAACCCCTAATTCCTTAGTGAATTTATTCTCAAGCTACGGATTCCTAATTCCTTAGTAAATCCAATTTATCAATCTCTCATCTTCCGAATGTTGAGACTGATTTTCAATACAAAACTCGGTGTAGATTCAGGTTAACTCTCGTATTTTAGAATCTAACAACCTAGGAATCTAACCAATTAATTTGTCACATAATCAACGGCTAAAAACCCTATCTTTCTATGGTGATCTAGTGTTTATGCAACTTCCGTATTATAAACATCGATAGAAAACTAAATCTCTCGATCTATTCTCACATAGCATCATAATCATAAAAAGATACAAAGTGAATTAAAGATCATGAACATAAACTAGAATTGAATTAATTGAAATAAAACAAACTCACATAGTTTTGGTACATTGGATGAACTCCAAGCATCAACAATGAAAGAAACGAAAAAAAAACGATCCTAATCTAACCCGGATCACCCGAGCACAAGGCTCGGGTGACCGGCCTTGAACTCCTCAAGAAGGGCTGCTGCTGCTGTGTTTTGCGGCTGTGGAATAATGTATGAATTAGGGTAAAAATCGCGCTGCTTTTATAGAAAAATCAAGTCGGTTGCTACAGTAACGGTGCCGGACGGGCGTTCAAAAGGGTCGGACGCCCGTCCACTATTTTCAGCAACAGCATCCAAACTTGTAACGCTCATATCTCGGGCCTCGTAAGTCGGAATGGAGTGATTCAAAATCCTGTAGAATCCTCTCTTCAAGCCATACAACTCTTCTCTTGAGGTCTAGAGTCAAATCGGTTGTTATCATATAAAGAACTGCGTTGGAAGTTCAGCGCTACCCGGAATCCTGATTTTCTTCCTCTGGACGCTCGTCCAGTATCTCAGACGTTCGTTCATTCAGCCTTGAACTTGTGCCAGACGTTCGTTCACTTCACGTCCAAACTCTCTGAATGTAAAATACACCTCTGAACGCTGGTTCCGCTTCTCAAACGTGCGTTTGAATCCGGACGCTCGTCTGCTTATAATGGACGCTCGTCCACTTAGCATTGACATCGAATTTATTGATTTTTCCATCTTTATCTTGATTGATTTCTTTCCTTATCTCCTCAAATCTTCCATAAATCTGATTGATCCTTCCTCAACTCGAATTTTAGCTCTTTAGGATCACCTTTTCCATCATCAATGAGTATCTACGAATATAAAAAACATACCAAAACGTAATAATTTCCAAAATAACATAAAATAATCATTTAAGCACATAAATCAATACGTTTTCATATTTAACCATTAAAAACACCATTTACTCAATATTTACATATATAGCTCAAAATCTATGAAAATCATACGAATGTAGGGGAAATTGATATAGAAAATATATGTAAAAATCACTATAAATCAGCCCTTAACAAGGGACAAGTTTCGATATATTTTGTGAGTAAGGCATTACATGGAGCTGAGATCAGGTACACACCTGCTGAAAAATTAACATTGAGTTTGGTTCATGCATCGAGGAAGTTGAAGCCTTATTTTCAAGCACACCCTATTGCTGTAATAACTGACCAACATCTGAAACAAATTTTAGCCAAACCCGAGACATTGGGTCGATTAGCAAAATTGGTTGTCGAATTAGTTGAATACGACATCGAATTCCTACCTCGTACAGCTGTTAAAGGCCAAACTCTGGCGGATTTTATAGCCGAGGGATTGTCGATTCAGCTAGAGCAAGAGAAACAATCAACAGAGGAACAGTGGACCATCCATTTCGATGAAGCATCCAGTGACGGTCAAATTATACCCGTAAATGTCATCAACATTATCCTTAAATCGAGCCAAATAATATATATTTTGTATTAAATCACTTGTTTATATTTATTATTTAATGTTAAGTGATTATTAATATGATTTTGGTATTTAGCTATTTTTATTATTAAAGACTGATTTATTGTGCGATAATTGCTGATTTTGTAGATCGTGATAAATCGGGAAGATAAATATCACGCAATCGAGAAATCTCAAGATAATGAAGAGGAAAATCGGAGCATTAATCAAAGGATAAATCAGATCAGTTCAAAAGAATGCAGTGGGGAACAAGTCAGACAAAGAGACGCGTTTAACACGTGTAAAAAAGGGCTCGGTCGACCGAGCCTATCCATTCGGTCAACCTAGAGAGTCGGCTCGGTCACTTGAAGTTTATCCGGCAGAAATCGCGTGTATATCTTCTAGATCCTTCCTAGGTCGGCAAAAACCTCTATATAAGCAGCAGCTACGAAATTTGTAAAAAGATACCAACACACACCTTAGACATACATACAATACCTTATACCTTTTTATCAATTACATTCATAGCTTTGGTACGTTACAATGTAGCTGTCCAGCAGTTTATTATGGCTGCAAATATGTAAGCCTTTAATTTTTTGTTGTTTTTATTTTCAGTAATTAATTCCCCAATTATGCTTTATCGTTTGAGTTAGTTAATCATAGCTAGATGATGTAGATCTAGGCTATGACGTTGGGAAGGTGGCGATACCTTGTCTATGAGGATCCCATAACCTACGTCATCTACTTAGTTTCTATCCATGAATCTGCATTGTTTAATTAATGTGTATCTAAGTTAGTTTATATGAATGCTTTGCGAATTACTGTTTAATCTGTTCTGTATGATGAAACGCTGAGAGGTATATTCTAAGATGTATTCTGGGGATGAAATCAATTCGGGTGACCGAATAAGTTCATTCGGTCGACTGAGGCCTTACACTCGGTCGACCGAGCCCTGTTTCATCAGTTATTTCTGCCACGTCTTTATGGTAGGTTTAGCCTAGTTGAATTTATTATCTCAGTAGGTATGGCTATGGCTACGTTACTCGCTTAGTTTAATTAAAATGTGTAAAAAGGAAATACCAATATAAAACTCTTAGGTAGGCTTATGAATTGCTCTTCACGGACGTTCAGCGTTATCTTGGTAGGTTTTTATTCGGGAATTGCATGCACCTGCTTATACGTACGTCGTAGATTAGCATGAGACTATAACTTGGTAATTGCTAGTTGGACGAGAGCTTGAGTAATCGCTTAGGAAGTACGCTTAACCATAGGAATGTTGCCTAGACGAGGTGTACGATTAATATCGGCATCCTTAGTGTCGTAAGCGTGCAAGTTATATGAGATGGATACCCAAAAGGTGAAGTCACGTAATGTAGCACAGTGATCTAGCAACCTAACTGGTGCTAAGTCATGTTAAAGAGGATGACTCCCGTAGCCAATCTATGATAGATACAAACGGATTGACAGTTAATAAGTTCAGTTTATTATATAAATTATCTAGGTCCAAACGATAAAGACTATAATTGGGGAGGTTAATCACGTTGTGTCGAGTCGTGTCTTTACCTTTCTTGTCTTATGTTGGTCGTAGACCGCCTCTATGTCCTTGCACTACAAGAAAATTGAGTTGTAATAAGGGGAACTTAATGAGGGGAGGAGAATTTGGTCATTAAAACGTAGTTATAATGAATAGTGAATAATTTGGCGATGAATTTTTTTTTCCCTTATTGATAATGACAAAAACCCTTATTATTAATATAATAAAAATAAATATAAATTTATACCCTTATTGTTCCGTAAAATCTATCCTAAAACCTATAAAAAAAATTAAAAACACCCACCCCCCCCACAAAGTACACAAGATATGAATATCATTTCCTAAATCCCCTCAAATAAACCAAAATCATTTCTCAAACCTAAATGTCACAGCCGCACTCTCTTCACTCCAAGTCTCCAACTCCAACTCCATTTCCACCATCGCTGAAGCATTTTTTGGTTATAGAGGGATCTTGGATGCATCGTTGTCAGCAGAAAGATCTTTATTTGGACTTCGGGTTCACTTTTGGCGCTGGGTTTTTGGTTGGATTGATTACTTTGATTGTTAAAACGGTAGGTTCTTCTGGTCGGAAATCGATTTCGCCAGATGTCTCTTGCACCCTGGGTAATTCTGACCTTGCACCGGAAGCTATGGCAGATTTGGTGGCTCCTTCTTTTCATATAAAAATTGATATTGCAGCCACTACTTCCGGCAAGGGGAAGGAGGCAGAGTTTCCACCTAGGATGATTCAGGTGGTGCGTGAGGACCAAATTACCTCAGGTATGAAATTACCAGCGCCACAGGTAACCCTTTTGCTTGTTCATTCCAATTGTGATAATGGTAGCTTTTTCACCCATGAAACCTACCGGGAGTTGAAGTGGTAAATGACAAAACTGAAAATCTATTGAAAGTAATGAATGAAAGTTAGCTGGCTGGAATATTCACACTTATTTTGTTTTTCTCGTTATTAGGTTATGTTGGTTGTCAATTTTCTAGTTCATTGTTGATGGAATGCTTGACTGGATTGATTTTGTTATGAAATTGTCGAGTTCCTCTGTTCTAATGTTGGTTGTCTTATAGATTACTTTGTTGTTATTCGAGGGTTGTTTGGTGAGAAGGGATTCATTTTGATGTGGTTATTGTTTATTGGGCCATTGTTGTTGGGGCCTCTTTCGTATTGTAGGTAAATTCATAACAATAGAATTATTCAGACTAATAATGTTATAGGTTTTCAGTTGATTTTGTCGAATAATATAGTCAATGTAAGATCTATTTCATCATCATTTGACCTTCACTTAGATTTTTGTATTGTTTTGCTTTGTTGATTTGCAGGTGATCTTTTGGCTTTCTAGGTAGTCTTCTACTAGAATTTCATTCGGAAAGATATTTTTATTTATTTTATTTCAAATTTTGGTCTTTAAAGATTCGTGTGTTTCTTCTTAATTAGACCTTTGTTGGTTATATTTTTTGGTTGCTTCTCATGCTATGACATGGAATTTATGGTTGTGGCTCTCAATTTGGTTGAGTGCAATAGTGTTGTGATCTTATTGCTTGGTTGTTCATCACGTTGATGACTTAATTATCATTTCTTTTCTTTGGCTCTCTTGCTGCCAATGAGTACTGTTCTACCAGATATTTCTCCATCTACCTTGTGTGATCAACCTCATTCTTTCATAGAGTGCACAATACATGATATTCTTTTTAGTTTTCGTAGTCTGCTTGTAGCTTTGTTGGCCTAATTGATTTCAATTTTGTAGACAATGCTAAGGCTAAGCACTAGCCATTGTCTTGTTGTGAATTTTCTGTTCAAAAATAACTTGTATATATATTTCATTTTCGTATGTTTTTTGTATTTCTATATGATTTGGTCACCACATTATCTACTTTGGTTTTGGATTTTTTGGTTTTTAATATATTTCCACATTAGAGGAAGCAGCCAAGTGCCAACCTTCAAAGACTATGTTTAAACAAATGGTTGCTGCACTAAAAATGGAAAACAAATGAGCCTTAAGCTTGATACTTTGAAATGGTGCAAAAATACTATCTTACTATTTCAGGTATATATGTTTTCAATGCTATAAAAGAACACTTACAATCCATGTTCATAAAAGTGTTTAGATTGTTTTCAATCAAACTTGCATGTCTACTGTTATGTTTAAATATATTTCTTCTACCTTTACATAGGTAAAAATGTTCGGTTTATTGGTATTCTGTATTCAATGGATATGAGCATAAATTCTATTTTTTATCACTGCCATATTGTCCAGAGATCATTGAAGGTCGATTCAGGTCAATGTACATAGTCTGCTCATTTCTCTAAAATATTTTGGATAATCAGGTAAGCATTCAAACATTTTTAAGCTTATGGTTACTGTAAGCTTTTGATAATTCACTTGGTGGCTGCCCTTCATTATTTAATGCATTTTATCATATTATATTGTAAACATTCCATCATCTTATTAAAATTATAGATCGATTTTTTAAAGTTCTCTATTTTTTGGGCATTGAACATGGTCATTTGAACAATTAGTTACTAATCATTTTCCTCTATGGTTTCAAATGGTGAATCGCAACCGATAAGCAGATGATGTCATCCATGGTGTTTTACAAAAGTTCCCCTCACATGATTCATGCAGATGATCGACTAAAAGTCAGGGTGAAGGAGTAAAGAAACATAGTGCATTTCCTCGAGGCTAACGGAGTAGTAACAGCAATAGTGCATTTCCTTCTCATTCTTTTTTGGAAGAAAGTCCTTCTCATTCTTCAATTCCTTTTGCTGTTATATAAATTTATGTGATTGGGTCGAGGCTATGCATATAATTATGATCCATTATATAATTTTGTGTTTTGCTGTTAGGATCCATTATATACTTAAAGACCTATTTAGATTTTTGTATGTTCATGTGTTTTCAAAAATTATGTCCTTTCTTTCTTATGTTTTTTTCTCTCACGAGTGTGTGCAAGTGTGCCACGAGTTTGCAAACTGAATGAGCTACTCCTATGGAATGATATGTATGGAAGCAAACATTAAGCTATTTCATGTAGACAAGCTATTTCATGTAGACAAGCTATTTCTTGGTCTGTAAGCTGTTTAGTCCGTGTGCAGGTCATGAATCTGATCTGAAAGTCTGGTTTGATGTGTGACTGGTGTCCTTGGGTCTATCCAGACTTGTCTAGACTTGTCCAGACATGTCCAGGCTTGTCCAGGCATGTCCAGAACATGTCCAGGCTTGTCCAACATGTGGGTCTGAGTCTGGATCTTGTCTTGGTGTATGCTACATGATTGTATCTTATGAATTGTTTTATATAAGTTTCATCCATGTAATGATATATGATTATCTTGAGTTGAAATGCTATTGGCAATTTGTTGTTATTGAATCCTGATTTAATGGGAGGAAAATAATCTATAATGAGGGGATGTTTTTCTATCAAATCGTGATTTAATAAGGGGTAAATGAATCTACAATAATGGTTATTTCTGACATTAAATCATGATTTGTCAGGGGTAACATACCTTATAATAAGGGGGAAATACCATTATTAAATGTCCAGATCATTAATAACGGGATTGAGTTTCCCGTCATTAAATACCTTTACCGGCGGAGGCAGTAATAATGGGCCATAACGGGAAATTTTCTGTTATTAAAAGGTTTTTATGAGGGGAAATGGACAATTAATGACGGGAGGTACCCTTATTGAAACCCCTTTTTCTTGTAGTGTTGACATGTTTAATTAATTGTTTGTATATAAGATGATCCACAATTGGTTCCCTGTGGGATCGACCTTGATTCACTATAGCTATACTACGATGGGCCTAGTCCTCTTGCTAGTATTGGTTTATGGTGGTCAAGTATATTATAACCTGATTGACCCCGATCAAGTTTTTGGCGCCATTGCCGGGGAACCAACGGTCAATTTAATATATAAATAATTTTCTTATTCATGTCAAGTTTTCTGTTTTAGAGTCTGTTTTTTAGTCCCTCTGGTTGTCTGCTATGTGTAAAAATTCCAGAATCTGGAACAGCTGGTTTCGCTCCCAGCAAGACTGCCTCTCGTTGCCAACGAGCCTGGTTCTATTTTCTGGGACTTCGCGTGTCTGTTTATCCCCGTATGTTTAATCCGTAGGTCTGATAGCAGCATGGGAAACCATGTTAAAATCAGTCTACGGTCTGTTTTGTTTTTCTTCTGTTTGCAGAAACCAGGGAAGCAATAATCCAAGTCAATAATTTTTCACGGGCGCTGAGAAAATAACCCAGCAAACATGTGGAGCTACGAATCTAAGATGGGAAAAGCGATGGAAGCAATACCTTTAAAGCACCAAGATGGCTCCGAAAATTTTTTAAAGGCTTAAATTCTTCGTGGTTCAATGTTGAAGGCAAGGTACTACCTTTCTTGCTTATGTTTTACTACCTCTTGGTTTTTTGAGCATAAGTTAGCCTATACATGAACCTTAGTATGAATCTTAGCCCGGAGTTGGTTTGTAAGATTAATTTTATTACTGTGGAAGGTTCTCCCCCAATTATGTCTCATCTAGAGGGTGTAGGAAACATGTAGTCGTTGAAAGGAAGCAGTGAATAATAAGTTCCTCGTAGTTCTGTCAAAATCTCATTGTCCTATGCATGAGATTGCTTCTACTGGCAATGGGAGCAACAATTTGTGTAGTTTTTTTAACAATTCTCAATCTAAAGAAGACGTTGAGTTTTGAGAGAGCATAATGAAGCAGCATTATAGAGGATGTGATTAAAATGGGTCCCTAGGACTAAATCTCCTTAGAATTCACTAATTCCTAAAACGAGAGCCGAGGTAAGAGCTTTGGATAAATGGTATGGATAAATGTCGTTTCCTAGGTCTCACAACCAAAGGAAGGGTATTAATCCACAACAACGATGGGCCCACCTCTTATAGTGCTCAGAGGGGTCAATATCTCGTGATCCAAGAATAATGACTGACAAGGATACTTTTTGGAAAGTCGAGCTGAGGACTTTAAACTCAGAACTACTTCTTTAAAACCCTTAGGATTTCTTTTTAGGATTTTAGGTTTTGTTCTCTTTGAGTCAAATAAGAGTAATGTGACATATGTTGAGGTTTTTTATTTTGCCGTGTTCTGATGGCCATTGGGCTAAGGATGCGCAAAACTTTTTTTACTCAATATAGGCCACGTGAAATAGAGTTCCGTAGGAGAGTCGAAAAATTGCTAAAGAAAAGGAAATTTAGCAAACAACCTTAAGATGGAAGCATTAAGAGAACTTGAGAATTATTGAAAATGTAACAGAGAATGATTGGTGTGAACAAGAACAATCTTGGTCAAATTCTAAAACTTTTTAGGTGATCCAACTGAAAATCCAAAGTAGTGTGCAATACATTCTGCAATTATCCTTATCTTTCCCTTTACACTTTTTCACTTTCAAACTTTTCGATCCTCTCACCAATCTGCCCCAACAGTTCACATTTCTAACCATTCTTTCATCGCCTCTCTTTCTTTCCATCCGTTTCACTCTCCCACCCAATCCCATTCCTTTAAAAAATTCTCAACCCACCCAAAACACAATTTCTTACCCACCCTTTATCTTTTCTTACCATCCTTATATATATCTTTTTATAAACCCATCCCACTCTCAACCTCCATGTTTACAAAATACCTTTGTCTTGCGGAATTTGAAATATTGCTATGTTTTAATGATTATCTTTTATCATTTTAGTTTTCATGATCCTAGCTAGGGTAAGTGTAGCCCTGAACCTAGCTAGACTTTGTAGTTTTTTGGTTCGATCACAATACAACTTATCTTTCTACTGGAAGTTTTAAATTTCACAATTTTCCGTCTATTCCGGCATTTCTAGATGATAAGTTTTGTTATGAACTATCACACCGATCCGACCTTGTTGATGACGGTTATGACTTTTACGTGATACATTGGGTTATTAGTAATTTCGAGGAGTAGCTACATCTCCCTAAGTTGTTGATATCCAATGCAAGCGAGAAGTTTCTGCGTTAAGTATTTGATTTTATCTTTAGCCAATAGGTCGCATTCAATCTGTTATACCTTACCAAGTTTCTCTTTTCCTGGATTCAATACCTTTTCGATCGAGTCACCCTCGTGTTTTCCCACATCGGGTAATGCTTTTTGATCTTTGTCTTCTCCACCCGGTTTTAAGAATATTTAGGCCGTGGAGGTTGTAGATGAAGACCACCATCTTTAGTTGCTTGTTTATTTTTCTTTCTATTTAGTATTTTTCTTTTTAGTTTCCCTTGTCATTGGTTGTATAAAATAAAGTGGCTTAAACTGTTTTTAGGTATTTATACCTCATTACTGCCACATTATTTTATAACTTCCATAGACATGGTATTTGACGGTTTCGTGGAGTTTGTTTGCTTATACAGGATGTGTCTATCTCTCCACGACGTGCTGAAATTTACTCCGATCTTTTTCCTTTACGTGGACCCGTTCCAGAGCTAAGTCTTTTTCTTAAATTCTCATTTATTTTTGTCATTGAGGACAATGCCATGTTTAAGTGGGGGGTAGGAGACTTAGCCATGTTATGTTATAATTGAAAATTGAATGAAACGGCACATGATTGAAAAAATTGAATAAATACCATATTTTGTATCTCGTACCCTTAGAATTGTGAATTCCTAGCTAAGAATTGATAGGAAATGAACCAAGTTGCATGAGTACGTGATCATTTTATACTTATGTAAAGTTAATTTAAGGATATTCATGCCGGTTGTTGCAAGTAGTTATTTATTATTCGATTACTCAATCTGTGAATCGAGTTTTACCGCGCTTATCATAATAACTGAAGAAATTATGTGTACATTGCATAGATGATTGGTTATGTAGACTTAGTGTCGATACTTATTGGCTGATGTATTCTTATCTTCTAGCCACAAAAGTGGACTAATAAGCTTGAGACGTACATGTGTTTTAGCAAAATGTTAAACACTGGGCTTGTAGTAAAGTTACCAAAGTAGCCTCGCGCTTGTGGTAATATTCAATGCTATGCATGATCTAAGATAGGGGGATACTCTAAAAAGTTTTCTTCCTTGAGATTGATAGTATTTGAAAAATATGAAAAGAATATTTGTCTACGGATTTTATCTATGCAAAACAAACAAGTAATAAATTTATAATCCGGTTAACCCCAAGTATAAGGATCGTAGTACTAGTGGTTAATGCCGGGTCGATCTCACGGGGAACTAGACGATTGTGGTTCCTAGTTTTTGTCTAACTAAGCTATGTCACGGAAAACTAAACTAAACAGCGATTAAACAAAACTAAACTGAACATATATGCTGAATATAAACTAGACAGAGGACGAATCCAAAGCTAGGGAGGTTTGGTTGCGAACAAATTACTTTAAAAGTGCAATAGAAAATAAACTAACTAACAGTTCAAGTCTCAAGGGTTAAATCAAGTTTAATATGGGCAAACGAGTATTGATCCACCTATCCAACAAACACTAATCTCTCATCCCGATTAGATTGCAGTTTCTACCAAGTTGTGGTTCATCTTATCAAAGGTATGAATCCTACTTTCGTAGATGATTCGCCTATTAATTTCTATCTTTCGATTTACGGAAATTAACGCGTCATAACATAAACAAAGATGTAAACTTTAACGTTTTAACCTAGATTTTCAACCTATCAACTTTCGTTTGACATAGATTAAAGATCCATTCCTAAATCATGGTGATCTAATGTTTATAAAGACTTTCATCAAATATAAAACGTCATACATGCACATCTTTCGATATAAATGCAATTAATCATCATAAGACATGATAAAGGAAACAACTTGATTAAAACTTACAATATAGTCGAAGAATCAAAATCAATGAAAGTTGGATGGCTTCACAATGCTCGTTTGATTGGAGCCTAGCCTCTTAGCATCCTTGAATAGCTTGAATTGTTGAAATAAATTGCATAAACTAAACTAATTTTATCTAGGAATTTAAGAACATAAAACTGGGAAAAAACTGAGTAAAAACGCAGCCTATAGCCGCCCCTAGGGTTTAGGGTTCGAGAATTGTCAAATTGGTATCTCAATGTGTGAAAATAGGCAAGTATTTATAGAGATTTGAGGCGGTTTCACTAAGTCGGCAATCCGGACGCCGTCCAGTTAAGTGGACGCTCGTCTAAGTGTTCTGAACTCCAATGTAGACGTTCGTCTTGATAGCGCCCAAACTCTCTCGATCTTCTTTTTGCACCTTGACGCTCGTTTGCTTCTTCCGGACGCTCGCTCAGTAAGTTCATGATGCCTCAAGATTGAATTCTTCCTCTAGACGCCCGTTTAGATTGTCGACGCCCGTCCACTCCTGGACGGACTGGACGCCAGTTTTAGCTGGAATAAAACTTGATTAAATCATCTCTATCTCTTTTCCTGCCCACTCCATTCGATCATTATCTCTTCTTAAATCTTTATAGCTCGAATTTTAACCCTTTTGATCATCATTTGAGCACAATAAACATACCTATAACACATGGAAAACATCGCAAACTGTAATAAAGTCCAATTAATTATAATTCACGATGAAAACACATAATTTATTCAATATTGCGATTAAGTCCTTAAAAACCTAGTATGCTCAATATTTCCATATAAGGGCCATTTATTATGCAATTAATCCAATTAAGAGGGGAAAATACCATAAAATATATCATAATAAAACATAGACTTTCACCCTTAACAACTCCCCCACACTTAGCTTTTGCTCGTCCCGAGCAAAACAAAACGAAAAATTAGGCTCGAGAAAGGAAAACAGGCATCTAAACAAATATAACATATATTCAATAACTTAGGTGTTCACCATCGTGTAAGTGCATAGCTATAGGAAACTTCCACTAAAACCAAACTTGAATAACTCAAAGCAAAACTAGCTAATACCCCCTCGTAGAATAGTAATAAATGACACTCATAAGATGTACCCTACAAACGTGACATATCCCGAAAAGGATGATCGAATGAATCTAGGGCCTTTCTAAAATACTCAGAGGATAATCCCTACAGCATATCTATCAGTTTATACTGGGGATAAGATTAACGAAAACTAAGCCTTATTCATTTCATAACATATCTTAAGTTGATTGAATTCATTCACTTTAAACACACATTAGGGTGAGCTTTTGCCCTCATAGCAGAATAGGACATTTCGAGATAATCCCCTACCTTACTCCAATCATAAGGCAGCTTTTCCTAACTGTCGTGAGCTCTTAGTCATCATAGTGGTATAGGACATACGTGGTATACCCTATCGCACTCAAATCATCGACTAGCTTTCGACACACACATAGATTCATTTAAATTTTTCAACTTCTCATTTGACATTAGTTACGTGTTACTTATCACATTCAAACCTCTAGATATTCACAGTATCTCATACTTCGGATCTAAATACAAACTATCATAAGTCTCAAGATATATACGTAGCACTAAGCACATGACTTATAAGAAAATCAAAAACTACTAATCCAAAACGGGGTATAACTTTATAAATTAGCTCATCATTCACTATGGCTCGTGAAAAATAGTGTCAGGTGAAACAACTAACTTATCAAATACATGAAATATCGCATAGATGACTATAAAAACAACGAACTTCAAATTGAATTGCCTACTCGGGACAACACAAAAACAAAAGTGTCGGAAAATTTTGAAAAATTACGCTCATTTCGCATAAAACAACAATCTAACGTACTATACAACCGTGTCCGCATAGGTACAAATCGAACTATCCCCTCCCCCACACTTAAAAATGCAACATGTCCTCATGTAGTGCAGAAAGTAAAAGGATAAGAAACTTAGCTGTATGCGCGTAGAAAATCGAGATGTTGGTCAGGCCGGAGCATGAAAGAAACAACACTCGCAAAAACGTCGGAAAAAACGTCCAAACCGAACTCAACCGAGAGCTCAACAAAAACTAGATCTGTACTACTCGACAAAACAACAGAATTTCGGGGGAAAACGGGGTATAATAACGTAATAATGTGAAAGGAATGAATGAAAGAGATATAACAACAAGCGTCGTCCAAAAATGATCATAATACCAACGAAATCGCAATCCAAGTACGTGGTGCTAGACAGCTTACATGATTTAAGAAAACATACGCCTACGATAATCAACAGTAGCGAGAAAAATAGAAAGTACAGAAATCATGGAAGCATCAAAAGGAAAGTAGTAATAGTCATCGTACAACCAGATCGAATTCGGATAAAAGGAAGAAATACATCAAGCAGAAAATGCATAAAAATCTCAAGATCACTCGGGCGGAATCGGATCATCAGACGGAGGAATAACAGCAGAATCACCAGCAGGGGCATCAACATGAGGAGGATCTGAAGTAGGAGCAGCAACAGTGGACGACGTCTGTGTAGGCTTAGGCTGCGGAGGAGAAGCAGTAGCAGGGTCTACCGGGGGCTCATCCTCCTCATCGTCAGATGACTCGTGAATCACAACTGCAATCGCCTGCTCAATGTCGTCATCGAAACTATAATCCACCACGCTGTGGTTATAAATCCGCTCATCCCTCGGCAGTCTATCCTCAAGCACACACTGAAGCAAAGTGACAATGTTATTCTGCATGTTTCGCTGATCGAGCATCCACTGCCTAAAACTGTGGGCCATGCTGAGCCGCATCCGCATTGACGGAGGAATGGTAGGGACAGGAGGTACCGGAGGTGGGGCGGCCTCAGACTCACCCGTAGGCGGAGCTTTTTCTCTTTGAATACCTCTCGGGTTCTTAGGCCTGTGATCCTGCTTATACTCCGGCACTCCGGCATCGATGCATATCTGATGAATCAAATGTGGGACAATCAAACTCCGCTTGTAATTCTTCTGACTGAACACCAACTCATCATAAATCTATTGGCCAACATCGACATTTAACTTGAAAACCAAAGCATACAACATTCCAAGGTCGCCTATGTGAAAGTGTGTCAAATTATTCTTCGGCAATAAACGACTCTGGATGAAACGGCAATAGACTCTCCAATCTTCAGACCACGCCGTAGTGACAATCTCCTTACGGTCTCCACCCGGTCTGAGCGTCCAAGCAACATCGGGGCATACTTTCAACCGGAGCTCCTCCAAGGGATCCTGTCCCGAATCCTGTCGCTGCTTGATTTCCTCTTTATAATCGGACCCTTCAAACGCCGCCAAACCATACTTTGCATTAATCACTTGCGGTGTAAAGGGAACTGTCACGCCTCGAACCATCACAACCCCTGTGTTCAAGTCGGTTTCCGAAAAATTAGCATAAAACTCCCTAACCAACGAATCATTCACCGGGGTAGTCGGTATCTTCATCAATTCCCCCCATTTCCTATCTCTCAACAACTTCACAAAAACGGGATCCACTTTTTGTTAGGTGTAGTGCCCGAAAGACAATTTGTGTAATTGTTTTTAATAATGAATGACAGAATTTATCTCACCTTATTACTTGCTTTGTGCTTGTAAAGTAATACACTGCTGCAAACCCTAAGTATATCTGTATGTAACCACTTAACTCAGTGTATGGATTACACGTGAGGATTGAGTTAGTGGAGATATGCTTAAACCGTTAGTCCGTGGTGAACTTAATCGAGTTTAGGGTCTCTTGATTAAAACACCAATAATGCGCCCAGAACACTTTAGGGTGTGATAGTCTTATCCGGACTGTCGGTAGAGGGTACCTACGTGGGGCATTTATATATGATGGCATTCATATAGAACTGGACCGATTTAATCTGAATTTCTCGGTATAATTCCGTAATCGAGGAATCTTATTAAATCATTAGATGATCATATATGGATCAACCTTAATCCTGAGGTGATCACAGGGTGCTGCTTGTCCCGGAGTAGTGTTTGATGTGTTAGTTACGGTTCACTTAAATATGTGTTCCAAGCCACTTCTCATTGGCACTATCTCCGGATGAGTGAGTAGTTCTGATTTTCGCAGACATGGAATCCATTCCTTCCTGCGGGAAGTAGAGAGACAGTCCCCTTATTTGTTAGCCCTAAGAAAGTGATCGATCCCGGGAGTTCACATTTGACTAATTAGCTACTAGTCAGATATGTGTACTAATTGATCATTAGGGGGTTAATGGTAAATAAGGATAAGATATTCTGAGTCGGGTTCACGGAGACTTCCCACTCGGAATGGACAGTCTATGGAGGGTTAATCCGTATGTAGTGATTATATCAATGGACGCTTATTCGCTCTATGGGTTGAGTATAAGTATACATCTATAATCGGTAGAGTTCAGTTTCGGGTTTATGGTGGCATAATCCCGGAATTAATAATTAATGTACTTATTTTGTTCGATGAATAATTAATTATTGGAGCTACTGGTTATAGGTCCATGGTCCCCGATGTGGCTTCTGTAATTCGGACAAATAATCTTGTTATTTGGGCCTCAGTGATAATTAATTGGCTGGGCTAATTAATTGATATGCATGGATATTATTTAGTTGGGCTAAATAATATAATACACATAAAAGACATTTTATGTGGGCTTTTTGACCCTAATGGTGGCACCATATGTCATTTAATTAGAGAGAAATTAGTTTTCTTGGATAATTATTTGACATGTGATTTATCTTTTATTTGTTAAATGATAATTCATGGAATATTAGATAATAATGTGATTTATCCTAATTTGTTTGGGATAATCATTTTATTTATCTTTTATTTGGAAAAGGATTAATGTGATAATTATCACTTAATTATTTAATCCTTGGAGGACATTGATTACTCTCCTATATAAAGAGAGTTCTCCCAAGTCTAAAAAAAAAGGTACTATTCACGTCACTATTCACCGAGAGAAATTGGCCGAAAAATTTCGGTCTCTATTCTTAGGGTTCGAGTTGGAAAAATCTTCGGGATTTTTCTGGTTGCATATCAAGGAGGCTCGTGTATCAAGAAGGGTGTCCACCAACCGCCGTTTGGAGAACACATCGGAAGATCAAGGCTTCTCTTCCTTATATTGGTAACATGATCTTAACACCCTTGTAGTAGTTTAAGTCCTTTAATTATGTGTTTTGATACATAAATCGTGATCCATCCGCTGCGCGTAGATCTAATTCGTTTAGATCTAAGAACCTGCATCCTACATGTGGTAGCAGAGCCAGGTTCCACGATTTATATAGTCATAATCATAATTAAACGATTTAAAGGAGTGGAATTGCATGTAGGTGATATTTTACTTATTATTATGTATTAATAATTTTTAAATTGCTATGGTTGAAGAGATGGATTGGGGTTGGCACCGTTTTCCCGTTAGATCTATTGTAAACTAATATAAACGATGAAAATTCGTTCATATGAGTATAGGAAATTATGTAATTCATGTATTATTGCAATTTTAATTTCCAGAAAATAGATCTGTACATTAGCTGTTTAGTCTTTTCGTTTTTTCCGTTGTATGAGCCGTTAAAACGAAGATCCCTCCGGTCAGAATCAAGATTGGAAGTTGATAAACAATCCCACAAATTTTGGTGTCGATCAGAGTCCGTTTGGGTTTCCGTTCGTTGCTGCGAAGTGGCTGCTGTAACAGAAAAACGCAGGATTCACAGAAACCCTAACTGTGACTTCTTCGATTTTCTGGGAACAATTGGACCGTTCAAATTAAAATCCGACCGGTCAGATCGATAATCATGGAGTTTTGGACATGAGATAAAATTTTCAGGACGATCGGGATTCATTTTGATCCCCGATCGGCCTCGGGAAGTAAATGATGCGCTGATGTAAGAGTCTGTTTCAGCAGCAAGTTGGGCGGCTCACTGAGGAATATTGACAAGTCAAAGCTCCAATCCGACCGTCCATCTTCAAGTCCGAAGAATGAAGATCAGATCTGGAAAGTTTCGTCCCGATCCGAGTTCGTTTGATATTCCGATCGTCGAAGATTCTTAACAGCTGCAGATTAGGGTTTTAATTTATTTTCGAGTAGATTAGTTACGGGGGTGCCAACGGTCCATCTCGGTGTTTATTTTCGCACTAGTTTACATGTGTAGATTGTATGAGTAGAACCGGAAAATTGCCATGACATGCATCATATCATGAATTCCACTCCATATGCATACATGTAGAAATTAATTCGAGGAATTAGTTAGGCATGTATAAAACACACGATTAGTTTTAATTAATTGTTTGATATTAATTAGAAACTAATTAGGGTAAAAACCGAGGAACACGGGTTTTTCAATCGTCGAGGTTGGGTGATGGATTCTCGGTGAATCCCACTCTGCGAAAGCATAAGGAGTAAAATCCCGAAACCTCGTGGTTAAGGTGTTGGATTCTTGGTGAATTCCACCTTACCTAAGACGAGATTACGTTTTTGTTCCGTAGTGTCTACGTGAATGTTTGATGTTTAAGGATTGGATAATCACGGGCAAACAGGTTCGAAAGTGGTTTAACCACGGTTGGGTGGTCAACAGTAGCTACGGCTCAATCGACTTCACCCTCCACGTGTGGCGTTTGCACGGGGGTCTGGAAATACTGAGCCATCCGAAGAGCCGCTACGGCTCAACGGAGCTCTCCTAGCCTTGACCCGTCCGACGGCCACATATGTTCTAACGAATAGGTCAGGTGGGCTAGCCCACATAACCGACAACATTCGGGCCTATGATTTATTGTTCCTTAATGAAACATCAAGTCCAAAACGTGATCAGTAAACCCACCACTTTTTTCAAAATATTGAGTGGGAGCGGGAGAGGCGACAGCCGACCCCACGGCCTCTACTATTGACACAAGCAACGTGAGGGAATGGTGACGCCTCATGCCGGCTTTGATTTCGGCCCCCTAAGGAAGGACTTCACCGCTATCAAAATTCAAGGCTTGGTCTCCGAAAGGATAGGATTTTGGTTACTGTCGGGTCACTGACCGACCCTAAGGCGGCATACTCGGGGTCTACCTAAAAATCTGAAACAGTATGTCACACTCATAAAGGGTATTTTGGTAATACCTTGGCTGAAAAAGGAAAGGTGATTGACGATCACAAATGAGATGTTCGATTCTCAATCGATCTTCAATATTAATTGAAACCTCTTTGACCTACCCTAAGGCGGCACTGAGGCATTAGATTAAATCCTTGGAACGGTAGGATAGACTATAAGTACTTAGTTTATGTTCCTAAAATTTTAGTAGTGTATGATTTGGATTTATTTTCTGTCAAATTTTATTTACAACAGTAATATATATATCTTTCTAAGGTGCTAGACTGCTAGTGTAAAATTGACTAGTAATGACTTCGTTAAAAAGTGGTAAGTAACTGGAACGTTGTATTTATTAATCTCACATACGATTAATTTTTCGGAAGAGATATTTCTCTTGAAGCCTTCAAAACTTAAGTGACGTAAATAGGCATGTCGCTGCTGTCACTCGTGCAGAACGAGAGACAACCGTAGTTAGTTTGAAAGATGATTGGGACGATAAAATTCTTCTAGTGAATTGTGTAGTGTCTACACGAGAAATTTTCTGATAGAAAAATTGGAGAATCATAAATTAAAGTGTCGCTAGTTAGACGGTATTTCGAACCGATAAACTAGTGGGAGCTTTTATACTATGTTCTTCTGATTTATTAGAAAATCAGTCACACTGGGTAACACTTTCATTAGACATCCCACAGTTCACGAGTAGTGTCTACTCAAACGAACTGCTAGTTCAAGACTATTCCCTTTTAAGGAAAGTTAAGAATGGGAAAGAATGTCTATAAGTGTTAATCATCTTAACTAAAGTTTTGAGGCTAAACCGAAACATTAATTAAAGAAAGTATAGGATAAGGAAAGTGATTTCGGATCACTAACCAATGAATCCTTAGCGACTTTCTTAACCGAGTAACTTGACTCGGTGGCTTAGTTCTTTGGAAGAACAATAAAGCTGTGCATTAATAAAGTAACAACGGGCAGTAATTTCAGCTAGAATAGTGGGAGTGATATAAGGAAATGAATTTCGGATTCTATCCTTGAATATCACAGAAAAATTTATTTTTCTGTTTACAGATTCGTTGAAACAATTGGATTCACTTTCAACTCGATATATTGTTGCCACATAGAAAGTGAATATGACATTTGTAGTACGAATCCGAGACTCGGACTTTTGTTTGATAAAGTCAGAACCACTTAGAACAGCTGAATAAGTACGTGTAACACATCTAAAACTATTAAAGGTAAAAAGGTTTCCGTATTAAGATAAACGACCTTTCAATATCTATTAATTAGTGCATATATCCTAGAGACAAGACCGGCTGACTGGCTAAGGGTGATTCCTATTTCCCAGTCTTGGAACACTATCTCAAAGGAACAATGACTAAGTTTCTTTTCAATCGGGAAAGGGTAATAGTTTTGAAGGGGTAACATAGCTTGTTCACCATGACCTTCGGGGTCTAGTGAGAGATACAAGCTAGTGGGAGATTTTGAGTGGTGACATTCTGTCTGATAACTACTCAAAACACTGGTTGGTTTATCGAAAGAATACGAGGAGGTGTCTCTGATTTTAGCAGAGAATAGAGTATTCCATGCTCAGAAATAGGCTATCGCATAGTCTTGGGACTGATGCTCGGCCTGCCTCCTAGTGGAATATTTCTCACTGAGGAAGAAACCATAGACTTGCCCTATATAGTTATTGATATGCTACAATACACTGCTAAACTCGATTAAGATAATTCGTTGCAAAATAACGGTTAACATTATTATGTAAACCAAGAAGTCTACGTAGAAGATGCTAGTGAGTTTATGGATAAGGAGTGAATTCGGTTCACACCACTTCCATAAATGTAGGCATTTAGCATTTAATGCTTAAAGGTAGGACTGGAAATTTTGTGCATACGTTCAGATTGTGACTGTTTGTGAAACATCTTAATGAGACGAGTGAAGGTTGATTATAAGATTCTTGAGATCAGAAAGTGACGGTTGAACTGTCACAAGCCTTCTGATAGAATCTATAAGTAACAACCTTAAACCTTGGAGTACGGTTACCCAAAGGTAGTTACTATCTGATTGAATCAGACCACGTCGAACACTAGTTGTTGGTGATTACACTGATAAATACTACTAGATCAGAATGTCAATCCACCCAAGACACAGTGGGAGTATGGTTTAACCGTTGACCCATTGTGATTTTGTGGACTTTATAATCTGCTGGGGTGATTGATAACCTATGGCTCTTGGTGGGCTGTATAGGATTCTGATTATAGAGGTTGGTTTGAAAACCTTAACCTGTGAATGGAGTTTTGGTACTCCAGTTCTGTTCAGCCTCTTGTAGAACCACCTGAGTGTCTCAGGCCCAGTGGGAGCAATTGGATCTACACGGAAAAGAGTCGAATGAATAGGAAAGTTTAAACTTTTAGCGCAAAGTTGAGTGGTATAGGGGTGATTCCCTGACAAGTAGAGAGTTAACCAGACCTTGAACTCTCTCACCACTCAGTCTTGCTAGATTTCGTTAGAAAGCAGAAAATAGGGTGATTCCCTGAGACTTTCTTGCCGAACAACGGAATCTGAATTCATTTAGAACAGAAGGGTTTTAGCTAAGAATGAATAACGGATTCGTTACAAAGCAGAAGATAGGGGTGATTCCCTAAGACCTTTTTTGCGAGACTAACGATATCTTAATTCATTCAGAAAGAACCTTTGGTAGGAGGCCTGCCATGGCTTATATCCTTTGTGGATTTAAGAGAACCTCTCGGTCATTTAAAAGTCACATGTTTTAAAATATGTGGACTTGACCAATATTGGTAAAATAGTAGTATTAGTGTTCATGAATGATAACACTGAAACAGTTGGAAACAACATGTGTGTACTATCTGAAGTCGGAAACTGACACGCCTAGATTCTCTGGATGAGAGAATTGGACTATATTCTAAGAATTTGATTCGGTCAAATCCACGAGAATGAGTCATTGGCTATCCCACCGATCTTATTGAATAAGATGATTATGCATATATGGTTGCAGCATTCATCGAGAGTTGTCCTACCCTACCTCTCAGGAATGATTCTCCAAATCTTCGGATAAAGAGAAAATGGGATAGAGTTTCTCTGGGATAAGGGCAAGTCAGCTTAACACGAGTCATTTGCTATCGAATCTTGGATTTGAGCAATAAGTAGCAGTTTTAGCACGTCTTCAAGTATCGTTAGAGAACGAGGAATCATATGCTTGTATATTCAGGTGCAAACTTGAATATGGTTGACTACACTGATTCTGACTTGTAGTCAGATTAAGGATGATCATTAAGTTGATCTCGGGCTCAGTGTTTACTCATAGTGCTTAGAATTTCCTTATTGGTCTGGGATTAATTCCAGGTCCGATAAGCCGATATTACTTCAATGTGAAAACAGTGAAGAGATAGCTTAGAAGGATTTTCTCAGTCACTAGAGGTCAAAAGCATGTTGAGAGAGAGTACAGCCTGATTGGAAGGACCGGCTACGTTTCAATCCTAAAGATCGTCTCGAGTCGACAACCTAACTAATCAGTGTACCAAGTCCGGTGCTTGGAGGGTACGGCATTGAGGAATATATCTCATCTGCTTTTAGAGCAAGTGGGAGAGTGTTGTGAATAAGATGAGAAAGGGTGTGCTCTAAAAACAATCGTTACTTGTCATTTCGTGCAAGTGGGAGATTGTTAGGTGTAGTGCCCGAAAGACAATTTGTGTAATTGTTTTTAATAATGAATGATGGAATTTATCTCACCTTATTACTTGCTTTGTGCTTGTAAAGTAATACACTGCCGCAAACCCTAAGTATATCTGTATGTAACCACTTAACTCAGTGTATGGATTACACGTGAGGATTGAGTTAGTGGAGATATGCTTAAATCGTTAGTCCGTGGTGAACTTAATCGAGTTTAGGGTCTCTTGATTAAAACACCAATAATGCGCCTAGAACACTTTAGGGTGTGATAGTCTTATCCGGATTGTCGGTAGAGGGTACCTACGTGGGGCATTTATATATGATGGCATTCATATAGGACTGGACCGATTTAATCTGAATTTCTCGGTATAATTCCGTAATCGAGGAATCTTATTAAATCATTAGATGATCATATATGGATCAACCTTAATCCTGAGGTGATCACATGATGCTGCTTGTCCCGGGATAGTGTTTGATGTGTTAGTTACGGTTCACTTAAATATGTGTTCCAAGCCACTTCTCATTGGCACTATCTCCAGATGAGTGAGTAGTTCCGATTTTCACAGACATGGAATCCATTCCTTCCTGCGGGAAGTAGAGAGACAGCCCCCTTATTTGTTAGCCCTAAGAAAGTGATCGATCCCGGGAGTTCACATTTGACTAATTAGCTACTAGTCGATATGTGTACTAATTGATCATTAGGGGTTAATGGTAAATAAGGATAAGATATTCGAGTCGGGTTCACGGAGACTTCCCACTCGGAATGGACAGTCTATGGAGGGTTAATCCGTATGTAGTGATTATATCAATGGACGCTTATTCACTCTATGGGTTGAGTATAAGTATACATCTATAATCGGTAGAGTTCAGTTTCGGGTTTATGGTGGCGTAATCCCGGAATTAATAATTAATGTACTTTCTGTTCGATGAATAATTAATTATTGGAGCTACTGGTTATAGGTCCATGGTCCCGATGTGGCTTCTGTAATTCGGACAAATAATCTTGTTATTTGGGCCTCAGTGATAATTAATTGGCTGAGCTAATTAATTGATATGCATGGATATTATTTAGTTGGGCTAAATAATATAATACACATAAAAGACATTTTATGTGGGCTTTTTGACCCTAATGGTGGCGCCATATGTCATTTAATTAGAGAGAAATTAGTTTTCTTGGATAATTATTTGACATGTGATTTATCTTTTATTTGTTAAATGATAATTCATGGAATATTAGATAATAATATGATTTATCCTAATTTGTTTGGGATAATCATTTTATTTATCTTTTATTTGGAAAAGGATTAATGTGATAATTATCACTTAATTATTTAATCCTTGGAGGACATTGATTACTCTCCTATATAAAGAGAGTTCTCCCAAGTCTAAAAAAAAAAAAGGTACTATTCACGTCACTATTCACCGAGAGAAATTGGCCGAAAAATTTCGGTCTCTATTCTTAGGGTTCGAGTTGGAAAAATCTTCGGGATTTTTCTGGTTGCATATCAAGGAGGCTCGTGTATCAAGAAGGGTGTCCACCAACCGCCGTTTGGAGAACACATCGGAAGATCAAGGCTTCTCTTCCTTATATTGGTAACATGATCTTAACCCCCTTGTAGTAGTTTAAGTCCTTTAATTATGTGTTTTGATACATAAATCGTGATCCATCCGCTGCGCGTAGATCTAATTCGTTTAGATCTAAGAACCTGCATCCTTCATGTGGTAGCAGAGCCAGGTTCCACGATTTATATAGTCATAATCATAATTAAACGATTTAAAGGAGTGGAATTGCATGTAGGTGATATTTTACTTATTATTATGCATTAATAATTTTAAATTGCTATGGTTGAAGAGATGGATTGGGGTTGGCACCGTTTTCCCGTTAGATCTATTGTAAACTCATATAAACGATGAAAATTCGTTCATATGAGTATAGGAAATTATGTAATTCATGTATTATTGCAATTTTAATTTCCAGAAAATAGATCTGTACATTAGCTGTTTAGTCTTTTCGTTTTTTCCGTTGTATGAGCCGTTAAAACGAAGATCCCTCCGGTCAGAATCAAGATTGGAAGTCGATAAACAATCCCACAAATTTTGGTGTCGATCAGAGTCCGTTTGGGTTTCCGTTCGTTGCTGCGAAGTGGCTGCTGTAACAGAAAAACGCAGGATTCACAGAAACCCTAACTGTGACTTCTTCGATTTTCTGGGAACAATTGGACCGTTCAAATTAAAATCCGACCGGTCAGATCGATAATCATGGAGTTTTGGACATGAGATAAAATTTTCAGGACGATCGGGATTCATTTTGATCCCCGATCCGCCTCGGGAAGTAAATGATGCGCTGCTGTAAGAGTCTGTTTCAGCAGCAAGTTGGGCGGCTCACTGAGGAATATTGACAAGTCAAAGCTCCAATCCGACCGTCCATCTTCAAGTCCGAAGAATGAAGATCAGATCTGGAAAGTTTCGTCCCGATCCGAGTTCGTTTGATATTCCGATCGTCGAAGATTCTTAACAGCTGCAGATTAGGGTTTTAATTTATTTTCGAGTAGATTAGTTACGGGGGTGCCAACGGTCCATCTCGGTGTTTATTTTCGCACTAGTTTACATGTGTAGATTGTATGAGTAGAACCGGAAAATTGCCATGACATGCATCATATCATGAATTCCACTTCATATGCATACATGTAGAAATTAATTCGAGGAATTAGTTAGGCATGTATAAAACACACGATTAGTTTTAATTAATTGTTTGATATTAATTAGAAACTAATTAGGGTAAAAACCGAGGAACACGGGTTTTTTCAATCGTCGAGGTTGGGTGATGGATTCTCGGTGAATCCCACTCTGCAAAAGCATAAGGAGTAAAATCCCGAAACCTCGTGGTTAAGGTGTTGGATTCTTGGTGAATTCCACCTTACCTAAGACGAGATTACGTTTTTGTTCCGTAGTGTCTACGTGAATGTTTGATGTTTAAGGATTGGATAATCACGGGCAAACAGGTTTGAAAGTGGTTTAACCACGGTTGGGTGGTCAACAGTAGCTACGGCTCAATCGACTTCACCCTCCACGTGTGGCGTTTGCACGGGGGTCTGGCAATACTGAGCCATCCGAAGAGCCGCTACGGCTCAACGGAGCTCTCCTAGCCTTGACCCGTCCGACGGCCACATATGTTCTAACGAATAGGTCGGGTGGGCTAGCCCACATAACCGACAACATTCGGGCCTATGATTTATTGTTCCTTAATGAAACATCAAGTCCAAAAACGTGATCAATAAACCCACCACTTTTTCAAAATATTGAGTGGGAGCGGGAGAGGCGACAGCCGACCCCACGGCCTCTACTGTTGACACAAGCAACGTGAGAGAATGGTGACGCCTCGTGCGGCTTTGATTTCGCCCCCCTAAGGAAGGCCTTCACCGCTATCAAAATTCAAGGCTTGGTCTCCAAAAGGATAGGATTTTGGGTACTCGTCGGGTCACTGACCGACCCTAAGGCGGCACACTCGGGGTCTACCTAAAAATCTGAGACAGTAGGTCACACTCATAAAGGGTATTTTGGTAGTACCTTGGCTGAAAAAGGAAAGGTGATTGACGATCACAAATGAGATGTTCGATTCTCAATCGATCTTCAATATTAATCGAAACCTCTTTGACCTACCCTAAGGCGGCACCGAGGCATTAGATTAAATCCTTGGAACGGTAGGATAGACTATAAGTACTTAGTTTATGTTCCTAAAATTTTAGTAGTGTATGATTTGGATTTATTTTCTGTCAAATTTTATTTACAACTGTAATATATATATCTCTCTAAGGAGCTAGACTGCTAGTGTAAAATTGACTAGTAATGACTTCGTTAAAAAGTGGTAAGTAACTGAAACGTTGTATTTATTAATCTCACATACGATTAATTTTTCGGAAGAGATATTTCTCTTGAAGCCTTCAAAACTTAAGTGACGTAAATAGGCATGTCACTGCTGTCACTCGTGCAGAACGAGAGATAACCGTAGTTAGTTTGAAAGATGATTAGGACGATAAAATTCTTCTAGTGAATTGTGTAGTGTCTACACGAGAAATTTTCTGATAGAAAAATTGGAGAATCATAAATTAAAGTGTCGCTAGTTAGACGGTATTTGGAACAGATAAACTAGTGGGAGCTTTTATACTATGTTTTTCTGATTTATTAGAAAATCAGTCCCACTGGGTAACACTTTCATTAGACATCCCACAGTTCACGAGTAGTGTCTACTCAAACGAACTGCTAGTTCAAGACTATTCCCTTTTAAGGGAAGTTAAGAATGGGAAAGAATGTCTATAAGTGTTAATCATCTTAACTAAAGTTTTGAGGCTAAACCGAAACATTAATTAAAGAAAGTATAGGATAAGGAAAGTGATTTCGGATCACTAACCAATGAATCCTTAGCGACTTTCTTAACCGAGTAACTTGACTCAGTGGCTTAGTTCTTTGGAAGAACAATAAAGCTGTGCATTAATAAAGTAACAACGGGCAGTAAATTCAGCTAGAATAGTGGGAGTGATATAAGGAAATGAATTTCGGATTCTATCCTTGAATATCACAGAAAAATTTATTTTTCTGTTTACAGATTCGTTGAAACAATTGGATTCACTTTCAACTCGATATATTGTTGCCACATAGAAAGTGAATATGACATTTGTAGTACGAATCCGAGACTCGGACTTTTGTTTGATAAAGTCAGAACCACTTAGAACAGCTGAATAAGTACGTGTAACACATCTAAAACTATTAAAGGTAAAAAGGTTTCCGTATTAAGATAAACGACCTTTCAATATCTATTAATTAGTGCATATATCCTAGAGACAAGACCTGCTGACTGGCTAAGGGTGATTCCTATCTCCCAGTCTTGGAACACTATCTCAAAGGAACAATGACTAAGTTTCTTTTCAATCGGGAAAGGGTAATAGTTTTGAAGGGGTAACATAGCTTGTTCACCATGACCTTCGGGGTCTAGTGAGAGATACAAGCTAGTGGGAGATTTTGAGTGGTGACATTCTGTCTGATAACTACTCAAAACACTGGTTGGTTTACCGAAAGAATACGAGGAGGTGTCTCTGATTTTAGCAGAGAATAGAGTTTAGGCAACGGCTTCAGTACCAAATCTACGGGAGGATCCTCTAGACATGATTTAATATCGCCACTCTTCAACTCAACATGTCTAGAGGATCCTCCCGTAGATTTGGTACTGAAGCCGTTGCCTAAACATCTTAAGTATATGTTTTTAAGAGAAGGTGACAAGCTTCCTTTGATCATCTCTGCCAAGCTATCTCGTATAGAAGAGCTTAAATTGTTAAACGTCTTGCGCAAAAATGAAAAAGCCTTTGGATGGCAGGTGGGAGATATCCGAGGGATATCTCCCGACATCTGTATGCACAAAATCAAGACTGAGGAGGGTGCAAAACGAGTTAGACAGCCTCAGAGAAGGCTCAACCCTCACATGCAAGAGGTAGTCAAGAAGGAGATCATTAAACTTCTAGATATGGGTATCATTTACGCCATTGCTGACAGTGAATGGGTTTCCCCGACTCAAGTAGTTCCCAAGAAAGGTGGAATTACGATTGAGAAAAATGAGAAGGGAGAGGAGATAGCATTGAGGCTCGTTACAGGCTATAGGGTCTGTATTGACTATAGAAAACTCAATGAGGTCACACTGAAAGATCATTTTCCCCTTCCATTCATTGACCAGATGCTTGAGCGTCTGGCGGGGCACGCATTTTACTGCTTCCTGGATGGATATTCAGGATACTTCCAGATACCCATCGATCCTGTTGACCAAGAGAAGACCACTTTCACTTGCCCTTATGGTACATTCGCCTACAGGCGGATGCCATTTGGTCTATGCAATGCCCCTGCTACCTTTCAGAGGTGTATGATGGCAATCTTTGACGGGCTAGTTGAAAAGTGCATGGAGATTTTTATGGATGATTTCTCGGTCTTTGGTCAATCCTTCGATGATTGCCTCAATAATCTTGATCAGGTGTTATCTAGGTGTGTGGAAAAGAACTTAGTGCTTAATTGGGAAAAATACCATTTCATGGTAGATGAAGGCATAGTCCTTGGCCACAAAGTGTCAGCCAAAGGTATAGAAGTAGATAGGGCCAAGGTAGAAGCCATTGAGAAGATGAGTTATCCTAAGAATGTACGCGAAGTCAGAGGTTTCCTCGGACATGTCGGTTTCTATAGGAGATTCATCCAAGATTTTTCCAAAGTAGCCAAGCCCCTATCTACTCTGCTCAAGGAAGACGTTGAGTTCAATTTCGATGAAAACTGCAAGCAAGCGTTTGAGGAGCTCAAGAATCGGTTAATATCCGCTCCAATTCTTATTTCACCTGACTGGAACTTACCCTTTGAGCTTATGTGTGACGCATCAAACTATGCAGTTGGTGCAGTCTTAGGGCAAAAGCTTAATGGAAAGTTCCAACCTATCTATTACGCCAGTCACACACTGAATCCTTCTCAAGTTAACTACACGACAACTGAAAAGGAATTATTGGCCGTAGTCTTTGCTATGGATAAGTTTCGTAGTTACTTGCTGGGTGCTCAAGTGATTGTGTGGACTGACCACGCTGCTTTGCGGTATCTGATGACTAAAAAGGAAGCTAAACCGCGCTTACTGCGTTGGATACTGACCCTCCAAGAGTTTGACGTTCAAATCAAAGATAAGAAGGGCAGTGAGAACGTAGTGGCGGATCATGTTTCTAGGATGATAAGTGAGGAAAAGGGTGATCCTGAAGATATAGATCTTTACTTTCCTCTAGAAAACATCATGTTGATCGATGGCCGCTCTCCTGATGTTCCATGGTATTCGTCCATTGTGAATTACCTTCATGCCCGTTACCTTGACCCCGAAATGTCGTATCAAGAGAAGAAGAAGTTCTTCTCTGATATGAAATATTTCGTTTGGGATGAACCTTATCTGTTTAAGGTCTGCAAAGATGGTTTGCTTAGGAGATGCGTTCCTGAATCTGAGCAACAAGAGATTATCGAGCAATGCCACAGTGGACCTACTGGAGGTCACTTTGGTCATTGGAAGACGGTTGCTAAGATCTTCCAGTCCGGTTTCTATTGGCCTACAATCTTTAAGGATACAGAAGCCTTCTGTAAAGCTTGCGATAGATGTCAAAGAACCGGAACTTTAACAAGGCGTTTCGACATGCCTTTAAAACCCATCTTAGAATGCGAAGTCTTTGATGTTTGGGGCATTGATTTTATGGGACCTTTCCCATCATCGTGTAGCAACAAATACATCTTAGTCTGCGTTGATTATGTTTCGAAATGGGTGGAGGCAGTGGCCACTCCTCACAATGATCATAAAACGGTCATGAAATTTCTGAAGAAGAACATCTTTGTGAGATTTGGATGTCCTCGAGCCTTGATCAGTGATGAAGGAACGCATTTCTGCAACCTACCTCTAGAGAAATTTCTTGAAAAGTATGGTGTTTGCCATAAGACCGGCACACCATACCATCCGATGACTAGCGGTCAGGTTGAGCGAAGCAACCAAAGCATCAAGCAAATCCTGGAAAAGACAGTGAACAGTCATAGAAAGGACTGGAGTTTGAAATTGGATGATGCACTATGGGCGTATAGGACTGCTTATAAAACCCCTATGGGTACATCTCCATATCAGATGGTTTACGGCAAGCCATGTCATCTGCCAGTTGAGTTAGAGCATAGGGCTTATTGGGCGACGAAGTTTCTTAACTTTGATTCCCAAACTTGTGGAAAACATCGACTGCAGCAGCTGCATGAGTTAGACGAGTTCCGACTCCAGGCTTACGAAAGCGCCAGGATAAGCAAGGATAAGATGAAACTCCTCCATGACGCGAAAATTAAGAAAAGAGAATTTCAAGTAGGGGAACAAGTTCTTCTTTATAATTCCAGATTACATTTGTTTTCTGGAAAGCTGAGGACACGATGGTCCGGGCCCTTTACGATTCTCAAAATCATTCCTGGAGGCGTTCTAGAACTACTCGGTTATAAAGATCAGCCGTTTCGAGTTAATGGTCAGAGGTGCAAACACTACATTGGAGAACCTACAGGCAAGCCTTTGATTGTTAAATTTCTCGATATCCTTGGATGTGGTGTTAATGAAGTCGAAGACTCTGACGAGATTTCACCCAATCTGTTTTCTGAGGACAACGGTAGTGGTCTATCACAAGAAGTTCTAGCCGGTAGTTGGGATATGGAGGAATATGCGAGGGAGCAACAACTCAGACGTCAGCAGAGAAATCTACAGAGGAGAAAGTCGACCATGGGAAAGGTTCAACGTATCTGGAAAACTTTCAAAGCTTTAATCCCATGCGTTAAGTGTCGTTTCTGCAGCCAAGGCTTCTTCTCTTAGCTCATCCTCAAATTCAGCTGCTAACTGATCTAGATTGCCCACACCATGATTATTCAGATTATCAATTAGTCGCTCATATTCTGCTTCTACAGCCAAGACTTGCTTATCCATGAAGTCACTGAAGTCATCAGACGTCTCCTCAATGGAACAGCCGGTTGGAGAACCAGAGGGTACTTGAATAGATTTAGAAACACTATAGCTCACCTCCTGGTCACCAACTCGAATGGTCACATGCCCACCATCACAATCGATGAGGGCTCTCGCTGTAGATAGAAAAGGCCTTCCAAGAATCAAAGGGACATTTTCACTTTTCTCAATATCTAAGACGTACCAGTCAACTGGAAAGGTAAACCTATCTATTTGAACTAATACGTCCTTTAGGATTCCTGAAGCTTTCTTAGAAGATCTATCAGCGAACTGCAAATTCATGGTCGTGGGCTCTAGAAGACTTTGTAAACCCAGCTGCTTGCACACAGACAATGGCATCAAGCTGATAGATGCGCCCAGGTCACATAAGGAATTTGGGAAGACTAGGCCTCCCATCTGCAATGTGAGCACAAATTTTCCTGGGTCGCTTCTCTTGATTGGTAAGCTTTCATTATTGATCAGAGAACACTCCTTACCAACCGCTTGATCCATTCCTGCTAACTTCGCTTGGAAGATACAACATCCTTGATGAACTTTGTATACTTAGGCATCTCGACCAAGACCTCGGATAATGGCAGATTTACGAGTATTTTTCAGAAGGTTTAGCACCTTCTCGTACTTTTTGTCTTCAACCAATGGAATGTTGCTCTTCCTCGGTGGAAACGGAAGCTTCTTCAGATCACTCTCGGAAAAGACTCTCTTTGAGGATGCGCTGATAGCTTTGTCTTCCAAATCCTTCCACCGAACCTTCTTTTCAGAAGCTTTCGTAGTCAGGGGATCAGCCACCTGACTTTCTTTTCCTTTTTCAGTCCTCAAGGGATCAGCCACTTGAGGATTTCCAACTTGTTCACTACTCAGGGGAACAGCCACCTGAGGATTTCCAACCTTTTCACCTATCAGGGGATCAGCCACCTGATTACTTGCTTGCAGCCAAGGGGATGATGGGTGCTCAACTTCCCCTCCTGCCTTATCAATGGCAGGAGGGGCTAGTGGTTTCCCTGAAAGCCAGGGGGACCACTCAGCTGTGTACCGCTTCTTAAACTCATTGTACTGGCCTCCTCTTGTCCATAATGCATTGTTGGTACGAGGTCAGTACATTGACTGCTGCTCAAATCGGCCTGAGCAACATGGCCGCCCTTAGGATTTTTCTCGGTAAAACTGAGCAGATGCCCAGGGGGTCTTGATGCTAACTGCTCAGCCAACTGCCCTATCTGTCTTTCAAGGTTCTTATTGGTACTCATCAGGAGCTGGATGTTCTTGTTTTGCTCCTCTTTGAATGAGTTCCATTCAGCCTTGAGGTCATTGGAATTCGAGGGGCCTTGAGAATTGGAAAAATTTTGATTTTGTGGCTGGCTGGGCCGATTCTGATAATTGGAATTGGAAATGGAGGGCCAATTCTGATTAAACCTTTGTGTTTGATTGGAAAAATTAGAGTTTTGGTTCGAACCAAAACCAGGGTTTCTATTGAAGTTCGGGTTAGAATTGAAGTTCGAGTTTGGATTCTGATTGAAACTCGGATTCTGGCCGAAGCCCTGATTTTGAGCATTATTCTGGCCAGAGAATTGGTTATTAAACCTAGGATTAGACTGGCCAGAAAAAGCATTCACTTCCGCATTTTGTCCAATCATGGGACAGAAACGAGCAGTGTGCCCCGGATCATCACATACTTGGCATGTGATTGGATTATACTGTCCATTATTATGAACATCGTTGACTTGATGATCAGAGGGGGATTGAAATTGACACTGGCTGGACACGTGGCCAGGTTGACAGCAATTTTCGCAATACAGAACCTGAGAGTTCTGTGGAAACGAAAGAGTCTGATTACTCGGATTAGGAACAGTTTGGGATGTTGTCAGTTGAGAGTTAGCCATTTGCTTTTGCAACATGGAAATCAGATTCTGCATAGTCACTTCCTCGACCTTGGGAGGAGGAGGAGGTGCCTGAATAGCTTGATAGGACGGAGCATAGTTATATTTGGCAATGTCTTCGAACAGTGCCCATCCTTCGTCTGGAGTCTTCTTCAAAAACGCCCCGCCAGATGAACTATTGACCATGCCCTTAGTGAGCTCGGTCAATCCGCTAAAGAATGTATTGACTTGCCTTTGCATCGGCAAGCCATGGTGGGGACATTTCCGGAGGAGGGACTTGAACCTTTTCCAGCAATCAAAGAAAGACTCATTTTCCTGCTGACGGAACGTGAAGATTTCATTCAAACACTGGGCCGTCTTTGATGGAGGGAAATATTGACTCAAAAATTCTCTTTCAAGTCCGGCCCAGGTCGTAATGGATTGGAGAGAGTGATACCACTCTAGTGCTTCCCCCCGCAAGGAAAATGGGAAAAGTTTGAGCTTGATTGCGTCCTCACTTACACCTTGGATGCGGGTAGTACCGCATATGTGTAGAAATGTGTGTAGGTGAGTGTGGGGGTTCTCAGATTGATAGCCGTGAAAAATCGATGCATGCTGCATCATCTGAATAAGTCCTGGCTTTAGCTCGAAAGTTGGAGCAGTAATGGCCGGCATAACAATTGCGGGGTTGATGGTGACTGTGCCAGGCATGGCATAGTCGGCCAACGTCCGTCTATCTTCCGCTGCCATTATTACTATTCTTTCGATTTCTCCTGAAAGATAATGCTCAAATTCTTGATCTAGAGCGTTTCCTTCGTCGAACCGAAGTTTCCGCCTATTGGGCCGGACTATGGTCCGCTCGGGGTCAGTGGAGTAGATTAGTGGTCCCCTCTGACTACGAGTTTGCATACACCGAGATCCAAGATCAAGATGTTGAGCAAGAAAGAAAAAAAGAGAGAAAGAGAACTATAAACTAAGAAACTAACGATTTAAACTAAAGACTTATAATCTAATCTAAGATCAAAACCTAGAGAAAAGAAAAGAAGAGAGAAAGGAAGAAGATGATAGAAGGAAAAGAGGAACGGACGGACGTCCAAAATTATGGACTAGCGTCTGACCAGTGTCCAGAATGGACGGGCGTTCAAAACATGAACGCTCGTCCTTTCTGTCAGAGTTCCTTCGGACGGGCGTCCAGAAGTATGAACGCTCGTCTGCAGGTCAGAAATTGATTCAGGATTGAAGAATTTTCAGCAGACGGACGTCCAGTATGCTAAACGCTCGTCCGACTGAAAATAGAACTGGACGGGCGTCTGGTAAAACGGACGCTCGTCCAACTGGGCAGAACGATCAGAAGAAAGAAAAAAAAAACAGAGCGTGATAGACAGAAAACAGAGTATAAACTAGGAGCAAGAAAATTTATATTGACTATTAACAAAAAACGAAATTAGAACGACGGACAAATGAACAAAAACAACTAAACTATTAACCACAAACAGGAATTGAAAACAAAATAAAAACTAGAACAAAAACTAGGCAACCGTCCGGTTCCCCGGCAACGGCGCCAAAAACTTGTCTACGGATTTTATCTATGCAAAACAAACAAGTAATAAATTTATAATCCGGTTAACCCCAAGTATAAGAATCTTAGTACTAGTGGTTAATGCCGGGTCGATCTCACGGGGAACTAGACGATTGTGGTTCCTAGTTTTTGTCTAACTAAGCTATGTCACGGAAAACTAAACTAAACAGCGATTAAACAAAACTAAACTGAACATATATGCTGAATATAAACTAGACAGAGGACGAATCCAAAGCTAGGGAGGTTTGGTTGCGAACAAATTACTTTAAAAGTGCAATAGAAAATAAACTAACTAACAGTTCAAGTCTCAAGGGTTAAATCAAGTTTAATATGGGCAAACGAGTATTGATCCACCTATCCAACAAACACTAATCTCTCATCCCGATTAGATTGCAGTTTCTACCAAGTTGTGGTTCATCTTATCAAAGGTATGAATCCTACTTTCGTAGATGATTCGCCTATTAATTTCTATCTTTCGATTTACGGAAATTAACGCGTCATAACATAAACAAAGATGTAAACTTTAACGTTTTAACCTAGATTTTCAACCTATCAACTTTCGTTTGACATAGATTAAAGATCCATTCCTAAATCATGGTGATCTAATGTTTATAAAGACTTTCATCAAATATAAAACATCATACATGCACATCTTTCGATATAAATGCAATTAATCATCATAAGACATGATAAAGGAAACAACTTGATTAAAACTTACAATATAGTCGAAGAATCAAAATCAATGAAAGTTGGATGGCTTCACAATGCTCGTTTGATTGGAGCCTAGCCTCTTAGCATCCTTGAATAGCTTGAATTGTTGAAATAAATTGCATAAACTAAACTAATTTTATCTAGGAATTTAAGAACATAAAACTGGGAAAAAACTGAGTAAAAACGCAGCCTATAGCCGCCCCTAGGGTTTAGGGTTCGAGAATTGTCAAATTGGTATCTCAATGTGTGAAAATAGGCAAGTATTTATAGAGATTTGAGGCGGTTTCACTAAGTCTGCAATCCGGACGCTCGTCCGATTAAGTGGACGCTCGTCCAAGTGTTCTGAACTCCAATGTAGACGTTCGTCTGGATAGCGTCCAAACTCTTTGATCTTCTTTTTGCACCTTGGACGCTCGTCTGCTTCTTCTGGACGTTCGTTCAGTAAGTTCATGATGCCTCAGTATTGAATTCTTCCTCTAGACGCCCGTTTAGATTGTCAGACGCCCGTCCACTCCTGGACGGGACTGGGACGCCAGTTTCAGCTGGAATAAAACTTGATTAAATCATCTCTATCTCTTTTCCTGTCCACTCCATTCGATCATTATCTCTTCTTAAATCTTTGTAGCTCGAATTTTAACCCTTTTGATCATCATTTGAGCACAATAAACATACCTATAACACATGGAAAACATCGCAAACTGTAATAAAGTCCAATTAATTATAATTCACGATGAAAACACATAATTTATTCAATATTGCGATTAAGTCCTTAAAAACCTAGTATGCTCAATATTTCCATATAAGGGCCATTTATTATGCAATTAATCCAATTAAGAGGGAAAATACCATAAAATATATCATAATAAAACATAGACTTTCACCCTTAACAATATTCAACTCTTTAAGAGGCTTTGAGTAGTACTCGGTCTCCAAGTCTAAAAACCCTATAGATACGCTCTTGCTTATTGTTCTAGTGCTTTAACCATTGCGAGGCTTAAGAAGTATGAATGCTGAGGTTGGTAGGTAGAGATTGCGAAGTTAGCATAAACTCTAATCTTGCCACGAATATATAAAACTGAATGCACATGCACACATCACTTCGATTCATAATAAGTAGTGAATAATGGACATCTTATGAGCATGACTAGTATGAGTTGACTCGGGTTTCTTGTGTAAGTATGATTTGGCCATGGGAAATGTTGACTTAGGGAATGACTTATTGATGTTTTGTTCGGGACGATCAAAGTCTAAGTGGGGGGTAGTTGTGACGGTCAAATTATACCCGTAAATATCATCAACATTATCCTTAAATCGAGCCAAATAATATATATTTCGTATTAAATCACTTGTTTATATTTATTATTTAATGTTAAGTGATTATTAATATGATTTTTGGTATTTAACTATTTTTATTATTAAAGACCGATTTATTGTGCGATAATTGCTGATTTTGTAGATCGTGATAAATCGGGAAGATAAATATCGCGCAATCGAGAAATCTCAAGATAATGAAGAGGAAAATCGGAGCATTAATCAAAGGATAAATCAGATCAGTTCAAAAGAATGCAGTGGAGAACAAGTCGGACAAAGAGACGCGTTTAACACGTGTAAAAAAGGGCTCGGTCGACCGAGCCTATCCATTCGGTCGACCGAGAGAGTCGGCTCGGTCACTTGAAGTTTATCCGGCAGAAATCGCGTGTATATCTTCTAGATCCTTCCTAAGTCGGCAAAACCTCTATATAAGCAGCAGCTACGAAATTTGTAAAAATATACCAACACACACCTTAGACATACATACAATACCTTATACCTTTTTATCAATTACATTCATAGCTTTGGTACGTTACAATGTAGCTGTCCAGCAGTTTATTATGGCTGCAAATATGTAAGCCTTTAATTTTCTGTTGTTTTTATTTTCAGTAATTAATTCCCCAATTATGCTTTATCGTTTGAGTTAGTTAATCATAGCTAGATGATGTAGATCTAGGCTATGACGTTGGGAAGGTGGAGATACCTTGTCTATGAGGATCCCATAACCTACGTCATCTACTTAGTTTCTATCCATGAATCTGCATTGTTTAATTAATGTGTATCTAAGTTAGTTTATATGAATGCTTTACGAATTACTGTTTAATATGTTCTGTATGATGAAACGCTGAGAGGTATATTCTAAGATGTATTCTGGGGACGAAATCGATTCGGGTGACCGAATAAGTTCATTCGGTCGACCGAGGCCTTACACTCGGTCGACCGAGCCCTGTTTCAACAGTTATTTCTGCCACGTCTTTATGGTAGGTTTAGCCTAGTTGAATTTATTGTCTCAGTAGGTATGGCTATGGCTACGTTACTCGCTTAGTTTAATTAAAACGTGTAAAAAGGAAATACCAATATAAAACTCTTAGGTAGGCTTAGGAATTGCTCTTCACGGACGTTCAGCGTTATCTTGGTAGGTTTTTATTCGGGAATTGCATGCACCTGCTTCACGGAATTGCATGCACCTGCTTATACAAACGGATTGACAGTTAATAAGTTCAGTTTATTTTATAAATTATCTAGGTCCAAACGATAAAGACTATAATTGGGGAGGTTAATCATGTTGTGTCGAGTCGTGTCTTTACCTTTCTTGTCTTATGTTGGTCGTAGACCGCCTATATGTCCTTGACATGTTTAATTAAATGTTTGTATATAAGATGATCCACAATTGGTTCCCTGTGGGATCGACCTTGATTCACTATAGCTATACTACGATGGGCCTAGTCCTCTTGCTAGTATTGGTTTATGGTGGTCAAGTATATTATAACCTGATTGACAAACAAGTAATAAAAATAATCCGGTTTACCCCAAGTGCAGGGATCGTAGTATAGTGGTTACAACCGGAGTCGAATCACAGGGAATCGAGGTTGGTCTAGTTCTTAATTTTTCTAAGGGTTGTCACGAAAACTAAAACAAAACAGAACTAAAAAGAAAACAATAAACTGGACAGAGGGTTGTCAATCCAAAGCCAGGAAAGATAATTGCGAACGAAAATAACTCTAATCTATAAACTAAAAAGAAAACAAACTTCTAATAAGACAACGAAGAACAAGGCACAAAGATAATTTCAATTAATTTTAACGAAGAACAAGCAATGATCCACCTATCCCGCAACTCTCAATTTCTACTCTAGATCGTTTAGTGAAGATTTAATAAAGATGTGGTTCACCTATCAAAGGTATGAATTCCTACTCTCGTAGATAATTCGCCTATTAATCTTTCATCTCTCGATCTTAAAGATTAACGCTTCCATAACGAAGGTGTAAGATTTGTTCAATCTAGCAACCTAGAAATTTAACCTAGCCACTCTCGTTATTTTTAGGTTAAAAATCTAATCTTTACTACGGTGATCTAAGTCTAGCAACGATTTTCATCAAACGTTAAACAGCACAAAGCAACCATCTCTCGATTTAAATTGCATAATCAATAAAGCACATAATAAAGATACAAACTTTAAATAAAAACTCACAAAACAATCCAAGATTCGAAATCAAAACGCTGCACGATCGGTTTCACATGCTTATTCAGGAAGGCCTCAGCCTCTACTTCAGGATCGAATAAACAAAATTAAAAAAAAACATAAAACTGCTCTCGGTCGACCGAGCAGGGGCACTCGGTCGACCGAGCCTGCCTCTGCTAGGTTTTTGTGCTGTGTTCGTCTCCAGGTGTTCTGTGTTGTTCTGTCGAATGCCTGCTCCTTTTATACTTGTTCTAGCCGACTTAGGGGTAATTATTAAAAAAGCTTAAACCCTAATAAAATAGAAATAAAGATATTCCCATATTTATCCTTTCTATTCATCTGGACTCACGTCTGGTAGGGTGGACGCTCGTTCCATTTAAGTAGATTTCTTCGAGTCGAGCCGAGCTGGACAAGACGCCCGTCCCATATGGACGAGGATGAACTCTCGTTCAGTTCTTCAAATCTTCATTCCAAATTCACTTGCATCTTTCTCCTTCTATTTAAACTTCAAGTGAACACCATTTTAGCTTCCTCCATAACATAGCGTACCTACAACACGACAAAAACATGCAAAATGTAAAATCATACATATTGATAGAAAACACCAATAAAACCACGTAATTAGCTCGATTTTCCACTTTAATGATTTCCATACGCATTCTTTCAATATTTCACTTAAACACCTAATTTTCTATAAAAATCAGTAAAACACGAAGGAAATTGCTGCGAAATAAAGTCATATAAACCGTAAAAATCACCGTTAACAAAGGGGCTGGAGCTGGGTTATTGTAGGTCAGTCCGAAGGGAGAAGAGTTCCCCTATGCGCTTCGATTCGAGTTCAAGGCCACCAACAATGAGGCAGAGTATGAGGCCATGATAACGGGTCTGAAGTTGGCATCCAAGTTGGGGGTCGAAAATCTCCTGGTGTATAGTGACTCTCAGCTCGTAGTAAATCACATATGAGACGAATACGAAGCCAAAGAGGAAGCAATGAAGAGTTATCTGAAGGTGGTTCAAGGGTTGATATCGAAATTTAAAACAGTTCACATCGAACAGGTGTCTCAAAGTGAGAATAAAAGGGCCGATGCGTTGTCCAAACTTGCATCGAATTTTAAATCAAAAAGGAAGGTCCTAGTCGAGATGTTAGCGGAACGGAGCTACAATGAGGTTGATGTGCAGCCTGTTGTTCAGGGATCGACATGGATGGATCCGATAGCACTATACTTGAAGGACGGAATTCTCTCGTCTGACAAGGCTCAAGCCAGAAAGATTCGACCGTAGGCTTCCTGGTATGCTCTGTTCGATTACGTTCTTTATCGAAAATCTTTTGTAACCCCCTGGATGAGATGTGCCTCGGAAGAGGAAGGAGAATATCTGCTCGAAGAAATACATCGGGGAGTGTGTGGCAACCATTGTGGAACTCGAATGCTGGCGAGAAAATATAAGCTGGCAGGTTATTTTTGGCCATCCATGCAAAAAGATGCCAATCGGTTGGTGATGAAGTGCAGAGCTTGTCAGGTGCATGATGTGGTGACACACCAGCAAGCACAGGAAATGAATGTCATCGAGTCGGTATGGCCGTTCGAAGAGTGGGGAGTTGACATAGTCGGACCTTTACCTCGAGCTCCAGGCAATTTCAAATTTGTAGTAGTGGCAGTCGATTATTTCACCAAGTGGGTCGAGGCCAAAGCTCTTACCGACATCAAGGCTCAGACCATCAAAAAAATTCTTTGGGAAAACATTTTATGCAGGTTTGGGATTCCTAAGTATCTGATATCAGACAATGGGACCCAGTTTCTAGATGATAAGGTGCAGAGTTGGCTGAAGGAGTATAAAATCGAGCATCAGACAACCACAGTGGTCCGACCTCAGTCTAATGGACAAGTCGAACAGACGAACAGGCAGATTAAATTTGGTTTGAAGAAGCGGCTAGAGGATGAAGGTCGGGATTGGGCAGCTCAGTTACCTAGCATTCTATGGTCGTATCGAACAGCACCCAATTCGGCCATGCAGGAAACTCCCTTTGCCATGACTTATGGATGCGAAGCAGTAATACCTGCAGAGATCGGACTAGCATCGCCTCGAGTTTTGGGCTACAATATCGAGACAAATGTTGTAGATCTACGACAAAAAAAAGATAATATCGAAGAAAGAAAGAGATTGCTGCGCATCGAATGGCCAATTAAAAAAGAAAGATTTCGCAATATTACAATGCAAGAGTAAAGTATAAATACTTCCAAGTAGGGGATCTCGTGTTGAGGAAGAATGAAGCCAGCAGGCAGGACCCAATAGGCAAGCTCGAGCCAAATTGGGAAGGTCCATACAAAATCTCGAAAGTGCATCCTAACGGATCGTATCAGCTGGGAAGGTCGGATGGAAGTACAGTGCCTCGAACTTGGCACGCCACCAACCTCAGAAAATACTATGTTTAAACTGTTTGTTCACTTTATGACATTTGCAACTTTACTTTCATAATTACTTGTAACAGGTAGATGCGACAATAAATTTCGATGTCTTTTATTCAAGTAATTTTCTTTTCTAATTATGCTTAACTTGCAAGTTCATGTAAAAAAGAAAAGGAGGCTGGAAGAAAAAAGACCAAAATTCGACTTCAACAACGATACCCCGAAACGATGAAGTTGGAGTAAAATAGTGAATAAAGCCAAGTCAATGACAGTGCTTATCTCACTCCCGACCTGCCAGTAAGCCACGATGCGAGGCAGTCGGAAGATCCCACGATGGATACCCTATTCGACCAGTTCAGAAGCACCACAGAGTGCGATAGTCGAATAGGGAATCTTCAATTCGACCAAGTCAAAAGCCTGATGAGGCGAGACAGTCGACCTGAGCTCCGACCAAATAGTCAAGTCAAGCCGATAAGGCAGTATAATGCTAGGTCGACTCACATCCAAGTGTATCATGAGTCATGTACCCATAATACACTTCGAGGGGCCACAAGGGGAATTAAGTCCAAAGGACTACACCCCGCAAGGCAACGTTTGCAAGGGAATTAAGTCGAAAAAGACTACACCCTAGACAAATAATCAACAACAAGAAAGACATTCAATGGAAAAGCATATATTGAAATTTAAAAAATCAAAATGGGAAATTGAAGGAGTTTTAGAGATCGAATCACTGATTCGACTCGACAAAGATCACATTGAGACAAATAAAAGTTATACAACCAGATCAAATCGAAAGGTTCAATAAAAGATCAATAAAAGTTAGTTACAACCAGATCGAATCAAATTGTTTAAAAGCGATAACAAGAAAAACAGCGTCAGGCAGCAGGCTGGTTTGAAGTAGAGGCATCGGGGTCGATTGGATCACCCGACTCGAGGTTCTCCCCTCCACCCCCTCCAGGACAGAGGTCACATACTTGTTGTATAAAGACACACCAACCTTGAATTCTGTGAAGTATCGACCATATCGGGGGATGGCCTCCGGATCGTACAAGTATGCCTTCTCGATGCTCGAAACTTCAAAGTCGGGAAGGACCGTCTTGACCTGATCCAATGCATTCGAGAATCCCCCCTTCATGGCCTGACTCATCAGCAGCGCCAGGTCATTCTCAAGATCTTCAGAAGCCAGGAAATCCTTCTTGGCCGCCTTCAGGCGAGTCATAAAGCTATCGACCTCAATTTGAAGGTCATCTCGGGCTTTCAGGGATTCCGTCAACTCAGCCTTTGACTCATCGAGCTCCGATCTCACCTTCGCCAGCTCAGTATCCCTGTCGGATATATCCTTGTGTGCCTTAGACAATTCATCTCGAGAAGTTGCCAGGTCAGACTCCAGTTTGATACGCCGATCATCCAGCTTGTTCACCTTGGCTTTCTGCTTCTCGATGTCGGAGGTCAGCCTGGAGATTCTTTCTTTTTGTTCCTCCAAGACTTTAGATGGGGACTCAATTCTATTCATGGCCACTTCAGCTGCTAGCCGAGCCTACAGAGAAGAGTACTGTTAATATCGGATTTAGGCAAAAGTCCTCAAGTTAAAGGGAATAAAATGAAGACTTACAGCTCGGTTGCTTTTCATGAAAAAGTCATGCAGTTATTCCAGAGTCATGGCTTCCATCTCTGCAACGCTCATTCCAGGGATCGGGTCGGAGGAGCGAGGTTACGAGTCTCTTTCCCGACCCCATGCCTTACAGCAGTTGTTTTCTAACGCTTTCTCGAGATGAGGCTCTCTTCAGCCTGCTCAGTCACCCGAGCCTCGTCGGGTTGATCTCTCAGAATACCAGATGTCGACGCAGGTGTTGAAGCTCGGGCCGGAGTCCTCTGACCTCCGGAGACTATTGTACCAAACATAGGTTTCTTCGATCTAATACCTGCCAGTTCTTGAATCTTTTTGGGGTCGACCTTCTTAGGGTCAGGCACTTTGCCCCATACCTCCAACTTTGAAAAGAATTCCACTGCAAATGCAAACACAGAAAGATCGACATCAATACGCTGTCAAAACAGAAGTAAATACAGAAAAAGAAAAAATACTAAAGTGTGGCAGCTCGACAGAGTGAATAAATATCCTACACAAAACTCGAACGTCTTCGTCGAGTTCCAGATAAGCGCCCGGACCTGCCGTCTCGACATCAGCAAAAGGATATAGAGAATGAAGGTTTCGCGTTGCGACATCGGGGTTAACCCTCTCTAAAATCCTACACTCGCGGGGGCATCAGAGTCAAGCCTATCATGCCATTTACTAGGCCTTTTATACCAGGTATGAACGTTGATGTCTTCCAATCTGTGTCGAATAAAGAAGAAATGGGGCTTCCACTCGCCCTGGGACGAGGTCACCCTTCTCACAAATTCCGACACCAGGGGACGCCTCTGGAAGGTATACCACCCAGCATCTTGTAGACCTTGGATTGCATAATATTGCCGGAACAACCAGACTGTGAACTCGACTTTGGCGATTCGACACGCCAACATGAATCCCATAACGCTCCTGATTCCGTTCGGAGCGAGTTGTGGAGCGCTGATCTGGTAATGTCGAAGAATTTCTATGAACGCCGGGTCGAAGGGATACCTCAATCCCTCTTTCAATTGCGCTTCGTAAATGGTACAGAATCCATGAGGAGGATCACAGGCATATTGATGGCTACCATGAGACACTTTGATGTTTTCGGATGAGTATGGGATGCCGTATCGTAGACAGACGGCCTTGGCTTTTTCTTGAGAAAGATTGGATATACAACCATAAGGCCCTTGACCCTTCATCCTCGTTTGGCGTTTAGCAGCAGGTCGGGAAGACGATTCCTCTTCTCCTCCCTCTTCTTCTTCTTCTCCGGCAACTTTCTCACCGGAAGCAAGTGGTTGTTCAGAAACCGTCTTCTCTGTCGATTCCTCTTTTACTATAATAGGCTCTTCCCTATTTTGAGAATCGCTCTCGCTACTAGACATGGAAGTGAGAAAGGACAAAGAAATAAGAAACAAAGGAAGAATTTGGGTTAAATAGGGCTTACTTGGGATTTTTGGCAAAAACTGAGATTTCAGATGGCAAATGAGAGACTCCAAAGCCTTGGACTCCTTATATGTTGTCAATCTTGCAAAATGATTTGAAAGGGAAGGATGTTTGGGCAGTTATAGGGTTTGAAACACGGTAATCAAGGGTAGTGGGCCGGTAAAAATGCTTCGTTTCTTGCACCCATTAATGATGAGACAGTGTGACGTCAACCTACGACAGCCTACATCGGCTATAAGGGACAGCTGTATTCCCGCCTAAAGAAGACCACGTGTCGAAAAGATAATTCAAATTTTCAGATCCGACCTCAGCATACGAGATGAGCTTCTCTCCGATCTGGGGGGCTTATGACGATACGGGATTCCACCCCTCCACGTGGAATTGTCTAATTGATCCAACTGGCATGTGGAAAAGTCTAAGTTCCTTATCTACATCGAGTCGAATACGAGACGAGTCAATGAAGTCCGCAATAACCGGAGGATTCTGCAAGTGTCCCATCTCGAACACCCATGTCGGTGTTCTCCGAGTCGAGACCAGGGTCCCAGCCCAGATTCCTGAGCCCAACATCCAGAGGGTTACTTGGGCAAGGGGCAAGGCCCAGTAAGGTTATTTATGTCAATAGACCAAACCGCCCTAAGTTTAGGGCAAAGGAAGGACATGTGCCTATAAATACACCAATCCAGGAACTACGTAAGGCTTGATTCCTAGACATTAGACAGGATACGTAAGCAATCCAAGATACATTCTTGGACTCAGCCATAAACCACCAAAAACACCATCTTTACTACATTTCTAGCCATTCGATCCCTTCACAGCTCATCCTTAGATTACACGTGGCCCTCTTAATCCGGTGGTGCGCATTTTAGCATCATCACAGTCCAATAATTATAACCGTAGTAGATCACTTTAAAACCGACTAACATTTATTGACAGTCTACGACATAACAATTATTTCACATATAAATCTAACGTTGGATATATGATCCAACAAGGGAGACAAATAAAATATTACAATGAGACCTCATCGACCATGTTTGGATGAGGTATGGTGAGGAAGACGAAGAATAAGCTCTCGACATACATGTTGTGTCAGTTTCTGCCGTCATTGTTGTTGCTTTTATGTTTTTTATTGGTAGCGTATTAGTTGCTTTTCACTTAATCATAATGTTTTGATTTAATTTGCATTAAACTGTGTACAACATACTAAACAATCTACTAACGGCCAACATGTACTTACTTTACCATTACCAAAAAAAAAAGTAATAATAATAATAAAAGGCAGTAGAAACCCAAAAACGAAAGCATACTACAAGCACGACTTGTAGTCACAAACTTATGAATTAAGAATTGCGAAAAGTATTGTTACCACAATCCTTCAAAATATACAAACCCTAAAATTGAACAATTTTGCACTAAAAGATGCATATTGATGTTTGCAAATATTCAGAGCTTTACACTAGTTTCACCAGCATTACCAAAATTAAAACCCTGATAGATTCATTGAAGAACATCCAAAACAATTCACAAAAGCAACGATTATGCTATTTGAAAGCATTTTCCATGCTGAACCAACATATCCAAAAATTCAGCAAGAACCGACGATAACATGATTCTCTCCCCGCTTCCATGTATCGACAAGTTTTACACCCCCTACCAAAATAGTCATCAAAAGACAAACTATACATATACTTACTATCTATACAGCTATTAAAATATTTATAACAAACTTTTAAACATCGTCATCAAGTTGAATTGGTTCCTCTTCATCATCAAAAAGACATCTTTGACTTGTAGTTCCGACACTTGCAATATTATCCACACAGAGTGGAGAAGCAAATTCAGTGCGCCTTAGTATTTCTTCCAGTTTTGTACATAATTAATATCAGTTGTAATTAGATATTATTTAAGGCACAAAGGATGTTAATTTGTTCGATTACCTTTGTATCGCTGCTCATAGTTATCCAGAGCTTTCTTTCTATATTCAAACATCATCATATTTGAGTTCCACACCCTCAGACATTGGACCTATTTGTTTTATCTTCCATAAAAAAGATTTTGGTAAAGCAATGTTGTAGTTGTTCTTAAAATAAAGATAGAACTCACATCAATAACTCACATCAATAAATATATTATTTATCATAATTAAATGATACAACAAAATGTAAGAACATTGGAAGATCATGTCAAATTTAAAAAATTGACCACACTTTCAAAGATATGGCTAATTAAGTACCGTTAATTTCTAGCTATGGATCTGGTAAAATGCAAGTGTTGCTAACTGAAGGGTGAAGACACAAGCTCTACTAAAAATTCGCCTGTTCCCGACTCTGAATTTCGTCGGAAATCAAGGTTTCCGACGAAATACCGACTAAAAATACCGCGTCGTAAAACATGGTGTCGGAAACTGTTCCTACGTACGAACATTGCTACGAAACTTCCTAGGAAATTACCGACGAAATTTCCTATGTAGTTACCGACGAAATGTCTTACGAAATTTCCTGCGAAATGTATGACTGATATTCCGACCAAATTTCCAACTAATATTACGTCGATTTTTCCTACTGATCTACCACAATTTTTCCTACTAACATGCCTTCAGTTTTTTTGACACTTTTCCGACGAAATTCCACTATTTTTTCCTACAAAATTTCCTATGAATTTACCGATGAAACTTCCGACTATAATTACTGTACTCTTCCAAGGTAATTTCTGACCACTTTCTCACAAATTTCCTATATTTTTTTATATTTTGTTTTGCTGTTTGTTAATAATCCATAATTACATGTCAAACTTAAAAAAACGAAAAATAAAATGAAACAACAAAATACAGAATTATTATGTTTTAACATACCATAATTAAAAGGCTATAATAATGTGCATAAACATCAAAACAAGATGGTCCAAAATGATCACAAAATACTTTAGTTTGAACATAATTCAAATAAAAGGCAACTTTATGTCATACATATACCACTCTAAATCGTACCACACAAAATGCAACTTCAATGAATACATCTTTGAACTACAACTTTTATTCAACGTACTACAATCCACGAACCATGAAGCTCCTCATGTTGCACTATTGCCTAAATAAAAAAAATAACAAATATAACAAAATTTTAGTAGCCTTGTCTCAACAACACTTGGCAATAAACAAGTTTGATGAAACCACAAATACAATAATGTTCATTAGTTTTGTTCTAGCGGGGATACTAGTCACAACATTGAGATTATAAGTAGAATGCATATTTCATATTCATTACCAAAAGGCAATCACCAACATCGGGATTTTACTCTTCAATGAAAGTATAAATAGTCAGATGATTTTAGTTAGTAACTTACTGAATTTGGCCATGAACTCTCGGACTCTTGCCATTTCTGTCTCCCTTACTGTGTCTCGTGCTGCCATTTCTGCATCCCTTGTCGCACTTTGTGCCGCCATTTCTTGGATCTTTTCATTCAACAAACGGTTTTGATTTGTAAGTTCCGATACTTGCTGTGTTAACTCCAAAATCTGCACGTCAGGAGTAGAAAATCGTGGACGAGATGAGCGACTATATTGTAAAGATAGATTTCCGAGACTAGAAATACGCCCATTTTTCTCCCCGCCGGCACTATCGAATAATGTATCCACTAATACTTTATCCTTTTCTTGTCTAATCTCATCCAGGATGAATACCCTTTTTTGACCAATGTATGGTACAAAATATTGCGGTAGCGCCTGATTAAGTGTTTCCTACAATTATTTATGTTTGAACAAATTAGATGCATTATATCACTAAAATCAAACAAAACAATTATTTGATCAATTAGATTGGAAGAATCATGACTTGATTCTTTGCTGCAATATTATCAACAGGAATCTTGGTGGTTTTGGATGTGTGCATGTATATGTACACCTCTGCGCTACATACTTCTCGTTCCAAATCATTATCATGTAAAGAGAACAGCCTACAATCAAGCACAACCTGGAGCTGAATTAACCGAAGCCACGTGTACGTCATTATGTTATAAAAAGCATTCAACAAATGTCATGCACATGCTCAAACAGAAAAGTGTGATGAACTGAAGCCATGTTTACTAAATAATCTGACTTTCACACAGTAAATTTGGTGTATTGTATATAAAGACCCCTGTTAATTTAACATCAATCTATATAACACAAAGACCAATACAATACATGACAACTAATTAGCTCCAAATACCCTAACTTTACTTTACAGACAGCCATTTAGACGAAAGGAAGTTGAGTTAAATCTGATTATGTGTTAAGTTTTGTTTAATGCATGTTGTCAATGTATTGTGCTGCATTTTGTAAAGTGTTTATATATATTTATATACACCAAGCAGAAACTTGATTCAAATGCCTATATTATAGGCCATCCATTCTATATAATCACAGTTTCTAATCAAACTCTATTCTCCTTAACTTCTTTTTTTCTGGCAACAAAAGGGATAAAGTACATAATCACAGTTCCTAATCAAACTCTATTCAATTAGCTCAAATTTAAGAATATAAATAATGATCTACAACAAAAGTAATCATTAAAGTAGATACACTTACCAGAAATAGTTTAGTATCATAAGTTGATCTTGAACCACCATTACTCTTTAGCCACTCCACGCCCATCCGACGTGACCCGATTTATGTTTGTCTTATTTAAAGTTGATCGATTTTTAAAATCTTCAGACTCCCAATCTTCAACCAACTTGTCCATCACTTCCTGATCAATCCAATCCATTAATTCTTGTTTTCCAAACCACTTTTGACGTGCAGTGTATAATGCATTCGTTAAAAAATCACTGGCCTTTTTGTTAAACAGTTTTCTAACCGCTCTCTTACATTGCGGTTCAACTTTAAAAGACGTATGTGTTGATCAATTTGAAACATAAGAAAAAACAATAAGCTATTAAAATTGAAAGTAATGTGCTTACGGGAATGTATGAATGTCCAATTAACATATTTAATACATAAACTTTTCACCTGAAATTCTGCCCACCACTGATCTTTGGTGTTCTGCGGAATGTATTTGTAAGTGGGCCAGATACCGGTATAACCAGACATAATTATACGTGAAATTTCATTCACATGCTCTTTATCATGTGGCATAAAACTATTTTCAACAAGCCGAAAAACAACTCACTAATTAAGTAAAAGAACAACCAACTATGTAAACGAACATACATATTACTCAAACATCAAATAATATACTTATTGTCCATCTTGGACCCACTAAAGTGGAAGCTCAGAAGAAGGCTCAGACGAAGAGTGTATCGAATCTGAGCGTATAGAACCTGAGCGTATCGAATATGAATGTGCAACAACATTTGCTTCATCGATACGTGGTGAAGTTGCAGGGGTGACATCTTCCAAGCCAATCGTTGGAGGAGGGGTGTGAATACTATCATCCACACGAGTGGGTGGCCTACTCGTGGTAGGTTGTCTCTCTGACGGTTGCGCACATGCTTGGAACATTTCTGATATGTTGTTACATTTACGTCTCTTAAGATTCATTTATGCTCGTAGGACAAAACCTGCAAAACTCAACTTTAGACAATTAACAAGCTCCAATACCAAAACAAAAAAGAATCTTAAGTTTCAACAGTAGGAAAGGATGAAATATTACTAAACTGTGAACATATAAAACTTTCATGTAGAGTACTAAAAAATGTTAGTAGATAATATTGCCTAAAACTTTACCGATAACTTTCATGTAGAGTACTAAAATCATGTCCGATAATAAAGCACATCAAAAAAAACTATCATAGTCATATATCATCATCCTCAACCGAAAGCTCCTCATCAATGTCTTATTCATCATTGTCATCCTCAGTTTCTGAATCTTGCCACATTGCTTCATCTTCTTCTTCTTCTACGTTGTTTCCTCTTCTTAATGAATCCATTGCAATATCAACCAAATTTCCGGGTGTGTCATTTAATGGTTCAGGGATCTCATCTGTATCAACTAAAATAGGATCGATTTCTGAAGTATCCTCCTGATATGAAGTATCAACAATGTCCATATCAATCTGCCCCCACGCCTTTATAGGAATAACTGCTTGAAAATCATCACGTACTCTCCTAGTCGAGGGGTAAGGGCCATAGTAAACTTGACAAACTTGCTCTGGAAACACAAACGGTTCTTTGTTATTTCGACGCCATTTTCGGGCAAGGTTTACATCAACCAAACTATTAAATTTATGGTGCTTCTGAACTGCATCAATAGGATCAAACCATTCACACTTGAATAGCACAAATGATGCCTTTGAAGAGCCATGATAAGTCAATTCAATTACTTCAAGCAATTGGCCATAGTAATCCAATCCATGACCATCAACATGATTCCCTCTCACAAGCACCCCACAATTGTACGTGCTCATGTGACTATTAGGGTCTAAAGTATGAAAAACAAACCCATTCGCATTGCATTCATCATAGGATGTTACTACCCTTGTTGGGCCAAATGAGATGCCGCGTACATATGCATCAGTGATTCTATTTTCTGGATCTTGAACCTAAATAAACCAAAGTGAGTATAAATCTACTGGAATATTTTGTAAATTCAAAATTGGTGTTACTTACATAAGTGGCAAACCATGAAGCATACTCGGACTCAAGTATTTGATTCTTTGATGAATCATCGCTCAATATTTGTTGCGCTTCCATATCCTTCCAAAATTTCCTATTATTAAAGTAATTGAAGACAAATCATGCTTATAGTCATACACAACAGCACAACTACTACTTTTTTGATTGATATACAACTCCAAATGAAATTACACTTACTCTTGGTACGGCTGTAATACTTGTGTGTTCAGCAACACAAACGAATGTGCAGCCTTGTACTCTATTTGTTCCATGAATCGTTGTTTTGATCTCTTTCGTTATGGTCGAACCAGTGGTTGTTGTGAATCGCTTTCTGTAGAATTTTGTTTAAAGAAATATGAGCAATATGTTGATGTCTCCTCCATAAGATAGTCGTTTATGATCGATCCCTCAACCCGGTTCTTGTTCTTTACCTTATGTTTCAAGTGAAACAAATATCTATCAAATGGATAGATCAAACGATATTGCACAGACCCACCCATTAGTGCTTCATGTGCCATATGAATCGGTAGGTGTTCCATTATGTCAAAAAAAGCTGGCGGGAATTGTTGCTCAAGGTTACAAATGAGAAACGGCATTTGCTCGTCTATTTTCTTAATACGCTCCACTACAATATTTGAAGATGTGAGATCTTTGAAGAATATGCTCAGCTCGGTTATTGCACTCCACATATTCTCTGGTAGGACATCACGAAATGCCACTGAGAGAAGACATAGCATGAACACGTGGCAATCATGACTTTTCAATCCATGTAATGTCAATGATTTTAGAGCTATTCAACGAGACAAATTAGAATAGTATCCATAAGGAAACCTCAACTGCTTAATCCATTGTAGAACTGCTTCCTTTCACTCCTTGTCTAACTCATATTTTGCGAGTGGTTTTTTATTTTCATTCGGATGAATGTGCACTTCGGGTCATTTACAATGAAGTTTCAAGTCTTCTCTAGACGCGGCATTATCTTTTGTTTTACCCTTGATGTCCATGATAGTGTACAAAACATTGCAGAACACATTTTTGATAATGTGCGTTGGATCTAGATTGTGCCTAATCCTATTTGACTTCCAATGTGGCAATTCCCACAATGGGCTTTGCTTGACCCAGTTATGCCACTGCCATTTACCGGGCAATGCATCACTTGTTCCCACACATAGCTACTTGTAACACGTGATGGTGGAGGCTCTTTTTCAATTTAGTTTTTTTCTAAAGTTTCGCTTGTTATTCCTGTATTTGTGATCAAGGGGTAGGAATTTTCGATGACAATCAAAATAACAAACTTTCCACCCATTCTCCAAGCTAAATCCACCTCTTTTATCCATGCAATAAGGACATGCCAACTTTCCAACGGTGCTCCACCCCGATAACATAGCATATGCTGGATAATCACTAATTGTCCACATCAAAGCGGCCTTCATCATGAAGTTTTGCTTCCTACATATGTCATATGTCTCGACGCATACGGATCATAAAAGCTTCAACTCGTCAATAAGTGGTTGCATATAGATGTCAATCTTATGCTTCGGGTTTTCTGGCCTAGGTGCTAACAAAGTAAGAAACATATATGGTTTCTTCATGCACATCCAATGAGGTAAATTGTACACAGTCACAATAACTGGCCAACATGAAAAATTCTTCCCTGATTGGCCAAAGGTTGGAACCGTCAATACACAAACCAAGCCTTACATTACGAGCATCGGAGGAGAATTCTTTTTGTTGTTGATCAAAGGTTTTCCATGCCTCTGCATCCGATGGATGTGCCGTTTTTCCTTCTTATGATGATCGTTCTGCATGCCAGGTCATAAACTTCGTTGTAGTTTCAGATGCAAATAACCGTTGTAATCGTGGTATCAATGGAAAGTAGTGTAGTCTTTTAAATGCCACATCCTGGCCACGTCCGGATGTGAAACGAGCCTTACATTTGTATCTAGGGTGTTGACAAAACTTACACTCTCGCAAACGCAAATCATTCTTCCAAAGCAACATGCATCCATTCTCACAAAACGTCTATCCGCTCATGAGGAAGACCTAGATCCCGGACCAGCTTCTTTGCCTCATAAAAGTTTTTAGGCACATTGTGACCATCAGGCAAGTTGGGCAAAAAGATGTTCAGTGTATTATTGAACAACTTCTGTGAAGCATTATGCTTAGACTTCATATCTAGTAGCTTGGTTGTTAAGGACAATATTGAATCTTCACTTCCTGACCAAATTGGGTTTTTTACTGATTCCAATAATTTAAAGAACTCTTTTGCATTTTTGTTAGGCTCCTCGGGTTCTATTGATTCTTGTCTAGGCACATTGAACGATGGGCCGGCTACATCATGCACCATGTCCACAAAAGAGTTAACTCCCCGTCGAGTTGGTTGTAAGTTACATTTGCCTCATGAAAATTAGGAGGCTCGATCACTCTTTCTTCTCCATGGGAAGTCCACACATAATATCTCGGCATATACCCCCATTTCAGTAATTCATATTTTGCTTCATCTATTTTTTTAAACGCTTTTTCTTGCACTTCGTTCAAGGACATCGAATTACACCCGTTGTCCTTGCATTTCAAGAAGAGAAGTTCAAAAAAACCTTCAAACCATTAATGTACTCATCCTTCAACCCACAAAATGGTGGCTTATGCCACTGGTCATACATCCACGACCGATCATTCATCTGAAAATGAGGATGTTGTCATGCTTAGGAATATAAAAACTTCCCGAGTAACTACTTCCAAACTATAACTCAGAAAATACAATGCAATTCCACAACATATTAGCCAAAGTTGGTCTCTACAAGCAGGACTCCAATCACACTCCACAATTTACATCTCTTAAGGCACAAAAGACAACGCACATTATTTGCAACAGTCATCAGCTCTAAATAACTCAATGGCACCATATTTTTAAAGCACATAAACAGTAACATCATGTCCTAATCATCAATCTACATTCCAAGAAGACATAAGGTATAACAATTTCTTTGATTCTTGATATAAAATTATGGATACATAGTGCAGGACCAAATTCTCAAGCTTTAGAAATACAAGCATCATATCAGCAAGAATGCCCATAGAAGCATAAGGTACAACACTAGATTTATCCAATGATAGATCACTCGGTTTTCTTAGTTGGATGTCCAATTTCCAGTACTTAACTTTAGGAAAAATCTATCAACTCTAAGGCACAATATTTGCTACCATAGTGAAGTTCAACTTAAATAAAATTTAGTGAAGATAAGGTGCACATAAATTACACAGCTGATAGCTCGTATTCGAAAACTCGGGATTAGGATTCAAAACTTTTATATTAAAGATTGACAATAGTGCAGTCGCCCTGAAATAGGACTATTATAGAACACCTTCTGGACACACCTGTGCATTTATATGCTAAATAAACAAACACAGCAATGTCAACAAGTGGGACTATTCCAAACACCATTTCTTAATTATTATAAAACATAACTTGCAGTTCCAATTTAGCTTAAATGCATATGCTACGATATGTTATCGCCATAAACAAAAGCATAAATGTGCATCACTACAACAAAATAAAACATCACAAGGGAAAGACCATGTGAGAAGAAATTTTAAAATTACAAGATTAAAAAACAAAATAAAACCTGAGAAAACCATAAACAAACCTTATATAAAAGCCCAACAATGAACAGAGCAATAAAGGCACTTCAAGCTTGCATTAAATTTCCAGTCTGCATAACCAAAGATTAATAAATTTCATTAATCTCTAAGATGTCACTAACTTCATGCCTACAAGATAAAGCAGATGATCCATTGAGCATCAACTTGAGAAGAAAACAACACAGCATCAACTTGAGAAGAAAACAACACAATTACAGGCAAACTTTAATATCTAATGAAATCATCGGATTACAATTGACTCATCCAAATCCAGGGTACACCCATAAAGTGTCAATCATACTGCAAAAAGCATGACAGATTATTTAGGCATTATGCATTTCACACCAACTTACATGGAGAGTGAACAGAAATGTGTGCAATGGAGGGTGTTATATAATATCAAGAGAATTCAGCCAAAAAAATAAACAAAACTTATCTAATGTAATTACTACACCAAAGTCGAGGGTGTTATATAATAACTCAAGAACATCATCCAGAAAATCTCATCATGGTATTGTTGAAAAAAAGAAGCAACCACGACAAATACGACAATGTGCAAGTGTCTCAAAATTAGAGGGAATTTTTTTAGTAGGTTATTTTGAGATTGTGAAAACAAAATTAACACACTTGCACAACAAGTGCTCCTTATCAAGCTAGATATCCTACCATTTCTTTATTGATTCTCTGTAATTAGTCATACCAACCCCCCTCCCTTACACCCCACCCCACCCCACCAACAAGGAATCAAAATGTTGAGTTTATGCCCGGTAATTAATTAACTAGTACCCAAACCCATCATAGATTGCTCAATTCCACTAGCACGGCTAATACTCTCTTTCATAAAGATCAATGCTTTATAAATAAAGATGAGCACATTCCTTTCTGCCATTCAATCAAAGCACCACTGAGCACTCTCTAAAACCATTTTTGACATATATAAATGTTACATACAACAGTCTCCATGGTAAAATTTCTGGAAAAACTCGACTTAATAACAAGGGAATGCAATTGTTTGACCAATCCAGAATATGAAGAACCTGATAAATTACTCAAAAGTCTTATATAAATTGACAGACTAGCTTTCTCAACAATTTCCTACATTCTAATGAAATGCCTAAAAGCCTTTTCTACCAACCCCTGTTCAGCATAAGCAGAAATCAAAAAAGCGACGTAAAGAAACAAAACCCAACAAATTAAAGCCGCAATAATACATAATGAAATCAAAGGAAAAATAAGGATGAAGAAAAGTATGAAGACAACCTGATCTTTTCCTAGAATGCGAGCACAAAACGAATCTCGACAGAGTATTACAGAGTTTCAACGTGAAGAGACCTACCCCAGAACGAGCAGAAGTGAGCTTAACCTAAATGTGAAAGAAGTGCGCTATATTTAGTTCTGAATAAGTTTTTTTATTTATTTTATTTAGTTCCTAGGAATTTCCTACGAAGCGTAAGTATTCGTCGGAAAGACGTCGGTCCCAATTAATTTTATTTTTTTAATAACTCGACCATTTATGTAATTTCTATTAATTATTCATTACATTTCCGACGATATTCCAACGATTTGTTTTATATTATTTTTATGTTCTTGTTCGTCCGAAATTCGTCACAAATATTTTCTTAAAAAAATCCCGGTCTTGAAAATTTCGATAAGCAATAGCGGGAAAAGGTCCCGCGCTTTATTTCCGACGATATACCTATGAAATATGTTTTTATGAAAATGGTTCGTTGGAATGTCGTAGGAATCAATTTATTTTTATCTGATTTAATAAACATTCTTTATTTTTGTCGGAATATCATAGGAACTTTCCGAGAGCTCAGATCTAGTCGCAAAATTTCGTCGGAAAACAGTATATTTCTAGTAGTTTTAGACAACAACTTAAACACATAATGGATTTTCTTTTGCTTTGTTAGACATATTTTAAGTTTTAATGATGAGTGTCAGACTATATGTTATAGAGCAAAGGCAAAAAAATGTTTAGATTAAATGTATAGGTTTTATTAGAGTTTGATCTTTGTATAGGTTTGATCAAACAAGCACTGTAAAGAGGTCAGCTGACTTGATCAACAGACCTATCTAGGTCAGTACAGTGTCTAGGAAAGTAGAGTCTAGGAACCTGCTGATGATTGAAAGCTGAGGGTTCAAACTCAGCAATGAAGGTTGAGGATTCAAACTCAGTTATGAAGGCTAAGGATCAAACTTAGTAATCAAAGTCAAGGATATGGGATCAGAATTTAGGGAAGTCTGTGATGACCTAAACTGATCACATATACCTTGTGTAGAAGGTCTAAGTTCCATAAAAGTTAAATGGTGATTGGAACTTGGTTATGTTTAAAATGATGTACTCTAACTTAGAAATAAAAGGTTAGATGAGAAGCAGTCAGCTGGAGTGTTTATCAAGACACAGCGGACTAAAAGTCAGTTGACAATCAAGGAGATCAGTAGACCAGCACATCAGATATCTGATGAATGTTTATTTTGAATTAATCCAAGTTTTCCTAAAGATTAATTGGATAAGGATGATCTACAAGCCTTGGATTAATTAGTCAATCAATGGACAAGATGAAATGGACATTGTAAGGATTTCAGAACTTTATTAAATGGAATTATATCATTGGTTGACAGATTGGACTGTCAGAAGGACACTGTCAGTGTCAGTCAGGTACAGCAGAGGATTTTCAGGAATATTCAGACAATCATGTAACGGTTATCATTCAAATTCAAATTACATGATCTACTCCTATAAATAGAGGACTCCTGATTCAGATTGAACATCTAAGAATTAAGAAAAAGCAACCATGTTTTTGAGCAAGAAATTAAGTGCAATCTAACCCTGCTAATACATAGAGCTTTAAATCTACTGATCAAGTTTTTCTTCAAGTGTTTCCTGCAAACCAAGACTTATTCAGTTTACACACTTGAAGAACTCAGGCTGTTGATTCATTCATCCTGATCAGAAGTCTACTGAAAGCAGAATCACTTTCTTGATTCAACCCTTCTTGTACAAGAAGTTTGCTGAAGACAGAGAAGCACTTAGGTGTCAAGAACTGTTTTTTGTGTGGTGGAGCTGGTGAAGAGGCAATCCTACCCTTCAAGGACCAGTGGAAGACTTTGAAGCAGCAATCTTACATGTTTCTAGTTTTCAGTTTGTGAAGCCATAGTTATTGGTCAAGGACAAACAGTTTAAGGATTTTTGGAACTGATACCTCAAGAATCTCTAGTGAATTTCCTCCTACATCACATGAGAAGAGTGGACTGACAGGATTAAACCACTATAAATCTTGCCTACTTTACTTTACTGCATTTACTTTATATGCATGCTTATCACATCAAACATACTGAACTAGCTACTGAATCACACCACTTGCACTAATGAGTATCTAATACTTAGTATCATATTTAAATCAACAAGTAACAAGGCTTAATTTATTATATTCCGCTGCAACAAACTCAAGAGCTTCAATAGTCAGCAGACTACTGATAGTCAGCAGACTACTGACCTTGCTGAGTTTACTAACTCCAAAAAGTTTTAACTGTTAAGTTTATTCACCCCCCTCTAAATTTAACCAATGCCTTTTCAAGGGACCAACATGCTTAGACTCAAGTCTTTAAATGAGCGATGAACATACGTGAAGGGTATGAGCTGAATCTGTGATGTTTTAAAGTTGAATCTGGAGCACAATAACTCAAGAATTGATGAACGAGGAAAGCTTACCAAAGCTAAGTTATTGTACTTTTATTTAAGTTCTCTTCTTGTCATGATTTTTTGCCTGCGTTTGATGTCATGTTGAGTTTAATTTATAAGGCTTTTATGGTGCTTGTTTGGGGATGTTTATATGTGTTTATAGACTACTAACAACCTAAAAGACAAATTCAGTTGCTTCTAACTAACTTCTTACCTAGGCGTTTGTAATGTTTCAATAAATCTAGCCTTTATAGCCCAAGAATTCACCGGATCCTATATAAAGAAAATGCTTCAATGGACCAAACTGTGTTATTTTTGTTTATCATATATGTGTCAAGGTTTAAACATAAACAGAAACACAACTGGTAGACTCATGCAAGTGCCTCAGACATAGAACTCAACAGAGCTTGTCAAAGCCAATAAAAGTGTTTTTATGAACCATATAAAATTAAGAACCATTTGAAGGAAATTGAGATTGCAAATCTGAAGTGAAGTAGGGCTTCAAATATAATGTAAAGTAAGTATAACATATTGGAATGTCAGAGCTATTACAATGTCAATACCCACTAGCCAAGCCACTCCCACGAGTATCACAACAAAAGAAGCAATACAATTAAAAGAACAACAAGAAGCACCAAGTAGCAAGTAGCACCAAACCATGACCCTAGCAGCCTCATATGATTCAATATCAAATCAGAACCAGAATTACAAGGGTTATAACAACTATGTCAATGGTGCCTAATTAATCACGCTGCAAAATATCAACAGCCCAACAACACACTACATAAGTAGGCAACATCACAGCAACACACAACTACATAAGCTAATAAGCATTACAACACCACAAAACTACCCAAAAGCCAACAACAACGGAATCTCCATATCAATCTTTATAGGTCCATTCTGCTGCATCACATGAAAAATGAGATGCAAAAGAATCAACAGTCTAAACACTTTAGCAATTGCAAGTAAATAGCCCAACAACAACCTAGAATAAAAATTATGCTACTGCACAATAATAAAGCAATTTGGGCATTACAATATATATATATATATATATATATATATATATATATATATAACAAATCATAAAAAACATGGAAAAAGGTTAATTAGTTCAAAAATATAATGACACTAAAGATGTTTGTACCTAAAGATGTTTGTACCAAAATTAGGTTAAGATTGAAAAATCTCCTAAACTTTAATAACCAAACTAATTGCAGAACATGAAAATGACTTACCTTCACAAATCTTAATCACCCAAGCAAACTCAAAACAAAACTTGCTGAAAAAGCTATGTGTCGCTGCTACATCAAACAAGAGAAGACAGAATTCAATCTCAGCATTTTTTGTGCGAAAAGTGAAGCAATGGGGAAGAACAATTTTGACACAATTTTGGTTGTGTGATTTTTTTTTTGTGCGAGTTGGGAGAGTTTTTGAGGTTTTTTTTAATGAAAAGGAGACTTTCATGTCTCCATATGCCTCTGAACATCGACGGGCTTGGAGAAGCTTTAAACAAAAAAGCCGTAAATATGAAGCCACTACCGAGTATTTTTTTGGATAAGAGGACATACAATAATGAAGCTCTTCCCATTGTGACTTTTCCTCAAAAGAAGCAAATTTATCCTATGTGTCCACTTTGTCAATTTAATTATCACATTGATCTCACAATAGCAGAAAAGTTAAATTAGATGAAGTAAATATCAGACGGAGATGATTTGGAAAGAGAAGAAAAGAAAGGATTGGATCAATTGAAGAAGAGAGAGAATGTTGAGAATGTGATTGAGGAGGTGAGCAGAGTCCCACCCACTTTCCCACCCACAAACTTTACGGCGTGAAACAGGGACGGAACCAGAAATTGGAGATCGGGTGTGCTAATAGACTATATTTGTATGGTCAGGTGGGTTGGATTAAGAAAACTAGCTGCCTTGGATTGAGTTATATAAGGTTTTTGGTGTACCGAAATTAAAATCCGGGTGGGCTGCGCCCACCCAAGTCTTCCCTTTGGGTCCGTCCATGGCGTGAAAAAAAGGGCTATTGTAGGTTTTATTTTTTATCACGTTGTCATTTTTTCCAAAAAGTAACACTCACACCGGCGAAAATAAAACTATTGTATGTCCTCTAAGGCTTCTCTTTTTATTACGTGGCAATTGAAGCCCAAATAAAAAGGGCCACTACACATGCTCCAATATTGATTAATCCACATCTACCACCCTTCCCTTCTTTTTGTAAGGAAAAAAAAATACTCGAGTGTATATTAATAACTGTAACACTTTAGTGTAACATTTTAACTTTTAGATAATACTTTTAATTTTAGTTGTAAGTTATAATTGGCCGTATTGACGGTCAATTTTAATTATTCATTAAAGTTATCGATTTCAATAGTGTGTTTTCATTATTCAATTTAATCATGAGTTATAATGGTATTTTTTAACTATTCGATATAATTGTAGATTTTAACACGTTTAACGATTCAATTTAGTCAACATCCCTTTTCTTTTTTTTTTTTAAATTTACAATTTGTCAACATTAAAATCAACAATTACATTTCTAACTACGTAAGACGATTTATATGAAAACACACACATGTATATATACTTATAAACCATGGATGTAGTGTGTTAAAATTCATCTAGTGTTGACACCTTTTTGGTGTTTTAAATTTTTTTTTTGTTGATTTGACGGTTTGACGGTTATTGTTTTTTTTAATATTAATTTTGAAAAGTTGCCTCTCATGTTTACGTATATTTTCCATGATAAATAGAAACTATAAGTGATTGTTTTTTCTTTCCGTTATGAATACAACTTACTCCCTCCATACCTATTTAACAGTCGCAATCGCCAAAATCAAAATTTTCTTTTTTATATGTCGTAGTTACATTTCCAATACATCTTTTAATACTCTTTCCCATTTTCAATATTACTTTTCAACTTTCTAACCTCATTCAACAAATCAATTTTTCATATTCAATACACTACTACACTTTCAAGATTTTTTAATGCCTTATAATGAAAGTCAATGTAGTTACTTATTTTCTTAATCTATGTGTTTAGTCAAATAATGACATATAAAAAGGAACGGAGGGAGTAGGATCTATCGACTAGCATTTGATGATATAACGAGCATAAAATTAATTAGAGAGAACGTTGCCTATTACAGGATAATTCGAATGTTAGTAGGTCGAGTAGGTTAATTACTTTATTTGATTTGCGTTAGTCTTAGTCATATAAATAGACAAATCACCGAGACGAACTGAAGAAAAGAAATTTCACTAAATTTAATATTGTTTTTTTTTTTGGGAGTTAATTTGATATTGGTTTATGTTTCATAGTTTCAAATGAAAAATGTTTGTCCGGGTTTAAAAAATCCTTAAAATTTTTGGTCTGGTTTAAAAAAAGCTTTAAAATGAACCGTGGATGCCCCTAGTTGACAGTAGAATAGCTTGGGGTAAGGCCGGAGTGAAAAATGAATGAAAAATAATAGAGCGATTTGTAGTTTATATTGCAATAGGGTATTTTAATAGGAAATTGTTAAGTCCGCAACAAAATAGGTATAACACATTTTACACTACTTATTATGATTAAACTTCATCTACATATGAGTCTTATGTCATAATTAATTACTTAAGATGTATTATATTTTTGTTGTATTTATTTTGTTGTTTATATAACATATCATTTAATATATAAAAAAATGGCTTTTACCTTCATATAGATTAGATTACTATATGTATGTGTAATAAGCAAACTATTATCTCTCTCTTTATTTTTCTCTAGCTTCTCTCTAGAAATTCCCCCCTTTCCTCACGCCAATTTAGCTTTCTTTTCCGGCGTCGGACGCCGAAAGGCGCCCGTGCCGGAGGTTTTTTCTTATTTCCTAGTGTTTTCCATTATATATGTCCATGACTTTTCGTTGTCCATCTTCAAATTTACTTATTCCGCCTTTTTGTGATCAGATATGATGTTGCCTCCCTTTACTTCCGACTGGGATGACGGCGTTTTTTGCCGGAAAACTCATCTCCCCCTCAAACTCCGCTGAAGATTGGCTCTTTTAGGAAGAAGATGGACGAGAAGGGTTCTTTCAGGGTTGATATGACATTTTTGGCTATTGGCTCTGCAATTTTGGGCTTCATTGGATTCTGGTCTGCCAACCGGAAGCCGGACGGAGGTGGTATTACTATTGCGACGGGGCTGCCATGGTTATTGTGGCTGTCTATTAGACTGATGGCATCCCTGGTGAGAGGCTTTTGACGGGTCTGAGTTTCTCCATCTTCTGGTTGGTGATTCCGGTGGACGGTGGCAGGATTTTGGATGGGCTTTTATTTTACGGTTGGTGACTATAGCAGTGCTAGTGGCGGCGGTGGTGTAGATGGTTTGCCTGTTGTCTTTTGTTGCAGTTTTTGGTTTTTTGGGTTGTTGTTCCTGTTTTTAGTAATTGTCTTATGTTTGTTAGCATCGGATGTTTACGGTGCTCGTCGGCGTTATTGGTCTTTACCTTTGCTGTTGACTGGTGTCTGTTTTTCCTTTCATTTAAGGGGCAACCGTGATATGACGGATTGCATCCTTTTTACCTTACCAAGTCAAATTCTCCCTAGTAAGACATAACTTGGTTTACTTGGGGTTTTCTCCAAGTTGTGCCTTAGTTTCGTTAGTATGGTAGTGGTAGTAATGGTGTCCAGTAGCAGACTGGTGGAGATCTGGTGTCTTTCCGACATGGTCCCGACGATTGTCCGGTTGTAAACTTTTCTTTTGGTTCTGTTTAATATATCCTTCGTTTTGGAAAAAATTTTTATATTACTAAAAATTTACACTGAAATTATACTTTTTCCAACCTCTCCCTCAATTAGATCTGTGGGTTGATTCATAGAAAAAAAGTTTAATGTGCAAACATGATGAGAGCAGCTACTCCAACCCTTTACCATTTATTTTTTGAGCAATGATAGAGACACAATCAAAATTACACAACCGATAACACAACGTGATCCATCATCCTTGATTTTGATGAGTGTACAACACAATCAATTAACACTGATTAGAATCAAAGGTGCGAGACCACATTGTGTAATTTTGGTTATGCCTCTATCATTACTCTTATTATTATTTTTACTTTTTTTTTGAGGGTTTTTGTTTTATTTTTTTTTAATACTACACTATCTTTTGTACGAGCACATAACTAGAAGGGTAAAATAGGAAATAAGCGGAAAGGACAAAAAATTGCCCTGGAGGTAATTTTTCAGCCCCGGGTGCCGTTAATATGCTTGAGGTGTTGCCAGTTTTCAGACGCCTCGTATATGGAGTCCTCAAGTCCTAGTCTCCGGCAACCGGCGTTGTCGAGGAAGAAGAAGATGAAGACAGAAATCTGCGCTCTCAATCAAGACCTTCTATCTATGATCTTTGCCTTCCTCGACCTTGTCCAGCTCATCCGATGTTCTACCGTCTGCAAATCATGGTAATTTGCTCGCTCCTCATTATTGCAGTTTTTTTTTTTTTTCTTTTTGGGTTTGGATATGAGCAAATTAGTATTTGGGATTCGGGTTTGGATATGCGCAAATTAGTATTTGGGATTCTATTTTGATGATCGAATACTTTCTTTATGCTTTCTCCTAACTTCTTTTTCTAATTGCCGAGAAAAACAATTGGTAATTTTCTGAAACTGAAGTTTACTCGTTTACTCTTTCTCAATTTTCTTCTGTTTTTCCCCTGTTCAGATTGAGCCTATCTTCGTCGTGTTTTCTCCATTGAATTTGCGTTCTAGATTCTTATTAGATTATTATATATTATTCTTTTCGCAAGAGGCTTTTGGTTGCAAAGGCTTTCATTTTTCTCTGTATTGCAGAGGCTTTCACTTATTGAGGTCTTGATTTATTAACGAAAATGACACTTCTATGTAACGACCCGTTTCGAAAACCGAACCCTTAACCGGAAATGGATTGCTCTGCACGCTTAAAAGAAATTTCCAAGGAACACGTCAGCGTGGCGTTCTTTTAAACCCTTGAAATGCTACAGAAGCAAATAAGGTTAACTTAAAGCTCGGATTTCTAACGTTATATACAAAAATTACAACTGCTGCAACTATATTCCGTATAGATAATGTACTAAAAACCCAAATAGTAATGTAAAAGAATTTTGACATCACAATGTAGTATCAACTCTCATCTTCATGTTTATGAAATAAATCATCTACCTAAACTTGCATGCCACCTGAAAACTTCTTATAGGGAAAAGGAATTGGGGTGAATAATGCATTTGCCCAGTTAAGGGTAGAAGCATAAAAAAGAGAACAAACACTTTGTCTACTGGAAATTATAAAGTACATGCTACTTTAGTTAGAAAGTAGTACTTTTATATTAAATTATGAATTAAATAATTTTCTAAGTTTCACAACATGAATCTTACTACGTTCAATTTTTTCATCTTTTCTATAATTTCATTCGTCTATATTGTACTATTCACACAAATTTCAAGAGCACTACTCACAGTGTAGCTCACCGTGAGACCATCATTGTGCAACCTGAGAATTGCCCGGCCTGGATTACAAACTACCATGATGACGGTTTTCTTCACGTCGTGATGCAGCTAGTGCTAAACCAAGAATTTAGTGTACATACGCAAATAAAAATGCAACACATTATTTTAAGGGTGGTCTTTCTAGCCATTTTCTAAGTTTATTCATACAATTACCGTAACCGTCTCCACACTTCCATTCCTAACCCCAATGATATGCACAAAGTGACATTTTGGAAAAATACGATTGTTGCAGAAGAACACATAAATCCACAAAACAAAGTTACTGAATGACTCAAAATGTGAGACATTCAAAACAGTGAGCTGGGAAGCCAGGCAGAGCATGCCGGCGGTGCTCCGTCGGGGTTTTTGTGCAACTGTTTAATCTGTTTTTCATGCCAACTTCCCAATATATGCAACACTTAATTATACAACGTGGACAATTTCAAAGTCCAGCAGTTCATAAACAATTAAATCAGTTAAAATATTCTAAAAGAACTCTTTTTGACAGAAGACCCCTTTCCCTTGATTCTTGAATTCCTAGGCTCAAATTTCCAGCAGAGAACTAACCAATCTACGAAGATCCTACTATAAAGACACGATATTGGTTTAGAAAAAACATCAAGAAAATAAAATAATCGATCAACTCTACGATTAGATTTCAAGAACCACTATTTCTTCATAAAAAATTTAAATTGTAGAAAATAGGGAGAAAAGATTTACCTCTCTGATTGTCGTGAGAAATTACTGCACGATCTCCTTGAAGTGCTGATCGGGTTGATTATTTTCATCTGAAAAACAGAGCTACAATTATTTTCTTCGTATTTTGTTCTTCCGATTATGAGATTTTATAGGATAATCCGCTTAATTCCATTGATTCCTTTGACCAAATTTAAATTAGGAATTAATTTTTTTTCTTATAAAAGGATTCTTGAATAGAATAATTGGGAAAAGATTCGAAACCGGATCTCTTGTTAGGTTATACTACAGTGCTAAAAGAAAGAATAATTGGGAAAAGATAGATATTTATTCGATTGACGCTAATGTTGAATGAGCATATAGACTCGATGTGGGATGTCTTGCAAGCCCTAGAATGACTTAAATTTCTGTCTCTTTCTTGTACGATGATTACGTATTTGCTCTCTTGAGATTATTTTTTTATGTTTAGCCAGATGCAGAAAGTTTCTGAACTATTGCTTGTTACAAGAACATGATTTTAGCTTCTGTCGTAACTACGGTTAGGCTGTGATGATATAATCTGTGTGAAATGGCCCGCTTTCTGGTAACGAAGGGTGGTCCAATCATTTTTCTGCAACCTAAGAACCTGTTTTTCTGATACAAGTCACTGAAGCTACACATCCTGTTGTTGTTGATGTGTATGTGTGTGTGTGTTTTTATTATAAATTAATTATTATAAATAAATTTATAGATTGTCTAAGTAGACCGGCTTGAAGTCTTAAAATGATCTGAGTATGCTTTTGAGTTGCGTCCAAGCATCTTTTGTGCAGGCATTAATTTGGAGTGCCTGCTGATCTCACCAGTCTCATGGATCTTTTTATTTCCCAAATAACCGCTAAAAATAAAAGTCAGAGCCCACGATTCTTTGGACTGGTTTATCCTGAACGAGTCAGTGGTTTGAGATTCTCAAGATTGCTTGTTTTGATTCCACTATACTATAAATGATGAAGCTTCAGTACTTCATTTTCTGTTGTCTTCTCTCCTTAGATAACCACAACTCGGGAAACGCGGTAAAAATTCAGCCACCCTTGGACTAATTCACAATATTCAGTTAAACTTTTTTATCTTTATTTACCTCTTAGGACTTTGAAATTGCAGCAGCACATAAAATTTTTATTTTATATTATTTTAATTCATATTTTAACCGTGTTACCTTAAGAAAAATGGCAAGAGAAAACATATGCTTCATGATATTCATCACTGAATGCAGACTATAGCCATTTATACTATTTCTGTAGGTGTACCGCAATCAATAAACTTAAGCTGGTGCAAACACTATGTGGCAAGCAACTGCAAGCAGATGCTAATAGTCTCCCTAATTCATCTCTGTCTTCCGGAAGGCTGTTAAGTAAGCAACTGGAGCAGCTTGCAATGGAGGGTCACAGATTTTCCTTACAGAAAGGTCCAGTTAATCTATTCCAGTGGAAAGGTCACTCCATGCAGTAAGTCATATTCTTTTCTTTTGTTGTGTCACGGCAATGAGGCTAGGTTGCTGTTTTCAGTCTCGTCATTTGATAAGTTGGAATGCTTGTTTTCAGGAATGAAATCTCACTGTGTTTCACTTTCTGTGAGGTTTCATTTGCTCTCATAACATCTATTCAGATTCTAGAGAGCTGATGGACTTACTCTTCTTTCAGGATTATTCTTAGATATATTTTCACCCAGTCCTACCAGTAGCATCGTAGGCCTTTTGATCACAATTCATAGTTCTTTAATGAAAGAAAGTCTAACTCCGCGTTGTCATTTTAATTTATTTGACTAAAGGTACTTAGAAAAAAGTGCGACAACATTGTCGGTACCCTTGGTCTACCCAAGAAATGTCCCTTCCTGAGTTGTTTATTGTTTGTCTAATGAAATGATTCTTTTGTCAGGGTTAACAAGTGTCGTATGAAGAAGGGATTGGTTCTTACTGGTGCTGGTGATAAGGTCGATCATTCCTATATGATATATCCATCTCCATGTGTTTTCTAATGAAAGCTGTATGCCTTTCCATATCTTGCGCTTTTGACTTATTCCATTGTTTATTTATTTATTAATTATTTTTATTTTTTTATAATAAAGCAGTCTGGTACAATAATACAGGTTGCTCTTAGTAATTTTATATCACGTGTGAACCATATGATGCTCTTTCTTGGTTGGATCGTAATTGTTGAAATTCGATAGTCAAATTCTGTTTGTTAGTTTAAACTTCCAGTTGGATAGAATAACTTGTTGAGATTGGGTCGTATTGTTTAATTTTAAAGTTGTTTCATTATTATAATAAAGAGGGCAATAATGTACTTTTGTTATGATTAAGTATTAGGGTTTTGGTTATGCACTAGGGCTTAACTAAGTCGGCTCCTAAATTATAGGATGTTGCGTGTGTAAGGGGTCTTGGTTTTACTATAAAAGGAGCTGGTCTGTACTCTTTTCATCAATCAATCAGTAAATTCTTTTTGTTCCCTTTTCTTTTCTGCATAACTGTAGAAATTAAGGTAGATAGATGAAATGAAGAGAGTTGTTTTATTGATCCTTATCGGCTAGATAAGGTGAGATTACATTATATAGAGAGAGCCCTCAACGGCTGGTAACACAAGTTGCGAGATGCAACAACTATGAACACCGTTTCCTGGTGAAAACAGATTCAGGAACACATTTAAGCTAAGAACCTTAACTAATCCTACGTTGGGAAGTTAATTAAGAAACAATAGAGATAAAGACACATAATTTTATACCCCTCCTCAAAGTTGATTGTGGATAGTGTAACTACCAAGCATGCTTCTAATCTTGATAAATAGAGGTATAGAAGAGCCTGTTGAAAAGAAGTTACCTTTGAATAGGCTTTCTTATTTTATTTATAGTGCGTAAGAACTTATTTATACAACCATAGAATGCCCAATTCTCCTGTATTTTAGGGAACTTACTAACCAAGGAATCTACAACTGCCTTTCATACCCTAAGACGTGTAAACCCTAATCACTTAAAATAAAATAATGTAAACCGCCTTATAATTGGCTACATAATAATATAACATAAAAATATCAGTCTTTTAACACTCCACCTCAAGTTGTAGCGAAGATGTTGATCAAGCCCAACTTGCCCACAAACCGATCAAAATCAGCCTTTCCAAGTGCGTTAGTCAGCCCATTAGCAGTCTGTTTAGTAGAAGGTTGAAAAGGAATACAAAACTGTTCGCTTTCCAACTTCTCCTTAATGAAATGCCTATCAATCTCTACATGCTTGGTCCTATCATGTTGCACTGATTCATTTGCAATATTGATAGCAACCTTGTCACGATATAACTTGATTGGATGTGAGAAACCTGCCTCAAGTCTTCCATGACCTTCTTTATCCACAGACCTTCCCAGATGCCTAGTGCCATCGCAACCTTCACATGCTTTGGTCCTATCATGTTGCACTGGTTCATCAATATTGATAGCAACCTTGTTGTCATAATATAACTTGATTGGATGTGAGAAACCTGCCTCAATGTCTTCCATGACCTGCTTTATCCACAAACCTTCATAGATGCCTAGTGCCATAGCTCTAAACTCAGCGTCTGCACTACTCCTAGCTACATCCTGTTTTTTACTCCAGGTGACCAAGTTTTCCAGACATTGGTACACTATTCAGACGTGGACCTCCTGTCTTTGGTGCATGCACCCCAATCTGCATTTGTGACTATCGACACATCCCTTTTATTGGAATTTTTGAAGTACATTCCTTTCGTAGGAGTAGTCTTCAAGTACCCCAACATTCTCCTTACCGCCTCAAGGTGAACCTTGTTTAGGGAATGCATGAACTTTCTTACAGTGCTCACATCATAGGACATATCTGGCCTTGTGTGAGCCAGGTCGATCGGCTTCCCAACATGCTTTTGATACCCTTCTATATCCACTGGTTCTCCTTTGGCACTCCCAGTATTAGATTGCACTACATTGTGACGTAGACGATTTATAGCGACAACTATAAACAAGAGCTAATCCAAGCTCTTTGATGATTTTCACTCATAAAGAGATTTCCAGATTACATAACATGGCCTAGCTCTTAGGGCTCTGTTTGGTTTCGGTTGGGGTCGGATCCATTTGGATCCAACTCAATATTTTATTCACTTCACTATCTTATTTACCATTATTTTTTTAATTCTATTATTTTATTATAATTTCTCTCACCAATCATTTCACCATCAAAAAATAAAATAATATTAATCAATTCACTTTATTCACCCACTACACTATTTAACTATTACTATATCAATATAATACTTCATTAAAATTTCTCTCACCAATCATTTTTTCATCAACACAAATTTCAGTACAAGATTTATAATCATTATTTCATTAAATTTCTCTCACCAATAATTTATTCATCTACACAAATTTCAATACAAGATTTCAACTTTATAATCATTATTTCACTTTATTTTATTCCACTCTCTCTCCTGAATCCATTCAACTCCAACCTAACTTGAAACCAAACAGAGCCTAGGGAACTAAGGGTATTGATAGGCTTAAAAGCCCAATTAGATAACCCTACATAAAAAAGCTCATATGGCTATCCACTTTATTTAAAACATAAATAAAAGGCCATTAATTAATTGGATGTGCTACATCATCTTCATCCTCTTACACAGAAAGCGCGTCCACGAGCGAGTCCATTAACGATGGCAAGTCAAGCACATTGTTCACCAAATTTTTTTTGGTGGATCAGGCCCGTTCACCACTTTATGGAACAATTTCAAAGTTATCTTAAATTGACCACTCACGAACAAAATACTCAAACATGAAGAGAATGTACCAACACTTAGGTTAGCCATGATGAACTCCCCTTCTGTACTGGTGTTGGGTACATCATTCCAACATTCCCATGGAATAACTTGTCCACGAGGTAGGTTGACGACAGTATTTATTTGGATATTGCCCCAAGGTTCCCTTTGAAAACCAGCCACATCAGCACCGGTTCCACAATAATTAGCCCCAACCTGAAGAAGCAACTCCACCTTACTTTAAGTCTTCTAGAGCTCATGTCTACAGCAATTGAGTCTCCTGTTCCACTGCAACCCATACATGTGATTGAAAGGATATTTTAGATCCCAATAGTTCTCATACAGTAGGATGATCCGGTCCGGAGATCTCAACAGATGCAAGCTTAATGAGAAGATAATTTGACATCATCCCGGAAGTACCACTCAATATTTGCTCTTTTATTTCTCCTCCCTGCCTTCATGGCGACAGATAAATGTAAATCTTTATTCCATATTTCTGTTAAGTTTCCTTGTGCTTAGCTTTCTGCGAGCCTCTTTCCCATTACATTTGATAAAAACCCCCTATTGATTGAAGAGGCTTTCTTCCAAGGTCCTCCTATTTACTTCTTCTAGGTTGATTCTTCATTTAGGTCTGATTCAATCCAGCAAGAAATGAATCGACTCTCATTTTCTTCCCTTCATTTGAAGTTTATACCGTCTCGGGGCATTCACAAGATTCCTCATGGCACAGGTTAAGGTCTTGCCATAGTGTCACCACTGCAATATAATGCGTTGTGACATCTTTGGAATCTTGCTGAAGTGACATCTTAGCATTGTTTTCAGTTCATGGATTTGAGAAGAATTTCCCATATCTTAGTACATCTCACGCACTGCCTCCTAGATTTCCTTGACAGTAGGAAGGAACATATTAGGCTTGGCATTGGTTGACTCTGTAGAATTTTGGAGCCATACCATAACCGGGGAGTTCTTCAGATTTTCAAATTCCGTGTTTGGGATTTTCATTGGCCGGTTCTTTAGTTTCTCCATGTAGCTTTTCAGATTTTCAAACTGTGTTTGGATCTCCATTGTCTGGCTCTTTAGTTTCTCCAGTCAAAACCCCAAGTTTTCCTCTTCCATCACAGGTCAGTTTGACTGTTTGTGCCCACTTCAGGTCGTTCTTTCGTGTTAGTTTTTGGACAGTTAGCATGCCCAAGTTAGGGTTAGCATACAAGTTATCATCGCTGTTGACAGCTGCATCTGTTTATTGTACATAGGAGATGCACCATGAATGGATCTGATTGACACACTCTCCGTATGGTTTGTTGTGATTGTATCACCAGTAATGGTGGCTTTGAAATTCATACTACCTCTGTCCCAAAATGTAAGTCCGTTTAGCTTTTTGAATTTGTCCCATAATATAAGTCCATTTAGAATACCAATGGAGCATTTATTACATTTTTCTTCCTTATACCCCTAACTTATTACACCTTCACCTATTTTAAAATATAACATTAATTAGGGTCAAAGGGTATTCTAGACTTTACCATAAAAGTTAATGACACTTAACCACTTTCTGAATCCGTGTGAAAAGGTCTAAATGGACTTACATTTTGGGACACAGGTAGTGTTTGACATCTACGGTTGATCGTGACATGACTCTGATGCCATGTAGAAATTGTAAGAAAGGAATAACTTTATACTCGCATGTTTACTCTGTCTAATGCTGAGCACTTGATGGACAGAAAGCCCTGCAATGTGAAAGCTTCTAAATATGGTAATTAGTGTCCAGCCCGATCAACCTCTTTACTTATTCGTACGCTAACCCTCACGTACGATGGGAGGCGGCTATAAGTGTAATATAGAACATATAATTTTCAGAATTAACAGCTAGCTGCTATAAGTGAATAGAACATATAATAATAAGAATTTACAGCCAGCACAATAAATCATCAACCAAACAACTACGTTCTTCAACAAAAAATATTTAGATAGGGCTTGTATTTAGTTTGAACAAGTCTGAGATTGACTTATCACTCCTACTTAAAGGAGTTGTATTCAAGATTCAGATTTAAGAAAGATAGAACAACCGTTTTTTTTCCTCATCCATTCTTATTTTCAACAATAATTCATTGCAAGTTTATTTTTTTTTATCATCCTCTTTGTAATTTGTTTTGTTTTTGTTGCTTCTAACTGAATTCATTTCCGGTTTGATAATAATGCTAGGTAATGCGTCTTTGGTCAGCAGAAAGCTACAACTTCTTGGATGAATATGCGATTCCAGATAAAGCCCCTTTAATCGATTTTGATTTTGATGAGGGCAAGGTGAGACGGAGATAGACTGTAATGCCTGTGTTCTTTTGATAATTTTGCCTCATTTAGCTTTTTTTTTCCTCCTTTTTTTTGTGAATGAGAAACTTAATGTTTCGCGCAAATGATTTACAAGAGAGTTCAGTGAACTCTAGCCAATAAACCCTGGGCCTTAAAAAGCTATCAAAGCCCACATTCTATACAAAAGCAGACTTTGAAGATCTATACAATATTGGATGGCTATCTTCCAGTTAGGTTTAGATTTGACGACGACCCACCATATTAAAACAACAAGTCTGATAGTATCATGACATTAGCAGCAACCATAAACCGTTGTAGTTAAAGCACTAGGTTAAGCATAGAAGAGCCTGGGTCTCTTGGTCGCCTAGTCGCCTAGCACTTATGTCGAGAAACCACACAAACACCCAAAAGCCGTTTTATAGAAGATTTATAATAGTCAAATACCCAAACAAAAATCAAGTAATGTCAACAAGTTACTTTTTGGGCTTTTAACACATAAGCCAAAAGGATTTCGAAAGTCCTAAACAGGCACTTAAAAACTTTTATTGCACATTGACTAATGGTAATACATTTATCAATGATCAATCACTAAGTTCCTCAATTTCTTCCCCACCATTATGTTCCACAAGTATTCTTCCATCAATGTTGTAGTCATCAACTAATATTTCAACATCAAAATTATTTTGTGCAACACTATTTTTCGAAGGTGATAAGAAAAAAAGATCATGAAGTGATGGTCATAAGAGTTTAAGGCTGAAAACTTTTTGTTGACGTTTTTGTGTGCCATGTGTTACCGTGACGTGAATTCTTAATTCTATCGCTTGAGAGCGTATACTAATTGAGTGTTGTGTTTTAGTTTTCATCACAAGTAGATACCTTTTCTCCGCTTAGGAAAATGTTTTATGCCTAAAAGCGACCACCTAGTCAAATGCTTCACCTCGCTTAGCATCTTGGTTGCCTCGCCCTGAATCATGGCGATCACCCTCACCTAGCTCCTAGGCGTCACTTTAACAACTATGCCACAAACCCCAATTTAGCTTTATGTTGGAAAATTCTCCTATTACGCTCTTCCCCTATCAGGCAGATGGTCACACAATTGCCCAATCTTAGACGTCAAATTGAAAGTTGTTTGAGAATCTAGCATTGCACAACCAGGATAAGATGGTGTCCTAAAAAGTTACATGTAGGCTCGGGGAAGACGATTGGAAACATTAAGGTGGAACTGTGGAAGGTGGACTCTATGTTCTGGATCAGAAGTTCGAACCAGAGAGAAGAAATCTCCTTTGAAGCTGTTATCAATCAATGGTTTGGAATGATCAGAATAAATTTTTTACAATTCATATTAGGTTAGGTCACCATAGTTTTCATTATATGAGTAAATTATATCTAGAATTGTTCTTGAACAAAGATTTAAAGAAATTTCAGTGTGAAAATATGTGAATTGGCTAAACAACTTTGATGTTCTTACCCTCAAGCTTATAAACCTACTTTTCCCTTCACATAAATTCATAGTGATGTGTGGGGGCCTTCTAGGGTTAAAAACTTAACTGAAAAAGATGGATTGTTACTTTAATTGATGATCATACTATGGTGTATTGGTTTATATGTTAAAAGAAAAAATTGATGCAGAATTAACTTTCAGGATTTTTTTCGAAATGGTTAAAATCTAATTTCGAACACAAATTCAGATTGTCAGAACAAATAATGGGACTGAGTACTTTCACCAAGTACTTGGAAATTTATTCCTAAATAGAAGGCATTGTACATTATAGCTCATGTGTTCATACTCATCAGCAAAATGGTGTTGCTAGGATGAAGAATGTGCACATTCTTGAGGTGGTAAGATATCTGATGAAAGCCTCAAACAGTCAAGTATCTTTGAAGTGAAGCTGCCCTAAGGCCCCTAACAACTGTATACCTTATTAACTGTTTGACCGAAAAAATCTTTTAAAAGTTTCAGACCCCTTTGAGTCTGTTTATCATAACTTTATCATACAATTAGACTCATTAATCATCTTCCTTAAAGGATTTTGGATGCACGGCCTTTATACATATTTATGATAGGGGTAAGCTTAGACCAAAGTCTAAAAAATGTATGTTTATTGGTTATTCATCAACTAGTAAGGGGTACAAGTGTTTTGATGTTAACTTCGAAAAATATATGTTACTATGAATGTGAGTCTCTTTGAACAAACTATGTTTTTTTTCAAAAAAAAAGTCTCACAGGGAATCTGAGAGGGTGGAAATAGATTTTATTCAAGATGACGGTTATACTTAGATAATAATGAGTTAACTATAAAAGAACCAAAAAGTTGATTCTGATCATACAGGCATTTTGGACCAAAGAAGGAATATCTTTTTTCAACCTGGCGACCTGACTGATAGGTTCCCTGTACAGTCCTGGTAAAAAGTTTAAAGGAGTTACTTTCCAAATAAAGAAAAGAAGAAACATAACATGAGCAAATTCCCATCCAACTGGAACCAATTGTTGACCAAGAAAAGTTTGAACTAGTTAGTCAAGAAGATAACCATGCATCTGATTTTGATCAAATTAATTCCTCTTTAGTTGAAGAATCTGAAACCCTTGAAGAAGACCTCTTACTAGATGTTCCTATAGCCATTAGAAAACCCCATATAACTTGCACTAAACATCCCATGTACCATTTTTGCGCTACAATAACCTATTTTCCTCTTACTATTCATTCCTTACGGCCCTTTCAACCATGACCGCCCCTAATAACATTCAAGAGGCTTTACAGAGTCCAGTGTGGAAAGATGCAGTCATGGATGAGATGAGGGCGCTTGGAAAGAATGAGACTTGGGAGGTGGTTGAGTTACCACGAGATAAGAAGATAGTGGGGTGTAATTGGGTTTTTTCTTAACAAGTCTAACCCAAATGGGTCTCTACAAAAACATGAGGCAGGATTGGTTGCTAAGAGGTGTTCACATGGCTACAGGATATATTGTTCTGAAACATTCTTCCGTGTGAAAAAGTTAAATACAATTCGGGTCATTTTCTCTGTGGTAGTAAAACTTGGATTGGGAATTGAACCAATTTGATGTTAAAAATGCCTTCCCTCATGGTGATTTGAAGGAAGAGGTGCATATGGATGCTCCTCCTGGGTTTGAGGAGCATTTTTTCGGAAAGGTGTGCACATTGAGGAAATCTCTTTATGTACTCAAAACAAAGTCCGAGGGCTTGGTTTGAGGAATTTAAAAAACTTTGAAGCCTATAGGGTTGTGTAAAGAGGAGCTGATACAATCAAAGATAAATAAACAATCTGTTTTGATAGTGTATGTTGATGATATTATTCTTACAAGCGATGATAAAGAAGAGGCTGAGTGAGTGAAAGAGTATCTTTCTGGGGAATTTAAGATCAAGGATCTAGGTTATCTTAGATATTTCCTTGGAATCGATATAGCCAAAACTAATGATGGGCTATCACTTCTTAGAGAAAATATACTTTGGATTTTCTCCTAGAGACTGGAATGACAGGAGGCTGTAACATGTTGAAAGCTAGCTCAGAAGATAGAGCCGGCAGCATGTAGATATATCAAAAACTGGTGGGAAAACTAATTATCTATCCTATACCAGACCTGATAGTTCATGTGTTGTGAGCTTTGTCGTTCAATCTATGCACTCACCCGTACAAAAAACATAAATGCTATGAACCGAATACTCAGATATCCGAAATCCACCCCAGACCGTGGATTATACTGTAAGAAAGCTGATAAAAGAGGAGTTGAAGTGTTCCTGGATGCGTCTTGGGGGGCTTGTACCATGGATAAGAGATCAATTATAGGGTATTGCACCTTCGCGTGGGGAAATTTGGTAACGTGGAGAAGTAAGAAACAACAAGTTGTGGCAAGAAGTACGACTGAAGCTGAATTTAAAGCTATGGCTCAAGACATTTGCAAAGTCCTGTGGGATCAAGCAAGTGTTGGAAGATTTGAAGGTAGAAAATGTTCTACTGTGCATCATGATTGGACCAAGCAAGTGGAGATTGATTGTCACTTCATTAAAGAGAAACTAGGGAGTGTAGAAGTGTGCATTCCTTTTGTGCCCTCGTCCAAACAGACTGCTGATGGTTTTACAAAGGCTACCGGAAAGGAGTTTTATGAGTTTGTGTGCAAGTTAGCATTGATGCTCCAATTTGAGGGGGGAGTGTTAGAATATGTAAAATATGTAATGCGTTTTTTAAAAAAAATTTTATTTGCTTAGTTTTTTAAGTGGCCTGTGGGTTTGGAGGCTTGTGTGGATTCCTTGCTAGATTGAGAAGTAAAAAAGTGTAATAGACTCTCAAACTCCTAGGTGGCTAGTTTTTTTTGGAGAAAGGGTTTTCATGTATGATAAACACCAACATGTGCTATGGAATATAAAGTACACAAGTTCTTTCCCTAATTTTTTTTTTTTTAACACAATCACACAGTCGGTGCAAGGGAATTGTAAGAATTAGAGAAAAACTTCTGTGTCTTGTTCCTCAGCATATGCTGGCAATTTATAACAAATTGAAACTTCTTACGCAAGAACCCTAGCCGACTTAGGAGTTTTAGGCATTTACCTTTTTACTCTTCTTAATAACTGAGAAACCCAAAAATACCCCTACACATATTATTCTAATATATGCGGCAGCCTTTTAAAATATAAGTAAATAAGCACACACACACTAATTATATACATCATACAATATGTTTTCCAACACTCCACTCAAGTTGGTGTGTAGATGTTAATCATGCCCAACTTGCTCACAAAATCATCGAATTCTCTCTTCCCAAGAGCCTTGTCAACCCATCAGCCGTTTGCTTTGCGGATGGTAAGAATGGGATGCACACTTCACCACTATCATGCTATTGAAATATTATACAATCAGCAGGGTCAGTTACCCTGCTGAATATATAGGGTCAGCAGGGTCAGTCAGCAGGGTCAGTTACCCTGCTGAATATATATAAATCGATAATAGTAATAATACTTAGTAATTAATGTTATACTTAGTGTTTAGTATTATTAAATCTGTTGTACAAATTAGGAAGCTGAACCATTTCTACTTTACTACTTATCAATGTAACCACCCTAAAAAGGTGTCTAGGTAGTTAATGTAGTTACTTTATGCTTTATGCTTTTTGCATGCTTAGCACTTTTGTATTCTCCTATATATACTAACCTTAAGAGGTTATGTTCAATAATAAGAGTTACATTTTTCTCTTATCTTCTTCTTCTTATCTTTCCTTTCTTATTCTCAATATCTTTAAAGTTCTATATGGTATCAGAGACCTGATTTTTCAGGAAAAATTCGATCCAGCCTTTAAAAAAAAAAATTTCTTTCTTTCTCTCATCTTTTCCACTTTTCAAAATGACTGATTCTGGAATTCCTAATCCCACTCCTTCTGCTATTTCTCTCAGTGTAAATGGAGTTGATAATCCATCTCTCCAAATCACATCAAAGAAACTCTATGGACCTAATTATGTCCAGTGGGCACAATCTGTACGTGTCTATGTCACTGGAAGAGGTAAACTTGGTTACCTAACTGGAACCATTAAACCCCCAGCCGATAAAGAATCTCAAGAATATGCTGTCTGGGAGACAGAAAATGCTATAGTTGTATCTTGGCTCATCAACTCTTGATTGATGATATCAGTCAAGTTCATCTCTTTACTACTTCTGCAAAGGATATCTGGGATAAGATAGCCAAAAATTATTCTGACCAAGGCAATTATGCTACTGTTTTTGGTCTGAGAACCTCTTTATAGGAAACCAAACAGGGTGCACTTAATGTCACCCAATACTTCAACACCCTCAACAAGCTATGGCAGGAATGTGACCAACTTACAATAAGGCAGTGGAAATGCACTGAGGATAGTGATATCTATGCAAAGCTTGTTGAAGAAGAAAGGGTCTTTGACTTCTTGTACGGTCTAAATCCCAACTATGATGCTGCAAAGGAAAGGATTCTGGCTCAAACTCCATTTCCTTCAATTCAGGATGCTTTTTCTGCTGTGAGAAAGGAGGAAAGTAGAAGGGGAGTTATGGGTGTAAGCAATGGTATATTGCCAACTCCAGGTGGAAACCACTCTGCACTCAAAGTTGCTGAATCTGATGCAGCAAATGTTGGGTATAACAGAGGCAACAACAAGAAGAATGAGCAATGGGCCAACCTACTTTGTGACTATTGCAAAAAAAGGGGTCATCTCAAGGAGAAGTGCTGGAATCTCCGTGGAAAACCCCCCCATCTTTTGAAGAACCGGGCTGAAGGAAGTGGAAGTGATCAAAAAGGGCATACAATGCTACAGAACAGGCCATGGGGTTCACAAAGGAGCAGATGGAAACTCTGGCTTTAATGTTTGACAAACGCATTCCACCTGGTTCTGAATCAACTGTAGGGGCAACTGCTCATGGTAATCAGTCTTGGATTGTAGACTCGGGGGCTTGAAGCCACATGACAGGTGATCTCTCCCTTTTCCATTCTTTCACTAATAGTAATAATGAGCACTATGTTACTATTGTAGATGGTTCTTCTTCCAAAGTGGTTGGTTTAGGGTCAGTTAAAATCCTACCAAACCTCACCCTTAATTCTGTTCTTTATGTCCCAAAACTTGATTGTAACCTATTCTCTGTCAGCCAGTTCTGCAATGATAAGAAATGTGTTGCTAACTTTTATTCAACTCATTGTGAGTTTCAGGATCTGGGGTCACACATGAAGATTGGCAGTGCTAGGAAATCTGAGGGTCTGTATCTCATCCATAGCAGCTATCCTAAGAATGCAAGTGCTCTTAATGTTAGCTTGAATTCTAAATGTAATAGGATAATGTTGTTACATTTTAGATTAGGACATCCAAATTTTCCCTACCTAAAAAGGATGTATCCTTCCTTGTTTTCTGATATTTGTATTGAAAGTTTGAAATGTGAGAATTGTATCTTGGGCAAACAAACTAGAACTGTCTTTAAACCTGTCTCTTATAAGGCATCCAAGCCTTTTATGCTTATTCACTCTGATGTCTGGGGACCATCCAGAACATCCAACATTATTCATAAACCCTGGTTTATCTCATTCATTGATGATCACACTAGACTCACCTGGGTCTACTTTATGAAACATAAATCTGAAGTTCCTACTCTATTTGAAAATTTCTATAACATGATAGAAACTCAATTCCAGACTAAAATACAATTCCTCAGATCAGACAATGGAACAGAATACCTAAACTCCTGCCTTAATCCCTTTGTCACCAAGAAAGGAATAATCCACCAAACTTCCTGCACCAACACACCCCAACAAAATGGGGTAGCAGAAAGGAAAAACCGCCATCTTTTGGAAGTTGCTAGAACCCTTCTTTATACCTATAATGTCCCTTACTACTACTGGAATGAGGCTGTTCTGACAGCCACTTTTTTAATCAACCGGATGCCATCCAGAATACTGAAATTCAGTACCCCTATTGATGCTCTAAACTCCATATTCCCTAACTCAAAACTTGTATCCACCTTACCTCTGAAAATCTTTGGATGTACAGCCTTTGTACATAACCATGCCCCCACTAAAACCAAACTGGATCCTAGAGCTATAAAAACTATATTTGTTGGTTATTCTGCTACTCAAAAGGGGTACAAATGCTTTGACCCAAACACTCATAAATTTTATGTATCTAGTGATGTTACCTTCTTTGAAGATCAACCTTTTTACCACACAAAACCTGACAACAATGATGATCAGTACCTGTTTCTTTATGATTCTACTACTCTGCCCATGCCTAATCACAGCTCACCTTCTATAACCATATCTGAACCTTCTCCTAAAACCATTCATGAGGAAAATACTGATGACCCTGTAATCTCACCTTCTCCTACCTCACATTCTTCTATCCACACTCTTGCTGAGGAGGAGCCTACCAACTCACCTAGTGCTACTCCCATAATCTATACTAGACAAAAGAAAACCAGTCAGTCTCTTCCTCATACCCCTGTTCCTCCTACCGAACCTGAACTTATCTATGAGCAACCTAACCCTGATCTTGAACCTACTTCTGATTTACCCATTGCCTTGAGAAAAAGTACTAGAGAATGTACTAAACATCCTATTAATAGGTATGTGTCATATGGTAAAGTGTCTAGCAAACAGAGGACGTTTTTAGCCAACTTAGATGCTTCTCAAACTCCAAACACCATCTATCAGGCCCTAAACCACCCACAATGGAAGAAGGCTGTTTTGGAAGAATTGGATGCATTGGAAAAGAATCACACCTGGGATGACATACCTACTCCTAAAGGGGTCAAACCTGTAGGGTGTAGGTGGTTGTTTAACATTAAACACAATCCAGATGGAACTATAAACAGGTACAAAGCCAGACTTGTGGCTAAGGGATTTACACAATCTTTGGGGATTGACTATAATGAGACTTTTGCCCTTGTAGCAAAGCTCAACTCAGTCAGAATTATTATATCAATTGCAGCAACAAAGAATTGGCCTCTCCATCAGCTTGACATAAAGAATGCCTTTCTGAATGGGGAACTACAAGAGGAGGTGTATATGCAGCACCCTCCTGGATTTGTATCAACACCCAACCATGTCCTAAAACTGAATAAATCCATTTATGGACTAAAACAGTCACCTAGGGCATGGTTTAGCAGGTTCACTCAAGCTATGAAACTTGCTAAGTATATACAGGGACATGGAGACCACACTATGTTCTATCAACATTCAGAAACAGGGGACCTCACCATCTTGATAGTGTATGTGGATGATATTGTTATCACTGGAAGTTCAGACACATAAATTGCTAAACTCAAAACCTTCTTACACCAACAATTTGATGTAAAAGACCTTGGACCTCTCAAATATTTTTTAGGCATAGAAGTTGCTAGATCTTCAAGTGGTATTCTGCTCACTCAGAGGAAGTATACCCTGGATTTGCTCTCTGACTATGGGTTACTGGGGTGTAAACCTGCTGATACCCCAGTTGATTGTGCTATCAAATTTGGAAAAGATGATGATGGTGGAGACTATAATCTTGAAAACTATCAGAGGCTTGTAGGAAGACTGATCTACCTCTCACACACAAGGCCAGACATCTCATTTGCTGTGAGTCAACTGAGTCAGTTCATGCACTCACCTAAGGTAATCCACTATAATGCTGCATTAAGACTCCTAAGGTTTCTGAAAGGATGTCCAGGGAAGGGTATCCTGTTTAAAGCTCAAGGTAACACAAAAATTGAAGGGTATGTTGATGCTGACTGGGCAGGGGATAAAGTGGAAGGAAAATCAACCTCAGGGTGGTGTATCTTTATATTTGGAAACCTTGTTTCTTGGAGAAGCAAGAAACAACCAGTTGTGGCCAGAAGTACAACAGAAGCAGAATTCAGAGCTGTTGCCCTAGGTATCTGTGAGCTATTGTGGATTCAGAAAATCATGACAGAGCTGAAAATTCATGTATCCAAACCTATGTGTTTATATAGTGATAGTAAGGCTGCTATTGATATATCCAAAAATCCTGTTCAACATGATAGGACTAAACACATTGAGGTTGATAGACATTTCATTAAGGAAAAAGTCACTAATGGAAGCATTAATCTATCTCATGTCAAGTCCAAGCTTCAGGTAGCTGATATCTTCACCAAAGGGCTTCCTAAAACTAATTTCCAAAACTGTGTGGACAAGTTGGGACTCTGGACATCTACTTATCAGCTTGAGGAGGAGTATTGAAATATTATACAATCAGCAGGGTCAGTTACCCTGCTGAATATATAGGGTCAGCAGGGTCAGTTACCCTGCTGAATATATATAAATCGATAATAGTAATAATACTTAGTAATTAATGTTATACTTAGTGTTTAGTATTATTAAATCTGTTGTACAAATTAGGAAGCTGAACCATTTCTACTTTACTACTTATCAATGTAACCACCCTAAAAAGGTGTCTAGGTAGTTAATGTAGTTACTTTATGCTTTATGCTTTTTGCATGCTTAGCACTTTTGTATTCTCCTATATATACTAACCTTAACAGGTTATGTTCAATAATAAGAGTTACATTTTTCTCTTATCTTCTTCTTCTTATCTTTCCTTTCTTATTCTCAATATCTTTAAAGTTCTATACATGCTTTTCCTTGATGAAGTGTCGGTCAATCTCTACATGCTTCGTACGATCATGGTGAACCGGGTCATTGGCAATTTCTATTGCAGCTTTATTGTCATAAAACAACTTCATAGGCAGACTATTCTCCATTTTTAATTCACTATAGACTCGTTTAATCCATAGGATCATGCCCAACTTGCTCACAAAATCATCGAATTCTCTTCCCAAGAGCCTTTGTCAACCCATCAGCCGTTTGCTTTGCGGATGGTAAGAATGGGATGCACACTTCACCACTATCATGCTTTTTTTGATGAAGTGTCGGTCAATCTCTACATGCTTCGTACGATCATGGTGAACCGGGTCATTGGCAATTTCTATTGCAGCTTTATTGTCATAAAACAACTTCATAGGCAGACTATTCTCCATTTTTAATTCACTATAGACTCGTTTAATCCATAGCATCTCACAAATGCTCTGAGCCATGGCTCAAAATTCTCCCTCAGCTGAACTCCTTGACACTTGTTTCTTGCTTCTCCATGTCACTAAGTTTCCCCATACAAACGTACAGTGCCAGTCAGTGACTGCCTATCCACCTTACAAGTACCCCAATCAGTCCTCGCTTTTCTGACCTTTTGGAGTACAAACCACGACTTGGGGTTCAGAAATCTGAGAATTCGGTTGACTACATCCAAGTGTTTCTGAACCGGGGAGACTAATCATCTGCTTGTCCATGGACCAAAGAGTGAGTTTGTTAAAAAGCACTTTCTTTGTTAAATTTTATCCTAGCACTAGTTAGTGCATGAATTGGCTCACTTAGCTCACGGCAAACGCAATGTATGGCCTCGTATTAGACAAATAGATTTACTTTCAGACACGCTTCTGATATCTCTCCATATCCACAGATTTATCATCAAGACCCGCCTTCAAGTTCAAAATCAACTCCATAAGAGTCCCACTTGAGCGTGCACCCATCATTCCAGTTTCTGTCAATAAATCAAGAGTATATTTTCTCTGTGATACGAGCAATCTCCATACCCAGGAAATATTTGAGAGGACCTAAGTCCTTAATTTCAAATTTTTATGGCCAATTGCTCTTTAACTCTCCTAGCCTCATCTGCTTCATCATCTGTTAGAATAATTTCATTAACATAAACAATGAACACCGTCAATTTACTAGTTACAGACTGTTTAACAAACAAAGTATGATCCACTCCCCTAGAGTGAACCCTATCTTCTTGAGAAACCTCATAAACCTCTCTAACCAAGCTCTTGGAATCTGTTTCAGCCCATATAAAGACTTTTTCAATCGGCACACTTTCCCATAATATGATTATTCAAACCTAGGAGGAGGATCCATATACACTTATTCTTTTAGTTCCCCGTGAAGGAACACAATCTTCACATCTAGTTGGTTTAAGTGCCAATCCAGATTAACTGCAACATAAAAAATCACCCGAACTGTGTTCATCTTTGCCACGGGTGCAAATATTTCGGAGTAATCTATCCCATATGATTGAGGTACCCCTTCGCAACCAATCTTACTTTGTGATATTCTAGTGAACAAAATTAAATTTATTCGTGAAGATCCACCTACACCCCATTGTTTTCCGGTCTTAGGGTGTATCCACCATCTTCCAAGTATCAATCTTCTCAAGTGCCTCATCTCATCCATAACTGCATTCTTCGACCCAGGAACCTGTAAAGCCTCATTGATACTATTTGGAACAATCATGCTTGACAAGGTTGATAAAAAAGAATAATATGAAGATAAAAGATTGTTATAGGCCAAAAAACGATTGATAGGATGTTTTGTACATGCCCAAGGGGGCTTTCGAATAGCAATAGGAACATCTAACAATAATTGCTCTGTGGACTGATTTTCTGGGGTAGGATGATCAGATTCAATTTCAGACTATGAATCGCCAGAACACGACTTATCCTCAGAATTAGACACATGATCATCCTCTTGATCCTCATTGTGGCCAGACTGTTCAGGGATGACAACCCGTTCAAGTAAATGGGGATTAGGCTTTGTCTTGCCCTTCTTCTTTTTCCTGTATATTGTAATATCTTTAGAAAATTTATCCTCTTTTGGGAAGGAAGATTCAACAGTCATATCACTAGGCTGGACCAAATCTTTCTCTTCGCTGGATTTAACCTGTTTAGACTTGCTGGATCTTTATTATATGATCAAGCCAGTTATAGTCTTCTTGGATTGGTCTGCTCTCAGGTTCTTTTCCATTCTTATTAGATCCTCCCTTAAAAAACATGTCGTGTTAAAAAAAACTCAAATCCATGGTTATATGCATTTTCCTAGATTCATTATCATAACACTTATGCCCTTTACTCGTTGGTGAGTAACCAACAAAAACAATTTTTTTGATCATGGTTCGAGTTTACCACCATTATACACACATGTACAAAAGCAGTACACCCGAACACTCTCAGGGGCAGGTTATTTATGAGCTTAGTTGTAGGATAAGACTAATTTAACACGTTCAAGGGAGTTTGAAAATTTAGAAATTCGGAAGGCAACCTGATAATCAAATAAGTAGCTGTTAGCGGCTATTTGATGCTAGCATTAGATACCTTACAACTTTGAAGATGTGTCTGTTTTTCCTCTCAGCTACACCATTTTGCTGAGGGGTATGGACACATGAACTCTGATGTACAACAACTTCCGAAAGGAAAAAGTCTCCAAGTATACTGTTGAAGTAGTCAGTAGCATTATCGGTTCTAAAATTTGTATCTTGGTTTGAAACTGAGTTTTGACCATCCAAAAAAGTTCTTTACAATTAGTTTTACATCAGATTTATTTGTTAACACATAAACCCATGACACCCACCCTAGTACGATCATCAATTAAAGTGAAAAACCATCTCTTTCCAGGATTTTATCCTAGAAGGCTCCCACACTATGAATTAATGTGAAAGGCTTAGTAGGCTTGTAACCTTGAGTGGGATACGATGACCTACTATCTTAGACAACTCACAGATTTTGCATTTAATTTCTCTAATATTTATTCAAAAACAAATCTGGATGCAACTTGTTTGTATAAGTAAAACTGGGGTGACCTAGTCTATTATGAATAACAAAGATTTTATTTATTCTGATCATTAGCAATAACTGATTGCAAACAATTACTTTGGGAATTCCTTTTCACTGATGCAAAAGATTTAGCTAACGCATAAATTCCTCCTTCCACTTTAAACTTGGTAATCGTCCTCCACTCCTAACCTGAGTATGCGTCCTGAAATACACAACCAGAATCAGTAAACATGTCCACACTTATTTCATCCAAGGTGAGCCTAAAAATGGGAAGAAGGTTGCAACCTAGCTTTGGAACGTGGGGGACATTTTTAAGAGTGAGGGATGATGATATAGGAATGGATCCAATTCCAGCTATAACCGAACTGGATCCATCTGTCAATCGAATACTAGTATTCCTTGCACACCATTTATAGTGAGTAAAAGTAGTAGAATTTCCAGTCCTGTGATTGGTTGCCCCTTAATCAGTAATCCAACATACTTGCTCGTTGGTTTCAAGATGAAAAAGATACGAGTATTTACCTAAGTCGACATACGAGCAAGCATTATTATTGTTTGATGCAAGTTGTGAGTTTAGAAGTTTAGTCAGTTGCTCTAACTGTTCTTTGGTGAAGCCCTGCAATCCCGTCTAAGATGATGACCCTTGATCGGAACTAACCTGATTGACGTGCCTAGACTCACCCTTGGTTGCTTCCAACTATTTAACCTTTCATTCAGGTTTACTGATGATTTCCCAACATGTATCTTTGGCATGTCCCAGTTTCTTGCAGTGTTCACACTTGATCTTCGGCTTACTATTCTTCTTCACGGCTTCTCCCCTTGCCGACCCCTCTGTTTCAGGTTGATACTCTTTGTGCATCACCTCTTCCCTCCTTCTCTATGAATTTCAGAAAAAACTTCCTTCAATATTGGTGGTGGCTTACTCCCAATAATTCTCCACCTGACCTCATCAAGGGTTTGTGTAAGGCCAACCAAGAAGGAATACACCAGTTCGTTTTCTTCTCTCTTCTGGAATTTAATTGAGTCAACATAACAAGTCCACTTATCATCATGGCACATAACCAATTCCTGCAATAGGGCCAAGATTCAGTTGTAGTAGGATGTGACATCCTTTGATTCTTACTTGAGGTTCCATAACTCCGCCTTTAACTCATAAATTTGACACGATTTTTCAAGATCTGAATACATCTCCTTAATTACCTCCCGTATATATTTAGCCATTGGAAGGAATATGTGTGGCCTGGCCATGGTTGGCTCCATCACATTTATGAGCTACGCCATGACCAGAGAGTTTCCAGTATACCAGGTCTCGTATTTTGGATCTTCCGGCGATGGAACAGCACCTTTGCCGAATATGTTGCTTAATATCCCCTTCCCATTGATCGCCAAATTCACAGTTTGAGCCTATTTGAACTGTAAAGAATTTTTGGGAGAAAGCCACTACCATTATTGAAGGAAGTTTACATATAGGAAGTTTACTTCTTTACTCCTCTTACAAACTAGGAAACCCAAAAATATCCCTACACATATTAATCTAACATACGGGGCAGCCTTTTAAAAATAAATAAATACACACTAGTTATATACATCATGTTTTCCAACAGGAAGTCTAGTTTTCTCTACGAACTGTTTCATGGTTAATTGGTTATTTGAATGGTAAATTGCCTTGAACCTTGAAACGTATTATCCATTTTTTTTTTGACTCGAGCGATAAATACCCCATAATGGGATAATCCAAGGGGAACTTAAATTCAATTTACAATGTTAAGTATGTAGTAGGAATACATTAGTTTAAACACCTGTTCGGCTGTTTGCTTTTACTCAATACCAAGTCCCCTCATATTGTGGAATGGATGCGAAAATCTAGGATTATGTGTCTGTTAATTATGATTTAACTGCTTTTTGTGTGAACTATTTGGCTTTATGTTACTGTGTCTTGGGTGAAATGGAATGGTCTTATGCTATCTGTTTTTTTATTTGGTTTGGTATTCTTACTTCAATAGTACGTCTTGACTGTTTTACCCATTTCATTTTTTAATATTGTCCATTAGGTCGTTGGTCTTGTTGGAACTCATATATCCATATGGACACGGACAGGGACGAGAAACATATTTTCCTCTCGGGACGGCATGTTTACCAGAGGATTATGCATGCGGTGTGTATACGTTTTCATATTATGTTTGAAGTGCAGTTCAAGCATTATCAAGCTGGAAATTAATCTTTCTCATACATCATGCATCACTATTTTTTTTTTTGCTTTTACAAGACACTGCCTCACTGGATCAGAAGAATGTACTATTTTACCCTTTAATTGAGCTGGAAGTTGAAGTTGATAATTGGTTGGGTAGTGTTTCATATATATATATATATATATATATATATATATATATATATATATATATATGTATATATGTATATGTATATGTATATGTATATGTATACATATAAATAAGCAAACTATTATTAATGATCAATACGTTACAATTTGTCCACGAGTACAAGAGAACTCAATGTTAAAGACTGACAATCTAACACCTATTAGAAGGTCTAGACAAAATCGAACAACAATGTCCCACTCAGTATACACTTGACTACCCGTATCCACATAAATACAAAAGGTCTAACTGTTCTATAAACTTAGGATTCCACCATAAAACAAAGACTGACTTTGTTTTAAGGTGGTCTTGTATTCCTTTCCTCTTTAACTTTTAAAAGCCATCCAGATCTTGGCAAAAGAACAAGTGAAGAAAGCCATCTAGATCTTCTTAGCAAAAGAACAAGTGAATAAAAGATGGTTATGTGACTCATAATACTAGCATGAATAATGAAACTTAACGTGACAAAATCATATGGACTTTTAATGTGGACGATGTAACAAGTCTTTATTTCCAATGATTGAATCATGTTGAGATATATAAAATATTATTGATCTACCTCCTAGCTTAACCCATTATAGGCTCATAATTGAGGGGGCGTGTCGAGATATATAAAATGCAAATTATCTATCTCTTCATCAGCTTAAGCTTTTGGGAGAGATGGTAATGCAACATGGTATCAGAGTAGGAGGTCTTGAGTTCCAACCCCAGTGCAAAGATTGTCTTACAATAAAAAAACTATAGCTACAAGTGTGAAGTGTTGGCCTCTCTCAAAACTATATAATAGACCCACACTAGAGGGGGTGTGTTGTGATATATAAAATGTTAATTATCTATCTCCCATCAGCTTAAGCTATTATAGGCCCACACTTGGGGGGGTGTGTTGAGATATATAAAATGTTAATTATCTACCTCCTCACCAGCTTAAGTTTTGGGAGAGATGGTAAAATCACAAGAAAAGAGAATGAGTACTTGCGTACTCTTTCCTCTTTGTTTATAAGGGTACATATAATTTTTTATGTCATGAGAAGCTAAGTGCAACCCTCTCCAAGCACACCTAACAAATTACTATTCATCATAAACATAGTTATGTCCCAAAATCTTATTTGACGGGAAAAATCGAATATGATGAAATAGTACGTCAATTGATGCTGTGGAATAACATGAAACAAATGGAACAGACAAATATATAAAGACATCCCCACTAGGTTTGCACCTACCTATGTCAAAATCTGTTGAATTATAGTATCTTTTATTAGTGTTAGTCATTATTTATTCTATTTTGTATTAGTCCTAATACCAGCCTTAATGTTTTATCAAGAGTGATAGTATTTAGTCTTTTAGTTGTTACCGTGTGGCAGTTTTATCGGTGCACTTATTGCTTTGTCTCCGCCGCCTATTTGTCCAAGGCTGTTGGGTTGCTGGACCTTTATATATATATATCCCTTGTATATGGTTCAATTGATTAAGAAAGTAAAAAGATTATTCTTCTTTCTGTGCTCCTTCTTAATCGTTTTCTAACTCTTTACATGGTATCAAAGCCCATCTTGCTCTAAAATACCTATCACTTGAAAAGTGGCTTCGAAAGCTGAAAATTCTTCCACCGAAAACTCTGTTTCAAGCCTACCAGAAAACTCCCAAATTTCTATCACCAGCACACATTAGATGGAAATAACTATCATCAATGGTCTAGAACCATAAAGATATTCATTATTGGTCAGAGGAAAAGGGGATACTTACTTGGCACAAGCAAACAACCTGAACCCAATGATGCTAAGTTTGAAAACTAGGATACGGAGAATAATTTGGTTAAGTCTCTACTAATAAGATTCATGACCCCAGATATCAGTGAGAATTTCATTCTTTATGAGACAACTCATTAAATCTGGATTACTGCTAGAGCTCTGAAATCCTCTTTCTCTGAGGTCAAACATGAGGAAATCAGAAGGAACCTCATGCTAAAAGGTACATCTGGACCTGAACATGTTCCATAAGTGTCTGCTTTCAACTCTCATGTTCGTGAAAACCAGCACCATGAGAATCCTGCACTCTCTGCTAAAGGATCCTCTCGATGGAGTTGTAGAAATATTATTATTTTTAGTTCCCATATCAACAATTCATTACATGATATTAGAACAGTGGTTAAGCTGTTGGGTAATATTTGTAACGGTAGGATAATCATTAGACCAGACATAAAAGTAGTTAGGAGTATCATTTAATGTTGGCAGCTGTCTGTTGTTTAAGAGTAAAACTGTAACTGTGTTTCTTATCTTTTACTCAACGTAGCAGCAGCTTATTTATACAATAAAAGGAAGCCCTAATTATTCTAAAATCTAGGATACTTGTCCAACAAGGACTCGAGGCCGCAGCCGCAGCCGCTTATTGTAACTTGTAAAACCGTAATTTAATCACAAATATAGCCTTATAGGTCGGCTTACAACATAATCTGAATAATAATCTATGCATCACTATCCTCCTTGATACTTCCCTTCCAACTTCTGCAAAAGTCTCTCTGAAGGATGGTAGGGGATTTCTTCCCAGAATTTTCCCCTGACCTCATCTGGGTCCTGGTTCAGGTCTGCTAAGAATGAGTATACCCCCTCATTCTCCTCTCTTTTGTGGAACTTCACACTGTCTGCTGAGCACTCCCATTTATCTTCATGGCATAGATCGAGTTCCTGCCACAAGGAGACCATGTCATTGTAATACAATGTGACATCTTTATCCCTTTGTTTTAGACTCCACAATCTGGCTTTCATGTCATAGATTTGAGATGAGTTTTCAAGATCAGAGTACATTTCTCTTACCAGGGCCGGTCCTAAGGGTCCCCAAACACCTGTTTTAATAATAATAATAAAAAATTTAACAAGCCCAATGTTAATATGTATTTTTTTTTATCAACACTGTATGTGTGAAAGTGCAAAAAAAAATCCAACAGACCCAATCAATTATCCAGCCCAATCTCAATATGTATTAAAAAAATTATCAAAACAGATTTGAGATTTCTCGTACCAGTCGTATGTATGCGTGAATGTGAAACGAAAAACCCTCCCCCTTGTCGGCAGCTCCCATGTTATTGCATCTAAATGCGCTGGAAGAGCGATGTTGAAACATTAATTTATAAGTATGTTTTGTGTATACGTACGAATTTAGATTTAGGTTTGGTGTGGTGCCTTTAAAGACCCCCTTATATATTACAATGGTATGCCAAACGGTTTAAAAATGAATACTGTGGCTGGACAATGAACAGACAACCGCAATCAATATCCACCTAAGTACAACTATTTACAAGCGTTAAGATCTAAACTACCCCTAAACTAAACAAATAATACTCCCTCCGTCCAGTAATATAGGGTGTTCTAGATTTTTTGTGGTGTCCCAAAATATGTCTTTCTCACTAAACAATACAATATTAAATGCGTTGTTCCCACTTTTACGCTAAACAATGCAATATTATAAGGCACTCTCAGAAAAGAATGTAACAATTTATCTTAAAATGTGAAAAAGTGATTCATTTATGACGTTTCTTAAACTGTGTAAAAGTTATCAAACCTTATATTATGGGATAGAGGTAGTAATATACAAATTTGCACATGATTAAATTTGTGTGAGGAAGGACCTGATGTTCAGGAATCTGATTAGATTGTCTTTTACGTTTAGGCTCTAAACTACATAAATATTTGCCTCCATCAACTTTATCAACATATTAATTGATGTTAATGATTATAATTGTCTATTCATACTTTCTTACATTTTTCATAGAACTTATGTTGCTTTACAACCTTCACATGTCTGTGGGCTATGAGAATCGTTTTGTTTGAAATCATGCTCAATGTTATCTTTTGTGAGTTATGACGGTATCTATGTTTGAAGTTATGTAGATCCGGAGGCAGTCGTTGGGTGTGAGGATGGAAAAGTTCGTGTTTTTGATATGTACAGCCGAAAGTTCTCTCAAATTATAAAGTAAGCTTACCCTTTTCCATTGTCCATTACCTGTATTGATCGTAAAGTATACTTGTTACTTTTTCGGAGTACTCTTGAATGGGCATGGACCTATATGCTGTATAGAATACCTGCTTGTTTTCTATTTAGACTATTTTCTTGCGTAGGTGATGTTACTAGCCAATAGCTTGTTGATGGCTGAAAGGCACATAAACGAATCTGTTTCTTTTGAAGTATGTTGCAAAATATGATGTTCTAAGGATAATAAAAGGCAAATCACCCAGAAAAGCCAAGAATTCGTTAATCATAGTATTTGAAGTCTCATGAATTTTATTTTGTGGCCGAAGAAGTTGTCGGGGAACCTTCCTATCTATCTTGCTGCGAAAATGTCCATATATTTGTTAAAGAAACTGTGGCCAAATGGTTACTACTCCCGTAATAGTATATCCGTCAATTTGATGATTGCGCAAAAAACATAAAAACATCCCTCCTTTACTAGCTGCTTGGCACACTTGCGAATGCCTAAGCGAGGCCACATGTTCGAGTCCCCCATAAGGCATCATGTTAAAGATTATGAGTCAAACTCTGTTGGCACCAGTGCACCACCCAACACAAACTTTGGTTTAATTGTGTCAGATGGTCCCGACACACTAGGGGCTCGGCCTACAAAAAAATAAAATAAAAAAACTTCCCCCTTTTTCTCCTTATCTTTCTTTAAAAAATGTGAAGTGGACCAGCTGGGAAAAGTTGTCATTTCACTTCTTGATTTGTCTTTGGAGTTAACGTTTAAGCTTTTCTTCTTGGGTTCTCTGCATTAAAATCCTTATTCTTTGCTAATTTTATGTTTTTATTTGCCATTCTTGCAGAATGCATTCTGGGCCAGTGACATGCTTATCCTTCAATGACGACCAATTGCTTGTCAGTGGTTCAACTGCCGGAAGTATTTCCATTTCAGATCTTTCATCTGATCAGCATGTTACTACACTGAGGCCAACAAGTTCTTCAGGTCATGATTCTTTAGAATTGATTTAGGATCTCTTATTTATTATAGAAATATTTTAAGAATTATTTAGGGTATTTTATTACTCGGCACATGTTGGCTTAAATAATACAAAGAAGCCCTATTAAACTCAGAATACCCCTTCTCCAAGACTCATGCTATACAAGCCCTAAACCCTACTGCCCAACATGGGCTTCTCAAGGTCTGGCCGAAAAAAAAAACATGATTACAAGGCTTCCCCTAGACTTGCATACACAAGAATTCCAACATCCCCCCTCAATTTAGGCATAGATGTCAATCATGCCAACTTGACTACGAAGTCATCAAATTTTTCCTTTCCAAGTGCTTTGGTCAATCCATCGGCCGTCTGTTTTGCATATGGTAGGAGTGGTATGCAAATCTGACCGCTCTCACTATAAGAAAAATACTCTTTTGCCACAACAAAAGGATTGCTGCTAATATATTTACTTTTAGCCACAGTAGCGTGGCAAATGAGAAAAGCTAAGTATATATTAGCCGCAAATTTTTTTTTTGTTGTGGCAAAAACTAGTGTGGTAAAATAGTATTTTTCTTGTAGTGTGTCCAGCTTTTCTTTGATGAAGTGACGATCTATCTCCACATGTTTAATTCTATCATGATGCACCGGGTCATTAGTTATGTCTATCGCAACTTTAATATCACAATGGAGCTTCATTGGCATATCAACTCGCACTCTTAGATCCTCCAACATATGCTTACTCCACATAACTTCACAAATGCCCTGTGACATAGCCTTTAAATCGGCATCTGCACTACATCTGGCCATCACACTATGCTTCTTGCGCCTTCTGGTCACTAGGTTACCACAAACAAAAGTAAAATAGCCCAAAATTGATCATCTATCTGTAAAGGCATTAACTCCTCTTTTTTCATTCTTTTTGAAGTAAAGCCCCTTACTGGTAGTGGTCTTTATTTACCTCAAGTGCTTCTGAACCACGTCTGGATGCTCCTGCATAGCTGAATGCTTGAACTACCTTAAAGAACTGTGGGTCGGCCCTGTCGCTTGTTTAGCCGACTTAGCATTTTGGAGTAAGGGTTAAGTAAAGCCAATAGGGTTAGCGAAATTTTACGGTGGTCAATGATCATCAAATTGAGATCATGTGTATTAATTCTCAACCATTAAAATCAAGATTGAGTTTGGTGGTCATTGACCACCATAAAATTTGCCTAGGAGTAAAGCCCATTAGAGTAAAGAGTTTGTGTTTTATCATATGTAATTGCTTATAACTTTATATATATAAAGTAATGAAGAGAGGAGAAGGGATCATACAATTCGATCCCGGTTTTCTTCTTTTACTATTTCTAACATGGTATGGAGCCACCCCTTTATATTTGTAAGTGTTGGGCCTCTTTCTTTGCCTTATAGTGCCATTTATATGCCTTGCGTACCATGTGGTAGTGAATTAGAAGTGTAACCATATAAAGCCTCAATTGGGGCGAGATTTATTGTTGTATGATAGTTTGTATTATACCAATGTCCTGCCAGGGGTAGCCACTGTTTCCATTTTCTGGGTCTCTGGACTATCACACTCCTCAAATACATCTCAATGCATTGGTTTACCCTTTCTGTCTATCCATCTGTTTAGGGGTGATAGGCTGTGCTATAGGCATACTTGTAAAAGCGCGCGCCATGGCGTGAGGCGGGGCTATGATGCCTTAACATAGTCTATGGCGCAGAAAATGTCGGGCGTGGCCATGGCGTGCAAGGCGTGGCGCGCCATAGAATTTAAAGGGTAAAAACGTCAAACCAGTTAATAATAACATAGAACCTAGTCAACCCATCCCTATTCTCTTCATTCCCTCTCATTCCCGCTGCCTTCTCCAGTCCTGCTGAGAAAATGCGACCTTCTTCTTCCATGGAGTAAAAAAAAAAAAACAGCCTAATAATTAAAAAAGCTTACTTCTTCTTCTTCTCATAATAACCGGCGGTAATAATCTATTGTTGCAGCTTCAGCGTTTAGCCTTCAGGTAACAGCAGCCTTTTACCTTTTTTTTTTTTAATTTTATTTTTTTAATTCGTTTTTTACACATGATTGTGTTAAATAGTTTATTCTTTATGTAATTATGGAGTTGAAAAACATGTTTATAATTTTCTTTTAATGAAAGTATGAATTGAATGATTGTCAAAGTATTGATCTTTGTTTGTTTGATTTTCTGAAACTTTAAGTAGTGAACTAGTGATCTTTGTTTGTTAGTACTTAGTAGTCTATGATTTTGTGTGTTTTATTTGTGTATGTGGCTGTTAATTGGCAAGTCATGCTAATTGCTATGCTCGTTTATATTTTGATATACTGCCATGAAAAGTTTTAAGGCTCCAAATTGCAAAACATTTGTTTCTTAAACTTGTTTTCCTATAAGGCCTGCATCAAAGTTAATCCCTAGGATAATGGAAGACTTGAATCAAAAGTTAATAGGTGGAGGTTAAATCGGGTTAAATTTTGATTTGTGAGTGTTCACCTGTTTATAGAATGTAAAGTTATAGTGTTAATGTTATCACTGTTATGGTTAATCATTTACTTGGTAGTTTAGTTCAGTTACTTACTAATAAATAACAATTTGACCACTTCCCTTTTCTTCACAATGTTGGTACTTGGTAGATAAGATATGGCTGGGGAAGAGCAATCATCCGATTCATCCGCAACAAATAGAAAGGATATTGGTTGGAAATATGCATATTTGAAAAATATTAAAGATAGAAACGCGGTGACATGCAAGTTTTGTGATAAAACTACTAATGGAGGCATCTCTCGCCATAAGAAACATCTAGTTGGCGGTGTGGGTCTTGGTGTTTCAAAATGCACTAAGTGTCCATCAGATGTTCGAGAAGAGATAATGCATAGTATGGTTGAAAAAAAGAATGAAAAGGAAAAAGCATTGAAAGAACAATATGCCCCCAAAAGAAAGGCCAACTTTTTTGATGATTCGGATGATGAAGAAGATGCGGTAGATGTGCAAGAATGTGGTATTGGTGGTAGTAGACATAAAACCACCCAAGCAAGGTCTAATAAAAAAGGTCCAATGGACCTTTTTGTTTCTAAAAAGAAAGCACATGCGATGGCGAGACAAACAAGCATAGTGGATGCTTATGACAAAGAAGCAAGAAGAAGAGTTTGCCGAGATATTTGTCGCTTTCTTTATCATGGTATGATCCCTTTTATGTTTTAAATTTGAAGACACCATCATGTCATGAAGCGAGGGTACCTTTCCTTAACGATGAAGTTCAATATACAAAGGATTTATTGAAAGACAATGTAAGTGAAACTGAAAATTATGGTTGTTCAATTCTATCTGATGGATGGTCTGATAGGAGGGGTAGAACATTGATCAACATCATAGTTAATAATGCCAAAGGGTCGATGTTCATGGAGTCTTTTGATGCCTCAAACACTGTCAAGGATTTTGCTATTTCAGTTTCTTGATGATTTTGTAGAGCGTGTTGGGGAAAAGAATGTGCTGCAAGTGGTCACGGATAATGGCAGCAACTATGTCTTAGCTGGTATATTTTTTAATTTCTTTAGTTACTTACTAGTCTACTTTACTTGTGACAACATTTGACATTTACAATTGAAATGTTTTTCATCAGGGAAGATGCTACAAAATAAAAGAAAGAATCTCTTTTGGACCCCGTGTGCTGCTCATTCCATAGATTTGATGTTGGAAGAAATTGGTAAAATACCAATTATAAACAAGACCATAACTAGAGCGGGTGCTCTAGTTACTGTTATTTATGGTCATCCAAGTGTTTTGGCATTGATGATAACATTCACCAACAACAGGGAGTTGGCCAACCATGAAACTACCCGTTTTGCTACCAACTTTCTTATTTTACAAAGCCTTCAAAGACGGCGACGGGATCTGAGGAAAATGTTTGTATCTGAAGAATGGTTGTGGTCCAAAGATAGTAGGGGCAAGGCGATAAGGGATACCGTGTTTCATATTTCTTTTTGGAATAATGTGACCTACATCCTAAAATTGATGGCCCGTTGGTGACGGTTCTTCGCATTGCTGATAATGAAAAGACGCCTTCTATGGGTTATATTTATGAAGCAATGGATAGAGCCAAAGAAGCAATTCTTAAGTCCTTCAACAATGACCAGAACAAATGTCAAGCAATATGCCTTGAACGATATTGAACATCACACCGATTTCCATGTACATCTGAAGCCAGAGAGCATTATGAAGCCATTAAGAAGCGGTTGGAAAAAGAGAAAGAAGCAATCAAGCAAGAGCCTGAAGAGAACTTAGAGGAGTATGGCACGTATCGTCCATGTGAGTTCCTTATCGAGTTAATTGAAATATCGTCTTCGGATTATGATTCTGATGATCCTGAAGAGGATCCTGACACGATGTTCTCTGAGCCTGAGGATTACCCAGACCCAGACACCGTGGTGAAGTCAGGAGACCATGGCACGTTTCGACTTCCAATTTCTGTTAATGGTTTATCAGTAGGATTAGGTCTCTGCGACTCTGGCTCGAGTTGCAACATTCTACCTTTTCTCTCTGCCAAAAGATTAAGCTTCCGGTCATTATGAATCAAACTCGAACCATGACTTTCATCGATAGAACTAGAGATATGCCTGCAGGTCTGCTTAGGAAGTGCACGATTAAGGTAGGAGGGTTCACTTTTCCAATTGATTTCACGGTTATAGACGTACCAGAGGACCCAAGTTCCCCAGTTCTGTTAGGAAGACCTTTCTTAGCGACAAGCAGAGCAGTCATGGATTTGATAATGGGGAAATTACTTTGAGATTGAATGATGATGCAGTATCTTTTAAAATCTTAGAGCCCCTAGAAAATAGGCCGGAAGATTGCAAGATGGCTTATGATTCCGAAAAGGTGGAAATTATGGATTTAGAGGGTCATAAGAATCGAGAGGTTGTGGTCCTTATCTTCTCTCTCAGCATTAGTCATGAATTCCTGCTCAACGGTTTCTACTACAACCTCTCGATTCTTATGACCCTCTATATCCATAATTTCCACCTTTTCGGAATCATAAGCCATCTTGCAACCTTCCGGCCTATTTTCTAGGGGCTCTAAGATTTTAAAATATACTGCATCATTATTCAATTTCAAAGTAATCTCTCCATTATCAAAATCCATGATTGCTCTGCTTGTCGCTAAGAAAGGTCTTCCTAACAGAACTGGGGCACTTGGGTCCTCTGGTACGTCTATAACCGTGAAATCAATTGGAAAAGCTAACCCTCCTACCTTAATCGTGCACTTCCTAAGCAGACCCGCAGGCATATCTCTAGATCTATCGACGAAAGTCATGGTTCGAGTTTGATTCATAATGACCGGAAGCTTAATCTTTTGGCAGAGGGAAAAAGGTAGAATGTAGCAACTCGAGCCAGAGTCGCAGAGATCTAATCCTACTGATATACCATTAACAGAAATTGGAAGTCGGAACGTGCCAGGGTCTCCTAACTTCACCACGGTGTCTGTGTCTGGGTAATCCTCAGGCTCAGAGAACATCGTGTCAGGATCATCAGAATCATAATCCGAAGACGATATTTCAATTAACTCGATAGGGAACTCATCTGGACGATACGTGCCATACTCTAAGTTCTCTTCAGGCTCTTGCTTGATTGCTTCTTTCTCTTTTTCCAACCGCTTAATGGCTTCATAATGCTCTCTGGCTTCAGATCCAGGGTACATGGAAATCAGTGTGATGTTCATTATCGTTCTAAGCATATTGCTTGACTTTTTACTATCACAATCCGGAAATTGAAAGCGACACGGAAGGAGTCTTTAAATGATTTGATAGATTGATTGATAAGGAAGAACTTCAAAACAAGATCATGGGAGAATTGGCATCATATAAATTTGCAGAATCATTTTTTGGATCCCAAATGGCTATTCGAGCAAGGAATAAGAGGGAGGATAGGATGACACCCGGTCGGTAACCATTTTTTTCTTTAAAGCTTTTAGTAAATCTTTACTTCAAATCTCCAATGCCAGGAAGACTAATTTTTTTTTTCCAGCGCAATGGTGGCTTACATTTGGTGTTGGTGTAACAAATTTGCAAAAGTTTGCTATCCGGATTCTAAACCTCACTGCTAGTGCATCATGTTGCGAAAGGAATTGGAGCATTTTTGAGCATGTGAGTAGATGGTTGTTAACATGTAATTTTTCACCAATTAAAGTTTACATACTCACTTTATTTTTGATAAATGTGACACATATTCATTCAAAGAAAAGGAGTAGGCTTAAACACGATAGATTACGGGATTTGGTGTACGTGAAGTACAACCAAATGCTCAACATTAATGCTGCAAGCACGCGGAAAAGGGATCCAATAAAGTTGAGGAACATTGAGAGAGTAATGATGAGTGGATGACTGGAGATGCTGGAAATGAAAATGTTCTTGATGATGAAGTTGGAGGAGATGGATTGACTTTGAGGGATTTTGTGGAGGCTTCACGGAGTCGGAGTCGGGGTAAACAAGCGGCTTCAAAACGCACCTCTGCTTCTCTGCTTCATCATCCAAAGGCAAAGGCAAAGGCAAAGGCAAAAGAGGAGGTCGAGTTTCCCGATCACAACTACAACTAGTGGATGAGAAGAGTGAAGAAGAATTTGAAGATTATGATACTGAAGATGATATACAAGATTATCTTGATGTTGACCCATTTGTTTTGGATGATGATGACACTGACATTGATGAAAGAGTGGATGGGGAAAATAGTGATGAGGGGACGGGACCGATGGAGCTTATTAGTGATGATGATGAGTGATGACCGATGATTACTTGAAACTTGTTTTTCCTAATGGCTAATGCCTATCTTTTATGTCATTTTGTGAACTATAGTACTAGTATTAGTCTATTAGATTCGTTTAAAACTTTTGAAGCCGTAAACCTTTTGGTTGATTGGTTCACTATAGTTTATCGGTATTCGGTAGTACTTGTTTTGTGTGTTAAAAGTTTAAAACTTGTTTAGATGACATTATGTGATCTTGTTTGCTGACTTTTATATATGTTATAATCTAAAGGGCCAAAAAAAATAAGTTATACGACTTTATTGCGCGCCTTGCATGCCGGGCGCCGCCATGGAGTGCGCCATGGCGTGCGCCATGTCGTCCGGGCGCACATGCCACGCCTTACCTCCGCCTTACGCTTTAACAAGTATGGCTATAGGACAATTTCACCCCAACCAATTTCATTAATGATCTCTAGAATTCACAGGTAAATACCTTTTCCTTATCACTGACAATGCAATTTGGGACACCATGTAGCCTATACACTTCAGTGAAGAAAACCTAGGCAACAAATTCTGTTGTAGCCCGTCTCCAATGCTAGGAAATGAGCAGACTTTGTCAATCTGTCAACAATGACCATGGTCACATTCCCTTCATAATTAAGTAACCCCTCAATACTCAACTGAGACCATGCTCTGTCTGGGATTGGCAATGGCTGCAACAGACCTTGTGGTTTGTCATGGATGCTTTCACACTGTTGCCAAACCACAGAAATCTGAATCATGTCTTCAACATTCCTTTGAATGTTTGGCTATTTGAACCTTTTAATGCTACTATAACATGCCCTGACCTCAAAGTGGCATCTAATAGGACTGGAGTGGAGTTGTTCAATAAGTTTCTGCCTTAGATTCCCACTAGATCCCACATATATCTTGCCCTTATATCTCTATAAGCGCTGTAGTATAGTATAGTGTGGGTCTGGGGTTGTTGCAATCATCAGACCCTTCACTTTTTCCTCAACAAATGCATCGTTTCTGTAGCTGGAAGATACTTCGTGAACCCAAGAAATGGACACTGAGCAAATCATACTCAGGTGGCCCTGCTCATGGCTCTTCCTAGATAAGACATCTGGCACTACATTCTCACATCCCTTTTTGTATTCTATTTTGAAATCCAGCCCCATGAGCTTAGTAACCCCCTTCTTTTGCAAAGTAGTGGAGGCTCTCTGATCTAACAATAATTTGAGACCCTGCTGATCTGTTTTAATGACAAATGGTCTGCCCTGTACATATTGTTTCCATTTGTAGACTGCTAATCTGCTATCAGGACAACCAATAGTTCCTTCTCATAAATGGATAATCATATTTCTTTGGAGTTAAGGGCCTTACTAAGCTAAGCCACTGGATGCTTGCCTTGTTGTAAAACTGCCCCCAATCCCTTCCCACATGCACCAGTTTCTATGCAGAAAGGGGACACAAAATTTGGTGAAAGTGAGGACATGGGACTGACACATGGCTTGCTTCAGATCATCAAATGCCTTGTGAGAATCAGGGGTCCACAAAACCTGTCCTTTTTTCAGCATGTCATTAAGAGGCCTAGCCAAAATACCATGGGATGGTACAAACCTCCTAACAGTGAGACCTGAAAATTCCTTTTACTCTTTCACATATTGGGAAAATTCCTTTTACTCTTTCACATATTGGGAAAGGGCCAATCGGACATTGCTTTGCTTAATGATGTGGCCTAGATATTCAACCATATCTTGGCCAAAGGAGCATTTGGAAAGTTTAGCATATAACTGTCCCTTCATAATACATGTTTTGTCATGTTAGCACAGTAAATGAGGATATCATCAAGGAATAGTAACACAAATTTTCTTAAGAAAACCTTGAGCAGTTCATTCACGTTCCTCTGAATTGTGGCAAGGGCATTAGTTAGACCAAAAGGCATTAGCAGAAATTCAAAATGCCCATGATGTGTAACAAATGATGTTTCCTGTACATCCCCTTCATTCATCAATATCTGATGGAATCTAGACCTTAGGTCAATCTTTGTGTAAACTCTTGCCTTACCAAGTTTATCTTGCAAGTCATCTATGATTGGAATGGGATATCTGTTCTTGATGGTCAGATCATTGAGCCTTCTGTAATCAATACATCCCCTCCATGTTCCATCTTTCTTTTTAACCAACAACATAGGTGAAGACCATAGTTATCAGACCCGGCCCGGCCCGGCGGTCGAACCGGTGGTTGGCCCGGCCCGGGACCAAAACCGGGCCGATTCAAGAGTCTGACCGTTCAAGGAGTTGACCCGCCCAGACCCGGAAAACCCGGTGGTTGGACCGGTGAACCGCGACTCGGCCCGGTATGAATCAACCCGGTCTGTTTTTTTTTAATTTATTTATTTATTTATTTTTTTAAATTGCCACAGGATTTTTTATTATAAAAAAACATCATTGCTGTGACTTGAACCCAGGTCCCTCAGGTAGGAGTCGAATATCCTAACCATCATTTCTTATTTCGTACTCTATCTTTTGGCAGAAATGAGTTCTTACATTTCTATATTCGTCAAATTAAACACCACAAACTAAAGTCGAAATTCAATACAACTTCCAAAATTGGCAAGTAATAAATTAACATTGTTTATAAACAAACTTGTTGGGAACGAGGACTAGTTTTTATTTGAATTAATAATGTTACAATGCATGGACCAGCTCTTTTGTAAGAAATTTTGATGGTTTTTCACTTGTATCGTCATGTGTTTTGGTATCAAAAACGCTTTTCATTTGTATTTATTATGATTTGGATGTTGAAAACTTGAAATATTTTGGAATTGATTATTATTATCAATTTTTTTATATTTTTTTATTGTATGAACATATTATTTTTAACCTTATGTTGTGACCCACCGTTTGAACCAGTGACCCACCGGTTGAACCGGTGACCCGGTGACCCAGTAAGTTTTCCGGGTCGATGACCGGGCCGGGTCTGATAACTATGGTGAAGACAATGGACTGTTTCTGCCCTGCTTCAACATATCCTGCACCAATTCTTCAATATCATCCTTCTGGTGGTGAGGATACCTATAGGGTCTCAGTTTGACAGGGTCAGCTTCCTGAGATCAGTTGGTGCACCAAACACATCTGTGAACTCCTCCAGCAAGGGCTCCAATTCAATAGGGGCATTACCGGTTGTTTTGTCCTAGACCATGTACAGGCAACCAATGAGACCATGTTTCTTCAGACTGTTCATCAACTTCTTACAACTAACCATCTTCAAATGGCCTTCATCAGAAGCTCCCATTGGTAATATCTAAACACCATCCTTAACAAAAGACTTGATCATTTTGTGAAAATTGTATATAACTAGGCTAATCTTGCTCATCCAGTCAATCCCTAGCACCATATCACACCCTCTCTGCTTGATCAGTCTAATATCATGCTGGAAAACCGTGCCGTTAATAATCCATGTTAGGTCCGGGCATTTGGAATAACTAGTAAGGGTGTTTCAATCTGCAACAGTGATAACCATAGGGCATAATCTTGCAACCAGCCTCTTTGACCACCTTCTGATCCAAGAAAGAGTGTGAGGCTCCACTGTCAATCAGAATCACTACTGACCTCTTCTTAATCATTCCCTTAATCCTGAATGTGTATGTGTTGGGAGTGACTTGGCCAGCTAGGGAATAAATAGACAACTGAGATTATTTCAGTCTGTGTGAACTGTGAAGACCTCTTCCACAAAATCCTCATCCTCAGCTTGGACAAAATGGATGTGCTTCTGTCTACATTTGTGACCCGGTGTGTACTTCTCATCACACCTGAAACACAATCCTTGGAAGTATTGAATTTCCTCAGGAGTAATTTCCCTCCGCAAAACATGTCTCTGTTCTGTACTTGGAATTTTGTCGAACACCTTTCCCTGTTTGGTTTCGGGTTGGATTGGGATTGAATGGATTCAAGAAAGAGAAAATAAAATAAAATAAAATATAGTGAAATAATGATTATAAAGTTGAAATGTTATGTTGTAATTTGTGTAGTTGAGATAATTATTGGTGAGAGAAATTTTAATTAAATATTATATTGAAAAAGTAATACTTAGATAGTGTATAGGGTGAATAAAGTGAATTGGTTAATATTATTTTATTTGTTGATGTTGAATGATTGATGTGAGAATCTATAATAAAATAATAAATAAGATAGTGGAGTGAATAAAATATTGTGTTGGATCCAAATGGATCCAACCCCACCCGAAACCAAACAAGGCCTTGGGTGCAGAAGGTGTTTGCTTAATCTGGATATGACATTGAGGATATTGTAGGTAGTGGCTTGTGATTCAAGGATAACACACTCTTGGCACCTAGTTGCCTCTACTGCAGCTGACATTGTGGTTGGATGCATCAATCTGACCATAGATTTGATTTCTGTATTAAGTCCCCGGATGAAACATGATGCATAGTGAAACTCTGCAAGTCTGGGGCACTGCATTTATACTATGCTCTTTAATTCCTCAAATTCTGCTAGGTACTCATCCACAAACCCTAGCTGCTTCAATTGGTGGAATTCATCCACAATCATCTCCATGGACTTTGAACCAAACCTTTTCAATACTTCCTCTCTCCTTATAGGCCAGGTCAAGTAAGGAAAATTAGCTCTAAGGCCACCAAACCAGACATCCACTATTCCTCTCAAATACAGTTCGGCGAAACCAACCTTATGGCTGTCTGGCGTCTCATGAATCTGAAAAAACCTTTCACAACGCCTAATCCACTCCATTAGAGCTTCTCCATTGAATATAGGAAAATCTAACCTAGTATCCTTACAGATTTGATCATACCTCTCATTCTTTGAAGAGGTTTTAGCTAATTCTGTTTGAACTTGCTCAGTTTGATGTGGAGTAGGAAGCAATCCATCACCCAATCTACGTCCGGACGGTATCTCTGATACAAAATGTTAGGATATGAGTCTAACTAGGGTTTTTAGGAACTGAATTGGAACAAAAATGGGGTGGGGAGAAACAATGGAGAAGGGAGAAGAGAGAAGCTAGGCGGGATATGAGAGTTTTAGTAACATTAAAAGCGAGTTATCAATACAACACACACCACCTTTATACATGTTGGCTCAACGCAGATTAAGGCATCTCCACACGTTAACACACTAGGAAGGGATCTCTAATGTCTAGTTCCTAACAGCAGCTAGGAGCAAAAAAAGCCATGTAGTGACTGAGGAGTCGAATGGTAGTCTCCCGGCGAATAGTTCAAGATGCATTATTAGGCCATTTTGTGTTTTAGATGAATCCTCATTTATGCCTTTGTTGGCGTATGAAAGGCCCGGTGACAAGAAATGGACCTTTCATTGTTATGTGCCCGAAATTACCAGCGGACCCTGACATATATTCTTAACTTGAATCCATGCAGCAGGAATCAGGACATTATGCATGAATCCATGCTCCCATCTACTCTTTGCAGGATCAACAGCAGGAAATGCATCTTGTTGGGACCTTAGGTATGAAATACAAATTTCGTAATGTTTAACGTTCTTTTTATTCATTATTTTTATTTTATAATATGCCGCTGCTCCTCTGTGTGACTGTCATTTTCTCAATCGACTTTCAAGAGAATTAATTAACGAATTATAGAATTATAGTGTTTGAAATATTGAACAAATGGTGGCACGTACAAATGGAACTGGGTGGAGGAGGGAAGAGTTTTTCTTATGTTTGGGAACTTCGTCATATGTATGTGAATGTATATATAGTGTATGTGTATTCAACACACCATATAAGTATGAAACACACTTGAATACATAATAATTCACATAGTTTCTTGTATTTCATTGTTGAACTAGAGTCTTATATTATATGTACACATATGTAGGTACGTGGGAAATCAACCTATACAATTCAATCAAATCACCCTAAATCAGGCATTTAAACCTTCCCATTCTAGAATCAATCAAATTTGCAAATGCATGTCATTTTATTTTAGAGTTTTCACAAAGTTTATTAAAGTGATTATATCTTATACTGATTTTAAGTAGTAAATTCTGATCATGATAGAAAGATCATCATAAACTCGCACACAGATATTCATTGTGCTTTTCCAATTCAATTCAATCCAATTGTGCTACACTTTTTGAGACGGCTTTGCTGAGACAAACTGAGCCAAAAGTAGCCATGCCATCTGCCCCAAAATTATTGATAGAGCCAAAGAGCAGGAGATATATAGCGAAGGTCAACGTTTCCTTCTGGTAGTCTAAAAAAGCAGGAGATATTCTCCTTTATTACATAATTATTCCCTCGAAATCAACAACAAATATTCAGCATTAACTATGAATAGTCCTTCTACAACTTCGTCACCCACTAAAAATATATTATGATGTATTATGTAAGTAACAAAATCTGAAAAATAACAAAAACAAAACGCCAAATACATCACTACTTCGAATCCAGATTTCAATAAAAGTGAAGGATGTGGGCATCGACACACACTTCATCAAAGAGAAGATTGATGACAAATAATTAATCTCCTTGAACTATGTTCTGTTCCTACGAAATTCCAAGACGTCGCTGACCTTCTGATCAAGTCCATTCCTATGGCTGTTGTTTCTATGTTTACAACCAAGCTTGAGGGTGTGTAATTTTTATTTTATTTTATCGTATTGGTCTTTTTGGATTGTGTATATAATTTAAGTTGTTTTTTGGATACTGTTTTATTAGGTATAGTTGGTGGTTGTTTAAAAATTATGTATAACTCTTTGTTTAGTCTTTATTGTGTGTATTAGCCAACAAAGCTTGCATGTGTATTAATGTAGTGAAGGCTAGTGTTGAAATATTTATTTTGTATATTTCTTAATTGTAGTTTCCTTTTTGTAAGGGAATTAAATTTGTCCATTTATAAGGATCCACGGTATATATTCTCTAAAATAAAGAATATACCCTTGAGTTTGAATCGTTTCCTTCTTTAGGAGAATAAGCCAAAGAGAAATTCTATATTCTCTCCTTCTCAAGGAGCCGTTGGGAGCTACTATCGTTCCAAAATGTATGTCCGTTTAGATTTTTTCATACATTTTAAGAAAGTTAGTTAAATTTGTCATGTGTCATTAATTTTGATTAAAAATACTAAAATAACCTTTCATTGGTATTAATGAAAGTAGTAAAAAGTTGTTTGAGTATATAATAAATGAGGGGTAAAAGCAGAAAAATTTAATCAATGCTTTATTGGTTTTCGAAATGGACTTATATTTTAGGATAAAACTAAAAAGCTAAATGGACTTACATTTTGAGACGGAGGTAGTATTTAAACAATGTACTACCGTACTAGTACTGTTTTTGAATGAGAAACAGTACGTAAAATTTCCCAATTTATTATTATTATTATTTTTTGTTGTTGTTGTTTTATTTGAGGTGGATTGGTGCCTATTCTTTTGAAAAACTTGTTCCTCTCCAAGTGAAGTCGCGAAGTCTATTCAACTCGGCGCATCAATGGCGTTGGGAAATACATCTTCTCCGTCTGAAGTGATCTGGGAATCTTGTACAAGGGGACACTAACATTGACACTATTTTGGTGTTAACGCCAAACAAAACACCATATTTGGTGTTGGGTATTTTTACACTTTTGTGCTTAACTAACTGTAACTACCTAGTTCTAAGTTCTAACTTGTTAATGTTGAAAAAAATGTGTTTGTTTTTGGCAGGGTAATGAAGACACTTTGGGAGAAACGATTGAGTCCCAACGTTGTTTACTCTATAGATCACATGAAGAACGACAAGTCAACGATAGTAGTTGGTGGAATAGATGGGGTATTAAGAATAGTTGACCAGGAAACCGGAGAAATTCTCTCAATGTGCATCATGGAGGAGGAGGCTACGAGGACAACAACTGCTACTAGTACTGCATCATCATCATCATCAATTCGTCCTTCAAAAGAAAGGCGGCGTCTTGAGGCATTTCAAAGTATGGCTGTAAGTAGGCTGCAGCATGAAGAAGAAGATGTCCGAATCGATCTTGTGCCTGTGGCTGCCCGACCACCTATCACATGCCTATCTGTTGGGATGCAAAAGGTCGTCACCTTACATAATGATAAGTTCATTAGGGTTTGGAAATTCAAAAACTAGCCAAATTCTAACTACAATACTACTACTGCTATTCTCTGTGTTCTCCACTACATCTGTTGTATTATACCTTTTCTTTAAATCCTCTGTTGATATATATATATATACACACACACCAATTCAAATCATTTGCGGGTCAAGAATTGATTTGAGTTATGGTGGCTTGACATCACATTTTAGCTTTGGCACCCCTTTTTTGCTTTTTTAGGATACAGCATAAAATTACTTCACAAATCACATGAATATAATTTTATTTTATTTATTTTTTTTTTTTTTTAAAGATATAATAACTTTTTAAAGTATGGACCTTAGTCAGTTTGGTTTTTATTTTATTTTTAAACACCTTTCATATCCATTTTCTTTTTATACTGTGATTCACGTCCATTTAAAATCCCATAAAAGATCTTTTATATAACATCCACTGTGTTTATTTAATTTTCAAACACATTCTTTCACATCCATTTAAAATCCCATAAAAAATCTTATAACATCCGCTAAACATCTTTTATAACACCACTCTTTATAACCCTTTCCCTCCATCCTACAAATAAAAAAAAGTTGCATACCTAAAAGTCACCGTGAAGCTTGAAGTATTCGGCAGAAAGTTGAAAGGGGTCATCGGAGGAGCACCATTACGTTAAAAACAAAGGATTTCTTCGGCCGAAACACTATAGGTCATGATCGATATTACCATTACTCATTTCGTTCTTTATTATGTTGAATACAAAGTGGTTTTTTTGGGTGTTGGTCCCTTGGAAATACTTGAAACAAGTTTAGGGAGATAGGAGTGGATAAACTTGTTGACTTAAGAGTTTTTAAACTTAGATGAATTTTAGATTAGCTGACCAACCTAAGCTTAGCCGAGTTATGTATCGGATTAAGAACCTTGTAAAGCTGTTTTCAAAACATAGACAAGTCTAGTTATTAGGTGTGCTGATTGTGTTTTAAGCTACGAATGTAAATTGCAGAAAAATAAATAGACGGAGTTTATAGTGGTTCAGGTGGTGAATCCCTTAGTCCAATCTTCTCCTGTGATGTTGGAAGAATTCATTATTGTTCTTTGTTCACACTTAACATAGTTATGTGATTGTCCTTGGCTGTAATTTTTTAGCTTCTCAATCTAAACAATTGGTCCTTCACTGTTGTTTCTGCTGCTTCACTGAAGATATTTTGCTATTCCATGAAGAATATGATTGCCTCTTCAACAACTCCATCACACAAACAGTCAACTCCTTCTCATATAACTGGTTCCGCTGACATTAGTCCTCGACACTTAGAGTGCTTCAATGATTTTGGGAACTTTGTGGCACAAAGTTTAAGTGTTGAATCTTTTTTATATGGGTTAAAAATCTTGGGGATTTTGTTTTGAGTTTGATTAGGACAGTAAGTTGTAAGTTCAGTAGCTCAGATTCAAGTGTTGCAGCTAGATTGTTTTTTGAATTATGCAACACTTGATTGTTCTTGATTCAACATGAAAGTCTTATTAATTTCAGAGAAAATAAAGAACTCAGCAGAGTAGATCGGTTGCTTGATTGCTCAGTGTAAAATTCTTTGTTGATGCTGGTCTTCAAGTCTTCTATTTATAGTACAAATATCCAACGTTCAAATTTTGAATTCAAATAGCCGTTTTTGGATATTCTTGATTATTCAATCTGAAATTTTGTTCTGTCTGATCCTGTGTCAGTGCCAGTGTCCTTCAGTGATAGACTGTCAACCAATGATATTCCTTGAATAGTCAGCTGTAATTATTCTTGTAACCGCCATTTAAACTTGTTCATTGATTGATGCTTGATCAGATGTCTCAAATTAATCCTTATAATGAATAATATCTTCTGAATATGTTGGAAAGATAATTATTTGTACTTGTCCTTTTTTAGCTTGGTAATTCTGTCATTCTTGGCTGAAGTCTTACTTAGCTCAACTGACTTGATGACTCAACTGAATATCTTGGGTTCAGCTCTGTTGACTAGTCTTGATAAAGCTCATGTGAATTTGGATTGTTGATAATTTATCTGATCTTAATTTGTGAGATCATAGTACATCATATTTTCCAAAATTTGAAGTTTCTCATCACATTTACTTAAAATTCAAGCCTTCTACAAAAGATCTATAAAGCTATTTCAAGCCATCACAGACTTACTTGAAGATAACTTCATAGTCTTGGCTAAAATCTTCATTACCGAGTTTGATACCTTAGCCTTCAGCTCTTCAATTTTCATTACTGATTTTGATCCTTCATCCTTCAATTCTTCATTACTAAATTCGTCCACTCAGCCTTCAATTCAGCTAAACTGAGGTATCCTAGACTCTCCTGGATTTTAAAACAAGTCTTAGTCTACTGAGAATCTATCAGGCGACTATTACAATGTTTGTCTGATTAACCTATACAATATCAGACTCTAGTAAAACCTATATATTTGTTCTAGACATTTTTTTTGCTTGCATCTATTACAGCTAGTCTGGCACTCATCATCAAATCCTATAATATTTCTAACAATTCCCTCTTTTTTGATGATGTCAATACCCTCAAAAGCAAAGCAAAAATAAATAACACTAATAAAAACAAACTTGATATTCTTTTATTATAAACTTTTCAGCTATTACAAACTATAGAAAAATAAGAACAACATGAAGTAGAGTACATAGATGTTAACTATGTTCTTCAAATCTTTTTCTTTTTCTTGGTTGTTTCTACTTCTTGTCTCCTTACATTCTCCCAATAATTTCCAAGAGCTAAAAATTCTTCAAATGGATGGTATACTTTCCATAACTTTCAGGCTTCTTCGAAGCTCATAGTAAGATTTTCTCTTCTGAAAACTCCTTCATAAACAGCTTGAAATTCTTCATAGCATTCCAATGCACTTCTAATTGTAGCCTTCTCTCCCATTTGATGTCTTTCCATCCTCTTCCGATCTCTCCCCAACATGATTCTATCTTCATAAATCAGCTATTTGACTTGTAGTCCCATAAAATAGTTCAACTCATCCATCATGCTCATTTGAAACTTACTTCTCATGAGATTTGCATAATTTTCACACAGCACCTCATTCTCTGATCCAAGAAAGATGTCATCAATGTATATTTGGGCAAGCAGAGTGTTTTCACCATCTTTAATTCTGAATAAGGTCTTTTCAATGGGTCTTTTTGTGAAACCATCTTGCACCAAAAATGTGATAGTCTCATACCAGGCTCTAGGTGCTTGCTTTAAACCATACAAAGCTTTCTCCAGTCTACAAATTTGTCTTCTTGAACTTTAACTTCAAAACCTAAAGATTTTTGCACATAAACATCCTCTTTTGAAATTCCATTCAGAAATTCACTTTCGACATCCAACTGGTAAACTTTGATGTTTTTATGTGCAACATGATTGCTTCTAGTCTGGCCGCTGGTGCATAAGTCTAATCAAAATCTATGCCTTCTTCTTGTGAGTAACCTTTTGCTATCTGTCTTGATTTATTTCTAACAATGACTCCACACCCATTCATCTTGTTTCCAAACACCCACTTGGAGCCAATGATGTTTGCATTGGATGGTTTGTCCACTAGCTCCCATACTCGATTTCTTTCAAACTCGTTAAGCTCCTCTTGCATTGAAATTATCAAATTTGGATCATTTACAGGCTCATAAATTTCCTTAGGCTCCAGTTGTGATAGAAAACATGTTAACGTAGCTTCCAACGTATTTCTTGTCCTTACTCCTTGTTGAACATCACCAAATACTTGCTCAGCAGGGTGATCTCTCAGCCCTTGTAGATTAAGTTGATTGGATTCATTTCTAGATGTGTGATCTATTGAGGTCTCAGTTGTAAGTTCGGTAGGTTGCTTAAGAAGATTCTCATAAGCAAATATCTTCAGATCAGCTGTGTTCTTCACAATATCAACAAATATTCGATCACTTTCTTTCAGCTGATTGATTGGCTCCAGAAAATCTTCAACCAATTTTCCATTGAAGTTAGGCTCATTGACGAAGCAACATTTCATTGGGTATAAATCTGGACCGTATTTTCCTAGTGACAATAATTCAAGACTAAAGAATCCTAGAAAAGATGAACGCGGGGAAGATTTTGTGGTGATTTAGACTGAGCCTAGGATCTTTTCCAGGTTGCCTATGTATCCAAAGTTTGTATTGGAATCAAGTCTATTCGTAGTTCTAGGATTGTTTACATAGAGGACATCTTGTCCGGTTTACTTGTCCCCTAAGGATTGGGGATTCTTCCGTATCTATCAATTATTTTTAGGAGATAATTACGGTTATTTAAATGACATTTAATGATAGGATCAGAGTTTTAATGGGGGAAGGATCCTTAGGATCTTCTCATAATTATCGTATATTTTGCACATGTGCGTAAATCTGATAAGGAAGGCTCTGGACGACCTTCGTTGAGCCTCTCCATACTGACTCGGCCCATACTACGTAGACCCGAGTTCCCTAGTGATATAAGGAAATATAGTAGCACATTTACTAACACCAATTGGTTTTAGTACAACGGTAAGCGCTTGATCCTAATATGGTATCAGAGCTATTTGACTAACGTCTTTTAGATCCTGAGCATTTTTTCAAGAAATTCCTTTGGGTGGGGGTTCGTAACATAGATCTAAATGAACCCTCACTCCTCGCCCATCTTTTTTTTTCCTGCTTTTTTTTAATCATCAAAATAATTTATCTTGTCATTGTCATCTTCCGGTAATCATGGACATGGTGCCAACAAAGGAGTTATCGGTGACCGATCCCAACATCGGCAAGTTCTCTTCAATCCCTCATTCCGTCAAGGCAACTATATTCTCTACTTCTCCAACAACGTTGCTCATATCCGGCCGCTTCTCCGACGAAACGTCGTAGCATCTGATTCTGCAGCAATCTTACCATCGCATGATTAGCACTTCTCTGCACAGCAATCTCCACATAAAAAACCTCACCGGTCCACAACAACAATTTGTGGATGCAAAGTGGTCCCGCATTAATTTTTTTTCTTTCTTATTTTTCTTTTATCCCCTAATTTCCCAGTCTCTTCTCTCATCTTTCCTGTATCTTTCTTCCTCCTGCTTTGCTTCCGCCGGCTTCAATGTCCTATACTTTTTTCTATTAACACATAAAAAGAAAAACAGATACCGCCCGTCCAGCTTCCGATGAGAAAAGCACCGCCGATAAAGCTGTCACGTCTCTCTCTTTCTTTCTTTTTTTTTTCGTTTTTTTTCCAATCCTCTGCTCCCTTTGCATCACCACCAACTACTCTTTTCCTCTCATTTATTGCTATACTCTCATCTTTTTATTTATCTATTCCAAATTTTATTAAGTTTTTTCTTAATTAGGGTATAACCTTCCATTCCAAAATTTATTAAGTTTTTTTTAGGTCCAAACCTACGTTCCTTTTCTTAAGTATATTTAGTTAGGGTACAACCCTCCATACCTTTTATTACGTTTTGTCCCCATGTGTTGGTCGCAGGGATGACAACACATCCAAAATTTTCTTTTTTTTTTTATTCCTTTTTTTTGTTTAAGGAATCAACTACCCTCAAAGTATTTCTTATTTTCTATCACTTTTTTTTGCCGACTCCTGCAAATTTTCGAGTCATCCTGCTGTCATGTTTGTAGGGTATATCTATCCAACTATTTTCTCCTCTCTATTCCTTATTCTACGACTCCTTTCTATCTTTGTTGGCGATTGATCTGAAGAGGCATGTTGTAGGCACCAACAAGTCAATCTTCATGTTCATTACATTACCATGGGATTGCGGGGGAGTGTTGAAGATACAGTTACTAAAAATAATAACAATGATCGATTCTACACAATCCTTGTAGTAATTATGATTGATCATTGTAATAATTATATTTTTTTCCTGCTAAGTATCATAGGCTATAAAACAAGCATTGTATCATTCAATTGAATCAATGGAAAATATTATCATCTCTTTATACCATATTAGGATCAAGCGCTTACCGTTGTCCTAAAACCTAATTGGTAATAGTAAAGGTGCTACTATATTTCCTTATATCAAGCCCCTCAAGTGTGGGCCTCTTCAGAAGCCCAACACTTGACTTGTTTTTTTGTTTGGGAAGTGTGGGCCTATAAGAAGAGAGGAAGGCTCAACACTTGGTTTTTGTTGTTTTTTTGTTTTTAATTGTGCTGAAAGCGGGGCTTGAACTCGGGATCTCCTGCTCCGATACCATATTAGGATCAATCGCATACCGTTCTAATAAAACCAATTGGTGTTAGTGAATGTGCTACTATATTTCCTTATATCATGCACCCTTAAGTGTGGGCCTATAAGAAAGGAGAGAGACCCAACACTTGACTTATTTTTTTTTGTTTGGAAAGTGTGGGCCTATAAAAAGAGTGGGGCCCAACACTTGGTTTTTTTGTTTTTGTTTTTAATTGTGTTGGAAGCGGGGCTTGAACTCGAGATCTTCTGCTCCGATACCATATACGGATCAAGTGCTTACCGTTGTACTAAAACCAATACGTATTAGTACAACGGTAAGCGCTTGATCCTAATATGGTATCAGAGCACGAACTCCCGAGTTCAAGCCTCCCTTCCAGTATAATTAAAAACAAAAAAATAAGTGTTGGGCCCCACTATTTTCTTAAAGGCCCACATTTCCTAAACAAAAAAAACAAGTCAGGTGTTGGGCCTCTCTCCCTTCTTATAGGCCCACACTTGAGGGGACGTGATATAAGAAAATATAGTAGCACCTTTACTAACCCCAATTGGCTTTAGTACAATGGTAAGCCCTTGATCCTAATACCTAGCAACCTAGCAGACCTGCAGTGGTGCTGTTCGGAAGAACGGGTAAGACCTCCAACATAGGGTTAAGGTTTTCCTTTAAGCATAAAGTGGGGCTTCTAGAACTTAATGTTGTAGTTTCTCTGTCTTCATTTATTATTTGGCCATGGTACAAACGACATGTGGTAAGGATTACTCCGGGCATCATCATAAGCCCCCCAGATCTAGCTGACCTTTATGGACAGTTCAGATATGTTATAAGTGGAGTTATGACTTCAAAATTTAGACTTACAAAATTTTGAAATGACCTTTTCTGAAAGTACTGAAAATCCTTTTACCCAAGAAGGATATGGTGCTGATCCTGAGCATAATGAGATATTTGGGATGTCCAACCAGCAGCTAGCTGAGGCGGGTTTTAAGGCCATAAAATATGCAACTATTGTTTTTTTCTAACGGTAACTTGTACTGTAACTTGGTAGTTTTTCTCATACTTGGCAATTTACCTGTGCACGGATCCTTTGTTGGCCATAAGGCCTTTGCATGACTTGCTGCTTCTTTTGCCCAAAAGGTGAAGTTGAAGAGGGGAGATCCGACCTAAAGAATACGACCTCATATCTTCAGTAAAAGCTCAAGGACGTGACAATGACCAAGGACCAGGAATTTGGAGCTCTCGAGAAACAGCTCCTGGCTCAGGTGGCTGAACTGACGGCCTTGGGAGCTAATTATAGAGCAAGTCTCGAGGAGACTGAGGGCAAGCAATTGGAGGAGAAAACTGAGTTGGAGAACACCCATGGGGGACTCCGAGCTGAAAAGACTGTGTTTAAAACTGCTGTTCTGGGCCAAATTGATCGGACGATTTGGGACTACAAGGTTTCGGCGTAGCTCTCCTGGGGTGAGGGTTTACAACTTTTTGTATATTTTTGTATTAAAGTTCACTCAAAATGGGGGTTTACAACTTTTTGTATATAATTATAGTAGAGTTTACTCAAAACGGGGGTTTACAACATTTTGTATATTATTGTATTAGAGTTTACTCAAAACGGGGGTTCACAACTTTTTGTATATTATTGTATTAGAGTTTACTCAAAATGGGGGTCTACAACTTTTTGTATATAATTATAGTAGAGTTCACTCAAAACAGAGGTATTATCTAAATAATTGTATAGTAGATTTTGCTCAGAACGGGGATTTACAACATTTTGTATGTTATTGTATTAGAGTTTACTCAAAACGGGGGTTAACAACTTTTTGTATATAATTATAGTAGAGTTCACTCAAAACGGAGGTTTACAATTTTTTGTATATAATTATAGTAGTGTTTACTCAAAACGGGTGTTTACAACTTTTTGTAAATAATTGTATATTAGAGTTTACTCAAAACGGTTGTTTACAATTTTTTTGTATATTATTGTATTCGAGTTTACTCAAAACGGGGGTTTACAACTTTTTGAGTAGAGTTTACTCAAAATGGGGGTTTACAACTTTTTATACAATAAAACGAGGGTTTACAACATTTTATATATAATGGTGTTGTAGAGTTTACTCAAAATGGGGGTTTACAACATTTTGTACATTATTGTTTTAGAGTTTACTCAAAACGAGGGTTTACAACCTTTTGTATATAATTGTATAATAGAGTTTACTCAAAATGGGGGTTCACAACTTTTTGTATATTATTGTATTAGAGTTTACTCAAAACGGGGGTTTACAACTTTTTGTGTATAATTGTATAAAAGAGTTTACTCAAAATGGGGGTTTACAACTTTTTTGTATATTATTGTATTTGAGTTCACTCAAAACAGGGTTTTACAACTTTTTGTATATAATTATAGTAGAGTTTACTCAAAATTGGGGTTTACAACTTTTTGTAAATAAATGTATAGTAGAGTTTACTCAAAACGGGGGTTTACAACATTTTGTATATTATTGTATTAGAGTTTACTCAAAACGAGGGTTTACAACTTTTTGTATATAATTGTATAATAGAGTTTACTCAAAACGGGGGTTCACAACTTTTTGTATATTATTGTATTAGAGTTTACTCAAAATGGGGGTTTACAACTTTTTGTATATAATTATAGTAGAGTTCACTCAAAACAGAGGTATTTTCTAAATAATTGTATTGTAGATTTTGCTCAGAACGGGGATTTACAATATTTTGTATGTTATTGTATTAGAGTTTACTCAAAACGGGGGTTAACAACTTTTTGTATATAATTATAGTAGAGTTCACTCAAAACGGAGGTTTATAACTTTTTGTATATAATTATAGTAGTGTTTACTCAAAACGGGTGTTTACAACTTTTTGTACATAATTGTATAGTAGAGTTTACTCAAAACGGGTGTTTACAACTTTTTGTATATTATTGTATTAGAGTTTACTCAAAACGGGGGTTTACAAATTTTTGTACATAATTGTATATTATTGTATTAGAGTTTACTCAAAACGGGGGTTTACAAATTTTTGTACATAATTGTATAGTAGAGTTTACTCAAAACGGGGGTTTACAACTTTTTATACAATAAAACGGGGGTTTACAACTTTTTGTATATAATGGTTTTGTAGAGTTTACTCAAAATGAGAGTTTACAACTTTTTGTATATTTTTGTTTTAAAGTTCACTCAAAATGGGGGTTTACAACTTTTTGTATATAATTATAGTAGAGTTTACTCAAAACGGGGGTTTACAACATTTTGTATATTATTGTATTAGAGTTTACTCAAAACGGGGGTTCACAACTTTTTTTATATTATTGTATTAGAGTTTACTCAAAACGGGGGTCTACATATTTTTGTATATAATTATAGTAGAATTCACTCAAAACGGAGGTATTTTCTAAATAATTGTATAGTAGATTTTGCTCAGAACGGGGATTTACATCATTTTGTATGTTATTGTATTAGAGTTTACTCAAAACGGAGGTTAACAACTTTTTGTATATAATTATAGTAGAGTTCACTCAAAACGGACGTTTACAACTTTTTGTATATAATTATAGTAGAGTTTACTCAAAATGGGTGTTTACAACTTTTTGTAAATAATTGTATATTAGAGTTTACTCAAAACGGGTGTTTACAACTTTTTGTGTATTATAGTATTAGAGTTTACTCAAAACGGGGGTTTACAACTTTTTGTGTATTATAGTATTAGAGTTTACTCAAAACGGGGGTTTACAACTTTTTGTACATAATTGTATAGCAGAGTTTACTCAAAATGGGGGTTTACAACTTTTTATACAATAAAATGGGGATTTACAACTTTTTGTTTATAATGGTATTGTAGAGTTTACTCAAAATGAGGGTTTACAACTTTTTATATATTATTGTATTAGAGTTCATTCAAAATGGGGGTTTACAACTTTTTGTATATAATTCTAGTAGAGTTTTCTCAAAATGGGGGTTTACAACATTTTGTATATTATTGTATTAGAGTTTACTTAAAATGGGGGTTTACAACCTTTTGTATATAATTGTATAGTATAGTTTGGTCAAAATGGGGGTTTACAACTTTTTGTATATTATTGTATTACAGTTTACTCAAAACGGGAGTTTACAAATTTTTGTATATAATTGTAATAGAGTTCACTCAAAACGGAGGTATTTTCTAAATAATTGTATAGTAGATTTTGCTCAGAACGGGGATTTACAACATTTTTTATGTTATTGTATTAGAGTTTACTCAAAACGGGGGTTAACAACTTTTTGTATATAATTATAGTAGAGTTTACTCAAACCGGACGTTTACAACTTTTTGTGTATAATTATAGTAGAGTTTACTCAAAACGGGTGTTTACAACTTTTTGTAAATAATTCTATAGTAGAGTTTACTCTAAACGGGGGTTTTCAACTTTTTGTATATTGTTGTATTAGAGTTTACTCAAAACAGGGGTTTACAACTTTTTGTACATAATTGTATAGTAGGTTTAATCAAAACGGGGTTTTACAACTTTTTATACAATAAAACGGGGGTTTACAACTTTTTGTATATAATGGTTTTGTAGAGTTTACTCAAAATGAGGGTTTACAACATTTTGTATATTTTTGTATTAGAGTTCACTCAAAATGGGGGTTTACAACTTTTTTTATATAATTATAGTAGAGTTTACTCAAAACGGGGGTTTACAACATTTTGTATATTATTGTATTAGAGTTTACTCAAAACAGGGGTTTACAACTTTTTGTATATAATTGTATAATAGGGTTTACTCAAAACGGGGGTTCACAACTTTTTGTATATTATTGTATTAGAGTTTACTCAAAACGGGGGTTTACAACTTTTTGTATAAATTATATTAGAGTTCACTCAAAACAGAGGTATTTTCTAAATAATTGTATAGTAGATTTTGCACAGAACGGGGATTTACAACATTTTGTATGTTATTGTTTTAGAGTTTACTCAAAACGGGGGTTAACAACTTTTTGTATATAATTATAGTAGAGTTCACTCAAAACGGAGGTTTACAACTTTTTGAATATAATTATAGTAGTGTTTACCCATAGCGGGTGTTTACAACTTTTTGTAAATAATTGTATAGTAGAGTTTACTCAAAATGGGTGTTTACAACATTTTGTATATTATTGTATTAGAGTTTACTCAAAACGGGGGTTTACAACATTTTGTACATAATCGTATAGTAGAGTTTACTCAAAACGGGGGTTTACAACATTTTGTATATAATGGTATTTTATAGTTTACTCAAAATGAGGGTTTACAACTTTTTGTATATTATTGTATTAAATCAAAATGGGGGTTTACAACATTTTGTATATAATTATAGTAGAGTTTACTCAAAACGGGGGTTTACAACTTTTTGTACATAATTGTATAGTAGAGTTTACTCAAACGGGGGTTTACAACTTTTTATACAATAAAACGGGGGTTTACAACTTTTTGTATATAATGGTATTGTAGAGTTTACTCAAAATGAGGGTTTACAACTTTTTGTATATTATTGTATAAGAGTTCACTCAAAATAGGGGTTTACAACTTTTTGTATATAATTATAGTAGAGTTTACTCAAAATGGGGGTTTACAACATTTTGTATATTATTGTATTAGAGTTTACTCAAAACGGGGGTTTACAACTTTTTGTATATAATTGTATAGTAGAGTTTCCTCAAAACAGGGGTTTACAACTTTTTGTATATTATTGTATTACAGTTTACTCAAAACGGGAGTTTACAACTTTTTGTATATAATTATAATATAGTTCACTCAAAACGGAGGTATTTTCTAAATAATGATAGTAGATTTTGCTCTGAACGGGGATTTACAACATTTTGTATGTTATTGTATTAGAGTTTACTCAAAACGGGGGTTAACAACTTTTTGTATATAATTATAGTAGAGTTCACTCAAAACGGACGTTTACAACTTTTTGTATATAATTATAGTAGAGTTTACTCAAAATGGGTGTTTACAACTTTTTGTAAATAATTGTATAGTAGAGTTTACTCAAAACGGGGGTTTACAAATTTTTGTATATTATTGTATTTGAGTTTTCTCAAAATAGGGGTTTACAACTTTTTGTACGTAATTGTATAGTAGAGTTTTCTCAAAATGGGGGTTTACAACTTTTTATACAATAAAATGGGGTTTACAACTTTTTGTATATAATGGTATTGTAGAGTTTACTCAAAATGAGGGTTTACAACTTTTTGTATATTATTGTATGAGAGTTCACTCAAAATGGGGGTTTACAACTTTTTGTGTATAATTATAGTAGAGTTTTCTCAAAACTGGGGTTTACAACATTTTGTATATTATTGTATTAGAGTTTACTCAAAACGGGGGTTTACAACTTTTTGTATATAATTGTATAGTAGATTTTACTCAAAACGGGGGTTTACAACTTTTTGTATATTATTGTATTACAGTTTACTCAAAACGGGAGTTTACAACATTTTGTATATAATTGTAATAGAGTTCACTCAAAACGGAGGTATTTTCTAAATAATTGTATAGTAGATTTTGCTCAGAACGGGGATTCACAACCTTTTGTATATTATTGTTTAGAGTTTACTCAAAATAGGGGTTAACAACTTTTTGTATATAATTGTAGTAGAGTTCACTCAAAACGGACGTTTACAACTTTTTGTATATAATTATAGTAGAGCTTACTCAAAACGGGTGTTTACAACTTTTTGTAAATAATTGTATAGTAGAGTTTACTCAAAACGGGGGTTTACAACTTTTTGAATATTATTGTATTATAGTTTACTCAAAACAGGGGTTTACAACTTTTTGTACATAATTGTATAGTAGAGTTTACTCAAAACGGGGGTTTACAACTTTTTATACAATAAAACGGGGGTTTACAACTTTTTGTATATAATGGTTTTGTAGAGTTTACTCAAAATGAGGGTTTACAACTTTTTGTATATTTTTGTTTTAGAGTTCACTCAAAATGGGGGTTTACAACTTTTTGTATATAATTATAGTAGAGTTTACTCAAAACGGGGGTTTACAACATTTTGTATATTATTGTATTAGAGTTTACTCAAAACGGGGGTTTACAACTTTTTGTATATAATTGTATAGTAGAGTTTACTCAAAATGGGGGTTTACAACTTTTTGTATATTATATTAGAGTTCACTCAAAATGGATGTATTTTCTAAATAATTGTATAGTAGAGTTTACTCAAAACGGGGATTTACAACTCTTTGTATATTATTGTTTTAGAATTTAGTCAAAACGGGGGTTAACAACTTTTTGTATATAATTCTTGTTGAGTTCACTCAAAAATGGGGTTTACAACTTTTTGTATATTATTGTATTAAAGTTATTCAAAACGGGGGTTTACAACTTTTTGTATATAATTATAGTAGAGTTTACTCAAAACGGGGGATTGCAACTTTTTGTATATTATTGTATTAGAGTTTACTCAAAACGGGGTTTACAACTTTTTATATATAATTATAGTTGAGTTCACTCAAAACGGAGGTTACAACATTTTGTATATAATTAAAATAGAGTGTACTCAAAATGGGGGTTTACAACTTTTTGTAAATTATTGTATTGTAGAGTTTATTCAAAACGGGGGTTTACAACTTTTTGTATATTATTGTATTAGAGTTTACTCAGAAAATGGGTTAACAACATTTTGTATATAATTATAGTAGGGTTCACTCAAAACGGAGGTTCACAACTTTTTGAATATAATTATAGGAGAGTTTACTCAAAACGGAGGTTTACAACTTTTTGTTAATAATTGTATAGTAGAGTTTACTCAAAAAGGGGGTTTACAACTTTTTATATATTTTTGTATTAGAGTTTACTGAAAACGGGGGTTTACAACTTTTTGTGTATTATTGTATTAGTGTTTACTCAAAACGGGGATTTACAACTTTTTGTATATAATTATTGTAGAGTTCCCTCAAAACGGAGGTTTACAACTTTTTATATATAATTATAATAGAGTTTACTCAAAACGGGGGTTTATAACTTTTTGTAAATAATTGTATAGTAGAGTTTACTCAAAATGGGGGTTTACAACTTTTTGTATATAAATGTATAGTAGAGTTTACTCAAAACGGGGGTTTACAACTTTTTTTATATTATTGTATTAGAGTTTACTCAAAACAGGAGTTAACAAATTTTGTATATAATTAAAGTTGAGTTCACTCAAAACGGATGTATTTCTTAAATAATTGTATAGTAGAGTTTACTCAAAACGGGGATTTACAACTCTTTGTATATTATTGTTTTAGAGTTTACTCAAAATGGGGGTTAACAACCTTTTGTATATAATTCTAGTAGAGTTCACTCAAAACGGAGGTTTACAACTTTTTGTATATTATTATAGTTGATTTTACTCAAGACGGGGGTTTACAACTTTTTTGTGAATAATTGTATTGTAGGTTTACTCAAAATAGGGGTTTACAACTTTTTGTATATTATTGTATTAGAGTTTACACAAAATGGGGTTTACAACTTTTGTATATAATTGATAGTAGAGTTTACTCAAAATAGGGGTTTACAACTTTTTGTACAATAAAACGGAGTTTACAACTTTTTCTATATAATTGTATAGTAGAGTTTACTCAAAACGGGGGTTTACAACTTTTTGTATATTATTGTATTAGAGTTTACTCAAAACGGGGGTTTATAACTTTTTGTATATAATTAAAGTAGAGTTTACTCAAAATGGGGGTTTACAACTTTTTGTATATTATTGTCTTAGAGTTTACTCAAAACGGGTGTTTACAAATTTTTGTATATAATCGTATTGTAGAGTTTAGTCAAAATGGGGGTTTACAACTTTTTGTATATAATTATAGTAGAGTTCACTCAAAACGGAGGTTTACAACTTTTTGTATATAATTACATGATGATACAAATAATATCGCCTGGTCCCGGAAACAGCCTCTGGTTCATGATACCAGCGGAAGGTCCGCGACTACGCCTCTAGCGACGCCAAAAACACCAAGTCAAGGTCGCCCTCTTCAAACCCCCACCTAAAAGCGTTACTAAATCTAGGGGGCCGGATCGCGATCTTGGACAAAAGGCTCTCAAAGGGCCGCACAAGACTCGGGGGAATAGGAGCAAAGGCAAAACAAGCGGAGCCGGCGGCCTACCCGACTACAAAGGATCGCCGCCCAGATATTCTATCCACTTGCAGTCTAGATATTTAATGTTTACTTAGTTATTAAGTAAGTTTATTGACTAAGCTGCTTCACACCAGCCGTCTTTTACTTGGCTCTTAAGTTTACTCTTCCTATAAAAGGAAGTCTTGTGTAACCTAAATCATAGATACATTCTAATAGCAAAACAGGCCAAAGCTCTATAAAAATAGAACTTCTCCTCCTCCTATCGCCGTCACCCACCTCCGGCTAGCATACGCTTAAATCACTCCCCAAATAAGCGGATATCCTACATATAAACACCACTAAAACAACCGTGATGATTTATGCATCATCAGTTGGTTCCTTTGCCGGGAAATCACTGAACAGCATGCGCTCGTTCCTAAGCAAAAAGTCATCTAAAGATTTCTAACACGCATCAACTCGAAGGAATCTCTCTTGAGTCGATTTGGAAGAGTCCGTCGTGCCTCCTCGTCTAAGTTTATGCGAAAAAAGGAGGTAATCTTACAAAGAAAACCCTCAATCTGCCTTTGTTTCCTTCCCTTAGTGAAGAGAACCATCAATAGGTGACCTTTTATACCTCAAAAGCACGTACCCAGAAAAACCATCACCAATACAAAACACACTTCCGAAAAATCACACTTTTCCGGGGTTATTACATACAAATCATCACCACTTCTCCCCGAAAAGCCACCCCATAGCGATGGCGGGAAGTAAAGAGCGGAGAAGTCGAAGGAGGGCATGCAGCATCGGGCTCGTGGAGAAGTCGTAGGAGAAACACTTGACAACCCCCCCGCAGAGGGAGAAGGGTCGCAAAGAGGGGTCCTGGCACCTAGCGACGCCCGGAATGTCATTAACCAAAAAACTAAGTCGAAGGAGGCCATTCTTTGCTTTAGATGGGGCGCGCAAAGAGAGAGCAATGTCACAACAAAGCCAAAGGTCGATCCCCGAGACAAGGCCAGTCTTCCAGGAAGATCCTGAGATCGCAGAAATGAGAGAATATGCAAGGTACGTGGAAACTATGTATCTGACTAACTCCCGTCTGGTGGCAAAGGGCCAGGCCCCAATGTCGCTACGACCCCCAAATCCTCCCAGAAATGAAATCGCTCCCGTGGCCATAGATAAGGGTCGCCAGAGCCAGACTCACGGGATCAAGATAGAGTAGAGTGTGCGCTCATCAGGTCGCAAGGGACCCAGGAAAGACTTTGTGCAGACCTCGGTTCTCTCAGATCACGATCATCAGAAATGAAAGACATTCGAAAAAGGTTCAGCCTTCAAAAGGTTGGGTGAGAAGTACAAGGCCTCGGCCCCAAGTCGTCTCAGCCTTCCAGGGGGAGGAATACCCCTCCGACAAGATATGAACGCACAGGATGCTCGCGTGATCATACGGGAGAAAAGAGCTCGTCAGGAGGGATCGCAAGACTATGGGGAATCAGAGCGCAGGCCGGAACGGGCTGATACGCAGGCGCTATCACGACCCAGGTTCGACCCTGTCTTGGCAGAACAGATGGAAATAATGAAAAATGAGCTCGCGGAGTTGAAAAAGTCAAGACCAGCCGAGAGGGCCGCTGTTGTGTGATTTTCAATATAATAACTAAATGCTACCGCAAGCGCACGGCTTATCGAGTAGTACATAGGATGTCGATCCCACAGGGACTTAGGACAATCACCGAATAGTTATCAATTTATATTAGCTAAACTAATCAATTTTTGGTGTTTTGAATTATAAAATAACTAAAACAAAAGTCCTATTTAAACTCAACAAAAGTCCAAGAATTTACTAGAGATCAAGTTGGAAGAACTTCTAGGATGTCGGATTACCACGGTAATGAACATATGACCTTTACAACGACCTTTCCATTTATTATGAATTTTTACTTATGTTGACGAATAATCAAAAGTGATTACAATATTCTTTCAAACTACTATTAATCATGCCTAAATTAATATTAAATCCGATTTCTCGCTCATTAAATCAATTTAGACCCATTAAAACATCATTATTCATATTGTCACAAGAAATTTCAATTAACTTTCGCTCTCATGAATTTTCTTGATTGAAATTAGGGTTCTAACATATCAATTAAATTCCACCTTTCAGTCCATCACCTAATTGATAATAAATTCACCATATAAACCTATGGAAATTCATCTTTCGATCCATCAATCCATAAAAGCATAGTGCATTAAAATCAATACAAAAGCATATCGATTCATAATAATAGGAAAGATCGAATCTTTAACTCATATATTCATTTACCGGGCTCTCCTAATCATAGAAAATTAAATCTACTCGCGCATAATTAAAGAGATCATAAAAATCATGGATTTAGGCATTGTAAAACGTAAAAATAAAATAAAAGGAAGAAAATTAAGAGAAAGAAAATAGAATTGTCTCACAAATATCATAAAACCAAGAAATTCATGATCCGTTCTTCGTTCTCGAGCCCTAAGCAAAATCTAGCTCTTCAAAAGTTGGGAGAAAAAATAATAGATGGGATTGGGAGTGCAAATCACGCCTAATGGAATGAATATGGCGTCTATGATGATTTCTTTTATTTAAGGAAATCATTTTAGGATAAAATAGGAATTTTCCTTAATTCAAATTGTGTAATTTATCTCATAAAATAAAATCCCGTAAAAATATGAAGATAATGGCACAATATTCCTTATTTTTGCTCTCTTTTTTCATGCCAATCTCTTGAAATCACGTTGGGAATTATCTCCACCAATCAGAACATTTCGTTGGCCTGTAGAAAATCTGTATAGTTTCTGCATTTTTTCACACCATGTTCCATTCTTTCACACCTGGGTGTGATTCTTCATGCCTTCATGACTTTGACTCCTTTTTAGCTCATTTTCACAGCATTTTATGCTCGGATTCATCATATCTACAAAATATCAAAGCCACAGTAGTAATCTAGTCCAAAAGGGCAATTTATCATAAGAAAATCACAATTTATGCATCAAAACAGGCCAAAATGATCCAAGAATAACCACATATGGTGGACTTATCAAACTCCCTCAAGCTTAAACCTTGCTTGTCCCCAAGCAAGTCAAAAGGACTCAAGACGAGGCGGACTAAGAAGATCAAACATGACATAACATTAGACAAAGATGCACAACACACGAGCATTAATAAAATTCATCCCATCATTCAAAACACAAGATATAGACTAACTAATCCTTTTTATCATATCATGAGAAAAAGTGAACAAAAATTGTCAATGGGAAACAAGATAGACCAAGCAAATAGACCCTCACAGGATAAATCACTCAACGCTCAACATTTGTGAGGTGACTAAACTCTCAAGCTCATTCCATTGGAAATGCCCTACTATAAGCTTGTATATCGTCTCATATCAATCACCAAGACATTGTGCAACACATAAATCATAAGGTCTTTTGAAAAAGAGAAAAAAACGGTAAGTGAGGATAGCCCAAGTGAGAAAAAGAAAGTGATAGGTGTAGGAAAAGGTATAAGAGATGGCAAAACCATTAGAACTAGCGCGACACGTGACCATTAGACTTCAACATCACACAAGTGCAAGGGGGTCATACACTTTATTCCAAATAAAAGAGAATACAATGGATAATTTTTCTACTTTGGAGAATAATGATACAACTCCATCTTTATTTTTTTACAAATAAAACAAACTAGACTTAGGAGGTTATTTTTTTAGATTTCTTCCTTTATTGACTCTTTTTTTTTTTTTTCATTTTTTTTCAGATTTTTTTTTCATACATATTTTTTTTTTCAACTAAGAAACGAACACGTAGTACCGGTGTGGATTTCCCCCAAACTTGACCATTACATACTAAGTAAAAGAAATTTGATAGCCAGATGTCCCTATTTGTTCTAAGGTTGGGTGAAAGGAATTGGGCTATCTGTTTTAGGGATTGTTCAATGTATGGTGTAGTGAAATAAGGTAAAGTGGGAAAAAGGTGTACTAAAGATTAAGGCTTGAAAGGTATAAGGTATATAATGTGGTGGAAGGTAGAAACGAATGCCTCAATCATTTCTACGTGTTTGCACATACCAAAGTAACATCAACAAGACTCAACACAAGTTCTAAAGGAACAAATCCAAGGAAGAGAGAATACGCACAAATTTAGGGTGAGACCGAAGTGGTCAGTCATATGGCCGGAACAATACCTCACCGGGTCAATTTGTCTATTCACTCGGACTCTATTGTTTCCAAAAGAAAATAATGGCACTTCTAAACATGATATTTCTAAACATGATACCTCACCGGTCATGCATTTATCTTGTCAAAACAAACCATATCAATTTTCATGCATTGCAAATCTCATCTAAAGTAGATATGTGTGATCGCCAAAACCATCAAGACAAAATGACACAACCGACACCGACTAAGACTCTAAATTGCACAAAAGTGACTTTTATTGACCCCTAAATTTATTTATTTATTTTATTTTTTATATACCCAAAGATAAAAGACTCGAATAGCAGCCAAGGAAACTACACAAGTGACCCCCCCACATGTAAATATTACATTGTCCCCAATGTAATTAATTAAAGCAAGCGAGGGTAAGAGTGAAACTCACCGAATTAGGATGCCGGAAGGTCGACGGATTGAGGAGAGAACACGAGCGATCAAGGTGGCATGCTCAACGTTCACCTCTCGAAGAATCTGTATGTGCATGGAGCACAGTGTGTGCAGTGTTGAGTTTGGCCGGAATCCGGCAAAAAGGGTGGTGACCGGATTCTGGCACGGTGGTGGTGTGTGTGGCGGGTGTAGTCGGGCTGCGTGTTGATGTCCGGCAGGGGTGGCTCGTAGGGAACCGTTATGGTGGTGGGAAGGTCGCCGGCGACCATGGAGGTGGAGTGGTGGTGGGCGGTTGGTTTCTTTTTGGGTTCGCATTTGAAGGTGTTTGATCTCATGGTTGAAGAGAGGAAAGAGAGGGGAGGAGAAGGAGTGGAGTGGGGGTGGTGGCGGACGGCCAGCGGTGATTGGTGCCGGAAAGAAGGATTTTCGCCGGGAGGAGATGGGTAACAGCGATGGAGGTAGGGGACGGGGAGGAATTGGAGGAAAAATAAAAAATAAAATAGAATAAAAAAGTGATAGGTAAAATGTACGCTGCTTTATTGATTTTATTATTATTATTTTTTATTATACATAGGATCGGGGTGTGAAACAAATCACACCCGGGTGTGAGAGTCACGTTAAATGCAGCAGCGATTTTTTTCTTCTTCTTTTTTTTTTTTTTGTGAGACAAAGAATCACATGGTGTGATAAAAATCACACTGGATGTGAAACTTGCGTCAATTTTGCTATTTCTTTTATTTTATTTTATTTTATTTTTATTTTAAAGCAAAGTTTCTGCAAATTTTTTTTATTTTATTTTTAGTCTCCCCCGTTTCGCCTTAAAAGACGGTCTCAAATCACACCTCAAAATTTCCTTTCACCTCGATCGTGGCTTTCTCAATGCTAATTATTCCACTCCAGGCCTCTGAATCCGCAAGTTCTGTCATGCATAGTAACCTGGCTGCAAAACCGACACCAAAAAACAAGACGACACAAAACAAAACAAATGAAGAAACCTAGAAAAGAGTAGAAAAACTTGGGTAGCCTCCCAAGAAGCGCTTATTTAAGGTCATAAGCTCGACCCCTGACTAATTCAATCCGGAGGTCGAGGTGGATAAGAGGTAGACGAGACCTTTTTCTTCACTTGAACTCCCTCAAAGATGCTTCCTCAAGCCCCATATTCTCACACCATTACCTTTAGGCATACTAACCCTATTGTCCCCATCTCCTTACGGGACTTAAATTCCATGGGATGTTTATCATTCTCGTGCCGCATACCACTCCTACTTGGCTTAGGATTTGGAAGGATGGGTTTTGTCTTCTCCCGTATGACTTCTTCCTTTTTAATAATCAAAACATCAGGCCTATGATCATCCGCCTTAGCCTTCACTTTGTTGACTGAGGGATAGCAGTTAGTCTCGAGCAAGTGGATACTCGCAATGAATTCAGCGCTCCCATTGATGCTTGGTTCACCATAAATCATGTACCTCTCTAAAGGGTCACTCACAAAAGGTTTCATAGTGTCTTCTTTCTCACACACCTTTTTAGAATCAATTCTATAACATGACTTCTCAACCAAAGAGCAATCGGGGTGACTGGACAAATTAAACCGAGCTTTCTCTTCTCCAACATTCAAGGATAGACTTCCACTTTTCACATCAATAACCGCTCCCACCGTAGCCAAGAAAGGTCTACCAAGAATGATTGGGATGTTGATATCCTCATCCATATCAAGAACAACAAAATCAGTCGGTATGGAAAACTTACCCACTTTAATTGGAACATCCTCCACTATACCTTCCAGATGTTTGACGGATCGATCCACCAATTGCAGTGATATCGTAGTGGTCTTCAAATCACCAAGTCCCAACTTTAGGCAAACAGACAGAGGCATCAAACTGACACTAGCCCCCAAATCGTATAATGCCCGATCAATGGTCACATCGCCAACCATGCAAGGTATAGAGAAGCTACCAGGATCTTTAAGTTTTGGAGGCATTTTATTTTGAATTATTGAACTACACTCATCCGTTAAAGCAATTGTTTCATAGTCCTCTAGCTTTTTTTTATTAGACAGAATGTCCTTCAAAAACTTAGCATAGGTTGGCATTTGGGAAAGTGCCTCGGTGAAGGTAACATTTATGTAAAGCTTCCTTAGAACCTCTAAAAACTTTCCAAATTGCTTATCTAGATTCGCCTTAGCCAATCTTTGAGGGAAAGGCACAGGCGGCTGGTAAGGTGGCGGCGGGACGTACTTAGGCTCTAGTTCCGGTTCTTTCTCTATAGGGATTTCAACCTCAAACTTAGGTTCCTCATTCTCATGCTTACCTACCTCAACATGCTTACTCTTACCAATCAAGTCTCGGGCTCCACAAGTTGTTTTCCACTCCTTAAAGTTAGCACATTACAATGCTCCCTAGGGTTCAATTCTGGTTTTCCTGGCAATATTCCGGGGGCACTAGAGGAAGCAACCGCTTGTTGGGCAATCTGGCTCTCTAATATCTTATTGTGGGTAGCTAGGTTTTCCACCTTAGACGCTAGAGTCTTAATCATGAACTGGTTCTCCTCATTTTGCTTTGCTTGGTTCGCCATAAAATTTTCTATTAAACTCTCAAGATTTGACTTTTGATGAGGTGGATTGGACGGCCTAGGTTGGAAACCAGGAGGGTAAAATGGGATAGGTTGTGAAGTATCATTCTTATATGGGAAGGTGTTGTAGGCATTGACTTGCTCATGGGATTGGGTAAGCAGTTGACATCCTGGAGCAGTATGTCCAATCACTCCACAAACTTCACAAGGTATTTCTGCATAACTCAAAGCACTCACATTCATTTTATCAAATTTAGAGCTAAGAGCATCTACTTTAGCAGAAAGAAGGGTCAAAGCGTCTACCTCATACTTACCTGGCTCCTTCTTTGATGTGCTAGGGATTCTGTTTCCTAACCATATGGAACTGTTTGTTGCCATATCTTCAATAAGATTGTATGCATCATCAGGATATTTATTATGTAGTGCACCTCCTGCCGCAGCATCTATGTTCATCCTGTCTCTATAATCCAGTCCATTATAAAATGTCTGCACTAATTGCCATTTTTCCAACCCATGGTGAGGACAGTTCCTCAACATTTCCTTAAACCGCTCCCAAGCTTCATAAAGGGATTCATTGGATTGTGTGAAGCTTGTAATTTGATTCCGCAACTGAACTGTCTTACCGGGAGGAAAATACTTGGCTAAAAATGCCTGAGAGAGTTGATCCCAAGTAGTCACAGTGCCTGGCGGTATGGAATGGTACCAGGCTCTTGCCTTATCTCTCAGGGAAAACTTGAACAACATGGTTCTGATTTGATCTAAAGTGATGTTGTTCACTTTCAGGGTATCACAGTATTCCAGGAATATCTTTAGATGCATGTTGGGGTCTTCTGTAGGTGATCCCCCAAAGGAATTTTGTTGAACCATCTGAATAAGAGCAGGTTTCAGTTCGAAGTTGTTTGCTGCTATGGTAGGCTGTACAACCCCTGGCTGTAAACCCTGTGCAGTAGGTACTGAGTAATCCTTCAAGGTCTTATTATTGTTCTCAGCCATCTCTATTTCAGATTTAATTTCCTCTGTCTCAGATTCCAGCTTAAACAATCTTCTCCTCCTGTGAAAAGTCCTCTCGATTTCTAGATCTAACACAAAGAGATTGTCAAGACTTTGAGATTTTCGCATAAACAAGAAGAAAAGACAACCAAGAGAGGAAAGCACAATTACCTACTAAAAAAAGAAAAAAAAAGTCTAGTCTAACAAAATTAACAACCGGCTTGATGTTGGCACTCAAGTCCCCGGCAACGGTGCCATAAAACTTGTTGTGTGATTTTCAATATAATCACTAAATGCTACCGCAAGCGCACGGCTTATCGAGTAGTACTTAGGATGTCGATCCCACAGGGACTTAGGACAATCACCGAATAGTTATCAATTTATATTAGCTAAACTAATCAAATTTTGGTGTTTTGAATTATAAAATAACTAAAACTAAAGTCCTATTTAAACTCAACAAAAGTCCAAGAATTTACTAGAGATCAAGTTGGAAGAACTTCTAGGATGTCGGATTACCACGGTAACGAACATATGACCTTTACAACGACCTTTCCATTTATTATGAATTTTTACTTATGTTGACGAATAATCAAAAGTGATTACAATATTCTTTCAAACTACTATTAATCATGCCTAAATTAATATTAAATCCGATTTCTCGCTCATTAAATCAATTTAGACCCATTAGAACATCATTATTCATATTGTCACAAGAAATTTCAATTAACTTTTGCTCTCATGAATTTTCTTGATTGAAATTAGGGTTCTAACATATCAATTAAATTCCACCTTTCAGTCCATCACCTAATTGATAATAAATTATCCATATAAACTTATGGAAATTCATCTTTCGATCCATCAATCCATAAAAGCATAGTGCATTAAAATCAATACAAAAGCATATCGATTCATAATAATAGGAAAGATCGAATCTTTAACTCATATATTCATTTACCGGGCTCTCCTAATCCTAGAAAATTAAATCTACTCACGCATAATTAAAGAGATCATAAAAAGCATGGATTTAGGCATTGTGAAACGTAAAAATAAAATAAAAGGAAGAAAATTAAGAGAAAGGAAATATAATTGTCTTACAAATATCATAAAACCAAGAAATTCATGATCCGTTCTCGAGCCCTAAGCAAAATCTAGCTCTTCAAAAGTTGGGAGAAAAAATAATAGATGGGATTGGGAGTGCAAATCACGCCTAATGGAATGAATATGGCGTCTATGATGATTTCTTTTATTTAAGGAAATCATTTTAGGATAAAATAGGAATTTTCCTTAATTCAAATTGTGTAATTTATCTCCTAAAATAAAATCCCCTAAAAATATGAAGATAATGGCGCAATATTCCTTATTTTTGCTCTCTTTTTTCACGCCAATCTCTTGAAATCACGTTGGGAATTATCTCCACTAATCAGAACATTTCGTTGGCCTGTAGAAAATCTGGATAGTTTCTGCATTTTTTCACACCATGTTCCATTCTTTCACACCTGGGTGTGATTCTTCATGCCTTCATGAAGAATTATAAAATAACTAATACTAAAGTCCTATTTAAACTCAACAAAAGTCCAAGAATTTACTAGAGATCAAGTTGGAAGAACTTCTAGGATGTCGGATTACCACGGTAACGAACATATGACCTTTACAACGACCTTTCCATTTATTATGAATTTTTACTTATGTTGATGAATAATCAAAAGTGATTACAATTTCTTTCAAACTACTATTAATCATGCCTAAATAAATATTAAATCCGATTTCTCGCTCATTAAATCAATTTAGACCCATTAAACATCATTATTCATATTGTCACAAGAAATTTCAATTAACTTTCGCTCTCATGAATTTTCTTGATTGAAATTAGGGTTCTAACATATCAATTAAATTCCACCTTTCAGTCCATCACCTAATTGATAATAAATTCTCCATATAAACCTATGGAAATTCATCTTTCGATCCATCAATCCATAAATTCATACGAAATAGTGTATTAAAATCAATACAAAATCATATCGATTCATAATAATAGGAAAGATCGAATCTTTAACTCATACATTCATTTACCGGGCTCTCCTAATCCTAGAAAATTAAATCTACTCGCGCATAATTAAAGAGATCATAAAAAGCATGGATTTAGGCATTGTGAAACGTAAAAATAAAATAAAAGGAAGAAAATTAAGAGAAAGGAAATATAATTGTCTCACAAATATCATAAAACCAAGAAATTCATGATCCGTTCATCGTTTTCGAGCCCTAAGCAAAATCTAGCTCTTCAAAAGTTGGGAGAAAAAATAATAGATGGGATTGGGAGTGCAAATCACGCCTAATGGAATGAATATGGCGTCTATGATGATTTCTTTTATTTAAGGAAATCATTTTAGGATAAAATAGGAATTTTCCTTAATTCAAATTGTGTAATTTATCTCCTAAAATAAAATCCCCTAAAAATATGAAGATAATGGCGCAATATTCCTTATTTTTGCTCTCTTTTTTCACGCTAATCTCTTGAAATCACGTTGGGAATTATCTCCACCAATCAGAACATTTCGTTGGCCTGTAGAAAATCTGGATAGTTTCTGCATTTTTTCACACCATGTTCCATTCTTTCACACCTGGGTGTGATTCTTCATGCCTTCATGAAGAATTATAAAATAACTAAAACTAAAGTCCTATTTAAACTCAACAAAAGTCCAAGAATTTACTAGAGATCAAGTTGGAAGAACTTCTAGGATGTCGGATTACCACGGTAACGAACATATGACCTTTACAACGACCTTTCCATTTATTATGAATTTTTACTTATGTTGACGAATAATCAAAAGTGATTACAATATTCTTTCAAACTACTATTAATCATGCCTAATTAATATTAAATCCAATTTCTCGCTCATTAAATCAATTTAGACCCATTAAAACATCATTATTCATATTGTCACAAGAAATTTCAATTAACTTTCGCTCTCATGAATTTTCTTGATTGAAATTAGGGTTCTAACATATCAATTAAATTCCACCTTTCAGTCCATCACCTAATTGATAATAAATTCTCCATATAAACCTATGGAAATTCATCTTTCGATCCATCAATCCATAAATTTATACGAAATAGTGTATTAAAATCAATACAAAAGCATATCGATTCATAATAATAGGAAAGATCGAATCTTTAACTCATATATTCATTTACCGGGCTCTCCTAATTCTAGAAAATTAAATCTACTCGCGCATAATTAAAGAGATCATAAAAAGCATGGATTTAGGCATTGTGAAACGTAAAAATAAAATAAAAGGAAGAAAATTAAGAGAAAGGAAATATAATTGTCTCACAAATATCATAAAACCAAGAAATTCATGATCCGTTCTTCGTTCTCGAGCCCTAAGCAAAATCTAGCTCTTCAAAAGTTGGGAGAAAAAATAATAGATGGGATTGGGAGTGCAAATCACGCCTAATGGAATGAATATGGCGTCTATGATGATTTCTTTTATTTAAGGAAATCATTTTAGGATAAAATAGGAATTTTCCTTAATTCAAATTGTGTAATTTATCTCCTAAAATAAAATCCCCTAAAAATATGAAGATAATGGCGTAATATTCCTTATTATTGCTCTCTTTTTTCACGCCAATCTCTTGAAATCACGTTGGGAATTATCTCCACCAATCAGAACATTTCGTTGGCCTGTAGAAAATCTGGATAGTTTCTGCATTTTTTCACACCATGTTCCATTCTTTCACACCTGGGTGTGATTCTTCATGCCTTCATGACTTTGACTTCTTTTTAGCTCATTTTCACAGCATTTTATGCTCGGATTCATCATATCTACAAAATATCAAAGCCACATCAGTAATCTAGTCCAAAAGGGCAATTTATCATAAGAAAATCACAATTTATGCATCAAAACAGGCCAAAATGATCCAAGAATAACCACATATGGTGGACTTATCAGCCGCACCGATCTCAGGAATCGACGTGCTCGCCAAGAGAATCACAGAAACGTTGCCTGCCATCAATGAAAAGGTTAGCTACCCCAGCTATAATTACTACAAAGGGAATTCTTGCCCGAACGACTGGCTTACCGCTTTCCAAGGCCGCATCACCCTAGAAACCCAAAATAAATCCGCCTGGTGCATCGCTTTAGTCGGTAGCATGCAGGATAGGGCTGCGTCCTGGATACGCAGACTCCCCCGCGGCTCAGTTAAAAGCTGGGAAGATCTTTCCGAAAAATTCGTCAGAGAGTTTGAATCGGCAAGCAGACCGAAGAAAACCATAGGGGACCTATATGAAGTTCGTATGGGAGGACATGAGTCCGGAAAAGAATATTACGAGCGGTTCATCAGAATATACGATCAGACAAGAAACATTCCGGATGATGCAGTTGTCACATGCTTTCTCACGGGGATCGCCAAAGGTCCGATGAAGACTGAATTTAACCTACGCCCCCTAGAGCGGGTCTCAGGGAAATGCTGGAGAGGGCCCGAATGATGGGAGTCAGCGAAGCGCCATCCTCTGGGAGAGCAAAGCCCAAAACAGAGCAACATTCACAGAAAGAGGATCGCACGGAGGATCGCAAGAGGGAAAATGGGCGAGATGCTAACCACGATCGCGAGGTAAAGAAACCTTACAAATTCAGCGAGGATAATTTTACCCCGCTCAACACAAAAGCATCCCATATTTTGTTCGAAATCCGTGAGCATTTTGACAAGCCCAAACCCATGAGGGGTGATCCCGACAGCCGCGATAAATCGAAATACTGTGACTCTCACAAAGATCACGGCCACGTCACAGACGAATGCTTCACATTGAGGCGAGAAATAGAAAGATTAATCCGCGAAGAACCAGCGACTAAGTATAAACGAGATGGGAACACTGGTCCCAATCAGGGTCGCCAACCCCGCGTTTATCAGAGGGAATTTCAAGTTATCCATGGGAATATTCCCAGCAACAATCAGCTGAAATCCCAGATACACCAAATCAATACACGCGGCTTTGAAAAGCAGATAGTGTTGGGGGAAAACGAGAAAGGAATCATGTTCACTAAAAGTGAGTTGACAACAGTCGACGGCCCTATGGAAATACCTCTCATTCTCAAAGTCGGGGTGAACGACAAGCACGGCTTCAACAGAGTAATGGTTGACACCGGGGCTGGCCGCGACGTCATCTATTTCAACTGTTTAAAACATATCGAATTTGGAGAGGCTAAATTGAAACCCTATCTCGGGGTGCTTGAGGGCTTTACCAATGACACAGTGCGGGTCAAAGGCACAGTCGATCTCAACATCACTTTGGGTGACTATGAGCCATGTAGAACTGAGATAATCACATTCTTAGTCATCGATCTCCCCTCATACTACAACATGATTTTGGGGATTCCGGCTATGAAAAAAATTTCAAATGGTGGCATCAGTTCCCCACCAAAGGGTCAAGTTTCACATAGGGGATGAGATTGGGGTCGCCACTAGCCGACCCGGATTTTTCCTCGACTATATGACCAAGAACAGGGTCGATTCCAAGCGACCCAGAGTGGAGGGATTTAACATGGCTCCGGATCAGATCGCCACGGTAAAAGAAGTTTCGGAGGGAGCAGTAGAGGTTGAAACATTGGAAATTCAGGACGATCCTGATTTCACCGCAGAGGACGAGCTGGTCGAGGTCATCATAAATGACAAATATCCCGACCAGAGGATAAAAATAGGGTCGCAGACCACCGAGAAAGAAAGGGAAGGATTGATCGAGCTTCTAAAAGCCAACTTGGACGCCTTCGCTTGGGAAGTGACAGATATGAGAGGTGTGGAGTCGGAGGTCACCTTGCACTATCTAAGTGTCGATCCCAACTTCAGGCCGATTCAACAAAAAGCGTGCCAATTCTCTGCAGAAAAGGAGGTCGCAATAAAAAGTGAGGTCGAAAAACATCTAGCAGCGGGCATAGTCAAGGAACATCAGTATCCCACTTAGCTGGCGAACGTGGTAATGGTAAAGAAACACAACGGCAAGTGGCGGATGTGTGTCGACTTCACTAATTTGAACAAAGCTTGCCCCAAAGATCCTTACGCGCTGCCCCGAATTGATAAAATGGTCGATAGGATCGCCGGTTTCGAAACGCTAAGTTTTCTGGATGCATATTCCGGCTATCACCAGGTCAAAATGGCAGATGAATACAAAGAGCTGACGGCCTTCAGGGCCGCTGGCGGGCTCTATTACTATGAAATGATGCCATTCGGTCTAAAGAACGCAGGTTCAACCTATCAAAGGATGGTGAACAGGGTTTTTGGCATGCAAATAGGCAAGAACATGGAGGCCTACATCGATGATATGGTCGTGAAATCAAGTCGCCAGGATCACCTGGTGGACCTTCGCTAACGTCAAAAGCCACTCGATGAAGCTAAACCCCGCGAAATGTACTTTTGGGGTCCAGGCAGGGAAATTTTTGGGCTTCATGGTGAGTCAGAGGGGGATCGAGGCAAACCCAGAGAAAATTGAGGCGCTAATAAACATGAGCGAGCCAACTAGCATCAAGGAAGTACAAAGGTTGAATGGAAGAGTGATAGCTCTCGGAAGATTTATCTCAAAATCGGCCGAAAAAAGCCTAACCTTCTTCAAAATCCTAAAAGGGAATAAAACCTTTTTGTGCACGGAGGAATACTCGCAGGCTTTCCAAGTGCTAAAAGCCTACCTCTCAAGACCGCCACTACTAACTAGTCCAGTGGTCGGAGATGTTTTGCTACTGTACCTAGCTGCCTCGGATAGGGCCGTCGCCGCAGCACTTATCAAGGAGGAGGGTATCTTGCAAAAGCCTATTTATTATGTTTCTAAGGCTTTAAGCCCCATAGAAATTCGCTATTTTCATATCGAAAAGTTGGCCTACTGCGTTGTTATAGCCGCCCGAAAATTAAGGGCTTACTTTTCATCGCATTCAATTATAGTACTATCAGACGCGCCGCTACGACAGGTCCTCCACAAGCCGGATTTGTCAGGACGTTTGCTACATTGGGCCATTGAGCTCACCGAATTCGACATTTGTTACGAACCGTGAAAAGCTATCAAAGCTCAAACCCTGCCCGATTTCATCGTAGAAACGAGTTTCAACGAAGAAATCCTGGAGCAGACAAATGCAGAACATAGCCTCGACAAGAATACCACAGCGGACGAGCCTTAGCGGCCAAGTCATTGTTGGCAACTCTATGTCGATGGCTCCGCCAACCTCAAAGGTTGCGGTGCGGGGATCATTTTACTAGAGCCGGGAACCTCGGAGGAAATTGAAAAGGCCCTAAGGTTTAACTTCACCGCGTCAAACAACCAAGCCGAGTACGAGGTAGTCATCACAGGACTTGAGCTCGCCCGAGCCATAAAAGTCGAGAATGTATAGGTTTTCTGTGATTCCAGTTGGTGGTCAATCAAGTGACCGGATCTTTCGGTATCCATTGTGAAATTTTGAAAAAAATATATCAACCTCGTTAGAAAACTCGAAAGCGGCTTCAAATACTGCAAATTTACCAACATCCCACGAGAGGACAATCACAGAGCAGATTACTTGTCCAAACTAACTAGAGAAGACGAAATAATCAACCCCTCGATCATGGTGGAATATCTGTTAGGGCCCGCTATCAACAGGGCCAAAATAATGGACTTGCAATCCACCAACTCTTGTTGGGTGGATATCATGAGGGCTTATATTGACTCTGGAAAGCTCCCCGAAGATCCAAACGAGGCAAAATCCCTGATCAGAAGAGCCGCCAGATACACTATCTTAAGCGACGTTTTATACCGATCATCGTTCTCTAAGCCCTTACTAAGGTGCGTGCAACCTGAAGAAGTTGAGGGAATCCTCATAGAGCTGCATGAAGGGATATGCGGCGGCCATCCATCTAGCCGCACCCTTGCTCAAAAGGTCTTGTTGGCCGGATATTACTGGCCGAAACTCGTAGAGGACGCCAAGGCACACGCTAGGGCGTGCGACGTATGTCAAAAATTTGCGGATATTCCCAGGCTGCCTTCAGTCAAGCAAAGCATCGTCACCGCCGCCTGGCCGTTCGACATGTGGGCCATCGATCTCATTGGACCATTGAAGAGGGGTCGCTCCGGATGCGAGTACGTGGTGGTCGCCGTAGACTGTTTCACCAAATGGATTGAAGCAAAAGCCCTGGTAAAAATCAACACCAGAGATATAATCTATTTTTTACTCGATCAAGTATGGACTAGATTCGGCGTTCCCAGGGTAATAGTGTCAGACCATGGACCTCAATTCAGAGAGGAGTTCGACACATTCTGCGGAGAGAATAACGTCAAACATTGGCAGTCGTCAGTATACTATCCGCAAGGAAATGGTCAGGCCGAGAACGCAAACAAACAAGTACTATACGTGCTGAAAAAGAGCTTGGGTGAAAAGGCAGGCAAATGGCCTGACCACCTCCCCGCAGCCTTATGGGCATCCAGAACGTCGCGAAAAACAACTACAGGGGAAACTCCTTTCGCTTTAACATACGGATCAGAGGCTATGGCCCCGGTAGAGATGGCCCTACCAAGTTTAAGGGTCGCTCATTTCAGTGAGACCGATAATCCTCTTACTAAGGAACTCGATCTCGATTTAGCAGAGGAGCAACGGATCGAGGCATATGGCCTTTTGCTCAATTGCAAACAGTCTGCCAAACGTCACCATGACAAGCACATTCGTAATCATCACTTCGCTATCGGAGATTATGTTTTGCGAAAAAGACAAGCCACGGGCCACGAGGCCAAGAAAGCAAAACTATCGGAGAGCAGGGAGGGCCCAGTGAGGATCGCTCGGATAGTCAAGAAGGGGACATATGTGCTAAGTGATAACCAAGGTCGTGAGTACAACCGACCTTGGCACGCAGACAATTTGAAAAAATATTATATGTAGAGGGTACATCTGCCGCGTACAAACAAAGTGTGCGAGAAATGAAATCAAAATAAAAAGGAACATCTTCATTCATAAAAGGGAAGTACAATCATCTCCGGAAAATCTACGGCCTACAACGACCTTCGATTTAACCAAAAAGAAGGGGACCGCCAAAAAAAAAAAACCCCCACATACAGCACCTTCGTACAATCAGGCGAACCCTCTAAGATCCAAGAAGTGCCTCGGCACCCTAGCTGAACTACATAATCTAGATATCAACGAAGAGAATGGGATACGACGATCTCGATCCATTACAATGGCAATGTCAACTGCCTCGCGGTGAATCAAGATCCCCCAATCAATGTCAACCTGGGGGTCGCGAATAGCATGCAAAAGAAGAGCCTCGGCCTCATTAACAACCTCATATCCATGCTCGGAAGGGCGCGTGAGTTAATAAACCTTTTTCACTCACGGTTGCTGCGAGATAAGTCAGATAAAGGCCCTAGTACTCGAGGCCGTTCGGAATCGGGAAAAAGCTCGCGGAGGGCCCGACGTAAGCGAGCTTGTTTACTCGACTCACCGTCTACCAAGCGACCTCGTAGTGAGAGGAAGGATCGATAGCAGGTATACCAAGTGCACCATTGATAGCCTCTGGCGTAAAGGTCACCGCAACACCGCGTAGGGTAACACAGCTAACTACCCCTTCGGAGGCAACTTCAGATAAAATGGAGTAAAACTCCCTCACCATTGTAAAATTAGAAATCGAGGGTGGCGAGACAAAATCTGTCCACCCAAAGAGCCGCACCCATAACAGAGAGCCATCACCCTCAAACTTGCTCTGATTTAGACCCCTTTCCCTTGCAAACTTAACTACATCAAAATAACGCCAGAAGTGATCTTTGGCAACAGGAGAGGCAGTAAGGAAGAAAGGAGATACATCACGCATCGGACGAGCTTTATACACTCGCACTCTACCCTCTCTAGAGGGAAAAGACATGGCTCTCAAAACAAAGAATATGCAAAAGAGAAGTGAAGATGAAATCAACCCTGCCTCCACCTTTTATAGCAGGGGTTAGCCAAAGGAACGACCATGATCAACCAAATCCTACGGTCGGGCTTCACGCGGTTTACCCAAGATTTGAAATTCAAAAGGCGCATTTACCGCTTGTCAGACTGTCATCTATGCCAACACCCGACAGTTATAAACCCAAAGTTATAGGCCAATTGACTACGCATGCGTTGCTAATGAACTGTCAAATCGGTTCAGATCCCTGGATTCCCAGCGACACGGCAGTCGATAAAGGTCAATTCAGTCCCATCGATTCAGTTCTCAAGTTTTAGGCGAACACAAACCTCGCCTCAAACTTAGGGGGCCGCAGTGAGAAAATTTCAAAACAAGCTAATTAAGCAAACCGCGGTGCGCCTCCAGCGACTTTGTTATTTGCCACAAGTCCACAGCGACCAAAGAGTTATGCAAAATGGTTTCGCCGGAGACCTTTCTGGACCCGCCCAAAACAAGGGAGGATAGGAAAATTTTAAACGACGAATGAGAAATATGGGTCGCTGTCATCCTTGTTCCAAATAAAGGGGGCCGCAATTAGAAAATTTCAAATCAACTCAGTCGGTCCGCTTCAGTTATTTTAGCCCGCTCAACAAACCTCGCCAAAATAAAGAGGGCCGCATACACATACATACACGATACAGGAAGGAAGATTGAAAGAAACAAGTGCAAGACATAAATTAAGAGGCCAAAAGCGGCCACGAACCAGATCCAACAAGCCAAGGACAACCACAATATCAGTGCGGAAAGTAAAAATACTAAATTATTACAATCATCAAATTGAGGACGCCGAATAGTTCAAAAGACATACAAAGTTGAATTATTACAAGATCGCAGGAAAGTAAAATGTTTTGAAACAAAATTATTCAAACAGAGCCGGGAGGGGTGTCAATATACTCATCGCCGGGTTGATCATTCGCAGGAGGAGGATTCTTTAAGATTGCAAAGTTGACAGGATTGACTGGGGGAGGATCCCACACTGGGTCGCCGCGCTCTATCTGATTAGTTTGGATGGCGACGATGTGATCTGGTGCATAGGGGATATCCGGATGAATGGCCAGTAGGTCAGGAGATCACTGGGACATGTTAACCCATCGGAGCATTTCCTCAAGAGTAATGCTCTCCCGGCCATGATAAGCCCAGAGACAGCGAGCAAGGTGGTTGAAACCGTGGTCAAAGCCCGCCTCCTGATAGTCACAAAAATCTTCAGAGCGCTTGAAGGCTTCCACAGCCGCCGGACCCGCCTCCTCAGTGGCCTTATTTGTAGCAGCAAGCTGCTCCTTCAGACTTGCGATCTCCTCGTTCGCAGCCAACAACCCCTCTACAGATTTACGGGTTTTTTCCTTCAGAGCCGACACTTTCTTCTGCAACTCTACATCCTATTTAGCACTCTCCGCCATGGCTTTCTTCATCCGCTCAACCTCAGTCAACACCGCTGAGCTTTTGTTTTCAGAGGTAACCCTGGCTTTCTCTGAGGCCCCAAGAGCCTCTGTTACTTTCTTCAGCTCATCTTTACGTTTCTCGGCGGCCTCTAGCGCCTTGTTTATGCGAGTCCCAAGCTGAAAGAGAGACAAGAGTTATAAGCTCACCAGATACGCAAAGTATGAAAGATGAAAAGATGCAAGATAAATAAAAACTCACCATTGAGGCAGCAATTCCAAATTGGCCTGACAGATCTTTCAACTCGGCGACCTCATCGCCGGCAGGGGCATCATCTTGAACCACGACGTGAGCAGTGATTCCCCTTCCGATCTCTATTTGAACCCCGGGCGCCGACTCCCACGCAAGGAAACCTAAGGGAATGACATCAGCAGTAGCCTCCCTAATTTGGCTCGCCTTGTTCATATCGAGGCCTTGAATGAAGCTGGCATCCAACCACACAGCTTCTTTCCCCTTGTAGCCGCGGGGCAATGTCCCAGTCGGCAGTGGCTCCACCCCCTCGGGGACCTCTTCAACAATAGCCTCAACAGCTCGCTTGTCCGAGCGATCAGATCCTTTGCCCGCGCCGCCTGCAGCTTTGGTTTTTTTGGTCCTGGGTCGTTTCTGGCCTTGGAGCTCTTTTGTGGGTTCATCAGCTTGCGACCTTTTTTGGGCAACAACATGGCTTGAGCTCGCATATTGGATCGCCGCTGCAGTCTTGGTGGGATCATAAGTCTCATCGATAATCGAGGCATCCACGGTGCGGGGAACCTTCCCCAGAGCTTGCTTCAAGGTCGCCTGCCGGGCCTTAGCTTGCGCCTCAGCGAGCCTTTGCTTCTGAGCTCTGCGTTCGGTGGCGTCCATATCTGCAAAAAGGGTTCGTTAAAAACGGATCCAAAAGAAAAAATAACTTATGAAAGAAGCAAATAAAAAGCGAGGAAATTTACGAGGTGGTCTTTCACTTGGGTAACCTCCACAAACAGGACACTCAGAAGGAAAACATTTGCCTAAGTGGCAATCTCCTACCCAATCGGGGTCACTCTCCTCAGGAACTATACCAACCAATGGCTTCGCTTTACCCAGACCCGCGAGGCCATCCATGCGCGTTAATGGAAGAGCCTGATCAAGAAGATTGACCCAAACGACGTTTCTCAAAGAGGCCTCGACCCCGTCAAATTGTATGAGCGCCACGAGTCCTTTGACAAGATACCGCTCTGAAATAAAAGGCTCGTCAATTGAAAGTGTGGACTTCCCCACGCGCTTTGCGGCCTTAGGAAACGGCCAGCCAACCTTGGACTCCACCTTAAGGATCCGCTCCTGCCATCTATGAATCTTATTTGGCAATGAAAAAAGCAAGCGAGGCGTCTTGGTCCTTAAGGATATTTGCCCCGGAAGAGCCGTGCCACAAAACAAGTGAAACTGTCCCAGCAAAGTGAGCGTGGGTTCTATCTTCATCGTACGACACATCACAATGAAGGCCATGATTTGAATAACGGCCCCAACAGCAAAATCAGAGGGCTGAGCTCCCATCAGCTTGCAAATCTTGACAAAAAAGGGTCGAATGGAGGCCTGAGCCCTGCATAAAAGTGATCGAAGTGTAGGATTAGGGTGTCATCCGGGCGGTGAGCGCAGACATAATCCTCGCGGTCTCCGGGCTTAAGCTTATCCTCCTCCTTCATATAATCCAGTAGAGAAAACCTGTATATACTGGTGTCGATTTTAAATCGGCGCCGGATGAATTTGTTGAGATCATCGCTGTCACAAAGCTTAACCCACCTTTTCTCCAACGCCTTCTCATACTCCGCCAAGATAGCGAACTCTCTCAACGCCTCGGGATTATTGGGTGTTGGTTTCTTTGCTTTAGCAGCGGCCTCCCCAATGGTTATTTTTGGGTCATTTTTCCTCTTCGGTTTCTTCGGGAGCTCCCAAACAATATTACGGGGTAAGGGGGCGTTCTCATCCTCACTTGACCCCATTAGCTTATGAAGAGAGGTGTCCTCAATATACGCCATGTCATGATCAGCGGCGCCACTAGGACTGGGATCGGCAGTATGTTCATCAACATCGGACATCCCTCTTTCACCAGCCTCGCTAGTGCTTACCCCTTGGGCTCATGCCACTTCTTTACGGCTCTTACTACTTCGCGGGACAGGGTCAGGAAACATAGAATTTAAGTCAAAAGGATCGTTTCTTGCTCGAGCTGCGGCCTCCCCACCGGTTATCTCTTCAAGCAGGTCGCCCCTGGCGGACACGTCAGGACTAGAGGGGTTGTCATCTTCTTCCTCCTGTGCGTAATCGAAAGCCTCCTGACTTTCGTCAGAATTGCCTCTCAAAGAGTTTTCTCCATCAGACATCCTGCAAAAACAAGAGGAAAAGGTGGAGCTTTCAGACCTGGGATAATAAGAATTAAGCCAGGAAGGTAATCGCACCCATCTCGACGCCTTCCCCTCCGTTTTTACAGGAGACATGGAAAGCAATTATCAATAAAAAGGTAACACACATGAACACAGGCAAGCCCAGGGAAAGACCATTTTTCTGGGCTAACCTTCCTCTCTTATCAATATTCCCAGAAAAACCTCCCCCACCTCAAAAGAACCAACCCAAAAGCCTCGACTTTTTCCTCAAAAAAACATCTTACACATGGATACATTCCCATATGATGGATCAAAACCATTGAAAAGCACGAAATCCAGCAAGAAAAAACAAGGAAAGAGAGGTAAGGGAAAAAGAAGTTACCTGTTTTTGAGAGGAAGTTGAAACAAACTGCCACGAAAACACGTTGGAATATTTAAACCCTCACCGGAAACCTCAAACTCGCTCCAGCCACCACCAAGTCCTCTGCAAACCTTCGCCGGAAAACCCTTGCTAATCTTCAGAAAAGGAGAGGAGAATACTAGAGGAAAAAGTGTGGGAGAGAAGAGAGTAAAAGTGAGAAAGTGTGAGGGGTGCCAACCTTATATAGGCAATGGAAGCTCAATCCTGTGGCTGGGGGTTGATCCATCCAACGGTTGAGATTTGCGCGTTCAATTCAAATTCCGATATTCAAAAAACCGCAATCATTATGGAGGCTAATCAATGCCCACGTGCCTGCTTGGGCAGTTACCAAGGGCGTCATCACCCACGTAATTGCGGTTATCAAGAGAGCCAACGTTAGCCACGATCTGACTATGAAACTGCCCCGATAATCCATGAACGAGCAGATGACCTCGCATAAAACGATGAGGTTGCAAAAACAGGCCCGGAGTTGCTTCGAAGGCCGCTTGCTTTGAAAGCACGGTCCTTAGTGAACAAGTCGCATCAGACGATGAGGTCGCAAAAATAGGCCCAGAGTTGCTTCGAAGGCCTCTTGCTTTGAAAGCACGGTCCTTAGTGAACAAGTCGCATCAGACGTCGAGGTCGCAAAAACAGGCTTGGAGTTGCTACAAAGGCCGCTTGCTTTGAAAGCACGGCCCTTAGTGAATGAGTCGCATCAGACGACAAGGTCGCAAAAATAGGCCCGGAGTTGCTTTGAAGGCCGCTTGCTTTGAAAGCACGGTCCTTAGTGAACAAGTCGCATCAGACGACGAGGTCGCAAAAACAGGCCCGGAGTTGATTCGAAGGCCGCTTGCTTTGAAAGCATGGTCCTTAGTGAACAAGTCGCATCAGATGACGAGGTCGCAAAAATAGGCCGGGAGTTGCTTCAAAGGCCGCTTGCTTTGAAAGCACGGTCCTTAGTGAACAAGTCGCATCAGACGACGAGGTCGCAAAAATAGGCCGGAGTTGCTTCGAAGGCCGCTTGCTTTGAAAGCACGGTCCTTAGTGAACAAGTCGCATCAGACGACGAGGTCGCAAAAACAGGCCCGGAGTTGCTTCGAAGGCCACTTGCTTTGAAAGCACGGCCCTTAGTGAACAAGTCGCATCAGACGACGAGGTCGCAAAAACAGGCCCGGAGTTGCTTCGAAGGCCGCTTGCTTTGAAAGCACGGCCCTTAGTGAAAGAGTTGCATCAGACGAAAAGGTCGCAAATAAAGGCCCAGAGTTGCTTTGAAGGCCGCTCGCTTTTAAAGCACGGCCCTTAGCGAACAAGTCGCATCAGACGGAAAGGTCGTGAATATATTGACCCTGAGCTCATCACTCCACGCTCGACATTTTTGAAAATGACCAAGACATGGAGTAGGGGGTCATTGATGATACAAATAATATCGCCACCGCCTGGTCTCGGAAACAGCCTCTGGTTCATGATACCAGCGGAAGGTCCGCGACGCCAAAAACACCAAGTCAAGGTCGCCCCCTTCAAACCCCCTCCTAAAAGTGTTACTAAATCTAGGGGGCCGGATCACGATCTTGGACAAAAGGCTCTCGAAGGGCCGGACAAGACTCGGGGGAATAAGAGCAAAGGCAAAACAAGCGGAGCCGGCGGCCTACCCGACTACAAAGGATCACCGCCCAAATATTCTATCCACTTGCAGACTAGATTTTTAATGTTTACTTAGTTATTAAGTATGTTTATTGACTAAGCTGCTTCACACCGCCAGTCTTTTACTTGGCTATTAAGTTTACTCTTCTTATAAAAGGAAGTCTTGTGTAACCTAAATCATAGATACATTCTAATAGCAAAACAGGCCAAAGCTCTTTAAAAATAGAACTTCTCCTGCTACTCCTATCGCCGCCGCACACCTCCGGCTAGCATACGCTTAAATCACCCCCCAAATAAGCCAGATATCCTACATATAAACACCACTACAACAACCGTGATGATTTATGCATCATCATTAAAATAGAGTTTACTTAAATCGGGGGTTTACAACTTTTTGTAAATAATTGTATTGTAGAGTTTACTCAAAATAGGGGTTTACAACTTTTTGTATATTAGAGTTTACTCAAAACGGGGGTTTTCAACTTTTTGTATATTGTTGTATTAGAGTTTACTCAAAACGGGGGTTAACAACTTTTTGTATATAATTATAGTAGAGTTCACTCAAAATAGGGGTTTACAACTTTTTGTATATAATTATAATATATTTTACTCAAAATGGGGGTTTACAACATTTTGTAAATAATTGTATAGTAGAGTTTACTCAAAACGGGGGTTTACAACTTTTTGTATATTATTGTATTAAAGTTTACTCAAAAAGGGGGTTTAAAACTTTCTGTACATAATTTTATAGTAGAGTTTACTCAAAACGGAGGTTTACAACTTTTTGTTAATAAATGTATAGTAGAGTTTACTCAAAACGGGGGTTTACAACTTTTTGTATATAATTGTATAGTTGAGTTTACTCAAAACGGGGGTTTACAACTTTTTGTATATTATTGTATTAGACTTTACTCAAAACGGGAGTTTACAACTTTTTGTATATAATTACAGTAGAGTTCATTCAAAACGGATGTATTTTCTAAATAATTGTATAATAGAGTTTACTCAAAACGAGGATTTACAACTCTTTGTATATTATTGTATTAGAGTTTACTCAAAACGAGGGTTAACAACTTTTTGTATATAATTCTAGTAGAGTTCACTCAAAACGGGGGTTTACAACTTTTTGTATATTATTGTATTAAAGTTTACTCAAAACATGGGTTTACAATTTTTGTATATAATTATAGTAGAGTTTACTCAAAACGGGGGTTTACAACTTTTTGTATATTATTGTATTAGAGATTACTTAAAACGGGGGTTTACAACTTTTTTTTATATAATTGTATCGTAGAGTTTACTCAAAACGGGGATTAACAACTTTTTGAATATAATTATAGTAGAGTTCACTCAAAATGGAGGTTACAACTTTTTGTATATACTCAAAACGGGGGTTTACAACTTTTTGTAAATAATTGTATTGTAGAGTTTACTCAAAATGGGGGTTTACAACTTTTTTGTATATTATTGTATTAGAGTTTACTCAAAACGTGGGTTAACAAATTTTTATATATAATTATAGTAGAGTTCACTCACAACGGAGGTATACAACTTTTTGTTTATAATTATAGCAGAGTTTACTCAAAACGGGTGTTTACAACTTTTTGTAAATAATTGTATAGTAGAGTTACTCAAACGGGGGTTTACAACTTTTTGTATATAATTGTATAGTAGAGTTTACTCAAAACGGGAGTTTACAACTTTTTGTATATAATTATAGTAGAGTTCCCTCAAAACGGAGGATACAACTTTTTGTATATAATTAAAATAGAGTTTACTCAAAACAGGGGGTTTACAACTTTTTGTGTATAATTGTATAGAAGAGTTTACTCAAAATGGGGGTTTACAACTTTTTTGTATATTATTGTATTTGAGTTTACTCAAAACGGGGGTTTACAACTTTTTGTATATAATTGTATAATAGAGTTTACTCAAAACGGGGGTTTACAACTTTTTGTATAATAAAACTGGGGTTTACAACTTTTGTATATAATTGTATAGTAGACTTTACTCAAAACGGGGGTTTACAACTTTTTTTATATTATTGTATTATAGTTCACTCAAAACGGGGGTTTACAACTTTTTGTATATAATTATAGTAGAGTTTACTCAAAACGGGGGTTTACAACTTTTTGTATATTATTGTATTAGAGTTTAATCAAAACGGGGGTTAACAACTCTTTGTAAATAATTGTATAGTAGAGTTTACTCAAAACGGGGGTTTACAACTTTTTGTATATAATTATAGTAGAGTTCACTCAAAATGGAGGTTTAAAACTTTTTGTATATAATTATAATAGAGTTTACTCAAAATGGGGGTTTACAACTTTTTGTAAATAATTGTATAGTAGTGTTACTCAAAACGGGGGTTTACAGCTTTTTGTAAATTATTGTATTTGAGTTTACTCAAAACGGGGGTTTACAACTTTTTTAATATAATTGTATAATAGATTTTACTCATACCGGGGGTATACAACTTTCTGTATATTAATTTGTTAGAGTTTACTCAAAACGGGAGTATACAATTTTTTGTATATAATTGTAGTTGACTTAACTCAAACCGGAGGTATTTTCTAAATAATTGTATTGTAGAGTTTACTCAAAATGAGGGTTTACAACTTTTTGTCTATTATTGTATTAGAGTTCACTCAAAATGGGGGTTTACAACTTTTTGTATATAATTGTATAGTAGAGTTTACTCAAAACGGGGGTTTACAACTTTTTGTATATATTGTATTACAGTTTACTAAAACGGGAGTTTACAACTTTTTGTATATAATTATAATAGAGTTCACTCAAAACAGATGTATTTTCTAAATAATTGTATAGTAGAGTTTACTCAAAACGGGGATTTAAAACTCTTTGTGTATTGTTGTATTAGTTTTTACACAAAACGGGGGTTAACAACTTTTTGTATATAATTCTAGTAGAGTTCACTCAAAACATGGGTTTACATCTTTTTGTATATTATTGTATTAGAGTTTACACAAAACAGTGGTTTACAACTTTTTGTATATAATTATAGTAGAGTTTACTCAAAACGGGGGTTTACTACTTTTTGTATATTTCTGTATTAGAGTTTACTTAAAACGGGGGTTTAAAACTTTTTGTATATAATTGTATAGTAGAGTTTACTCAAAACAGGGTTTACAACTTTTGGTATATTATTGTATTAGAGTTTACTCAAAATGGGGGTTTACAACTTTTTGTACATAATTGTATAGTAGAGTTTACTCAAAACGCAGGTTTACAACTTTTTATACAATAAAACTGGGGTTTCTAACTTTTTGTATATAATTGTATAGTAGAGTTTACTCAAAACGGGGGTTTACAACTTTTTGTATATTATTGTATTAAAGTTCACTCAAAATGGGGGTTTACAACTTTTTGTATATAATTATAGTAGAGTTTACTCAAAACGGGGGTTTACAACTTTTTGTATATTATTGTATTAGAGTTTAGTCAAAACGGGGGTTTACAACTTTTTGTATATAATTGTATAGTAGAGTTTACTCAAAATAGAGGTTTACAACTTTTTGCATACTATTGTTTTAGAGTTTATTCAAAACGGGAGTTTACAACTTTTTGAATAAAATTATAATAGATTTCACTCAAAACGGATGTATTTCTTAAATAATTTTATAGTAGAGTTTACTCAAAACGGGGATTTACAACTCTTTACAAAACGGAGGTTCACAACTTTTTGTATATAATTATAGTAGAGTTTACTCAAAACGGGGGTTTACAACTTTTTGTTAGTAATTGTATAGTAGAGTTTACTCAAAACGGGGGTTTACAAGATTTTGTATATTATTGTATTAGAGTTTACTCAAAACAGGGGTTTACCACTTTTTGTGTATTATGGTATTAGTGTTTACTCAAAACGGGGGGTTTGCAACTTTTTGTATATAATTATATAGTAGAGTTTACTCAAAACGGGGGTTTACAACTATTTGTATATAATTATAGTAGAGTTCACTCAAAACGGAGGTTTACAACTTTCTGTATATAATTATACTAGAGTTTACTCAAAACAGGTGTTTATAACTTTTTGTAAATAATTTTATAGTAGAGTTTAATCAAAATGGGGGTTTACAACTTATTGTATATTATTGTATTCGAGTTACTCAAAACGGGGGTTTACATATTTTTGTATATTATTGTATTAGAGTTTACACAAAACGGGTGTTAACAAATTTTATTTATAATTATAGTAGAGTTCACTCAAAACGGAGGTATTTTCTAAATAATTGTATTGTAGAGTTTACTTAAAATAGGGATTTACAACTTTTTGTATATTATTGTATTAGAGTTTACTCAAAACGGGGGTTAACAACATTTAGTATATAATTCTAGTAGAGTTCACTCAAAACGGAGGTTTACAACTTTTTGTATATAATTATAGTAGAGTTTACTCAAAACGGGAGTTTACAACTTTTTGTGAATAATTGTATAGTAGAGTGTACTCAAAATAGGGGTTTACAACTTTTTTTATATTATTGTATTGGAGTGTACTCAAAACGGGGGTTTACAACTTTTTGTATTTAATTGTATAGTAGAGTTTACTCAAAATGGAGGTTTACAACTTTTTGTACAATAAAACGGGGGTTTACAACTTTTTCTATATAATTGTATAGTAGAGTTTACTCAAAACGGGAGTTTACAACTTTTTGTATATTATTGTATTAGAGTTAACTCAAAACTGGGGTTTGTAACTTTTTGTATATAATTATAGTAGAGTCAAAACGGGGGTTTACAACTTTTTTTATATTATTTAATTAGAGTTTACTCAAAACGGGGGTTTACAAGTTTTTGTATATAATTGTATAGTAGAGTTTACTCAAAATGGGGGTTTACAACTTTTTGTATATAATTATAGTATAGTTCACTCAAAACGGAGGTTTACAACATTTTTTATATAATTAAAATAGAGTTTACTTAAAACGGGGGTTTAAAACTTTTTGTAAATAATTGTATGGTAGAGTTTAATCAAAATAGGGGTTTACAACTTTTTGTATATTATTGTATTATAGTTTACTCAAAATACGGGTTTACAAGTTTTTGTATATAATTATATAGTAGAGTTTACTCAAAACGGGGGTTTATAACTTTTTTACAATAAAACGGGGTTTATAACTTTTTGAATATAATTGTATAGTAGAGTTTACTCAAACCGGGGGTTTAAAACTATTTGTATATTATTGTATTAGAGTTCACTCAAAATGGGGGTTTATAACTTTTTGTATATAATTATAGTAGAGTTCACTCAAAACGGAGGTATACAACTTTTTGTATATAATTAAAATAGAGTTTACTCAAAACGGGGGTTTGCAACTTTTTGTAAATAATTGTATTGTCGAGTTTACTCAAAACGGGGGTTTACAACTTTTAGTATATTATTGTATTATAGTTTACTCAAAACGGGGGTTTACAGCTTTTTGTATATTAATTGTATAGTAGAGTTTACTCAAAACGGGGGTTTACAACTTTTTGTATATAATTAAAGTAGAGTTCACACAAAATGAAGGTATTTTCTAAATAATTGTATAGTAGAGTTTACTCAAAACGGGGATTTACAACTTTTTGTATAATATTGTATTAGAGTTTACTCAAAACGGGGGTTAATTATTTTGTATATAATTATAGTAGAGTTCACTCAAAACGGAGGTTTACAACTTTTTGTATGTAATTATAGTAGAGTTTACTCATAACGTGGGTTTACAACTTTTCTTATATTATTGTATTAGAGTTTACTCAAAACGGGGGTTAACAACTTTTTGTATATAATTGTATAGTAGAGTTTACTCAAAACGGGGATTTTTTTGTATATTATTGTATTTGAGTTCGCTCAAAACGGGGGTTTACAACTTTTTGAATATAATTATAGTAGAGTTTATTGAAAACGGGGTTTTTAAACTTTTTGTAAATAATTGTATTGTTGAGTTTACTCGAAACGGGGGTTAACAAATTTTTGTATATTATTTTATTATAGTTTACTCAAAAGGAGGTTTACAACTTTTTATATATAATTGTATAGTAGAGTTTACTCAAAACAGGGGTTTGCAACTTTTTGTATATTATTGTATTAGAGTTTACTCAAAACGGGGGTTTACAACTTTTTGTATATAATTATAGCAGAGTTCACTCAAAACGGAGGTATTTTCTAAATAATTGTATAGTAGAGTTTACTCAAAACGGGATTTACAACTTTTTGTATATTATTGTATTAGAGTTTACTCAAAACGGGGGTTAACAACTTTTTGTATATAATTATTGTAGAGTTCACTCAAAACGGAGGTCTAAAACTTTTTGTATATATCTATTGTAGAGTTTACTCAAAACGGGAGTTTGTAACTTTTGGTAAATAATTGTATAGTAGAGTTTACTCAAAATGGGGGTTTACAACTTTTTGTATATTATTGTATTAGAGTTTACTCAAAACGTGGATTTACAAATGTATATAATTGTATAATAGAGTTTACTCAAAACGGGGGTTTACAACTTTTTGAATAATAAAACTGGGGTTTACAACTTTTTGTATATAATTGTATAGTAGAGTTTACTCAAAACGGGGGTTTACAACTTTTTTATATTATTATATTATAGTTCACTCAAAACGGAGGTTTACAACTGTTTGTATATAATTATAGTAGAGTATACTCAAAACGGGGGTTTACAACTTTTTGTATGTTATTGTATTAGAGTATACTCAAAACGGGGGTTAACAACTTTTTGTATATAATTATTGTAGAGTTAACTCAAAACGGAGGTTTACAACTTTTTGTATATAATTATAGTAGAGTTTACTCAAAACGGGTGTTTACAACTTTTTGTATATAATTATAGTAGAGTTCACTCAAAACGGAGGTATACAACTTTTTGTATATAATTAAAATAGAGTTTACTCAAAACGGGGGTTTGCAACTTTTTGTAAATAATTGTATTGTCGAGTTTACTCAAAATGGTGGTTTACAACTTTTTGTATATTATTGTATTAGAGTTTACTCAAAACGGGGGTTTACAACTTTTTGTATATTAATTGTATAGTAGAGTTTACTCAAAACGGGGGTTTACAACTTTTTGTATATAATTATAGTAGAGTTCACACAAAATGGAGGTATTTTCTAAATAATTGTATAGTAGAGTTTACTCAAAACGGGGATTTACAACTTTTTGTATATTATTGTATTAGAGTTTACTCAAAACGGGGGTTAATTATTTTGTATATAATTATAGTAGAGTTCACTCAATACTGAGGTTTACAACTTTTTGTATGTAATTATAGTAGAGTTTACTCAAAACGGGGGTTTACAACTTTTCTTATATTATTGTATTAGAGTTTACTCAAAACGGGGGTTTACAACTTTTTGTATATAATTGTATAGTAGAGTTTACTTAAAACGGGGGTTTAAAAATTTTTGTACAATAAAATGGGGGTTTACAACTTTTTGTATATAATTGTATAGTAGAGTTTACTCAAAACTGGGATTTACAACTCTTTGTATATTATTGTATTAGAGTTTACACAAAACGGGGCTTAACAACTTTTTGTATATAATTCTAGTAGAGTTCACTCAAAACGGCGGTTTACAACTTTTTCTATATTATTGTATTAGAGTTTACTCAAAACGGGTGTTTACAACTTTTTGTATATAATTATAGTAGAGTTTACTCAAAACGGGGGTTTACAACTTTTTGTATATAATTATAGTAGAGTTTACTCAAAACAGGGGATTACAACTTTTTGTAAATAATTGTATGGTTGAGTTTACTCAAAACGGGGGTTTTCAACTTTTTGTATATTATTGTATTTGAGTTTACTCAAAACGGGGGTTTACAACTTTTGGTATATAATTATTGAAGTGAAACCACCCGGAGGAAGGCTTCAAATCGAATGAATACTTAGGATCGTGGATTGAAAGTATTTGTCGACGGTCCTCGACACAACCACAACCTGTGTGGAAGCACCTTGGAATAATAAGCTCCACGACACAATCACAACCTATGTGAAGGCACCTTGGAATAAAACCTCAACACTTAGAAAACCTGTTTCTAAGCACCTTGGTATATGGATAACCACAAGGATTTTCTCAAGTCCTTGATAATCCGAGATTTGAATTCCCATTCCAGAGAAACTCACACAACACTTTTCCAAGTGAAGAATAAAGTATGATTTATATTGATAACAAGTTCTGATTTTCAAACTACAAATACAAGGACTATTTATAGGAAAATAAGTACATGAATTCATAATAATAAGATGAAAAGTTTTTCCTAAATTAAATGCATATTGGAGCATCCAAGGAGCTTCATCCAAGTTCAATGTATCTTCTTTATATTCTCCAGCTTTTGTCCCACAGCTGTTTAGGCCATTTTGACCATTATAACTTATTCAAATGAAGATGACCCCTTGACGAAAGTTGAAGATCAGGTTTTATACTATGAAATGCATATGTGGATCATCAATTTTGGATAAGTAAAGCTCCTGATCTGATCCAATAAAGAAGACTGCTCACTAAGTTCAATGCACTTAAAATAGGCACCCTAAAAGACATCCATCTTGATTAAATGTACTTGGAATACACAAAACTTGACTTCTTGGACTTTCATGCTAGCAAAAGTGGCACCATATTATCATGAGCATTCAGCCAATATTTTTAATATTTTAATTAATAATAAGATATAATAATATGTAATTTAATTCCGATAGTTCGCAAGCATAAATGACGGACTGAATGACTTCAAAGTCTTCTTCATTCTTGGACATGGATTCTAGCATTATTAAATGGACCAAATTACCCAAAGATGCGAGCCTCATTTTGCGTTGGAGTCGAGTTTCGGGACCAACTTGAAATGTCATAGGATCTTGAGCAGTAATCGGTTCCAGATTCATATCAGTATATAATTGTATAGTAGACTTTACTCAAAACGGGGGTTTACAACTTTTTTTATATTATTGTATTATAGTTCACTCAAAACAGGGGTTTACAACTTTTTGTATATAATTATAGTAGAGTTTACTCAAAACGGGGGTTTACAACTTTTTGTATATTATTGTATTAGAGTTTAATCAAAACGGGGGTTAACAACTCTTTGTAAATAATTGTATAGTAGAGTTTACTCAAAACGGGGGTTTACAACTTTTTGTATATAATTATAGTAGAGTTCACTCAAAACGGAGGTTTACAACTTTTTGTATATAATTATAATAGAGTTTACTCAAAACGGGGGTTTACAACTTTTTGTAAATAATTGTATAGTAGTGTTACTCAAAACGGGGGTTTACACTTTTTGTAAATTATTGTATTTGAGTTTACTCAAAACGGGGGTTTATAACTTTTTTTATATAATTGTATAGTAGAGTTTACTCATACCGGGGGTTTACAACTTTCTATATATTATTGTGTTAGAGTTTACTCAAAACGGGAGTTTCCAACTTTTTGTATATAATTATAATAGAGTTAACTCAAAACGGAGGTATTTTCTAAATAATTGTATTGTAGAGTTGACTCAAAACGGGGATTTACAACTTTTTGTTTATTATTGTATTAGAGTTTACTCAAAACGGCGGTTAACATCTTTTTGTTTATAATTCTAGTGGAGTTCACTCAAAACGGAGGTTTACAACTTTTTGTATATAATTATAGTAGAGTTTACTGAAAACGGGGGTTTACAACTTTTTGTAAACAATTGTATAGTAGAGTTTACTCAAAACAAGGATTTACAACTTTTTGTATATTATAGTATAAGAGTTTACTCAAAACGGGGGTTTACAACTTTTGTATATAATTGTATAGTAGAGTTTACTCAAAACGGGGGTTTACAACTTTTTGTATATTATTGTATTATAGTTTACTCAAAACGGGGGTTTACAACTTTTTGAATATAATTATAGTAAAGTTCACTCAAAACGGAGGTATTTTCTAAATAATTGCATAGTAGAGTTTGCCCAAAACGTGGATTTACAACTTTTTTTATATTATTGTATTAGAGTTTACTCAAAACAGGGGTTAAAAGTTTTTGTATATAATTATAGTAGAGGTCACTCAAAACGGAGGTTTACAACTTTTTGTATATAATTATAGTAGAGTTTACACAAAACTGGTGTTTACAACTTTTTGTATATAATTGTATAGTCGAGTTTATTCAAAACGGGGGTTTACTAGGTATAGAACTTTTTGTATATAATTGTATAGTAGAGTTTACTCAAAACGGGGGTTCACAACTTTTTTTGTATATTATTGTATTAGAGTTCGCTCAAAACGGGGGTTTACAATTTTTTGTATATAATTATAGTAGAGTTGGTTTACAACTTTTTGTATATAATTATAGTAGAAACGGGGGGTTTACAACTTTTTGCAAATAATTGTATAGTAGAGTTTACTAAAAATGGGGGTTTACAACTTTTTGTGTATTATTATATTAGAGTTCACTCAAAACGGAGGTATACAACTTTTTGTATATAATTGTATAGTAGAGTTTACTCAAAACGGGGGGTTACAACTTTTTGTAAAAAATTGTATTGTCGAGTTTACTCAAAACGGGGGTTTACAACTTTTTGTAATTTATTGTATTAGAGTTTACTCAAAATGGGGGTTTACAACTTTTTGTATATAATTGTATAGTTGAGTTGACTCAAAACGGGGGTTTACAACTTTTTGTATATAATTATAGTAGGGTTCACTCAAAACGGCGGTAGTTTCTAAATAATTGTATAGTAGAGTATACTCAAAACGGGGATTTACAACTTTTTGTATATTATTGTATTAGAGTTTACTCAAAATGGGTGTTAATTATTTTGTATATAATTATTGTAGAGTTTACTCAAAATAGAGGTTTACAACTTTTTGTATATAATTATAGTAGAGTTTACTCAAAACGGGGGTTTACAAATTTTTGTATATTATTGTATTAGAGTTTACTCAAAAGGGGGTTTACAACTTTTTATACATAATTGTATAGTAGAGTTTACTCAAAACAGGGGTCTGCAACTTTTTGTATATTATTGTATAAGAGTTCACTCAAAACGAAGGTTTACAACTTTTTGTATGTAATTATAGTAGAGTTTACTCAAAACGGGGGTTTACAACTTTTCTTATATTATTGTATTAGAGTTTACTCAAAACGGGGGTTTACAACTTTTTGTATATAAATGTATAGTAGAGTTAACTCAAAACGGGGGTTTACAACTTTTTTGTATATTATTGTATTTGAGTTCACTCAAAACGGGGGTTTACAACTTTTTATATGTAATTATAGTAGAGTTTACTAAAAACGGGGGTTTTAAACTTTTTGTAAATAATTGTATTGTTGAGTTTACTCGAAACGGGGGTTTACAAATTTTTGTATATTATTGTATTAGAGTTTACTCAAAAAGGGGTTTACAACTTTTTATATATAATTGTATAGTAGAGTTTACTCAAAACAGGGGTTTGCAACTTTTTGTATATTATTGTATTAGAGTTTACTCAAAACGGGGGTTTAGAACTTTTTGTATATAATTATAGTAGAGTTCACTCAAAACAGAGGTATTTTCTAAATAATTGTATAGTAGAGTTTACTCAAAACGGGGATTTACAACTTTTTGTATATTATTGCATTAGAGTTTACTCAAAACGGGGGTTAACAACTTTTTGTATAAATTATTGTAGAGTTCACTCAAAAAGGAGGTCTAAAATTTTTTGTATATATTTATTGTAGAGTTTATAAATAATTGTATAGTAGAGTTTACTCAAAACGGGTGTTTGTAACTTTTTGTAAATAATTGTATAGTATAGTTTACACAAAATGGGGGTTTACAACTTTTTGTATATTATTGTATTAGAGTTTACTCAAAACGTGGGTTTACAACTTTTTGTATATAATTGTATAATAGAGTTTACTCATAACGGGGGTTTACAACTTTTTGTACAATAAAACTGGGGTTTACAACTTTTTGTATATAATTGTATTGTAGAGTTTACTCAAAACGGGGTTTACAACTTTTTTTATATTATTATATTATAGTTCACTCAAAACGGAGGTTTACAACTTTTTGTATATAATTATAGTAGAGTTTACTCAAAATGGGGGTTAACAACTTTTTGTATATAATTATAGTAGAGTTAACTCAAAACGGAGGTTTACAACTTTTTGTATATAATTATAGTAGAGTTTACTCAAAACGGGTGTTTACAACTTTTTGTATATTATTGTATTAGAGTTCACACAAAACGGGGGTTTACAACTTTTTGTATATAATTACAGTAGAGTTCACTCAAAACGGAGGTATACAACTTTTTGTATATAATTAAAATAGAGTTTACTCAAATCGGGGGTTTCCAACTTTTTGTAAATAATTGTATTGTCGAGTTTACTCAAAATGGTGGTTACAACTTTTTGTATATTATTGTATTAGAGTTTACTCAAAATGGGGGTTTACAGCTTTTTGTACATTAATTGTATAGTAGAGTTTACTCAAAACGGGGGTTTACAACTTTTTGTATATAATTATAGTAGAGTTCACACAAAATGGAGGTATTTTCTAAATAATTGTATAGTAGAGTTTACTCAAAACGGGGATTTACAACTTTTTGTATATTATTGTATTAGAGTTTACTCAAAACGGGGGTTAATTATTTTGTATATAATTATAGTAGAGTTCACTCAAAACGGAGGTTTACAACTTTTTGTATGTAATTATAGTGGAGTTTACTCAAAACGGGGGTTTACAACTTTTCTTATATAATTGTATAGTAGAGTTTACTCAAAACGGGGGTTTACAACTTTTTGTACAATAAAATGGGGGTTTACAACTTTTTGTATATAATTGTATAGTAGAGTTTACTCAAAACGGGGATTTACAACTCTTTGTATATTATTGTATTAGAGTTTACACAAAACGGGGGTTAACAACTTTTTGTATATAATTCTAGAAGAGTTCACTCAAAACGGGGGTTTACAACTTTTTCTATATTATTGTATTAGAGTTTACTCAAAACGGGTGTTTACAACTTTTTGTATATAATTATAGTAGAGTTTACTCAAAACGGGGGTTTACAACTTTTTTGTATATTATTGTATTTGAATTCGCTCAAAATGGGGGTTGACAACTTTTTGTATATAATTATAGTAGAGTTTACTCAAAACGGGGGTTTAAAACATTTTGTAAATAATTGTATTGTTGAGTTTACTCAAAACGGGGGTTTACAAATTTTTTTATATTATTTTATTAGAGTTTAATCAAAAGGGGGTTTACAACTTTTTATATATAATTGTATAGTAGATTTTACTCAAAACAGGGGTTTACAACTTTTTGTATATTATTGTATTAGAGTTTACTCAAAATGGGGGTTTACAACTTTTTGTATATAATTATAGTAGAGTTCACTCAAAACAGAGGTATTTTCTAAATAATTGTATCGTAGAGTTTACTCAAAATGGGGATTACAACTTTTTGTATATTATTGTATTAGAGTTTACTCAAAACGGGGGTTAACAACTTTTTGAATATAATTATAGTAGAGTTCTCTCAAAACGGAGGTCCAAAACCTTTTGTTTATAATTATTGTAGAGTTTACTCAAAATGGGTGTTTACAACTATTTGTATAATTGTATAGTAGATTTTACTCAAAATGGGGGTTTACAACTTTTTGTATATTATTGTATTAGAGTTTACTCAAAACGGGGGTTTACAACTTTTTGTATATAATTGTATAATAGAGTTTACTCAAAACGGGGGTTTACAACTTTTTGTACAATAAAACTGGGGTTTACTACTTTTTGTATATAATTGTATAGTAGACTTTACTCAAAACGGGGGTTTACAACTTTTTTTATATTATTGTATTATAGTTCACTCAAAACGGGGGTTTACAACTTTTTGTTTATAATTATAGTAGAGTTTACTCAAAACGGGGGTTTACAACTTTTTGTATATTATTGTATTAGAGTTTAATCAAAATGAGGGTTAACAACTCTTCGTAAATAATTGTATAGTAGAGTTTACTCAAAACGGGGGTTTACAACTTTTTGTATATAATTATAGTAGAGTTCACTCAAAACAGAGGTTTACAACTTTTTGTATATAATTATAATAGAGTTTACTCAAAACGGGGGTTTTCAACTTTTTGTGAATAATTGTATAGTAGTGTTACTCAAATCGGGGGTTTACACTTTTTGTAAATTATTGTATTTGAGTTTACTCAAAACGGGGGTTTACAACTTTTTTTTATATAATTGTATAGTAGAGTTTACTCATACCGGGGGATTACAACTTTCTGTATATTATTGTGTTAGAGTTTACTCAAAACGGGAGTTTACAACTTTTTGTATATAATTATAATAGAGTTAACTCAAAACGGTGGTATTTTCTAAATAATTGTATTGTAGAGTTTACTAAAAACGGGGATTTACAACTTTTTGTTTATTATTGTATTAGAGTTTACTCAAAATGGCGGTTAACAACTTTTTGTATATAATTCTAGTGGAGTGCACTCAAAACGGAGGTTACAACTTTTTGTATATAATTATAGTAGAGTTTACTGAAAACGGGGGTTTACAACTTTTTGTAAACAATTGTATAGTAGAGTTTACTCAAAACAAGGGTTTACAACTTTTTGTATATTATAGTTTACTCAAAACGGGGGTTTACAACTTTTGTATATAATTGTATAGTAGAGTTTACTTAAAACGGGGGTTTACAACTTTTTGTATATTATTGTATTAGAGTTTACTCAAAACGGGGGTTTACAACTTTTTGTATATAATTATAGTAGAGTTCACTCAAAATGGAGGTATTTTCTAAATAATTGCATAGTAGAGTTTACCCAAAACGTGGATTTACAACTTTTTTTATATTATTGTATTAGAGTATACTCAAAACAGGGGTTAAAACTTTTTGTATATAATTATAGTAGAGTTTAATCAAAACTGGTGTTTACAACTTTTTGTAAATAATTGTATAGTAGAGTTTACTCAACATGGGGGTTTATAACTTTTTGTATATTGTTGTAGTAGAGTTTACTCAAAACGGGGGTTTACAACTTTTTGTATATAATTGTATAGTCGAGTTTATTCAAAACGGGGGTTTACAACTTTTTATACAATAAAATGAAGGTTTAGGACTTTTTGTATATAATTGTATAGTAGAGTTTACTCAAAACGGGGGTTTACAACTTTTTTGTATATTATTGTATTAGAGTTCGCTCAAAACGGGGGTTTACAATTTTTTGTATATAATTATAGTAGAGTTGGTTTACAACTTTTTGTATATAATTATAGTAGAGTTTACTCAAAACGGGGGGTTTATAACTTTTTGCAAATAATGTATAATAGAGTTTACTAAAAACGGGGGTTTACAACTTTTTGTATATTATTGTATTAGAGTTTTCTCGAAACGGGGGTTCACAACTTTTTGTATATAATTGTATAGTAGAGTTTACTCAAAACGGGGGTATACAACTTTTTGTATATAATTATAGTAGATTTCACTCAAAACGGAGGTATACAACTTTTTGTATATAATTAAAATAGAGTTTACTCAAAACGGGGGTTTACAACTTTTTGTAAAAAATTGTATTGTCGAGTTTACTCAAAACGGGGGTTTAAAACTTTTTGTAATTTATTGTATTAGAGTTTACTCAAAATGGGGGTTTAAAACTTTTTGTGTATAATTGTATAGTTGAGTTGACTCAAAACGGGGGTTTACTACTTTTTGTATATAATTATAGTAGAGTTCACTCAAAACGGCGGTATTTTCTAAATAATTGTATAGTAGAGTATACTCAAAACGGGGATTTACAACTTTTTGTATATTATTGTATTAGATTTTACTCAAAATGGGTGTTAATTATTTTGTATATAATTATAGTAGAGTTCACTCAAAATAGAGGTTTACAACTTTTTGTATATAATTATAGTAGAGTTTACTCAAAACGAGTGTTTACAACTTTTTGTAAATAATTGTATAGTAGAGTTTACCCAAAATGAGGGTTTACAACTTTTTGTATATTATTGTATTAGAGTTTACTCAAAACGGGGGTTTACAAATTTTTGTATATAATTGTATAGTATAGTTTACTCAAAATAGGGGTTTACAACTTTTTGTACTGTAAAATGGGGGTTTACAACTTTTTGTATATAATTGTACAGTAGAGTTTACTCAAAACGGGTGTTTACAATTTTTTTGTATATTATTGTATTTGAGTTCGCTCAAAACGGGGGTTTACAACTTTTTGTATATAATTATCGTAGAGTTTACTCAAAACGGGGGTTTACAACTTTTTGTAAATAATTGTATAGTAGAGTTCACTCAAAACGGGGGTTTACAACATTTTGTATATTATTGTATTAGAGTTTTCTCAAAATGGGGGTTTACAACTTTTTGTATATAATTGTATAGTAGAGTTTACTCAAAACAGGGGTTTACAACTTTTTGTATATTATTGTATTAGAGTTTACTCAAAACAGGGGTTTGTAACTTTTTGTATAAAATTTTAGTAGAGTTCACTCAAAACGGAGGTATTTTATAAATAATTGTATAGTAGAGTTTACTCAAAACGGGGATTTACAACTTTTTGTATATTATTGTATTAGAGTTTACTCAAAACGGGGGTTATCAACTTTTTATATACAATTATGGTAGAGTTCACTCAAAACGGAGTTTTACCACTTTTTCTATATAATTATTGAAGAGTTTAATCAAAACGAGTGTTTACAACTTTTTGTAAATAATTGTATAGTAGAGTTTACTCAAAACGGGGTTTTACAACTTTTTGTATATTATTGTATTAGAGTTTACTCAAAACGGGGGTTTACAACGTTTTGTGTATAATTGTATAGTATAGTTTGCTCAAAATGGGGGCTTACAATTTTTCTACAATAAAACGGGGGTTTAGAACTTTTTGTATATAATTGTATAGTAGAGTTTACTCAAAACAGTGGTTTACAACTTTTTGTATATTATTGTATTAGAGTTCACTCAAAACGGGGGTTTTCAACTTTTTGTATATAATTATATTAGAGTTTACACAAAACAGGGGTTTACAACTTTTTGTATATTATTGTATTAGGGTTTACTCAAAACGGGGGTTTACAACTTTTCGTATATATTTGTATTGTAGAGTTTACTCAAAATGGGGGTTTGCAACTTGTTGTATATAAATGTGTTGTATAGTTAACTCAAAATGGGGGTTTACAACTTTTTGTATATTATTGTATTAGAGTTTACTCAGAACGTGGGTTAACAACTTCTTGTATATAATTATAGTAGAGTTCACTCAAAACGGAGGTTCACAACTTTTTGTATATAATTATGGTAGTGTTTACTCAAAACAGGGTTTTACAACATTTTGTATATAATTGTATATTAGAGTTTACTCAAAATAGGGGTTTATAAATTTTTTTACAATAAAATGGGGTTTACATCTTTTTGTATATAATTGTATAGTAGAGTTTACTTAAAACGGGGGTTTACAACTTTTTGTATATTATTGTATTAGAGATCACTCAAAATGGGGGTTTACAACTTTTTGTATATAATTATAGTAGAAATCACTCAAAACGGAGGTATACAAATTTTTGTATATAATTAAAATAGAGTTTACTCAAAACGGGGGTTTACAACTTTTTGTAAAAAATTGTATTGTCGAGTTTACTCAAAACGGGTGTTTACAACTTTTTGTATTTTATTGTATTAGAGTTTACTCAAAATGGTGGTTCACAACATTTTGTATATAATTGTATAGTTGAGTTGACTCAAAACGGGGGTTTACAACTTTTTGTATATAATTATAGTAGAGTTCACTCAAAACGGCGGTATTTTCTAAATAATTGTATAGTAGAGATTACTCAAAACGGGGATTTACAACTCTTTATATATTATTGTATTAGAGTTTACTCAAAACGGGGGTTAATTATTTTGTATATAATTATAGTAGAGTTCACTCAAAATTGAGGTTTACAACTTTTAGTATATAATTATAGTCGAGTTTACTCAAAACGGGGGTTTACAACTTTTTGTAAATAATTGTATAGTAGAGTTTACTCGAAACAGGGGTTTAAAACTTTTTGTATATTATTGTATTAAAGTTTACTCAAAACGGGCGTTTACAACTTTTTGTATATAATTGTATAGTAGAGTTTACTCAAAATATGGGTTTACAACTTTTTGTACAGTAAAATGGGGGTTTACAACTTTTTGTATATAATTGTATAGTAGAGTTTACTCAAAACGGGGTTTACAATTTTTTTGTATATTATTGTATTTGAGTTCGCTCAAAACGGGATTTACAACTTTTTGTTTATAATTATCGTAGAGTTTACTCAAAACGGGGGTTTACAACTTTTTGTAAATAATTGTATAGTAGAGTTTACTTAAAACGGGGATTACAACATTTTGTATATTATTGTATTAGAGTTTACTCAAAACGGGTGTTTACAAATTTTTGTATATAATTTTATAGTAGAGTTTACTCAAAACGGAGGTTAACAACTTTTTGTATATAATTATAGTAGAGTTCACTCAAAACGGAGGTTTACAAATTTTTGTATATAATTATAGTAGAGTTTAATCTAAACGGGGGTTTACAACTTTTTGTAAATAATTGTATAGTAGAGTTTACTCAAAACAGGGGTTTACAACTTTTTGTATATTATTGTATTAGTGTTTACTCAAAACGGGGGTTTACAACTTTTGGTATATAATTGTATAGTAGAGTTTACTCAAAACGGAGGTTTACAACTTTTTGTATATTATTGTATTAGAGTTTACTGAAAACGGAGGTTTACAACTTTTTGTATATTATTGTATTAGAGTTTACTCAAAATGGGGGTTTACAACTTTTTGTAAATAATTATAGTAGAGGTCACTCAAAACGGAAGTATTTTCTAAATAATTGTATAGTAAAGTTTACTCAAAACGGGGATTTAAAACTTTTTTTATATTATAGTATTAGAGTTTGCTCAAAATGGGGGTTTACAATTTTTTGTATATAATTATAGTAGAGTTCACTCAAAACGGAGGTATACAAATTTTTGTATATAATAGTAGAGTTTACTCAAAACGGGTGTTTACAACTTTTTGTAAATAATTGTATAGTAGAGTTTACTCAAAACGGGGGTTTACAACTTTTTTATATTATTGTATTAGAGTTTACTCAAAAAGGGGGTTTACAACTTTTTGTATATAATTGTATAATAGAGTTTACTCAAAATGGGGGTTTACAACTTTTTGTACAATAAAACTGGGGTTTACAACTTTTTGTATATAATTGTTTAGTAGAGTTTACTCAAAACGGGGGTTTACAACTTTTTTGTATATTATTGTATTAGAGTTCGCTCAAAACCGAGGTTTACAACTTTTTGTATATAATTATAGTAGAGTTGGTTTACAACTTTTTGTATATAATTATAGTAGATTTTACTCAAAACGGGAGGTTTACAACTTTTTGTAAATAATTGTATAGTAGAGTTTACTCAAAACGGGGGTTTACAACTTTTTGTATATTATTGTATTAGAGTTTTCTCAAAACGGGGGTTTACAACTTTTTGTATATAATTGTATAGTAGAGTTTACTCAAAACGGGGGTTTACAACTTTTTGCAAGTTATTGTATTAGGGTTTACTCAAAACGGGGATTTGTAACTTTCTGTATAAAATTATAGTAGAGTTCACTCAAAACGGAGGTATTTTATAAATAATTGTATAGTAGAGTTTACTCAAAACGGGGATTTACAACTTTTTGTATATAGTATTAGAGTTTACTCAAAACGGGGGTTTACAACTTTTTATATATAATTATAGTAGAGTTCACTCAAAACGGAGGTTTACAACTTTTTGTATATAATTATTGTAGAGTTTACTCAAAACGGATGTTTACAACTTTTTGTAAATAATTGTATACTAGAGTTACTCAAAATGGGGTTTTATAACTTTTTGTATATTATTGTATTAGAGTTTACTCAAAACAGGGGTTTACAACGTTTTGTATATAATTGTATAGTAGAGTTTACTCAAAACGGGGGTTTACAACTTTTTCTATCTAATTGTATAGTAGAGTTTACTCAAAACAGTGGTTTACAACTTTTTGTATATTATTGTATTAGAGTTCACTCAAAACGGGGGTTTTCAACTTTTTGTATATAATTATAGTAGAGTTTACTCAAAACGGGGGTTGATGATGCATAAATCATCACGGTTGTTTTAGTGGTGTTTATATGTAGGATATCTGGCTTTTTTGGGGGGGGGGTGATTTAAGCGTATGCTAGCCGGAGGTGTGCGGCGGCGATAGGAGGAGCAGGAGAAGTTCTATTTTTACAGAGCTTTGGCCTGTTTTGCTATTAGAATGTATCTATGATTTAGGTTACACAAGACTTCCTTTTATAGGAAGAGTAAACTTAAGAGCCAAGTAAAAGACTAGCGGTGTGAAGCAGCTTAGTGAATAAACTTACTTAATAACTAAGTAAACATTAAATATCTAGTCTGCAAGTGGATAGAATATCTGGGCGGCGATCTTTTGTAGTCGGGTAGGCCACCGGCTCCGCTTGTTTTGCCTTTGCTCTTATTCCCCCGAGTCTTGTGCGGCCCTTCGAGAGCCTTTTGTCCAAGATCGCGATCCGGCCCCTAGCTTTAGTAACGCTTTTAGGAGGGGGTTTGAAGGGAGCGACCTTGACTTGGTGTTTTTGGCGTCGCTAGAGGCGTAGTCGCGGACCTTCCGCTGGTATCATGAACCAGAGGCTGTTTCTGGGACTAGGCGGTGGCGATATTATTTGTATCATCAATGGCCCCTTACTCCATGTCTTGGTCATTTTTCAAAAATGTCGAGCGTGGAGTGATGAGCTCAGGGTCAATATATTCACGACCTTGCCGTCTGATGCGACTTGTTCGCTAAGGGCCGTGCTTTAAAAGCGAGGGGCCTTCGAAGCAACTCTGGGCCTTTATTTGCGACCTTGTCGTTTGATGCGACTCGTTCACTAAGGGCCGTGCTTTCAAAGCAAGCGGCCTTCGAAGCAACTCCGGGCCTGTTTTTGCGACCTCGTCGTCTGATGCGACTTGTTCACTAAGGACCGTGCTTTCAAAGCAAGCGGCCTTCGAAGCAACTCCGGGCCTATTTTTGCGACCTCGTCGTCTGATGCGACTTGTTCACTAAGGACCGTGCTTTCAACGCAAGCGGCCTTCGAAGCAACTACGGGCCTGTTTTTGCGACCTTGTCGGCTGATGTGACTTGTTCACTAAGGACCGTGCTTTCAAAGCAAGCGGCCTTCGAAGCAACTCCGGGCCTATTTTTGCGACCTTGTCGTCTGATGCGACTCGTTCACTAAGGGTCGTGCTTTCAAAGCAAGCGGCCTTCGAAGAAACTCCGGTCCTGTTTTTGCGACCTCGTCGTCTGATGCGACTTGTTCACTAAGGACCGTGCTTTCAAAGCAATCGGCATTCGAAGCAACTCCGGGCCTATTTTTGCGACCTCATCGTCTGATGCGACTTGTTCACTAAGGACCGTGCTTTCAAAGCAAGTGGACTTCGAAGCAACTCCGGGCCTGTTTTTGCGACCTCGTCATTTTATGCGAGGTCATCTGCTCGTTCATGGATTATCGGGGCAGTTTAATAGTCAGATCATGGCTGACGTTGGCTCTCTTGATAACCGCAATTATGTGGGTGATGACGCCCTGGGTAACTGCCCAAGCAGGCACGTGGGCATTGATTAGCCTCCATAACGATTGCGGTTTTTTGATTTTCGGAATTCGAATTGACCGTGAAAATCTCAACCGTTGGATGGATCAACCCCCAGCCGCATGATTGAGCTTCCATTGCCTATATAAGGTTGGCACCCCTCACACTTTCTCACTTTTACTCTCTTCTCTCCCATACTTTTTCCTCTAGTATTCTCCTCTCCTTTTCTGAAGATTAGCAAGGGTTTTCCGGCGAAGGTTTGCGGAGGACTTGGTGGTGGCTGGAGCGAGTTTGAGGTTTCCGGCGAGGGTTTAAATATTCCGACGTGTTTTCGTGGCAGTTTGTTTCAATTTCCTCTCAAAAACAGGTAACTTCTTTTTCCCTTACCCCTCTTTCCTTGTTTTTTCTTGCTGGATTTCGTGCTTTTCCATGGTTTTGATCCATCATATGGGAATGTATCCATGTGTAAGATTTTTTTGAGGAAAAAGTCGAGGCTTTTGGGTTGGTGCTTTTGAGGTGGGGGAGGTTTTTCTGGGAATATTGATAAGAGAGGAGGGTTAGCCCAGAAAAATGGTCTTTCCCTGGGCTTGCCTGTGTTCATGTGTGTTTCCTTTTTATTGATAATTTGCTTTCCATGTCTCCTGTAAAAACGGAGGGGAAGGCGTCGAGATGGGTGCGATTACCTTCCTGGCTTAATTCTTATTATCCTAGGTCTGAAAGCTCCACCTTTTTCTCTTGTTTTTGCAGGATGTCTGACAGAGAAAACTCTTTGAGAGGCGATTTTGACGAAAGTCAGGAGGCTTTCGATTACGCACAGGAGGAAGAGGATGACAACCCCTCTAGTCCTGACGTGTCCGCCAGGGGCGACCTGCTTGAAGAGATAACCTGTAGGGAGGCCGCAGCTCGAGCAGGCGACGATCCTTTTGACTTAGATTCTATGTTTCCTGACCCCGTCCCGCGACGTAGTAAGAGCCGTAAAGAAATGGAACGAGCCCAAGGGGCGAGTACTAGCGAGGCTGGTGAAAGAGGGATGTCTGATGTTGAAGAACATGCTGCCGATCCATGTCCTAGTGGCGCCGCTGATCATGACGGGGCGTATATTGAGGACGCTGCTCTTTATGAGCTAATAGGGTCAAGTGAGGATGAGAACGCCCCCTTACCCCGTAAGATTGTTTGGGAGCTCCCGAAGAAACCGAAGAGGAAAAAGGACCCAAAAATAACCATTTGGGAGGCCGCTGCTAAAGCAAAGAAACCAACACCCAATAATCCCGAGGTGTTGAGAGAGTTCGCTATCTTGGCGGAGTATGAGAAGGCGTTGGAGAAAAAGTGGGTGAAGCTTTGTGACAGTGATGATCTCAACAAATTCATCCGGCGCCGATTTAAAATCGACACCAGTATATACAGGTTTTCTCTGCTGGATTATACGAAGGAGGAGGATAAGCTTAAGCCCGGAGACCGCGAGGATTATGTCTGCGCTCGCCGCCCAGATGACACCCTAATCCTACACTTCGATCACTTTTATGCAGGGCTCAGGCCTCCATTCGACCCTTTTTTTGTCAAGATTTGCAAGCTGATGGGAGCTCTGCCCTCTGATTTTGCTGTTGGGGCCGTCATTCAAATCATGGCCTTCATTGTGATGTGTCGGACGATGAAGATAGAACCCACGCTCACTTTGCTGGGACAATTTCACTTGTTTTGTGGCACGGCTCTGCCGGGGCAAATATCCTTAATGACCAAGACGCCTCGCTTGCTGTTTTCATTTCCAAATAAGATTCATAGATGGCAGGAGCGGATCCTTAAGGTGGAGTCCAAGATTGGCTGGCCGTTTCCTAAGGCCGCAAAGCGCGTGGGGAAGTCCACACTTTCAATTGACGAGCCTTTAATTTCAGAGCGGCGTCTTGTCAAAGGACTCATGGCGCTCATACAATCTGACGGGGTCGAGGCCTCTTTGAGAAACGTCGCTTGGGTCGATCTTCTTGATCAGGCTCTTCCATTAGCACGCATGGCTGGCCCCGCGGGTCCGGGTAAAGCGAAGCCATTGGTTGCTATAGTTCCTGAGGAGAGTGACCCCGATTGGGTAGGAGATTGCCACTTAGGAAAATGTTTTCCTTCTGAGTGTCCTGTTTGTGGAGGTTACCCAAGTGAAAGACCACCTCGTAAATTTCCTCGCTTTTTATTTGCTCCTTTCATAAATTATTCTTTCTTTTGGATCCGTTTTTAACGAACCCTTTTTGCAGATATGGACGCCACCGAACGCAGAGCTCAGAAGCAAAGGCTCGCTGAGGAGCAAGCTAAGGCCTGGCAGGCGACCTTGAAGCAAGCTCTGGGGAAGGCTCCCCGCACCATGGATGCCTCGATTATCGATGAGACTTATGATCCCACCAAGACTGCAGCGGCGATCCAATCTGCGAACTCAAGCCATGTTGTTGCCCAAAAAAGGTCAAAAGAGCTCCAAGTCCAAAAACGACCCAGGACCGAAAAAACCAAAGCTGCAGGCGGCGCGGGCAAAGGATCTGATCGCTCGGACAAGCGAGCTGCTGAGGCTATTGTTGAAGAGGTCCCCGAGGGGGTGGAGCCGCTGCCGACTGGGACATTGCCCTGCGGCTACAAGGGGAAAGATGTTGTGTGGTTGGATGGCAGCTTCATTCAAGGCCTCGATATGAACAAGGCGAGCCAAATTAGGGAGGCTATTGCTGATTTCATTCCCTTAGGTCGCCTTGCATGGGAGTCGGCACCCGGGGTTCAAATGGAGATCGGAAGGGGAATCACTGCTCGCGTCGTGGTTCAAGATGATGCCCCTACCGGCGATGGGATCGCCGAGCTGAAAGATCTGTCAGGCCAATTTGGAATTACTGCCACAATGGTGAGTTTTTATTTATCTTGCATCTTTTCATCTTTCATACTTTGCGTATCTGGCGAGCTTATAACTCTTGTCTCTCTTTCAGCTTGGGACTCACATAACAAGGCACTAGAGGCCGCCGAGAAGCGCAAAGCTGAGCTGAAGAAAGTAACGGCGGCTCTTGGGGCCTCAGAGAAAGCCAGGGTTACCTCTGAAAACAAAAGCTCGGCGGCATTGATTGAGGTTGAAGAAAGCCATGGCGGAGAGTGCTAAACTGGATGTAGAGTTGCAGAAGAAAGTGTCGGCTCTGAAGGAAGAAACCCGTAAATCTGCAGAGGGGCTGTTGGCTGTGCACGAGGAGATCGCAAGTCTGAAGGAGCAGCTTGCTGCTGCAAATAAGGCCACTGAGGAGGCGGGTCCGGCGGCTGTGGAAGCCTTCAAGCGCTCTGAAGAGTTTTGTGACTATCAGGAGGCGAGCTTTGACCAAGGTTTCAACCACCTTGCTCGCTGTCTCTGGGCTTATCATGGCCGGGAGAGCATTACTCTTAAGGAAATGCTCTGATGGGTTAACATGTCCCAGCGATCTCCCGACCTGCTGGCCATTCATCCGGATATCCCCTATGCAGCAGATCACATCGTCGCCATCCAAACTAATCAGATAGAGCGCGGCGACCCAGTGTGGGATCCTCCCCCAGTCAATCCTGTCAACTTTGCAATCTTAAAGAATCCTCCTCCTACGAATGATCAACCCGGCGATGAGTATATTGACACCCCTCCCGGCTCTGTTTGAATAATTTTGTTTCAAAACATTTTACTTTCCTGCGATCTTGTAATAATTCAACTTTGTTTGTCTTTTGAACTATTCGGCGTCCTCAATTTGATGATTGTAATAATTTAGTATTTTTACTTCCCGCACTGATATTGTGGCCGTCCTTGGCTTGTTGGATCTGGTTCGTGGCCGCTTTTGGCCTCTTAATTTATGTCTTGCACTTGTTTCTTTCAATCTTCCTTCCTGTATCGTGTATGTATGTGTATGCGGCCCCCTTTATTTTGGCGAGGTTTGTTGAGCGGGCTAAAATAACTGAAGCGGACCGACTGAGTTGATTTGAAATTTTCTAATTGCGGCCCCCTTTATTTGGAACAAGGATGACAGCGACCCATATTGCTCATTCGTCGTTTAAAATTTTCCTATCCCCCCTTGTTTTGGGCGGGGCCAGAAAGGTCTCCGGCGAAACCATTTTGCATAACTCTTTGGTCGCTGTGGACTTGTGGCAAATAACAAAGTCGCTGGAGGTGCACCGCAGTTTGCTTAATTTGCTTGTTTTGAAATTTTCTTGCTGCGGCCCCCTAAGTTTGAGGCGAGGTTTGTGTTCGCCTAAAACTTGAAAACTGAATCGATGGGACTGAATTGACCTTTCTCGACTGCCGTGTCGCCGGGAATCCTGGGATCTGAACCGATTTGACAGTTCATTGGCAACGCATGCGTGGTCAATTGGCCTATAACTTTGGGTTTATAACTGTCGGGTGTTGGCATAGCTGACAGTCTGACAAACGGTAAATGCGCCTTTTGAATTTCAAATCTTGGGTAAACCGCGTGAAGCCCGACCGTAGGATTTGGTTGATCGTGGCCATTCCTTTGGCTAACCTCTGCTATAAAAGGAGGAGGCAGGGTTGATTTCATCTTCACTCCTCTTTTGCATATTCTTTGTTGTGAGAGCCATGTCTTTTCCCTCTGAAGAAGGTAGAGTGCGAGTGTATAAAGCTCGTCTGATGCGTGATGTATCTCCTTTCTTCCTTACTGCCTCTCATGTTGCCAAAGATCACTTCTGGCGCTATTTTGATGTGGTTAAGTTTGCAAGGGAGAGGGGTCTAAATCAGAGCAAGGTTGAGGGTGATGGCTCTCTGTTACGGGTGCGGCTCTCTGGGTGGACAGATTTTGTCTCGCCACCCTCGATTTCTAATTTTACAATGGTGAGGGAGTTTTACACCATTTTATCTGAAGTTGCCTCCGAAGGGGTAGTTAGCTGTGTTACCCTACGCGGTGTTGCGGTGACCTTTACGCTAGAGGCTATCAATGGTGCACTTGGTATACCTGCTATCGATCCTTCCTCTCACTACGAGGTCACTTGGCATCTTTGCGGTGTGTCGAGTAAACAAGCTCGCTTACGTCGGGCCCTCTATGAGCTTTCTCCCGATTCCGAACGGCCTCGAGTACTAGGGCCTTTCTCTGACTTATCTCGCAGCAACCGTGTGTGGAAAAGGTTTATTAACTCACGCGCCCTTCCGAGCATGGATCCTGAGGTTGTTAATGAGGCCGAGGCTCTTCTTTTGCATGCTATTCGCGACCCCTAGGTTGACATTGATTGGGGGATCTTGATTCACCGGGGGCAGTTGACTTTGCCATTTCAATGGATCGAGATTGTCGTATCCCATTCTCTTCGTTGATATCTAGATTATATAGTTCAGCTAGGGTGCCGAGGCACTCCTTGGATCTTGGAGGGTTCGCCTGATTGTACGAAGGCGCTGTATGTGGGGGTTTTTTTTTTTTGGCGGTCCCCTTCTTTTTGGTTAAATCGAAGGTCGTTGTAGGCCGCAGATTTGCCGGAGACGATTGTACTTCCCTTTTATGAATGAAGATGTTCCTTTTTATTTTGATTTCATTTCTAGCACACTTTGTTTGTACGCGGCAGATGTACCCTCTACATATAATATTTTTTCAAATTGTCTGTGTGCCAAGGTCGGTTGTACTCACGACCTTGGTTATCACTTAGCACATACGTCCCCTTCTTGACTATCCGAGCGATTCTCACTGGGCCCTCCCAGCTCTCTGATAGTTTTCCTTTCTTGGCCTCGTGGCCCGTGGCTTGTCTTTTTCGCAAAACATAATCTCCGTAGAGAAGTGATGATTACGAATGTGCTTGTCATGGTGACGTTTGGCAACTTGTTTGCAATTGAGCAAATGGCCATATGCCTCGATCCGTCGCTCCTCTGCTAAATCGAGATCTAGTTCCTTAGTGAGCGGATTGTCGGTCTCACTGAAATGAGCGACCCTTAAACTTGGTAGGGCCATCTCTACCGGGGCCATAGCCTATGATCCGTATGTTAAAACGAAAGGAGTTTCTCCTGTAGTTGTTTTTCGCGACGTTCTGGGTGCCCATAAGGCCGCGGGGAGGTGGTCAGGCCATTTGCCTGCCTTTTCGCCCAAGCTCTTTTTCAGCACACATAGTACTTGTTTGTTTGTGTTCTCGGCCTGACCATTTCCTTGCGGATAGCATACTGACGACTGGCAATGTTTGACGTTATTCACTCCGCAGAATGTGTCGAACTCCTCTCTGAATTGAGGTCCATGGTCTGACACTATTACCTTGGGAACGCCGAATCTAGTCCATACTTGATCGAGTAAAAAATAGATTATATCTCTGGTGTTGATTTTTACCAGGGCTTTGGGTTCGATCCATTTGGTGAAACAGTCTACGGCGACCACCACGTACTCGCATCCGGAGCGACCCCTCTTCAATGGTCCAATGAGATCGATGGCCCACATGTCGAACGGCCAGGCGGCGGTGATGATGCTTTGCTCGACTGAAGGCAGCCTGGGAATATCTGTGAATTTTTGACATACGTCGCACGCCCTAGCGTGTGCCTTGGCGTCCTCTACGAGTTTCGGCCAGTAATATCCGGCCAACAAGACCTTCTGAGCAAGGGTGCGGCTAGATGGATGGCCGCCGCATATCCCTTCATTCAGCTCTATGAGGATTCCCTCAACTTCTTCAGGTCGCACACACCTTAGTAAGGGCTTAGAGGACGATCGTCGGTATAAAACATCGCTTAAGATAGTGTATCTGGCGGCTCTTCTGATCAGGGCTTTTGCCTCGTTTGGATCTTCGGGGAGCTTTCCAGAGTCGATATAAGCCCTCATGATATCCACCCAACAAGAGTTGGTGGATTGCAAGTCCATTATTTCGGCCCTGTTGATAGCGGGCCCTGACAGATATTCCACCATGATCGAGGGGTTGCTTATTTCGTCTTCGCTAGTTAGTTTGGACAAGTAATCTGCTCTGTGATTGTCCTCTCGTGGGATGTTGGTAAATTTGCAGTATTTGAAGCCGCTTTCGAGTTTTCTAATGAGGTTGATATATTTTTGCAAAATTTCCCAGTGGATACCGAAAGATCCGGTCACTTGATTGACCACCAACTGGGAATCACAGAAAACCTGTACATTCTCGACTTTCATGGCTCGGGCGAGCTCAAGTCCTGCGAGGACTGCCTCGTACTCGGCTTGGTTGTTTGACGCGGTGAAGTTAAACCTTAGGGCCTTTTCAATTTCCTCCGAGGTTCTAGGCTCTAGTAAAATGATCCCAGCACCACAACCTTTGAGGTTGGCGGCACCATCGACATAGAGTTGCCAACAGTGACTTGGCCGCTGAGGCTCGTCCGCTGTGGTATTCTTGTCGAGGCTATGTTCTGCATTTGTCTGCTCCAGGATTTCTTCGTTGAAACTCGTTTCTGCGATGAAATCGGGCAGGGCTTGAGCTTTGATAGCTTTTCCCGGTTCGTAACGAATGTCGAATTCGGTGAGCTCGATGGCCCAACGTAGCAAATGTCCTGACAAATCCGGCTTGTGGAGGACCTGCCGTAGCGGCGCATCTGACAGTACTATAATTGAATGCGATGAAAAGTAAGCCCTTAATTTTCGGGCGGCTATAACAACGCAGTAGGCCAACTTTTTGATATTAAAATAGTGACTTTCTACGGGGCTTAAAGCCTTAGAAACATAATAAATAGGCTTTTGCGAGATACCCTACTCCTTGATAAGTGCTGCGGCGACGGCCCTATCCGAGGCAGCTAGGTACAGTAGCAAAACATCTCCGACCATTGGACTAGTTAGCAATGGCGGTCTTCAGAGGTAGGCTTTTATCTCTTGGAAAGCCTGCGAGCATTCCTCTGTCCACAAAAAGGTTTTATTCCCTTTTAGGATTTTGAAGAAGGGTAGGCTTTTTTCGGCCGATTTTGAGATAAATCTTCCGAGGGCTATCTCTCTTCCATTCAACCTTTGTACTTCCTTGATGCTAGTTGGCTCGCTCATGTTTATTAGCGCCTCAATTTTCTCTGGGTTTGCCTCGATTCCCCTCTGACTCACCATGAAGCCCAAACATTTCCCTGCCCGGACCCCAAAAGTACATTTCGCGGGGTTTAGCTTCATCGAGTGGCTTTTGACGTTAGCGAAGGTTTCGCGAAGGTCCACCAGGTGATCCTGGCGACTTGATTTCACGACCACATCATCGATGTAGGCCTCCATGTTCTTGCCTATTTGCATGCCAAAAACCCTGTTCACCATCCTTTGATAGGTTGAACCTGCGTTCTTTAGACCGAATGGCATCATTTCATAGTAATAGAGGCAGCCAGCGGCCCTGAAGGCCGTCAGCTCTTTGTCTTCATCTGCCATTTTGACCTGGTGATAGCCGGAATATGCATCCAGAAAACTTAGCGTTTCGAAATCGGCGATCCCATCGACCATTTTATCAATTCGGGGCAGCGCGTAAGGATCTTTGGGGCAAGCTTTGTTCAAATCAGTGAAGTCGACACACATCCGCCACTTGCCGTTGTGTTTCTTTACCATTACCACGTTCGCCAGCCAAGTGGGATACTGAAGTTCCTTGACTATGCCCGCTGCTAGAAGTTTTTCTGAAGGATGTAGGATCTTAGATCTAAACGGGTTAGATCTACGCGCAGCGGATGGATCACGACTTATACATCACAATACATAGTTAAAGGACTTAAAGTACTACACGGGGGAATAAGATCATATTACCAATATCGGGAAGAGACGCCTTGATCTTCTGATGTGTTCTCCAAACGGCGGTTGGTGGACACCCTTCTTGATACACGAACCTCCTTGATATGCAACATCTCTAAAAACCCTAGACAAGAAAAACAATTTTTTCTCTCTTTTACAAGTGTGGTGGTCGAATTTTTCATTTCCAATTACCCTTGGAATATTCGAATTTTTCATTTCCAAGTTTTAATTAAATAAATAAATAATTAATTAAACAAAATAAAAAGATATTTTCCTTAATGACTAATTGTGACATGTATTGACCAATAGGAAATCAAATAACAAGTCATCCAACCAATCATATAACAAGAATATCTTTTATTTTCCATAACACAAGAAAATTAATTCTTGTGCTAAATGAAGACTAAAATGGTGCCACACTTAGGGTTAATAAGCCCACACAAAATGTCTTTTATGTGTATTATATTATTTAGCACAACTAAATAATATCCATGCATATCAATTAATTAGCCCAGCCAATTAATTATCACTGAGGCCCAAATAACAAGATTATTAGTCCGAATTACAGAAGCCACATCGGGGACCATGGACCTATAACCAGTAGCTCCAATAATTAAATATTCATCAAACATAATAAGTACATTAATTATTAATTCCGGGATTACGCCACCATAAACCCGAAACTGAACTCTACCGATTATAGATGTATACTTATACTCAACCCATAGAGTGAATAAGCGTCCATTGATATAATCACTACATACGGATTAACCCTCCATAGACTGTCCATTATGAGTGGGAAGTCTCCGTGAACCCGACTAAGAATATCTTATCCTTATTTACCATTAACCCCCTGATGATCAATTAGTACACATATCTGACTAGTAGCTAATTAGTCAAATGTGAACTCCCAGGATCGATCACTTTCTCGGGGCTAACATATAAGGGGACTGACTCTCTACTTCCCGCGGGAAGGAATGGATTCCATGTCTGTGAAAATCAGAACTACTCACTCATCAGGAGATAGTGCCAATGAGAAGTGGCTTGGAACACATATTCAAGTGAACCGTAACTAACACATCAAACACTACCCCGAGACAAGAAGCACCCTGTGATCACCTCAGGATTAAGGTTGATCCATATATGATCATCTAATGAGTTAATAAGATTCCTCGATTACGGAATTATACCGAGAAATACAGATTAAATCGGTCCAGTCCTATATGAATGCCATCATATATAAATGCCCCACGTAGGTACCCTTTACCGACAGTCCGGATAAGACTATCACACCCTAAGGTGTTCTGGGCATATTATTGGTGTTTTAATCAAGAGACCCTAAACTCGGATTAAGTTCACCACGGACTAACAATTTAAGCATATCTCCACTAACTCAATCCTCACGTGTAATCCATACACTGAGTTAAGTGGTTACATACAGATATACTTAGGGTTTGCAGCAGTGTATACTATATAAGCACAAAGCAAATAAGATGAATAAGAAAATCTGTCATTTATTATCAAAAACAATTACACAAATTGTCTTTCGGGCACTACACCTAACATTTTCGACCTCACTTTTTATTGCGACCTCCTTTTCTGCAGAGAATTGGCACGCTTTTTGTTGAATTGGCCTGAAGTTGGGATCGACACTTAGATAGTGCAAGGCGACCTCCGACTTCACACCTCTCATATCTGTCACTTCCCAGGCGAAGGTGTCCAAGTTGGCTTTTAGAAGCTCGATCAATCCTTCCCTTTCTTTCTCGGTGGTCTGCGACCCTATTTTTATCCTCTAGTCGGGATATTTGTCGTTTATGATGACCTCGACCAGCTCGTCCTCTGCGGTGAAATCAGGATCGTCCCGAATTTGCAACGTTTCAACCTCTACTGCTCCCTCCGGAACTTCTTTTACCGTGGCGATCTGATCCGGAGCCATGTTAAATCCCTCCACTCTGGGTCGCTTGGATTCGACCCTGTTCTTGGTCATATAGTCGAGGAAAAATCCGGGTCGGCTAGTGGCGACCCCAATCTCATCCCCTATGTGAAACTTGACCCTTTGGTGGGGAACTGATGCCACCATTTGAAATTTTTTCATAGCCGGAATCCCCAAAATCATGTTGTAGTATGAGGGGAGATTGATGACTAAGAATGTGATTATCTCAGTTCTACATGGCTCATAGTCAACCAAAGTGATGTTGAGATCGACTGTGCCTTTGACCCGCACTGTGTCATTGGTAAAGCCCTCGAGCACCCCGAGGTAGGGTTTCAATTTAGCCTCTCCAAATCCGATCTGTTTTAAACAGTCGAAATAGATGACGTCGCGGCCAGCCCCGGTGTCAACCATTACTCAGTTGACGCCGTGCTTGTCGTTCACCCCGACTTTGAGAATGAGGGGTATTTCCATGAGGCCGTCGACTGTTGTCAACTCACTTTTAGTGAACATGATTCCTTTCTCGTTTTCCCCCAACACTATCTGCTTTTCAAAGCCGCGTGTATTGATTTGGTGTATCTGGGATTTCAGCTGATTGTTGCTGGGAATATTCCCATGGATAACTTGAACTTCCCTCTGATAGACGCAGGGTTGGCGACCCTGATTGGGACCGGTGTTCCCATCTCGTTTATACTTAGTCGCTGGTCCTTCGCGGATTAATCTTTCTATTTCTCACCTTAATGTGAAGCATTCGTCTGTGACGTGGCCGTGATCTTTGTGATAGTCACAGTATTTCGATTTATCGCGGCTGTCGAGATCGCCCCTCATGGGTTTGGGCTTGTCAAAATGCTCGTGGATTTCGAACAATATCTAGGATGCTTTTGTGTTGAGCGGGGTAAATTATCCTCGCTGAATTTGTAAGGTTTCTTTACCTCATGATCGTGGTTAGCATCTCGCCCCTTTTCCCTCTTGCGATCCTCCGTGCGATCCTCTTTCTGTGAATGTTGCTCTGTTTTGGGCTTTGCTCTCCCAGAGGATGGCGCTTCGCTGACTCACATCATTCGGGCCCTCTCCAGCATTTCCTTGAGACCCGCTCTAGGGGGCCGTAGGTTAAATTCTGTCTTCATCGGACCTTTGGCGATCCCCGTGAGAAAGCATGTGACAACTGACATCCGGAATGTTTCTTGTCTGATCTTAGATTCTGATGAACCGCTCGTAATATTCTTTTCCGGACTCATGTCTTCCCATGCGAACTTCATATAGGTCCTCTATGGTTTTATTCGGTCTGCTTGCCGATTCAAACTCTCTGACGAATTTTTCGGAAAGATCTTCCCAGCTTTTAACTGAGTCGCGGGGGAGTCCGCGTATCCAGGACGCAGCCCTATCCTGCATGCTACCGACTAAAACGATGCACCAGGCGGATTTATTTTGGGTTGCTAGGGTGATGCGGCCTTGGAAAGCGGTGAGCCAGTTGTTAATGGTGATTTTATACGAATTTATACGATAGTTTTCTTATCAAATTCCCTCATATTAGTATAAATTGCATTGGAATTGGGCTTAAAATGGATATAATGAGCAAAAGGTTTTATTAAATGAATCAATTGCAAAATGAGCTTAATTGTGGGTTTAAATATGAGTTTTATATTGTTTTGGATTATGTTATGTTTTTGCAATGTTTAATTATAGATAATAATGATGTCACAAATGAGGAGGTGGAATGAAGATAAGAGTCATTAGAGATAAGATCCAAGTGGTTAGCAAGTTGTTGGAAGAGAGAGAAGGTATATTATGGATCAAGAAAGAATAAATCCGTTGCATCATAACCGAATTCTGTTACAAGGATCCAAACGGGCGTCTGGCAAATAGAACAGGCGTTCAAAGCTGACAGAGAGTTATGAAATCGAGCAGAATGAATTCAAACGCACGTTCATCAATTCAAACGGGCGTTTAACTCCCAGACCAGTCGTTCCTATAAATAGGCATCGTGTGTAATCACTTAGAGAGAGCGGTCTTTTTTTACAGTAGTTCTTCAGTATTTTCAGAGCCAAACAATTCCCAAAGACCTTCTAAAGGTGGCTGGGTTTAGATTTAGTTATTATTAGCTTAATTCTCATGGATTCATCTTCAAGCTTTGTGGTTATTTCTTCTATGGATAGCTAAATCTTGTTGGGCAAACTTGGGGATGCAAATCTTTCAATAAATCTGGTTTTCTTATATTGATCTTGTGTGTTCTTCAACAAAGGTTGGATCTCTTAGCTTGTTTTACTTGTCTAATTTCATTTACATCGAAAGATAATGAATATGTGACGTTTCATGAATGGAAATTGTGTGAAACTTAGATCAAACTTGCTAATGGATTGAACATTTAACTTCTAGCCAAGAACGAAAGTTGCTAAGTTATTTGTTTAGGTCTTAAATCGAAAGATTTCACATCTAGATCGTTAATTGATACAAACCTTCCTAAGAAATTCGTTTTGCATTTGGATAGGTGAACCCCCCTTTGTTAAGAAGCATACTTGATTGGTATTAATTGAGCCTTTGTTATTGGTTAATTTGTTGAACCATTGTTTGCCTCCTTTCTCCCAATTGCTTGCTTTTGATTTCATAGATTATAAACCTTAGTTCTAAATTTCTGTCTTAGTTTAATCTAGTTACTATAACGTAATAATCGGCTCGAAACAATCTTTACTTAGCTTTGAATCATCTATGATTCTCTGTCTATGCTTGTGATCTCCTTTAATCTAAAACATAAAACACCATTAACATCATCTCTCTGTGGATCGATACCCGTACTTACCCTACTATGCTAGCAACTACCCGATATTCGGTCGGTTAGGAGTTAGTTTGCATGTTAGGTATAGGTTTTATAAATATTGTTTGTTTTGAATGATGCAAAATCCTCCGAACAAAATGGCGCCGTTGCCGGGGAGTTGCCATGTTTGATGTGTTTTATTACTATTTTAGATGATAAGGAAAGCCTTAGTCTAAGTGGCCTTAATCTAGGTGCTCTGAAATATGGTTTTTCTGCGTTTTACACTCTGTTCTGCTGTTTTTTGCTCTCTGTTTAGTCTGAATGGACGTTTAAGCTTTTCAACGCCCGTTTTCTTTCTAAATGGACGTTTGGGATCTAAACTGGCGTTTTGTCTGAACGTACGTCTTGTTTTCAGAGTGCACGTTCTGATCCCTGTTATCTTTTTTGTTTCTATCTTCCTTTTGTTCCTTTATCATTTCTTTCGTTTGACTCCGGTTTATGCTAACTCGGAGTCAACAAGGCACTCTTATTTTCAATCCCGATCCTGAACGAACTATTGTTCGTCCTAACCGTCGAAGAATCCGTTCTCGTATCCAAAGACTTGAAGAAAATTTAGAGAAGCAATTCCGGAAAGAGGTTGAAGAGTTTGTCTTAACGATGGCTGATGATAGAAGAACTTTAGCTGATTATGCCAGACCGGGCATGGTCAGAGTTAATCTTGGAGTCATTATACCGGCGATTGCCGCTCCTACTTTCGAACTTAAACCTAGTTTGATCCAAATGATGCAACATGCATCTATTTTTCACGGTTATTAATCCGAAAATCCTCATACCCATATACACACGTTTCTTGAGATCTGTGGGACTACCAAGTTGCAAGGGGTTGATGAGGACATTATCAGACTCAAATTGTTTCCATTTTCCTTGAGGGGTGAAGCCAAGGAGTGGTACAATTCTCTACCTGTTGAATCTATAACAACGTGGGAAGACCTAGAGAGAGAGTTCTTAAGTCAGTACTTTCCTCCGTCTAAGACTGCTCAGTGTCTTAGCGATATCTACACTTTTACTCAACAGCCTAATGAATCTTTCTTCGAAGCTTTTAAGAGATTCAAATCTTTACTCAGAAAGTGCCCTCATCACGAAATAGACTTGTAGAGGCAAGCTAATACCTTTTACAGTGGTTTGAATGAGCTGTCAAAAGGCATGGTCAACAGTTCTAGTGGTGGGGCATTTCTCAAGAAAACTCCACAAGAAGGTTGGGCTTTGTTTGAGGACATAGCTAAGTACAATTATGCTCCTTCTTACCAAGCAATCCAAGCACCTGCACCAAAAATTGAAGAAGTAAACATGCAGAATCAATTGATTTCTTTACTTCAACAACAGGTTGCTAATCTTTCTAAGAATTCTAATTCTCAATCTGTGAATCAACTTCAACAGAACTCCCAAGTTCTGTTCTGTGACAATTGTAATCAAATTGGCCATTTGTTTGGTCAATGTCAATTTCTATCCCCCATAAACTATCAAGTCAATGCTGTCCAACATACGAGACAATATACACCGATAGTTTGCCAGACTTGTGCTATTGAAGGACATACTTCTCTTGCTTGTCCTATGAATGGACAAAATTCTGAAGTCAATGCTTTTTATGGCCAATCCAATCAAAGATTTCCGAATCAGTATTCTAGTCAAAGCAACTTCCAAAACCAGGGGTACAACCCAGGTTATCAAAACTTCAATAGGAATCCGAATAACTATCAATCTTCGAGTTCTCCTACTTCTACTCAAAGATTCAATCAAAACTGGCCTAACAGTTCTACTCATGTCTCTGGTAATAGGCCCAGTCAATCTTACAATCAGAATTCTCAGAATCCTCCCGGATTTTCTCTTCCGAGTGATATTGTTACGAGATTGGAGGAACAAACGAAGACAATCAAGAACCTTGAAAGGCAATTAGGACAATTGGCTGAACAACTTGCTTCAAGACCACAAGGACATTTACCAAGTTTTACGGAGAAGAACCCTCGTGGAGGTGGTCAAGTCAATCAAGCTAATCTGAGTCAGTGTACTGCTCTAGTTCCATCAACTTCCTACAGTCAAGAAGATACTAATGCCATCAGTTTGAGATCCGGCCCTCAACTCTCTGGTCCACAGAACCAGGGAAACCACTAGCCCCTCCTGCCAGTGGAAGTGCAGGAGGGGGAGTTGAGGAGGCCTATTTCCCTAATCCGATAAAGAACACTCGGGAGACTGATCTTCCGAAGGATGAGGTGGAAGGATCTAAAGTAGGTGAACCTGTGAGCAGTGAGAAGTCTATTGAGGAAGAGGATGAGCCTGTGAGGAAAGGAGTTGAAAAATCTGTGAGATGGAAAGATCTTGAGGACCAAGCTGTGAGTTCCCCCCCGAAGAAAGTTTTCTCTGAAGATGAGTTGAAGAAGCTTCCGTTCCCTCCGAGAAAGACTAATATTCCTTTATGTGAAGATAAGAAATATGAGAAGGTACTCAACCTCCTGAAAAACACCCAAGTTAACTTGCCGTTATCTGACGTGTTGGTTGAGATGCCCAAGTATACTAAATTTATAAAGGATGTGGTCTCGTCTAAGAAGAAGTTAGAGGGCATGGAAAGGGTGATTGGTGAAGACTGTTCCATGATAAGTTATGAAGATTTACCTATTAAGAAAGGTGATCCTGGAAGATTTGTTCTTACTTTGCAAATAGGAGGGCTTGTCTTTCCAAATTCTTTATGTGATCTAGGAGCTTCTATTAGTCTTATGCCTTTATCTGTATGTCAGCAACTTCAATTAGACCATCTTTTGGAGCCCACTACTATGAGTATTCAGTTTGCGGATAGATCATCCAAGAAAGCGACAGGGATTTTGAAAGATTTGTTGGTTCAGGTCGATAGATTTACCTTTCCTATGGATTGGTATGTTTTAGACATCCAACAACCAAATACGCCCCTGATTCTTGGAAGACCTTTTCTGTCTACCGCTAGAGCCCTCATTGATTGTGATGATGGTGCTAAGGTGACTTTGCGCGTTGGAAATGAAGAAGTAAGCTATAGTGTCTCTAAAGCTATCAAAAGACCTTCTGAATTTCCAACCGGCTACTCTGTAGAGGAATCATTTGATGATTTCAATGATTATTTAGAGGAGCAAGCCATGGCAGTAGACTCTGAATACGAGCGTTTAATCGACAATCTGAATCAGTATGGTAAGGTAGATCTGAGAGATTTTGGAGCTGAAATGGATGATGAAGTTGTGGGAAGAAAGAATCTTTCACCTTCAGAGGAAGTTGATATATTGGGAGCTCAGCTGTTTTCCTCCGATAATTTGTAAAGTAGAGATTTGAAGTCCAGTTTGGAGGAACCCCCGAATGATCTTGAGTTGAAGCCTTTACCTAAGCATTTAAAGTATGTGTTCTTGCAAGATGGTAATAAGCTTCCCCTCATTATTTCATCCAAACTATCCCGGATCGAGGAACTGAAAGTGATCAACGTCTTGAAAAGGAATGAAAGAGCCTTTGGATGGCAAGTCGGGGATATTAGAGGGATATCTCCGGACATCTGTATGCATAAAATCAAGACGGAAGACGGAGCTAAGAGAGTTAGACAACCGCAAAGGAGGCTGAATCCTCATATGCAAGAGGTTGTCAAGAAAGAAATTATCAAATTGTTGGATATGGGAATCATCTACGCTATTGCTGACAGTGATTGGGTGTCGCCAACTCAAGTAGTTCCTAAAAAATGAGGAATTACGATTGAGAAAAATAAGAAGGGAGAAGAGGTTGATATAAGACTTGTGACTGGTTACAGAGTTTGTATTGATTATAGGAAGCTTAACGAAGTCACAATGAAAGATCACTTTCCTCTTCCTTTCATTGATCAAATGCTTGAGCGTTTGGCCGGCCACGCTTTCTACTGTTTTCTTGATGGCTATTCTGGTTATTTTCAAATTCCCATTGACCCTAAAGACCAAGAGAAGACTACTTTCACTTGTCCCTATGGTACTTTCGCCTACAGGCGAATGCCATTTGGTCTTTGCAACGCCCCAGCTACATTTCAAAGATGTATGTTGGCGATCTTTGACGGACTTGTGAAGAAATGTATGGAAATTTTCATGGATAACTTCTCGGTTTTTGGTCAAACTTTTGATGATTGTCTTCTTAATCTTGATAATGTGTTGAAGAGATGTGTGGAGAATAACTTAGTCCTCAACTGGGAGAAATGTCATTTCATGGTTGAGGAGGGCATAGTTCTTGGCCATAAAATTTCATCCAAGGGTATTGAGGTGGATAAAGCCAAAGTGGAAGCTATTAAGAAAATGAGCTTTCCAAAGAATGTGCGCGAGATTCGAGGTTTTCTTGGACACGTTGGATTTTATAGACGATTCATTAAAGACTTTTCCAAGATTGCTAAGCCTTTATCCAATTTGCTTCGTGATGACGTTGAGTTTAACTTTGACGATGAGTGCAAGCAGGCATTTGAAAAGCTTAAGCATCAGTTGATATCTGTCCCTATCTTAATTTCACCAGATTGGAATCTTCCTTTCGAACTTATGTGCGATGCATCTAACTACACGGTTGGTGCAGTTTTGGGCCAACGAGTAAAAAGGAAATTTCAACCGATCTACTATGCTAGTCACACTCTGAACCCCGCACAAGTCAACTACACCACAACAGAAAAAGAACTTTTGGCTGTTGTGTTTTCTATGGACAAATTACGCAATTACTTGTTGGGAGCTCAAGTTATAGTGTGGACAGATCATGCTGCTTTGCGCTATCTGATGAATAAAAAGGACGCTAATCCGCGCTTACTGCGTTGGATTCTTACCCTACAGGAGTTTGATGTGGAAATCAAAGACATAAGGGGTAGTGAAAATGCAGTAGCGGATCATGTTTCTAGATTGTTGAGTGAGAAAGAGGATGCTCCTGAAGATATTGATCTTTACTTCCCTCTTGAAAGTATTATGCTCGTTGACAGTGGCAATTCTGGAATTCCGTGGTATTCTTCAATTGTCAACTATCTCCATTCTGAATATCTGAATCCTGACTTTTCGTATCAAGAGAAGAAGAAGTTCTTCTCCGATCTTAAGTATTATATCTGGGATGAGCCGTATCTCTTCAGAATCTACAAAGACGGGTTGCTTAGAAGGTGTGTTCCTAGGTCAGAGCAACGTGCTATAATTGAACAATGCCATAATGGACCCACGGGTGGCCACTTTGGTGCTTGGAAGACTTTTGCAAAGATTTTTCAGTCTGGTTTCTATTGGCCGTCAATCTTTAAAGATACTGAAGCCTTTTGTAAAGGCTGCGATAGGTGCCAATGAACTGGGACTTTGACTAGGCGTTACGACATGCCTTTGACACCCATCCTAGAATGCGAGATCTTCGATGTATGGGGGATTGACTTTATGGGTCCTTTTCCTTCTTCCTGTGGGAACAAGTACATCCTAGTCTGCGTAGACTATGTTTCTAAATGGGTTGAGGCAATCGCCACTCCTCATAATGATCATAAAACGGTCATGAAGTTTTTGAAGAAGAATATCTTTACGAGGTTTGGCTGTCTGCGCGCTTTGATTAGCGATGAAGGAACGCATTTCTGTAACCGACCCTTGGACAAAGTTTTAGAAAAGTATGGTGTTAAACACAAACTCGGTACACCGTACCATCCTATGACGAGCGGTCAGGTTGAAAGAAGCAACTAGAGTCTCAAGACAATCCTGGAGAAGACGGTTAATAGCCATAGAAAGGATTGGAGTTTGAAGCTGGACGATGTACTTTGGGCTTATCGCACTGCTTATAAAACCCCGATCGGTACATCGCCTTTCCAGATGGTTTACGGTAAATCATGTCACTTGCCAGTCGAGTTGGAGCATAGAGCTTATTGGGCGACAAGGTTTTTGAACTTTGATTCCCAAGCTTGCGGCGAACATCGACTGTAGCAGTTGCATGAGCTGGATGAGTTCAGACTCCGAGCTTATGAGAGCTCCAGGATCAGCAAGGATAAAATGAAGCTTCTTCACGACGCTAAGATTAAGAAGAGAGAGTTTCATGTGGGAGAGTTGGTTTTGTTGTATAATTCTCGTTTACATCTTTTCCCTGGAAAGTTACGGACCCGGTGGTCCGGACCTTTCGAAATTCTCAACATCTTTCCCGGAGGTGTTTTAGAGCTGAGAGGATACGGCGATAAACCTTTCAAAGTCAACGGTCAAAGGTGTAAGCACTACATTGGTCAACCAAAAGAAACACCTATGATGTTAAGTTTCTCGATATATTCGGGTGTTGTAGCCCCGAAGTTGATGACTTTGATGAATTTTCACCTGATTTGTTCTCCGAGGAAGATAGCACTGATTTGTTGGAGGAGGTCCTTACAGGCAATTGGGACATGGAGGAGCTGCGGAAAGAAATGCTACTAAAGAGGAGACAAAAGAAGAAAGAGTCAACCATGAGGAGAATTCAGCGTCTTTGGAATATCTCTCGTGAATTCACTCCGGGTATTCGTTATTTCTACCGTCACCCTAAGAACCACACTGTGCATGAAAATGTGGCGGGTAGAAAAGTGAAATGGCCCGATCCGGGTTAGGTTTTAATTGGTTGTCGAGCTTCCGACAATAACTGAAAGTGCTACTAGGAGGCACCCTAGATATCATTTTCTTTCTTTTAGTTCTTTTGTGTTTGTTTGTTTTCCTTTTTGTCTAGCCTCTAATGAGCGTTGCCTATTTCAGTTGACGGTTTGAGATGGCTGATGACGATGATCGACACCCCTACGGAGTACCTACACATGAGTTTTTCGGGATGACCGAGCACGAGTTTGAGTTCGTCAGTCGGATCCATGCCATTTCATTAAATGATGGTCCTGGTGGTTTGAGGATCTTGGATGCGGATATTGATATTCTCACCCGAATCAGGAATTTCACTTTTGTTATTGTTGTGCCTCCATCTCTCTCCGGAGGAGATGGTGAGTGGACCATTGAGGATATTGCGGATGACTTAGAGAGGCCATTCACGATTCTCAACGATCCTTTCCTGATTGATCTCGTCTTGGTGCTTGAGGATGAGCATGTTCGTGGGGTTGAGCATGCCGGAGAGGATTGGTACTTACAGTATGAGTACGACCTCTGGCCCATCATCGACTTGCTCCGCCGTCTCATTCGTGTGATTGACTGGGCCTCGCTTTACGATTAGTTAAGTTAGTTGTTTTTATCGTCAAGCTCTCGTTGTTAACTATAGCATCCTACCATTTATCTCGCCCCGTGCTAACTAGTATAACTTTGAAAGAAAAGTTGGCACAGTATAAGTCATTCGTCGGGCCGACGACGTTAAACAAAAGCGCTCGGTGGGAGGCAACCCACCATTTCTATGTATTTCTTTATGTTTTTATGTTCTTATGATGTTTTTTTTGTTGAATTGTATCAACTTTGGTTTGAAATAAAAAAGTGTCTGTTGAGTTGCGTTCTGTTTAGTTTAAACGCACGTTTACACTTTTAAACGCTCGTTCAACATTTCAAACGCCTGTTTGACATGTACAACGCCCGTTTGCGCTGAACAGAGTTGTTTTAAAACTGAGTGAATTTCCAGCGCCATTCTTCATTCCTTCGACTCCCAAATATGGGTTCTCTCCAAATTTGTGACCTAAAATCTTCATTTTCTCACCAAATTGGGCGCTCTATAGCTTAAAAGAACGCCCTTGATCTCTTCTCTTCAAATATATGAGTTTTTCCCCTTGTCATTCCACCATTATCACGCATTTGATCTTTGAAGGGCCGGCTGTTCGGGTTCCAAAAAACCTAAGTTTTTGGGTGATTTTGGGTATTTCAAGCCTTATATTCACTATTTCCACACTCCACGCACTACTCTTGTTTTAGATGACTCGAAGGGAAGGTAAACAACCAATGGTGGAAAATCCTAGGAAGAATTAGCGGAAGGGTGATGATTTTGTAAGCCCCCGTAACCCCAATGAAGGTATCCAGATAGGAAACCCTAGAGGAGTTGGTAGAGACCCCATTCCTATCCCTTTCTCTCAACGTTTCATCAGCCTTAAAGCCATGAAACTTTACATTCAAGAGTACATATCTAGAAAAATGTTGATTGAGAGGGCTTTGGTGGAAGATAAGGTTGATCCCGCTTTCTTGAAGATGTTGAGAGATCGTAGTTGGGATGTGTTGATGGTTACCCCGGAAACCTTGGTTAATGATACTCTTGTGCGGGAATTCTTTGCTAACCTAGATAGCAAGCATCTAGAAGAGGGGTTTGTGGTGGTTCTGAAGGTGAAGGTTCCTTTCTCTCCTGAGGTCATTAACGCCAAGTATGAATTTGACGATTTTGAGGATGTCGACCATGGAGTAGAGATTAAGGAATTGGTGGATAGTGGGGTAGACCCCTTGGAAGAATTACGTGTATTGGTGGATAAGGATATTCCTTGGACCTATAAGCCCGGAAAGAAGGAGGAGCGTAAGGATATCACTACTACGGATTGGCCGGAGGATTTGAGGGTTAAGTGAAAGTTCATCCAGAATCGGTTGCGTCCGACAGATAACATCACTCACTTCGGCATTGAAGATCTTGGTTTAATGTATGCTATGGAATGGGAGATGGATGTAAACGTCGGGAGAACTATCTACGAGGAGGTTCTCAAACATTTGACTAAAACCAACCGGTGCATCATCTGCCCGCATTTGATTCATAGTATTTGCTTAGATGCCGGGGTGCTGGAGTACAAGTCCGATCATAGACCGAAGAACCCTCGGGGCATTCAAAGGGAGACAAAAAGAGCCAAGAAGACTCAAGACGCCACTGCTGCTCCTCATCAGCCCGGTCCTTCGTCATCTACATGATGTATAACATTTATATGATAAAAATTACGATGTTTATACGTTATCGACTATTTTTATATAAAATATAAGAAATTATAACGATAATCTTATAAAATATTAATAGTTATGAATAAATCTAAATACTATAAAAATCTAGTAAAAGTGATAAAAAGTTATAAATTTTGTACCGGGTTAATAACCGGAGTGTCGTGTCAGATTTACGTGGGGTATTTTTTTTGGTATTTTAATTGCAGATCTTAGGTAAACCAAGACCCCGAGTGTCGAAACTTTTTGAAGTAAAATCGTATCTTTTGAAGGAAGTAAGGAAGTGCCACGAGATTTAATGTTCAAGTGGATCAATGGTTCGTGACACCATTATCGAATTATATTTTCGACGAACAAATGGCCCATCAAAAAGGCATTTTCTGAAGAAGAGTCCTTCATAGAAGTTATAGATCTTTTCAAGAGCTTTCCAACGCTTCTTGAATTATGTCATTTGGAGATCCAGAGCTCAAGTTATGATTTTATCAAGTTTCAGATCAAATTATGGAATAAAAAGCTACCCGGATCAATCCGGATTAACCTCGGATCGATCCGAGGAAACATAATGATTATACAGCATGTGGTCCTGCAGAGAATAATCTGAGGGATAATATTTTTTATTCCCGGATCGATCCGGCATCACCTCGGATCGATCCGGCCCTGGAAAATTTTGCCTATAAGAAGAGCAGCTTTGCAGACACATAGGGTGTACCAATATATTTTCTTTAACTCTTTTTCTTAGTAGTAGTATGTATGTATATAGGCCTTATGCCATAAATAATGTAGTATCGTTATAATGCTCGTGAAATTCTCGGGAGTTCGGTGTTGCTGAAGTCGTTGTAATGTCCGGAAAAGACGATTTCTGAGTCAGCAGTTGTAATCGGGTAATTTCTATAATAATTATGTTTATGTTTTTTATTTTCATCTTTTTAGCTTTTATAATGTTATTAGGATAGATCTAATAACTAGCCAAAGTTATGTAATCGTTTTATTTCGATCTTTTCGGTAAAGGAATGATGTCTAAGTAAAATTGACTAAAATTGAGTTAATTGAATCTTTTTCTATTCTGTAACGTATTGATAATATTCGGATTGACGTAATTAACCAAGATGAATCGCACCATATAACCTAACGATGAACTGATCAGAGAAGTTAGGATATAAGATAAAAGATAGAAAAACCGGAAGGTAAAATTGGCCGTGCGAAAGCGTGACTACGGAATCCTATTTCCTACCCGGGGGCAGATTTGTCTTGGGAAAGATTAATCTTATTAAAATTGTGCTTGAGATCGTAATAATGTTAAAATCAACAGTTTAATTAAAACTAACACCGGAAAGTTAAATCGATCCGCTTGACAACCGGAGCCTTTTGAATAACATCGGCCATCTGACAAATGGAATAACCTCTTTTATCCGGGGTAGACTTGTACTCGGTACCTGTTCAGACTAACTGAGATTAGCATGGGGCAGTTGTGGAGATTGAACTGATGACAATGACATATGACAATTTCATACGCTCGTGTGAGGAGGAATTGTTAACCTCAGGAGTGCACCGTTTCATTTACTCAATTGGACCTAATATAAAAGGAAAGATCGAGCGCATTCTGTTCATTGACAAGATCGTATAAATCAATTATATAAACTTTGGCTAGTTCTATAAACTTAACTAAACTATATATTGGTATCTATATATTTATATATATATATATATTTTGCAATTTATGTACATCTATATATATTTATATATCTATATATATTATATTAGAATAACTTTTAAATTACGCATTTATTTTATGTTAAGTAGAATAGTAGTGATCTGTGTTATAAAATTGCGGTTTAGATCGAGTTAATAACAGCTCTTTGGTGTTTAACCACACTTAAAAGAATTACCACGTTTCCCTGAGGATTCGACACTCTGACTCACCATACTAGCACTACAGTTTGACCAGATACACTGTCGGTTAAGGACTGGTATTAGCACTAGAAAAGGCCACGTCAGCTTTCTGGCGCCGTTGCCGGGGAACGACGCTAATTTCTTTTTTCGTGTCTATGGTTACTACTTGTATTAGCTCAAAATTCTCGAGAATAAGTCAACACTTTTCTTATCTCATTTCTATTTTAATTTTCGTCGGTACTTACCTTATAGGTAAGTTACCAATTTTTTCTACTATTATCAATTTCGTGTTATTTTCTATTTTCGTTAGTTGATGACCAGAAGTAGTAAGGCCCCACTCACTCCTTATAAGCCTGACATAAACACTTACGAAAGGCAGTTAAGAGTAGAGAGTAAACGTGGTCATACTAGTCAGGGAAATCCTGACGAATCATCTTCAAACAGAAGTACGAGAATGGCTGAAATCAGTGATGAAACACCTGAACAAGGGCTGGAACATGCTCTAGGGCATGGACAGAACCCTGTTAACCCTAATAATAATAATAATAATAATAGAAATAATCAGAATCGGAACCAGAATAATCGTAATAACCCACCAAACCGAGACCTATCTGTGATCAAACCATAAGAAGAAACCAGACTAATAATCCCATTCTTTTACCTAATGAAGGAGCAAACAATTTCGAAATTAAATCTCATCTTTTTGGTTTAATTGACGCAAGAGCCCAATTCCTAGGAGAGGATGATGAAGATCCACATCATCATCTCTATCTTTTTGAAGAACTGTGCAACACCGCCAAAAGTCAAGGTGCTCATAAGGAATTAACAAGGATGACTATGTTTCCTTTTTCTCTAAAAGGATGAGCCCGAGATTGGTTTATGTCTCTTCCACATCATTCACTTACAAGTTGGGAGGAGATTCAAACTGAATTTCTGAAACAATATTTCACTCCTGGACGAAATTTGGAATTAAAAGTCGAGGTTGCTAACTTTAGACAAGGATCTGAAGAAACGCTTGGGAATGCCTGGGAAAGATTTAAAAAACTGTTAAGAGCTTGTCCCGACCATGGTTATTCCTTAGATATGCAGATTCAACTTTTCTGTCATAAATTAAGGAAAGATTCACGTGCTGATGTAGATCATGCATGTGGTGGTTCTTTAATGATGAGTGAAGCCCAATTAGTTTACGAGGCTATAGAAAAGATTTCCAAAAATAACAGAATGTGGGAAACCGGTTCTAGCACCAGAAAAGTAGCTTTTGCAGGAGAATGTACATCTAATACGGAAGTTCTAGCATACTTAGAAAATTTGAGTAGGAAATTTGATGGCCTACAAAACAAAAACCAAAACTCAGAAAATAGTACTCCAACTGAATACTCAAATCAGGATAATATGCCATTAGGGATTGAAGAACCAACAGGATACTCAAGAGAGGAGGTGAGTTTTCTTCAGCAGCATAGGAATTTGAACAATGCATATTCAAACTCGTTTAATGCTATTAGAAGAGATCATCCTACTTATCGATGGTCCGAAAACCCTAGTAAGCAAGGACAACCGCCATATCCAGTTCCATATAGGAATATGAATAATAATCAAGTTTATCAAGAAAACACATCTAATCAGAATTTACAATCATTACCTAGATCCTATCCTCAACATACCACTCAAAGTATACCAGTAACTCAAAGTTCAACTCAACCTACAGAAGGAGTTGAAAAATAGGAAAAACTAATGGAAAATATGATGGGTGTAGTATCTACTCAAGCTAAGAATATGGAAACAATGATGACTTCTATTGGTACAGTCACTAAAGATATGAGTACAATGAAAACATCTATGAGTGGACATGATACCAGAATGAGAACGATAGAAGCCTCATTGAGGAATATGGAAGATCATTTGAGTAGGGAAGGTGAACGTAATAACAGCAGACCCCCAGGAGGATTACCAAGTAATACTGAAAGAAACCCAAGAGAGGTAAATGTCGTAGTTACGAGAAGTAGAAAACTCTGTGGTAGTAATGGAGTAGAAAACTTCGGGAATAATGAAGTAGAAAATGATTTAGATGGTAAGAATGATGAAACTAAAGATGAAATTGATTCACTGATGAGGAAGAAGAAATTATAGAAAATTTCTTGAAAAAGAATAGAAGTTTGGAACCTGAGAATGAAGGTGAGAAATGGGTAAAAATCCCTAGGATTTTGAAAGACCCTATGGATAAAGATTTAAGGACTTTATTCAAGGAACATGTTAGATTAGAGGATAATGAAAACGAGGATGAAAAACAAGAAGAACGGAAGGAATGTGAAGTAGAGATTGATTCAGGGAATGTCTTAAAAGAAAAAACTCAGGATCATGATACTTGGCGATCAAATAACACTCAAAGGTTTAAGGAGAAAGGAAAGAGAAAATGACTTTGGGATCAAAGGTTGTAGATTTAGAATCTTTACCTTACCCACCTAAAGATCAAATTAAAAGGATTAAAACTGATAAGAAGTATGCTCGTTTCCTTGATACCTTTCGTCATATTCATATTAATATCCCTGTTATCGAAGCTCTAATTAGTATGCCTGCTTATGGAAAGTTTCTGAAAGATATTCTGTCAAATAAGAAAATATTAGAAGAATATGAGAATATATGCCTAAATGAAGAATGTTCTGCGGTTTTACAACATAAGTTACCGCCTAAACTGAAAGATCCTGGAAGTTTTACCATTCCATGTGAAATTGGAGGATTTCTGTTTAAAAAGGTCTTATGTGATCTTGGAGCCAGTATAAACCTCATGTCTTATGAGGATTATAAGAAGCTAGGCATAGGGAATCTTACGAAGACTGAAATGACTCTGCAAATGGCAGATAGATCAATTAAATATCCTAAAGGAATTATTGAGGACGTATTGGTTAAAGTAGACAAGTTCTATTTTCCAGTAGACTTTGTAGTTATGGAAATGGAAGAAGGATATTCAGCGCCACTTATCTTAGGTCGACCGTTTCTAGCTACAGGAAGAACTTTAATCGATGTTCAGAAAGGAGAATTAATTTTGAGAGTCAATGAAGATGAAATTACTTTCAATATTTTCAAAGCTATGAACCATCCATACAAATCACCAGAATCATGTTCTTTTATAGAAGATATTCATTCTGTCTATGATAATCAGTTAACAACTTTTGAAGACAGATTAGAAGAATGCTTAACTCTGTCTATCTATAAGGAAGATTAGAAAGACACCGAAATGAAAGAAATAATTCTTTCTCTAGATAAAGGAAATTTTACTTTTAAACCATCATGGCATAAGTATTTGGAATTAGAACTAGAAGGACCAGTTCTTAAACCATCACTGGAAGATCCACCTAAAAATCTGGAATTGAAACCGCTACCTTTAAATCTGAAGTATGCTTTTCTTGAAACTGATAATCTATTACCGGTTATTATTTCATCATCTTTAACTGAACAACAAGAAGATCAATTACTTAGAATGTTGAAAAAGCATAAGAAAGCTTTTGGATGGACAGTTGCCGATATTCGAGGTATTAGCCCTGAGATTTGTGTTCATAAGATAATTCTGAAAGAAGATGCTAAACCTTGTATTCAACCGCAACGCCGCCTCAACCCAAATTTGCAGTTAATAGTTAAGAAAAAGGTCATTAAGCTATTAGAAATGGGAATAATTTTTCCCATATCAGATAGTGAATGGGTAAGTCCAACTCAAGTTGTACCGAAGAAAGGAGGTTTCACAGTGAAAGAGAATGAAAGGAATGAATGGATTCCGACTAGAGAGATTACAGGTTATCGAATGTGCATTGATTTTAGAAAACTAAATGATCATACTAAGAAAGATCATCATCCACTTCCATTCATAGTTCAGATGTTGGAACGTTTAAGTGGACATAAGTATTACTGTTTCTTAGATGGTTATTCAGGATATTTACAGATATCCATTGCAGCAGGAGATAGAGAAAAACTACTTTCACTTGTCCTTATGGAACTTTTGCTTATAAGAGAATGCCGTTTGGTTTATGTAATGCACCAGCTACGTTTCAAAGGTGTATGATGGCTATATTTGCTGATATGGTTGAGAAATTCTTAGAAATTTTTATGGATGACTTTAGTGTTTACGGAGATTCATTTGATGTTTGTGTGTTACACTTAGAACGAGTGTTACAACACTGTGAAGATACCAATCTAGTACTAAACTGGGAAAAGTGTCATTTAATGGTATCAGAAGGGATTGTTCTAGGTCATAAAATCTCTGAAGAAGGTATTGAAGTTGATAAAGCTAAAGTCGAGGTAATTGAAAGGTTACCTCCGCCAATTAATTTAAGAACCCTAAGAGGATTTCTCGGACATGCAGGTTTTTATAGAAGGTTTATTGCAGACTTTTCAAAAATAGCTAAGCCTCTAAGTCATTTACTTGAAAAGGAAGTACCTTTTAACTTTGATAGTAAATGTATGGAAGCTTTTCAGACCTTAAAAGCGAGGTTGACTACTGCACCCGTGCTAGTAGCACCAGATTGGAGTTTGCCGTTTGAGATTATGTGTGATGTGAGTGATTTAGCTGTAGGAGCAGTTTTAGGTCAAAGATATAACAAAATTCTCAAAGCTATTTACTATGCATCTCACACACTAAACGCAGCTCAACTTAATTATGCAACTACAGAAAAAGAACTGTTGGCTGTAATTTTTGCCTTAGATAAGTTTAGATCATATATTGTTGGATCTAAGGTAATAATTTATACAGACCATTCAGCCCTGAAGTATTTACTAAGTAAGAAAGATGCTAAACCTCGTCTTCTTTGATGGATTCTCTTACTTCAAGAATTTGATATAGAAATTAAAGATAAAAAAGGAAGTGAGAATGTAGTAGCAGATCATCTAAGTAGAATGGAGACTGAGGAAGAGATAGGAATTGAAATTAAAGATTCATTTCCTGATGAACAACTGTTTAGAATAGATACTCCTTCAACCATGCAGTTATTAAAGAATAGAATTCCTTCTAAGGAAATATCACCTTGGTTTGGAGATATCATTAATTACTTAACCTGTGATTATATTCCGTCTCATTGGACTTGGCAACAGAAAAAGAAGTTCTTTTATGACTTAAAATTTTATTACTGGGAGGAACCAGACCTTTTCCGTAAATGTTCGGATGGGATAATCAGAAAATGTGTGCCTAATAATGAAATTTTAAGTGTTTTATCATTCTGTCATGATCGTGAGGCAGGAGGTCATCATGGAGGTTGGAAAACTGCTTTTAAAGTTTTACAATGTGGTTTTTATTGGCCTACACTATATAAAGATGCTTATAAGTATGTTAAATCTTGTGAATCTTGTCAAAAATGGGGAAATGTATCTAAAAAACATGAAATGCCTATGCAACCTATTTTAGAATGTGAGTTATTTGATGTTTGGGGTATAGATTTCATGGGACCATTCCCTATATCTTTTGGAAAAAGATTTATTCTAGTAATGGTATATTATGTTTCAAAATGGGTAGAAGCTGAAGCTCTTCCCACTAATGATACCAAAGTTGTCATACGATTCCTTAAAAAGAATATATTTACCCGATATGGCATTCCGAGGGCAATCATTAGTGATAGAGGATCACACTTTTGTAATAGACCATTTACCAAGATAGTTGAAAAATATGGTGTAACACATAAGTTAGGAACGCCCTATCATCCGCAAACCAGTGGTCAGGTAGAGGTGTCTAATAGAGAAATCAAAAGAATTGTAGAAAAGACAGTGGACTCAAATCGTAGAAACTGGGCAGTTAAATTAGACGATGCATTATGGGCATATAGAACAGCTTTCAAAACACCAATTGGTTGTTCTCCCTATAAGCTAATCTTTGGTAAGTCTTGTCATCTCCCAGTTGAGTTAGAACACCGAGCCTTCTGGGCTATTAAATTTCTGAATTTCGATCCTAAGGCTGTCGGTGATCATAGATTGCTTCAATTGACAGAACTAGAAGAATTTCGTCTCGATTCTTATGAAAACACTCGAATCTACAAGGAACGCACGAAATCTTTTCACGATAAGAGAATCTATAGTCGTGAGTTCCATGTAGGTGATCGAGTGCTCTTGTACAATTCACGTTTAAAGTTATTTCCAGTTAAGCTTAAATCAAGATGGACAGGTCCATTTAAAGTAACGAGGGTTTACAAATCTGGAGCTGTTGAACTAACTGATGGAAATACAACTTTTATAGCCAATGGCCATAGAGTGAAGTTATTTGTGGAGGGAGAAGGAATCACACTGAAAGAAGAAGTAATGCTACTGATTGATCCCCAGACAAATTGAAAAAGCAGAAAAAATGAAAAACTGAAAAGCAGAGGAACTGAAATCAGCCGACTATCAGGTGCTATTTATCTTTCTTCTACTTTTCTGTGTTTTATATGTTTGAGCTAGTTTCGTCTATTACCGGATAGACGTAAAAGAACTGGATGTCTTTTTTAGATAGAATAGGAGTTTTTATTTTGCTTTTGAAATTAGGCCTGGATAAAGATGTCGCGTTTGAAATAGAAGCTTCAGTTTTTGAGAAAAACAAGCAATTGTTGAGAGAGATCAGATTGAGGGAAGTTTGTAATGGAAAATCGAGAAGTTCTATAAAGAGAAGGGCAATGTTTTTAAGGAGATGCAGAATCTGTGGAAAAAGTGAGCATGATGGGAAATGTAGGGAAAGCACAACCAAATCCCAGGATGAGTGTTTGAATGTTGTTAAGAAGGGAACGATTAGGTGGTTATCCGAAAATCCCGATGGAGATCAAAGAGAAAATTCGAACGCCTCATTTCTTAAGGTTAGGTTGATAGAACGTTATGTTAGAACCATGGAAGATTTAGAAATAATGGAATTAGGACCCTTATGAGTTTTATAATATTTATAAAATTTTTATATAACTTTTGAAAATTTTATAAATAGGATCTTTATGAAATTACTTAAAAGTTTTATAAAGTTTTTATAAAAGGTTTTATTTAAATTTTGCAGAAGTTTTATTAAGGGTTTATAAAATTTTTTATTAAGTTTTATAAAGTTTTTCAAAAAAAAAAAAAGTGATCGGATCGATCCGACCTAACCCCGGATCGATCCGGAGACTGAAAAAAACCTAAAAAAGGGAACGGGGTCCCTTCTTCTTCTTCTTCTTTCATTTTTCTCAAACAGCCGCCCCTCCCCTCTTCCCCCATTCGAATTTTTTTCTTCAAATCATCACATAACATTACTATTAAACTACTCAAATTCTTAAACTCTTCTCATTTTCCTCTCCTCTCTTCAAATTTTCATTTAAATTGAAGAATTTTTCAAGGGAAAGCTTCAACTTTCATTCCGGTGAACCTTCATCTCTTCCGGTCAAATTTCAACCTTTTAAGCAATTAGAAGGTACCATTGTAGTCATTTATATTGTTTTAGCAATTTTTTATTTTAATTTCAACTATTTTGTTACTCATTTGTGTTGTTTCTTTTGTTGTTTTGTTGTTGTTTTGTTATTGTGTCACAATCGTAGAATGGCCGAGTCATCAAAAGCCAGTAAAAAACGTAAGCCGCATATCCCTACCCAAATCCCAGTTATAGAAACTAGGCCTTTAACAGAAGAAGAATTGGCTGTTAGTTTTGAAAGAACCGCGTCTGCTGCAGCTAAGAAGGCGTTGAAAAATAAATTTGGAAAGTGTTTAGTTGCAATAGAGAGGGGTTTGGATTTCACGGATTTGGGAAGGGAGGTAAAAGAGATTTTCGAAAGGCGACAGTGGATGGAGTTAGCCAGTTTAAGGGCAGGTGAAGTTAACACAACCTTAGTAGCTGAATTTTATTCTCTGATAGCAACTCATAATGAAACAGAGAATGGTGAGTTAACTTCTGTCAGCCTAAGAACCAGACCAGTGCCGTTTAATCCCCAGTTTATAAATGCTATTTACGGTATCCCTGATATACCAGAAAATGAGGATTATTATACGGTATGGAATTTAGATGAGCCTGCAGACTTTGACTATATAGTCTCGACAGCCCAGCACGAGTTAGATCCCACAGCTGTTTGGCATGAAAATAGGTTTTCCTATGGAAAATGTATAAGGGATATGAGAGCTATTAAACGTTTTATCAGTTCGACTCTTTACCCTTCTCGGCATTTGACATCTTTTGGTAAAGAGGATCTGTGTATTGCTTGGGCTATGGTCAATGATATACCTGTGGATGTAGGCAGGGTTATGTATAGAAGGGCCAAGGAATTTGTTTCAACTGCTAAACCAGGCAATCACATGCCTTTTCCTTGTTTTATTTCTTCCTTGTGTCGCCAGATAGGTGTTCCTGAGCTTCCAAATGATAATCTGATTATGGTTGACGAAACACTTATAGGTCCTAGTTTACCACCTAGGCCGGCAGGAAGGATAGATTTTATGAACCCTAACCGCCACCGACCTCAGCCTACTCCACATGTTTCTCAATCCACTACTGTCCCTCCTTCATCTAGTCAAACTCAAACTCAAATTCCAAATACCATCACATACGACATGTTTCAATCCATGGCCTATGATGTTCATCGTGCCAATGCCAATATGGCTGTTTTTGCAGAAAGAAATTTGCAGTGGTCTGAAGATTTACGTCAAGGCATGCGAGGTATATATCAAATGAATTTACTGCAGCACCCTACCTATGCCGAGATGGATATTCCGCATTGCCAATCCCAGCCATATACCTTGCCCGACTTTATTCCACCAATGCCACCTCGCTCATACTTCCAACAAATGCCACATTCTTTTGGATTTCAAACTAGTGGTACAGGGGATTTTTCGACAGGTACTACGGCAGCTGCGACATCTGACTGGCCAGGATTTGGATCATTTAGCCATACCACGACGGGATGGGGAAGCACTTTTTTGATGTCACGAGAGAGATGAGCTCGATGGGATTAGATAGCTCGGTTCGGATGTCAACATATTTTCAAGATCCATTCCAAGAATCGACTTATGATCTGGCCCGTTCTCAAGCCATGCCAAGTTCGAGCCACGTCGAGATGAGTGATGAAGATGAGTGATTTTAAACATTTTATGATTTTTGACATTGAAAACAATTTATTTTTCGTACAATTTCATTTTCGTACAATTTTAGGTTATTTTGGTAGGATTTTATTTTAATACGATCTTCGTAGAATTTTATTTTACTTTCGTTTGATTTTATGGTATTACGCACCGTGTAGAAAAATTTATCGTTATAACATAACAAAATTGAACCAAAGATAGGAAGAAAACATATCACCTAGAAAAATCTAGGCATTTTACAAGCAAAAACAACTCTGTCCATGAATAGTAATTTTCCGGATCGATCCGGCCCTTTCCCGGATCGATCCGGCGTGAGTATGCCGACCTGATAGGATTGCTAGTTGAGAGGCCGGATCGATCCGGCCCTTTCTCGGATCGATCCGGGAAGTACAAAAACGCCAAAAAGTAGATTTTCTTCTACTTTTGCATGATTACTACCTTTCTATAAAAGGAAAGAGCTGATGCCTTCATCTTTGCTCATTCCTTCTTTGAACTCTTTCTGTCTTTGTTTACTTTCTGTATCTGAATAAAATAATGTCTAACCACTCCTCTCCCTCGATTAATAGTTACGAACCACATACGCCTGATGGTGTGGTTCCCGAAAGCCATGCCTCGTGTTTTCATAATGACGTTCCGAGACGTCTAAATTTCGTCCATTCTCCTATTCTGATGGAGAAAGGCTTAAATACAGAAAAAATTGATCAGTGGGGACGAAATCTAATCCGAGGTTGTGGATGGAAAAAGCTGATTAGGACTCCTAGAGGTAGAATTAACATTTCAATTGTCAGAGATTTTTATGCGTCTCTTACTGAGATAACGACAACAGCCTCGTCTCATCTTATTACAGTTAGGGGCATCGTTATTTCATTTTCTCCAGTCATCATAAACCAGATCTTTCAAATCCCACCATGTAATTTTGAGCAAAACCCACACTACGAGTTTCTTTGGGAACTCGAAAATGCTTACAATGTTGTAAATCGTACTGCAGAAGCCTTTCAATATGTGTTTCCATTGTTTGATCATAACTATGATTCTTCGACTCTGGCTTTACCCCCTCATCTGAGGGCGTGGAAACGCTTCATTAATTCCCGGATCTATCCAACTAGAGATTTTTTAAGGGTTACGGATGATGAGATGCTGCTGTTGTATGCACTGACCGTGGGGGCATACATTGATTGGGGGATTTTGATGTTCAAAACGGCAATTAATTTTGCAGTTGAGAGGCGTAATAGGGGAAGACCACTACCGTTTGCCTGGGTAATCTCTCAACTTTGTGTCCAACTGAATCACGTGCCTGAGTTTGCTACAGACGAGATTTTTCCATCTCGTGATTCTCAGTTGGGACTACTTCCGGTCGATACTCCCGGATGTTCATCTACGGTTTGATGAGTTGTTGGAAATCGGTTAAAAGTTGTTGTTGTTAAGTTAGTACTCGATTAAGTTAGTTGTTTAATCGCTTTTTAATTAAGTTTTCTTTAAAGTTTGTAATAGTTTTCTTAATGTTTAATATATATGTCATTTTCTTTAATCAAAATAATATATGTTGCGAAAAATAATAAAAAATCAAAATCGTATAAAATTTTAATTTTTTCTTTCAAACCTACCTTTTATTACTCACTAAACATCGGGACGATGCCATTTCGTAAGTGGGGAGTAGAGGTAGGTTAGTAAATAAAAATTAAAATTTTCTCATATAAATTTATATTTAAGTGCTTAATACTTAGTTTAATTTTTCTTGAATAAAAATAAGTAGATAGTATATAATTAATATGAATAAAAATAATATAAATTGGTAAGAATAGATTTTAATTAAGTAAAGTAAATTAGATATATTATAATTATATTATCTATGTCAATTTTAGATTTTTATAAGATTTTAAGTATATGTAACTATACATAAATATTATCAAGTAATTTTCTTATGAAATTTAGTAAATATACTTATATCTATAATAAAATTTTAGAATAATTTCTTTTCAAAACAAAATATGAATTTGGAATTGGACTAGGGATAACGATTTTTTTTGGCACCACAAAAATATAAACTATAGCCAAATAACTTACCTAAATAAATTTTTAATTTTTCTACCTCAGCCTTGATTAGAGTGATCAAGACCGCACTCGAAATAGCCATTTTTTGATTATAACCTACCCTTAGCCTATTTTGGTCTACATTTCCTAAAAATCCCACGAGTTTGTACGTACTTATGAAAGGAGATGATGACACAAAAGCTAAGAATGGTGTATGCTGAGATTGAAAAAATTAGATAAGTATTAGTATATTCGATCTTACCTCATGACACTTGCAAGATAGTCGATTTTGGTAATACGTTCGGATATGTTAATATTCTATAAAGGAATTAAGAACGAAGCACCATTTACACAGAATTAATCAAATACCAGGTATCTTCCTTATCTTTGATTGACAACTAAAAAATTACAAATATCGGTAGTAGCTGCTAATGATTTGAGTGCAGTAGGGTATTATCTCGAAATGTCCTATATCACTATGAGGTTTAAAAGCTCCCGATAAAAAGTTGAATCATAAGATCTCAAGAATGGTTACAAGTTTAAGGAAACCGGACTTGTAATTTTTGATCGAAAGAGTATTACTCCGATTAATCTTGATGAAGCAATGCTTGTAAGTTTGATTTTCTACACACACGCACGCTTTTAGTTCTTAAATCTCATAAAAAAAGGTGATAATATCAGAATGTTATTAATCGAGGTATTTTTGATCAAAATTATAAAGGTGTAAGTACATACGACTTGCTTCTTTCTCTTTTGATTTTTCTTTTCTATCCTTTCGATTGACCAACATCCTGAGCCTAAAAAGTATAAGCCATTTTGTTAACTATTTGACTTAGTCCTTAATTCCAAATATTTCATATAAGTTGAGATAGGAGAATGATTCTAGAATTTTAATTATATTTAAGTAGATTATGCAGAATTTCATTTGAATAATAGTTGATAAATAATTTATCTAAGTTATCTACACTTTTTATCTTGTTAATTTCTAAGAAAGATATAATTAATATGTTTATAATATTGAAATGATATTTTACTAATTTGAAATTTAATCTACCACGTATATAATTTTTATTGTAATTTTTATATATTACCGCTTATTTTGCTCGAGGACGATCAAAGAGCTAAGTGGGGAGTAGTTGATGTATAACATTTATATGATAAAAATTACGATGTTTTATATACGTTATCGACTCTTTTTATATAAAATATAAGAAATTATAACGATAATCTTATAAAATATTAATAGTTATGAATAAATCTAAATACTACAAAAATCTAGTAAAAGTGATAAAAAGTTATAAATTTTGTACCGGGTTAATAACCGGAGTGTCGTGTCGATTTACGTGGGGTATTTTTTTGGTATATTAATTGCAGATCTTAGGTAAACCAAGACCCCGAGTGTCGACACTTTTTGAAGTAAAATCGTATCTTTTGAAGGAAGTAAGGAAGTGCCACGAGATTTAAAGTTCAAGTGGATCAATGGTTCGTGACACCATTATCGAATTATATTTTCGACGAACAAATGGCCCATCAAAAAGGCATTTTCTGAAGAAGAGTCCTTCATGGAAGTTATAGATATTTTCAAGAGCTTTCCAACGCTTCTTGAATTATGTCATTTGGAGATCCAGAGCTCAAGTTATGATTTTATCAAGTTTCAGATCAAATTATGGAATAAAAAGCTACCCGGATCAATCCGGATTAACCTCGGATCGATCCGAGGAAACATAATGATTATACAGCATGTGGTCCTGGAGAGAATAATCTGAGGGATAATATTTTTTATTCCCGGATCGATCCGGCATCACCTCGGATCGATCCGGCCCTGGAAAATTTTGCCTATAAGAAGAGCAGCCTTGCAGACACATGGGGTGTACCAATATATTTTCTTTAACTCTTTTTCTTAGTAGTAGTATGTATGTATATAGGCCTTATGCCATAAATAAAGTAGTATCGTTATAATGCTCGGGAAATTCTCGGGAGTTCGGTGTTGCTGAAGTCGTTGTAATGTCCGGAAAAGACGATTTTTGAGTCGGCAGTTGTAATCGGGTAATTTCTATAATAATTATGTTTATGTTTGTTATTTTCATCTTTTTAGCTTTTATAATGTTATTAGGCTAGATCTAATAACTAGCCAAAGTTATGTAATCGTTTTATTTCGATCTTTTCGGTAAAGGAATGCTGTCTAAGTAAAATTGACTAAAATTGAGTTAATTGAATCTTTTTCTATTCAGTAATGTATTGATAATATTCGGATTGACGTAATTAACCAAGATGAATCGCACCATATAACCTAACGATGAACTGATCAGAGAAGTTAGGATATGAGATAAAAGATAGAAAAACCGGAGGGTAAAATTGGCCGTGCGAAAGCGTGACTACGGAATCCTATTTCCTACCCGGGGGCAGATTTGTCTTGGGAAAGATTAATCTTATTAATATTGTGCTCGAGATCGCAATAATGTTAAAATCAACAGTTTAATTAAAACTAACACCGGAAAGTTAAATTGATCCGCTTGACAACCGGAGCCTTTTGAATAACATCGGCCATCTGACAAATGGAATAACCTCTTTTATCCGGGGTAGACTTGTACTCGGTACCTGTTCAGACTAACTGAGATTAGCATGGGGCAGTTGTGGAGATTGAACTGATGACAATGACATATGACAATTTCATACGCTCGTGTGAGGAGGAATTGTTAACCTCAGGAGTGCACCGTTTCATTTACTCAATTGGACCTAATATAAAAGGAAAGATCGAGCGCATTCTGTTCACTGACAAGATCGTATAAATCAATTATATAAACTTTGGCTAGTTCTATAAACTTAACTAAATTATATATTGGTATCTATATATTTATATCTATATATATATTTTGCAATTTATGTACATCTATATATATTTATATATATATATATATTATATTAAAATAACTTTTAAATTACGCATTTATTTTATGTTAAGTAGAATAGTAGTGATCTGTGTTATAAAATTGCGGTTTAGATCGAGTTAATAACAGCTCTTTGGTGTTTAACCACACTTAAAAGAATTACCACGTTTCCCTGAGGATTCGACACTCTGACTCACCATACTAGCACTACAGTTTGACCCGATACACTGTCGGTTAAGGACTGGTATTAGCACTAGAAAAGGCCACGTCACTACACCACCTTCTACTCTACCACTTTCGGACAGATTGCAAGTGAGCATTGCTCACAGCATTAGGAAATGGTTGAGCGTGCTACGTGGAACTCAAAATGACATCTTGGCGAATCAGTTGGAGCTAAACCGGGGCAACACTATCACAGATGAGTCCAAGTTTGCACCAAGCACCGTGAAGTTTGTTTTTGAAGATGCTGTTGAGAGAGCCATTTCTCGTGTTATGCCAGGGGCATCTGGGACCGAAGAGGATGCGGGGGATGATGATTCAGAGGCTGAGGAGGATGATGATGCTGCTACTAGTGAAGATGGAGATGATTCTGAAGATTGATGTGATGATGTTGTACTTTTTTTTATTTTGTTGATGTACTTGATGTTTTCTCTCTATGACTTTGCAATCACTTGACATTTTCATCCATATGCACTTGTTTTGGCTTTGTTTTGGAAGGCATTTTGACTCTTTTTTGATAATTTTTGTAACAATGGAAGTGCTTTGTCCCTGTTTCTGTGGTCTGCTGCTGTTTTTCCTTTTCAAACGCCCGTTCTGTTTTTAAAACGGGCGTCCTGACTTTCCAGTATGCATATTTCCGTCTCTGTTGCAATTTTTCACGTTTGAACGTGCGTTCAAGACTTCAAACGGGCGTTCTACCTACTGAACGAGCGTTCAGTCCTTTCCAGAACAGAAGTGTTGCATCTTGCTTCCTAATTGGACATCGTTGGTACTTTTCATGCTACTGCCTGACCACCGATATCCGGCCTCGATAACAGGAGCTAAGTATCCCTATCTGTTTCTTCTGGCACAACTTGAGGACACGTTGTGATTTAAGTGTGGGGGAGGGAATAGTCATATGTTTTTATATTACCTTTACTTGTACTTTCATGATTCCATGCAAAATGAGCTAAAACTTGAAAATTTTGTTTTGTCCCGAATAAGCATGCATGCCTATGTTCGGTGTTATAAGAATTGATGCCTTATAATGTATATGTCTAGTAGGTTAGATGTCTCGCCCGACATTACTTTTCACATGCCATATTAGATGATGAACTAACTTTTAAAGCTATACCCAGTTAGACTGAGTGATTGTTGAATATTTCATGGGTACCTAGTGCTTAGTGTTAATGTCATGAAACTGATGATAGTTTAAGTATTTGGGAACTGTAGTATGATATACTGTAAATATCTCGAAGTTTGAATGTGATAAGTAAAAAACGTGACTATAGTCTTGAATTAATAAGTCTTTGTTTGAGGTGTTATGCTCAGTAGGTTTGCATAGCTTATGGCTTAGAACCACTGCCAGCCAGAAATCTCGTATAAGCAATGCAATAAATAATATAAATGGGTGTGTCGGAAGCTGGTCGATGATTGGAGTGAGTTAGGACATTATCTCGAAATGTCCTATACCACTATGATGACCAAAAGCTCACGACAATCAGAAGAAGCTGACTTATGATTTGAGTAGTTAGGGCATTATCACGAAATGTCCTATTCTGCTATGACGGGCAAAAGCTCATTCTAAAGTGTGTTAAAAATGGAAAGTATTGGAATTAATAAAAGTCAAGACTTAGTTATCGTATACCTTATACCCAGTATAAACTAAGAGATATGTTTTAGGGACTATCCTCTAAGTATGTCGGAAAGGTCCTAAATACCTTCGTTGTCTTTTTCATGACATAAGATGTTTTATAGGGTACATGTGATCTATACTTAGTCTAATTGTGGTATTAGCTAGTTTTGCTTGAACTTGATTCAAGTTGGATATAGTGGAAGTTTAATATGGCTTTGCACACACACATAAGGGTGAGCTTCTAATTTCTTTACTATGCATTGTATTGTTGTATCTACCTTTCGGTTTCGAACCATGGTGGTGTTTTGTTTTGGTCGGGACTAGCAAAAAGCTAAGTGTGGGGGAGTTGTTAAGGGTGATTTTATACGATAGTTTTCTTATCAAATTCCCTCATATTAGTATAAATTGCATTGGAATTGGGCTTAAAATGGATATAATGATCAAAAGGTTTTATTAAATGAATCAATTGCAAAATGAGCTTAATTGCGGGTTTAAATATGAGTTTTATATTGTTTTGGATTATGTTATGTTTTTGCAATGTTTAATTATAGATAATAATGATGTCACAAATGAGGAGGTGGAATGAAGGTAAGAGTCATTAGAGATAAGATCCAAGTGGTTAGCAAGTTGTTGGAAGAGAGAGAAGGTATATTATGGATCAAGAAAGAATAAATCCGTTGCATCATAACCGAATGCTGTTACAAGGATCCAAACGGGCGTCTGGAAAATAGAACGGGCGTTCAAAGCTGACAGAGAGTTATGAAATCGAGCAGAATGAATTCAAACGCACGTTCATCAATTCAAACATGCGTTTAACTCCCAGACCAGTCGGTTTTTCCCTTTTTCCTATAAATAGGCATCGTGTGTAATCACTTAGAGAGAGCGGTTTTTTTTTACAGTAGTTCTTCAGTATTTTCAGAGCCAAACAATTCCCAAAGACCTTCTAAAGGTGGCTGGGTTTAGATTTAGTTATTATTAGCTTAATTCTCATGGATTCATCTTCAAGCTTTGTGGTTATTTCTTCTATGGATAGCTAAATCTTGTTGGGCAAACTTGGGGATGCAAATCTATCAATAAATCTGGTTTTCTTATATTGATCTTGTGTGTTCTTCAACAAAGGTTGGATCTCTTAGCTTGTTTTACTTGTCTAATTTCATTTACATCGAAAGATAATGAATATGTGATGTTTCATGAATGGAAATTGTGTGAAACTTAGATCAAACTTGCTAATGGATTGAACATTTAACTTCTAGCTAAGAACGAAAGTTGCTAAGTTATTTGTTTAGGTCTTAAATCGAAAGATTTCACATCTAGATCGTTAATTGATACAAACCTTCCTAAGAAATTAGATCGTTTTGCATTTGGATAGGTGAACCCCCCTTTGTTAAGAAGCATACTTGATTGGTATTAATTGAGCCTTTGTTATTGGTTGATTTGTTGAACCATTGTTTGCCTCCTTTCTCCCAATTGCTTGCTTTTGATTTCATAGATTATAAACCTTAGTTCTAAATTTCTGTCTTAGTTTAATCTAGTTACTATAACGTAATAATCGGCTCGAAACAATCTTTACTTAGCTTTGAATCATCTATGATTCTCTGTCTATGCTTGTGATCTCCTTTAATCTAAAACATAAAACACCATTAACATCATCTCTCTGTGGATCGATACCCGTACTTACCCTACTATGCTAGCAACTACCCGATATTCGGTCGGTTAGGAGTTAGTTTGCATGTTATGTATAGGTTTTATAAATATTGTTTGTTTTGAATGATGCAAAATCCTCCGAACACCAGTCGTTCGGGCAAGAATTCCCATTGTAGTAATTATAGCTGGGGTAGCTAACCTTTTCATTGCTGGCAGGCAACGTTTCTGTGATTCTCTTGGCGAGCACGTCGATTCCTGAGATCGGTGCGGCCCTCTCGGCTGGTCTTGACTTTTTCAACTCTGCGAGCTCATTTTTCATTATTTCCATCTGTTCTGCCAAGACAGGGTCGAACCTGGGTCATGATAGCGCCTGCATATCAGCCCGTTCCGGCCTGCGCTCTGATTCCCCGTAGTCTTGCGATCCCTCCTGATGACCTCTTTTCTCCCATATGATCACGCGAGCGTCCTGTGCGTTCCTATCTTGTCGGGGGGGTATTCCTCCCCCTAGAAGGCTGAGATGACTTGGGGCCGAGGCCTTGTCCTTCTCACGCAACCTTTTGAAGGCTGAACCTTTTTCGAGTGTCTTTCCTTTCTGATGATCGTGATCTGAGAGAACCGAGGTCTGGACAATGTCTTTCCTGGGTCCCTTACGACCTGATGAGCGCACACTCTCCTCTATCTCGATCCCGTGAGTCTGGCTCTGGCGACCCTTATCTATTGCCGCGGGAGCGATTTCATTTTTAGGAGGATTTGGGGGTCGTATCGACATTGGGGCATGGCCTTTTGCCACCAGACGGGAGTTAGTCAGATACATAGTTTCCGAGTACCTCGCATATTCTCTCATTTCTACGATCTCAGGATCTTCCTGGAAGACAAGCCTTGTCTCGGGGATCGACCTTTGGCTTTGTTGTGACCTTGCTCTCTCTTTGCGCGCCCCATCTAAAGCAGCAATGGCCTCATTTGACTTAGTTTTTTGGTTAATGACATTCCGGGCGTCGCTAGGTGCCAGGACCCCTCTTTGCGACCCTTCTCCCTCTGTGGGGGGGGGGGGGTTGTCAAGTGTTTCTCCTACGCCTTCTCCACGAGCCTGATGCTGCATGCCCCCCTTTGCAGGGGTTTTGGGTGTCAGCCGCTCTTTACTTCCCGCCATCGCTACATGGTGGCTTTCTGGGGAGAAGTGGTGATGATTTGTATGTAATAACCCCGGAAAAGTGTGATTTTTCAGAAGTGTGTTTTGTATTGGTGAGGGTTTTTTCTGGGTACGTGCTTTTGAGGTATAAAAGGTCACCTTTTGATGGTTCTCTTCACTAAGGGAAGGAAACAAAGGCAGTTTGAGGGTTTTCTTTGTAAGATTACCTCATTTTTTCGGTGTAAACTTAGACGAGGGGGCATGACGGACGCTTCCAAATCGACTGAAGAGAGATTCCTTAGAGTTGATGCTTGTTAGCAATATTTAGATGACTTTTTTCTTAGGAGCGAGCGCATGCTGTTCAGCGGATTTCCCGGTAACAGAGCCAACTGATGATGCATAAATCATCACGGTTGTTTTAGTGGTGTTTATATGTAGGATATCTGGCTTATTTGGGGGGTGATTTAAGCGTATGCTAGCCGGAGGTGTGCGGCGGCGATAGGAGGAGCATGAGAAGTTCTATTTTTACAGAGCTTTGGCCTGTTTTGCTATTAGAATGTATCTATGATTTAGGTTACACAAGACTTCCTTTTATAGGAAGAGTAAACTTAAGAGCCAAGTAAAAGACTGGCGGTGTGAAGCAGCTTAGTCAATAAACTTACTTAATAACTAAGTAAACATTAAATATCTAGTCTACAAGTGGATAGAATATCTGGGCGGCGATCCTTTGTAGTCGGGTAGGCCGCCGGCTCCGCTTGTTTTGCCTTTGCTCTTATTCCCCCGAGTCTTGTGCGGCCCTTCAAGAGCCTTTTGTCCAAGATCGCGATCCAGCCCCTAGCTTTAGTAACGCTTTTAGGAGGGGGTTTGAAGGGGGCGACCTTGACTTGGTGTTTTTGGCGTCGCTAGAGGCGTAGTCGCGGACCTTCCGCTGGTATCATGAACCAGAGGCTGTTTCCGGGACCAGGTGGTGGCGATATTATTTGTATCATCAGGGGTTTACAACTTTTTGTATTTTATTGTATTAGAGTTTACTCAAAACGGGGGTTTATAACTTTTTGTATATATTTGTATTGTAGAGTTACTCAAAATGTGGGGTTTACAACTTTTTGTATATAAATGTATAGTAGAGTTTACTCAAAATGGGTATTTACAACTCTTTGTATATAATTATAGTAGAGTTCACTCGAAACGGAGGTTTACAACTTTTTGTATATAATTATAGTAGAGTTTACTCAAAACATGTGTTTACAACTTTTTGTAAATAATTGTATAGTAGAGTTTACTCAAAACGGGGGTTTTCAAGTTTTTGTATATTATTGTATTAGAGTTTACTCAAAACGGGGGTTTACAAATTTTTGTAAATATTTTAGAGTAGTGTTACACAAAACGGGGGTTTACAACTTTTTGTACAATAAAATGGGTGTTCACAACTTTTTTGTATATAATTGTAGTGTATAGTTTACTGAAAATAGGGGTTTACAACTTTTTGTATATAATTATAGTTGAGTTGGTTTACAACTTTTTGTATATAATTATAGTAAAGTTTACTCAAAACGGGGGTTTACAACTTTTTGTAAATAATTGTATAGTAGAGTTTACTCAAAACGGAGGTTTACAACTTTTTGTATATTATTGTATTATAGTTTAATCAAAACAGGGGTTTACAACTTTTTGTATATAATTGTATAGTAGAGTTTTCTCAAAATAGGGGTTTACAACTTTTTGTATATTATTGTATTAGAGTTTACTCAAAACGGGGGTTTATAACTTTTTGTATATACTTATAGTAGAGTTCACTCAAAACGGAGGTATTTTCTAAATAATTGTATAGTAGAGTTTACTCAAAACGGGGATTTACAACTTTATGTTTATTATTGTATTAGAGTTTACTCAAAACAGGGGTTAACAACTTTTTATATATAATTATAGTAGAGTTCACTCAAAACGGAGGTTTTCAACTTTTTTGTATGTAATTATAGTAGAGTTTACTCAAAACGGGTATTTACAACTTTTTGTAAATAATTGTATAGTAGAGTCTAGTCAAAACGGGGGTTTACAACTTTTTGTATATTATTGTAATAGAGTTTATTCAAAATAGTGGTTTACAACTTTTTGTATATAATTTTATAGTAGAGTTTACTCAAAATAGGGGTTTTCAACTTTTTGTACAATAAAACGGGGGTTTACAAATTTTTGTATATAATTGTATATTAGAGTTTACTCAAAATGGGGGTTTACAACTATGAGAGTTCACTCAAAACGTGGGTTTACAACTTTTTGTATATAATTATATTAGAGTTTACTCAAAACGGAGGTTTATAAGTTTTTATATAATATTGTATTAGAGTTACTCAAAACGGGGGTTTACAGCTTTTTGTATATAATTGTAAAGTAGAGTTTACTCAAAACAGGGGTTTACAACTTTTTATATAATTATAGTAGAGTTCACTCAAAACTGGGTTTACAACTTTTTGTATATAATTATAGTAGAGTTACTCAAAACAGGTGTTTACTACTTTTTGTAAATAATTGTATAGTAGAGGTTACTCAAAACGGGGGTTTACAACTTTTTGTATATTATTGTATTTGAGTTTACTCAAAACAGGGGTTTTCAACATTTTGTATATAATTGTATAGTAGAGTTTACAAAACGGGGGTTTACAACTTTTTGTACAATAAAATAGGGGTTTACAACTTTTTGTATATAAATGTATAGTAGAGTTTACTCAAAACAGGGGTTTACAACTTTTTTGTATATTATTGTTTTAGAGTTCGCTCAAAACGGGGGTCTACAACTTTTTGTATATAGTTATAGTAGAGTTGGTTTACAACTTTTTGTATATAATTATAGTAGCGTTTACTAAAAACAGGGGTTTACAACTTTTTGTAAATAATTGTATAGTTGAGTTTACTCAAAACGGGGGTTTACAACTTTTTGTAAATTATTGTATTAGAGTTTACTCAAAACGGCGGTTTATAACTTTTTGTATATAATTGTATAGTAGAGTTTACTCAAAATGGGGGTTTACAACTTTTGTATATTATTCTTTTAGAGTTTACTCAAAACGGCGGTTTACAACATTTTTTTATATAATTGTATAGTAGAGTTTACTCAAAACGGGGGTTTACAACTTTTTGTATATAATTATAGTAGAGTTCACTCAAAACGGAGGTATTTTCTAAATAATTGTATAGTAGAGTTTACTCAAAACGGGGATTTACAATTCTTTGTATATTATTGTATTAGAGTTTACTCAAAACGGGGGTTGACAACTTTTTGTATATAATTCTAGTAGAGTTTACTCAAAACGAGGGTTTACAACTTTTTGTATATAATTATAGTAGAGTTCACTCAAAACGGAGGTATTTTCTAAATAATTGTATAGTAGAGTTTACTCAAAACGGGGATTTACAAATCATTGTATATTATTGTATTAGAGTTTACTCAAAACGGGGGTTGACAACTTTTTGTATATAATTCTAGTAGAATTTACTCAAAACGGGGGTTTACAAATTTTTGTAAATATTTTAGAGTAGTGTTTACACAAAACGGGGGTTTACAACTTTTTGTACAATAAAATGGGTGTTCACAACTTTTTTGTATATAATTGTAGTATAGAGTTTACTGAAAATAGGGCTTTACAACTTTTTGTATATAATTATAGTTGAGTTGGTTTACAACTTTTTGTATATAATTATAGTAAAGTTTACTCAAAACGGGGGTTTACAACTTTTTGTAAATAATTGTATAGTAGAGTTTACTCAAAACGGAGGTTTACAACTTTTTGTATATTATTGTATTATAGTTTAATCAAAACAGTAGTGTACAACTTTTTGTATATAATTGTATAGTAGAGTTTTCTCAAAATAGGGGTTTACAACTTTTTGTATATTATTGTATTAGAGTTTACTCAAAACGGGGGTTTATAACTTTTTGTATATACTTATAGTAGAGTTCACTCAAAACGGAGGTATTTTCTAAATAATTGTATAGTAGAGTTTACTCAAAACGGGGATTTACAACTTTATGTTTATTATTGTATTAGAGTTTACTCAAAACAGGGGTTAACAACTTTTTATATATAATTATAGTAGAGTTCACTCAAAACGGAGGTTTTCAACTTTTTTGTATGTAATTATAGTAGAGTTTACTCAAAACGGGTATTTACAACTTTTTGTAAATAATTGTATAGTAGAGTCTAGTCAAAACGGGGGTTTACAACTTTTTGTATATTATTGTAATAGAGTTTATTCAAAATAGTGGTTTACAACTTTTTGTATATAATTTTATAGTAGAGTTTACTCAAAATAGAGGTTTTCAACTTTTTGTACAATAAAACGGGGGTTTACAAATTTTTGTATATAATTGTATATTAGAGTTTACTCAAAATGGGGGTTTACAACTATTAGAGTTCACTCAAAACGGGGGTTTACAACTTTTTGTATATAATTATATTAGAGTTTACTCAAAACGGAGGTTTATAAGTTTTTGTATAATATTGTATTAGAGTTACTCAAAACGGGGGTTTACAGCTTTTTGTATATAATTGTATAGTAGAGTTTACGCAAAACAGGGGTTTACAACTTTTTATATAATTACAGTAGAGTTCACTCAAAACTGGGTTTACATCTTTTTGTATATAATTATAGTAGAGTTACTCAAAACAGGTGTTTACTACTTTTTGTAAATAATTGTATAGTAGAGTTTACTCAAAACGGGGGTTTACAACTTTTTGTATATTATTGTATTTGAGTTTACTCAAAACAGGGGTTTTCAACATTTTGTATATAATTCTATAGTAGAGTTTACAAAACGGGGGTTTACAACTTTTTGTATATAATTGTATAGTAGAGTTTACTCAAAACAGGGGTTTACAACTTTTTTGTATATTATTGTTTTAGAGTTCGCTCAAAACGGGGGTCTACAACTTTTTGTATATAGTTATAGTAGAGTTGGTTTACAACTTTTTGTATATAATTATAGTAGCGTTTACTAAAAACAGGGGTTTACAACTTTTTGTAAATAATTGTATAGTAGAGTTTACTCAAAACGGGGGTTTACAACTTTTTGTAAATTATTGTATTAGAGTTTACTCAAAACGGCGGTTTATAACTTTTTGTATATAATTGTATAGTAGAGTTTACTCAAAATGGGGGTTTACAACTTTTGTATATTATTCTTTTAGAGTTTACTCAAAACGGCGGTTTACAACATTTTTTTATATAATTGTATAGTAGAGTTTACTCAAAACGGGGGTTTACAACTTTTTGTATATAATTATAGTAGAGTTCACTCAAAACGGAGGTATTTTCTAAATAATTGTATAGTAGAGTTTACTCAAAACGGGGATTTACAAATCTTTGTATATTATTGTATTAGAGTTTACTCAAAACGGGGGTTGACAACTTTTTGTATATAATTCTAGTAGAGTTTACTCAAAACGGGGGTTTACAACTTTTTGTATATAATTATAGTAGAGTTTACTCACAACAGGGGTTTACAACTTTTTGTATATTATAGTATTAGAGTTTACTCAAAATGGGGGTTTACAACTTTTTGTATATAATTGTATAGTAGAGTTTACTCAAAATGGAGGTTTACAACTTTTTGTATATGATTGTATTAGAGTTTACCCAAAACGGGGATTTACAACTTTTTGTATATTATTGTATTAGAGTTTACTCAAAATGGGGGTTAACAACTTTTTGGTGTATAATTATATTAGAGTTCACTCAAAAAGGTGGTTTACAACTTTTTGTATATAATTATAGTAGAGTTTTCTCAAAACGGGTGTTTACAACTTTTTGTAAATAATTGTGTAGTAGAGTTTACTCAAAACGGGGGTTTACAACTTTTTGTATATAATTGTATTAGAGTTTACTCAAAACGGGGGTTTACAAATTTTTGTATATAATTGTAGAGTAGAGTTTACTCAAAACAGGGGTTTACAACTTTTTGTACAATAAAATAGGGGTTTACAACTTTTTGTACATAATTGTATAGTAAAGTTTACTCAAAATGGGGTTTACAACTATTTTGTATATTATTGTATTAGAGTTCGCTCAAAACGGAGGTTTACAACTTTTTGTATATAATTATAGTAGAGTTGGTTTACAACTTTTTGTATATAATTATAGTAGAGTTTACTCAAAACGGGGGTTTACAACTTTTGGTAAATAATTGTATCGTAGTGTTTACGCAAAACGGGGGTTTACAACTTTTTGTAAATAATTGTATAGTAGAGTTTACTCAAAACAGGGGTTTACAACTTTTTGTATATTATTGTATTAGAGTTACTCAAAACGGGTGTTTACAACTTTTTGTATATAATTGTATAGTAGAGTTTACTCAAAATGGGGGTGTACAACTTTTTGTATATTATTGTATTAGAGTTTACTCAAAACGGGGGTTTACAACTTTTTGTATATAATTGAATAGTAGAGTTTACTCAAAATGGGGGTGTACAACTTTTTGTATAATATTGTATTAGTGTTTACTCAAAACGGGGGTTTACAACTTTTTTTATATAATTATAGTAGAGTTTACTCAAAACGGGGGTTTACAACTTTTTGTATATTATTGCATTAGAATTTTCTCAAAATAGGGGTTTACAACTTTTTGTATATAATTGTATAGTAGAGTTTACTCTAAACGGGGGTTTACAACTTTTTGTATATTATTGTATTAGAGTTTACTCAAAACGGGGGTTTGTAACTTTTTGTATAAAATTTTAGTAGAGTTCACTCAAAACGGAGGTATTTTATAAATAATTGTATAGTAGAGTTTACTCAAAACGGGGTTTTACAACTTTTTGTATATTATTTTATTAGAGTTTACTCAAAACGGGGGTTTACAACGTTTTGTATATAATCTTATAGTATAGTTTACTCCAAACGGGGGTTTACAATTTTTGTACAATAAAACGGGGGTTTACAACTTTTTGTATATAATTGTATAGTAGAGTTTACTCAAAATAGTGGTTTACAACTTTTTGCATATTATTGTATTAGAGTTCACTCAAAACGGGGGTTTTCAACTTTTTGTATATAATTATAGTAGAGTTTACACAAAACAGGGGTTTACAACTTTTTGTATATTATTGTATTAGAGTTTACTCAAAACGGGGGTTTACAACATTTTGTATATATTTGTATTGTAGAGTTTACTCAAAATGGGGGTTTGCAACGTGTTGTATATAAATGTATAGTATAGTTAACTCAAAATGGGGGTTTACAACTTTTTGTATATTATTGTATTAGAGTTTACTCAGAACGTGGGTTAACAACTTCTTGTATATAATTATAGTAGAGTTCACTCAAAACTGAGGTTCACAACTTTTTGTATATAATTATGGTAGAGTTTACTCAAAACGGGGGTTTATAACTTTTTGTATATTATTGTATTAGAGTTTACTCAAAACAGGGGTTTACTACATTTTGTATATAATTGTATAGTAGAGTTTACTCAAAATATGGGTTTACAACATTTTTTACAATAAAACGGGGTTTACATCTTTTTGTATATAATTGTATAGTAGAGTTTACTTAAAACGGGGGTTTACAACTTTTTGTATATTATTGTATTAGAGATCACTCAAAACGGGGGTTTACAACTTTTTGTATATAATTATAGTAGAAATCACTCAAAACGGAGGTATACAACTTTTTGTATATAATGAAAATAGAGTTTACTCAAAACGGGGGTTTACATTGTATAAAATTGTATTGTCGAGTTTACTCAAAACGGGGGTTTACAACTTTTTGTATTTTATTGTATTAGAGTTTACTCAAAATGGTGGTTTACAACTTTTTGTATATAATTGTATAGTTTAGTTGACTCAAAACTT